>CM061244.1:113710443-114927110 GCA_030848705.1 Heracleum sosnowskyi | reverse complement strand
TACTTGGGCGGATAAAATCCTCCCGAATGAAGAGAGAGTCGGAGAGGTGACAAAACCTTATACTTTTCATTATAAAACCAATAAACCCGAAAAAGATGGATTATTTTGTGAAAGAATTTTTGGGCCTATCAAAAGTGGAATTTGTGCTTGTGGAAATTATCGAGTAATCGGACATAAAAAAAATATCGGAAATTTTGTGAACAATGCGGGGTCGAGTTTATTGATTCTCGGATATGAAGATATCAAATGGTCTACATCAAACTCGCATGCCCAGTAACCCACGTGTGGTATTTAAAACGTCTTCCTAGTTATATTTTGAATCTTTTAGATAAACCTCTTAAAGAATTAGAAGGCCTAGTATACTGCGATTTGTGATTTGATCAAAATTCTGATTTTACAGATGATTCAGAATGAAACTCTGTCATCCTATTCAATCCAACCGGGATACCTTCGCCCTGACATGTAGCTTAGGAGGAGTAACATGAAGCTCAGAATTTAGGGTGTATTCAATACTCCCAAATAACAAGGGGGGGGGGGGGGTTTATCTATGGTCGATTTCGTAACAAAAAAATAGGCATTTTTAGTTATACCTCGTAAACGTAAAAAAGATTTTTTCTTTTGTGGAATTAACCTGCTCCTTTCTTTTAGAAATAAATTAAGGAAATAACAAATATGTCATGGTTACAGTAGTCTATCCATCGTATATAGACTTTAAGGGCATCGTGGCATAACCGTCGAGGTGAAGTCGGGACCTAAAAGATTTAACGGAATGGTACATAGACAAGTAAATTCCTTATGAATTCCAAGGTACTCACTTTAATTAAAATTAAGAATTACGGGATTCATCATTCGGGGGAGTAGACTACTCAATAATTTCACATTTTATTTATTTATTTTTAAATAAAGAATTCAAAAAATCTAAATATAAAGGAAGCCGTAATTAAGGAAAACCTCGGTCTACGCTGGGAACTTGAGTAAAGAGTAATTTGTTTTTTTGGGGGGTGGGGGCTCTGGAATTTTAAAGTTCGAACTCCTTATCTTTTTTTGATTTTTGATGTACCTACTTGAGCCGGATTGTAAGTTGTACTTGGTTGATGTAGTTGCTTTGAGGGTTGCAATTGATAATATTTGAAAAATGCAACTGAAGCAATTAGAGTCAACTTTGAAAGAAAAAGAAAAATGAAGTTGTATTTTGAGTTGGGGTTAAATAGCAAAGTGCTCACTGAAGTGGGGGGCTGGTATCAAATCGCTCACTCTAGTTATCGGCGTCTCATGTGTACCATTCTAGTAGCCAGTGAGGACATCGACGTTAACTCTATTGTTTGACCTAACGGAACTGGGTTGACTGCAATGTCACCCAGTACGTGTATACACACGTGGACACACATGGCATACAACTCTTTTCTTTTAAAAATATAAGAAAGACTGCAATTCACTTATATTTTTTACCGTTGAATTGAAGCTTTCATAATTTGGGGGAGAACCCTAGAAAGCGATCGGAGTTCATCTTCAATGAAATTGGTTCAATCGACTTGGAGTAGGCGCTCGAGTAAAGCAAGGTCTGTATACCCCTGACTATATACGAAGTGTAGATAATCTCAATGTTTTGCTCGAATTCTTGTATGTCTACTGTTAGGCCGAATACACAATATAATCAAGTATGTATGAGAATAACGATAATTAAAAATACTGTTTATGAATCAATAAAACTGTAATCGTATTAACAGCTTCTCTCTTTATGATGTTAATGAATCACAAAGAGCTTCTAGGTTACAAGAATAATATATCAATATTCACGCGTCCCTTCTAGGGATAACCTATCTGTGTTTATATAGTACACAGCTACATACAATCCATCTCTAATTGATATTCCTATAAGTTAGCTATACAATTCATATCAATTAAGGATTGCTTCAGTCTTCTATTCCAATCTCCTTAGCTGTATCAATATATTCTGCTTCTTTCTATCTTCAGAATATATTGCTTCTAGAATCTTCAATTCTGCACCGACAGCTAATTCAACTTTCACCTTGTCAGACTTTAAATAAACTCTGACCGGCTTCAATTAAACTCTTTACCCTGTCAGAGTTTAACTAAACTCTGACTGGCTTCTGATAAACTCTTGTCAGTACCTGTTGCTTAAACACTGATAAACAAACATTAGCAATTATATCTAACAATCTCCCCCAACTTGTTCATAATAAAATGTACAAGTTAAAACATATAATTGATGATGTCAAAACCTTTTAACAAATGCAGTGTTTAACATATAACAGAGTTTAATTTAAAACAGAGTTTAAATTTGACTTAGAATAGAAAATATTAAAAACTTACAGTCAGACTTTACTTGACTTCTTCAATATCAGGCACAGTCCTGAGATAATCAATCAGCAGTCTTCTCTCAGCATTCTCAAGTTCAGTTATCATAATCTCTTTCAGCTCCTTATACTCTGGATCTCCTTCACCAGTTTGATATATGGCAGCCCTCAGAGAATAGATACTGTTCTTCTTCATATCATTCCCTAGCCGAATGTACTGAGCTTTATCTGACTCTAAGTTGAATTCTAAGACTTTTAATCCCAGTGCAGTTTTAAATCTAGCACTGTTTCTCTTCATCTCCACCAATTTTCCAGTATGATCTCTATACTTTGGAATATAAGCATTTGAGACTTCTCCTCCTCCAAGCATCACTTTTGATCTCAGCATCTTTTCTCTTAAGATTTGAGCAACATTATGGGTATGTCTGTTCTTAACTTTTAACAGATAAAGTACATATTCAAGTTCTTCCCATGATTTGAGATTTACATCAGATTCTCCAAAACTCTTCCATCACTCATGAAATATAACAGAAACTGCTTCTTCAAGATCTTGTGAAAAATCAACTGAACAGATTCTAACTTATCAAGATTTTCTTGTGTATTCCCAATACCAGATCCTGTTAGTGAAATATTGTCTTGAGATCTGTTATTTATTCTCTTCTCCCTATGTGAACCTAAACCAGACTTATCATAAGATTCTTTTCCAAGTACAGTCCTGGTTTGAGAAAAATCCACAGGTTGAAGTGTCAGAGTTTCAGAGAGTACAGGTCTTAAGAAACCTTTGAGTTGAGGAGCTAGCTGAGTTTGCACAGCTTGAGCCTTGTCAGAGGCTGGCTTAACTTCAATAGCATCATCAACTTGAGCAGCGTCAGAGGTTGATTTTGGTAATCTTGTTTCAACTTGAGCAATGTCAGAGGTTGAATAAATCTTCTTAGGTAACTGCTCTTCTTCTACCAGTTTACCTTTTCCTTTATCAGCATTTTTAATCACAGGCCTCCTTGAGTACTGTAAGCTCTGATCAGAGTTTACATTCTCTTTGATAACAATTCCTTTTTCTTTCTTTCTAGGAGCCTTGATTTCCTTCTTCTTATAAGTACCATCCTTCAACTTCTTCTCATGCTCTTCAGCAAGACTCAGCATTTCAGCTTCGATGTCTTCAACTGTAGCTTCATTACCATGTTCTTCTAGAAACATCTTGGTAGCAATTTCTTCATCAGTTAATGGATTGGCTGAAATAATTAAACTCTTAAGTCTTGAACCACTGGCAGAGTTTGAAATTTCTTTACCAGAGTTTGTCAACCTATTAGAATTTAATTTTGATCTTCTTTTTCCTTGAACAGAAAGTAAATTCTTCTCAGATTCCTTGCTTCCACCATCAGCAGAATCATCCTTCCGTCTCAGAGTTTGAGTATCTTTGCATTTGTCTTTAGGTATACTCTCCCCCTTTTTGACATCATCAGAAAGTAGTACTGATGTCAGCAATTCAAGCGCAGTAGAAATAGAAGTCAGTTGAGCAGACATAGCATTCTGGTTGTCCTCAACTGTCCCAAGCCTCTTCTTGATTTCTTCAGAATCCCTGGCTTGCTGCTTGAACATGGTATAATAATAAGTTCTGTCAGCCTTTAAAGTAAGATCCCTCAGGCTTACTTCATTCCTCAGACTTGTAAGCATTTGTTGATTCTCATCAAATCTATTATTGAGAGATTTGACTTGAATAACAGTTGCCTGTAAGCTCGTAAGGACATCAGGATTTGTAATCTTCTTGACAGAATCAGATAAAAATTCTGCAGCCCTTTGCGCTGGAAAGATACAATCTGCATTAGCCCATGCATTGTAGTACATATTCTGAAAATGCTCAGAAGCAGCCCTTTGAACTTCCCTTTCTTCAGTAGAATTTGCTTGAATATCAGAAATTTCCACATGAATATCAGAGTTTGAATGAACAGGACTAGCTTCAGCATTGTCATCCTCTCTGTGAATATCTTCAAGCACATTTTCAGCAGTGATTTCATCAATTGACTGTGCAGTCGCATCAGGTACTTGATCTGCTACAGTTTGAGGAACATCAGAGTTTGCTGGAGCAGTAACCTCTGCTTCTCTTTGAACAATCTCAACAACTGATTGTTGCAAAGTTTCAAGAAAGATAATATCCTCATGATCATTATCTGTTGCATCAGCATGTACAGCAACAGCTTCTGGAACTGGATCAACTCTAATCTGATCTACTTCATCACCTTTCTCAAAATCAATAGAAATGATTTCTGTGTGAGAAGCAATAGGTTCTACTAACTCAGTAGATGCTTGATCAGCTTCCGGTATAGTATCTTCATGATCCACAATCCTGCTGTCAGAGTATGCAGCAGCTTCCTCAACTACATCATCAGTTTTTGATGTAGGAGCTTCTGTGTCCTCAGGTTCTTTATCCAAATTGGCAATAATATCACCAAAAAGTTGATTAGCAACTAATCTTCTCTTTCTCTGATGAAGATTTTCTTCATCAGCTTCAGTTTCTGAGTCTGCACTAGAAGCAGCAGCAACAGACTTTGCCCTGTGGGCTCGCCTTTTCTTCATTCTTTTTCTCTGAGGCACAGCATCAACATTTGATACCTCAGCTGCACCAGACTTAACTGCTCGAACTTTAGATCTCTTTGACCTCTGTGGTTGAGATACAGAAGGTCCAGCTTCAGCAGTTGAGACACGTTGTTGTTGTGAGTTGTCAAGAAATTGTTGCACAGATGCAGGTAACATTAAAGGACCAACTTCTCCTTTCTTGTTGTCCTTGTTGATAAGGTCAGAGAATATACGTTTGTGTAATTTAAATGAAAGTATAACATCATCCTCTACAATCTCAACATTTGGACAGCAATGATTGAATATCAATTGACAAAACCGAGAGAAGTAAACAACATTTCTATTCTCTAGCATTTTCTCACCAATATTAGTTAAAACTAATCTAGCAACATCAAATTGACTGCCATAGAGAAGAGAATACCCGATCTGTAGACTATCCGTGGGAATCGCATCCCAATTAGTGCACTTCTTTCCAAAAGCCCGAGTAATGCAATCGAAAAAAAAACTCCACTCCTTACGCAAAAATGGCCTTTTGAGTTGACCTATCTTTGACAAAGGTCCAGAGTAGCCGATTTCTCTCATCATCCTAACCAACTCAGAATCACCAACAGATATCGTGAAAGCATTAAAATCTTCAAGACCCAAAGCATCACGAACAGTAGTAGGAGTAACAACAAATTGATCTTCTTGAAACTCAAAAATGATAGATGGAGATCCAGACTCTCCTCCATTATCATAAGTACCTGTCCGCCAAAAAGTTCGAATTTGAGTCGCAGACAGCTTCGATGGTGCGGTGAGAGCAGTACCAATATCAGAGTTTGACAAGAAACTCTGAATCAAATGAAACGCCTCCGGTGCGTTCTCATTTGCTACAGGAGCTGAGTAGTTATTTGGGACAAATTCTAATTCAGATGCAATAAACGCTGTAGTTGCCATTAGTAAGATTTGAAAACAAGAAATACTGGGCTCAGAAAGTGTTTGAGTGTTTGTGTGTGAGTAAAATGTTATGAAAAGATGAAATGCGTAAAAGATTGAATCGTGTGTATGTAGTGTATTAAATAATAACTGTTAAGATTAGAAGTATGTTAGTGGGACAGATGTCAGACGTGAATACGCTGACAGCTGTATCTAACAACTTCCAATACACACGTGCAAACGTGGAGACACCTGTCATCACATATAGCACTCAAAATATTTGCTTAAAAGAAAAAAAAATCAATAATAATAAAATTATCAATTTCAATAATAAAATACAAAGGAACTCAACAGTCAGAATAATAATGACTGTCTCGAAACTCCGCACCTTAGTATCCCAAGCGCTTCGATTCTAGAAAAAAACCTTTCAGTTACCCTGTTGAATGCTTTAAAAACCGAAGCATTTTATCAACAGGCTTCATACCTTAAAATTACCATACACCAAATGGCAGGAACCTTTGAGTTCATGGATGTCGAATCATTCGTGAACATGAACTGGCCTCAACAAGCAAACTACATCATCGATGAGTTTCTTGTTCTTTCTTTTCTGAATGATGAAGGTCTTATAGCAGATGATGAAATAGCAGAAGGACCAATCTCTAATCCTTATGTGCACATCATCCGTCCCGGTCCATATGATGTGCCCATCCTGGCAGACGATGATACTATGGAGATTTGTATGATGCTCTTCCAGCAGAGCTTCCTGATTGGTACTGAGGAGACAATCTTCTTGGAATCCTGCAAGCTGCAAAGCAGAAAGCGAATCCAGGAAGATGATGATGATGATGATGATTCATCTTCAGGATGTTGTCAAGCAATCCCAGATGGTATAATGATCAGATGAACAACTGGGTAGCTCTCATCAGAAGTAGTAGAGCACAATAACTTCTGGCTCTAGCTCTTCTGCTTCAGATGTAGCATTCAGATACTTATCCTGGTTAAATAGATCTTCTCTTTGTAACCATAGTGATTAGCATGTACCAGAAAGATTAGCTTAACATGAGTATGAATTTGTCTGAATGTAAATTTGAATCAATTAATGAAAAACAATTTGTTTCTTTACATATCAGTATTATCAATATTGCATAGTAATTGTAAAGTAAAAAAAATGATATCACTTTAAACAATAAACTAACATACTCAGTAGCATTACGAATCACTATCAGGACTTATCAAACGCACTCTTTCTTTTCTCCGTTCAATCATACTTTTTCCAAAAAAAAACAAATGACTAATCTCAAGAGTATAAAATGTCTGAAACAAGGAAATTATTTTAACCATCATAGATTAAAACAAAGTAACCTCGGCGTATTTCACACAATACATCAGTGTTTACCATTTATCCTTCTTTGTCAATAAACTCTTTTCTCAATCTGTACAGTTGTGAGAAATGTGTGTGTAGTAGCAGAGTTTACCGAAATCAGTATTTAGATCATCTCAAAGTGCATAAAATCCACAAACTAAAGTAGTAAAAACCTGGTTGCCTAAACTCTCACATAGACACTGATTTTTCTATCTAAACTCTGTGTTACTGATATCCTTTCATTTGGATATGTCTTTTATTTGTCACCCCCTGTATTATTTATATAATTTTTTTTTTTTTTTTTTTTTTATTTTATTATTTTTCCAGTAATCAATGGTTGGCACTAGTCACCAAAAATCAAAGATTTTAGCCCTTATTTCATACAATAAGTTCCTGGATCGTCCTAGGCACAACATTATCTCAAAGGAATTTGTGCTCTGGTTGGCATCTTTTGATTTGAGGGTGAATTATTTGTAGTAAGTAATCAGAGTTTAGACTTTTCATCAGTGATTAGAATTAACTTATGAGAGAAAATGCAAACAGCTAATACAGACTCAGTGTATAGGATCAATAAACTAAGAGATGGTATAAATATAGAGACAGTATCATGCTGTGTTAGTTTACTGCACATAAATGAGACCAGAATCTATCAACTCTTAAGGATTCACAATTACTTACTGAGAATTATGCTTCATACAAATTTCTTCATTGGTCCATATGTTTCAGACAAAATTACAGTTAGAGAATAGCATTAAACTGTAATTACCAGAGTATGACCAACAGAGTTTAACACCAGAGTTTACTTTCAGATTATGACGGACACTTCACAGAGTTTATCATCAGAGTTTAACATGCTGGTTCACATAACAGTTAACACATGTAAGAAATCATGAACATAAAAAATGAGTCTAACCCGTATCTCTAGTCAGAACCAGAGATCATTCCAAGTTCATTTACCAATCTTGTAAAAGTAGCTTCACTCAAAGGTTTGGTGAAGATATCTGCAAGTTGTTGGTCTGTAGACACAAAATGAAGCTCAATGTTTCCTTCTTCCACATGTTCTCTGATAAAATGATACCTTATGCTGATGTGCTTGGTCATGGAATGCTGTACTGGATTACCTGTCATAGCAATAGCACTTTGGTTATCACAGAAAATAGGTATTCTAGAGTACCTTAACCCATAATCCAGCAATTGATTCTTCATCCATAAAATCTGTGCACAACAGCTACCAGCTGCTATATACTCTGCTTCTGCAGTGGATGTAGAAATTGATTTCTGTTTCTTACTGTACCAAGAAACCAATCTGTCACCTAAAAATTGACAGCTTCCACTTGTACTTTTTCTGTCTATCTTACAGCCTGCAAAATCTGCATCAGAGTAACCAATTAACTTAAACTCTGATTCTCTAGGATACCACAAACCCAAGGTTATGGTTCCTTTGAGATATTTGAAAATCCTTTTTACAGCTGTTAGATGAGGCTCTCTGGGATCTGCTTGAAATCTTGCACAAAGACATGTTGCATACATGATATCAGGTCTACTTGCAGTAAGATACAGTAGAGACCCTATCATTCCTCTGTAGTTAGTCATATCTACTGAGGCTCCTGTGTCTTTGTCAAGCTTTGTTGCTGTAGCCATGGGAGTTGTAGCAGATGAACTATCAAGCATACCAAATTTCTTTAGAAGATTTCTGGTATACTTTGCTTGATTGATAAAAATACCATCATCTGTTTGCTTTACTTGTAAGCCTAGAAAGTAACTAAGCTCTCCCATCATGCTCATTTGATACCTGGATTGCATAAGCTTTGCAAACTTCTTACAAAGTTTGTCATTAGTAGATCCAAAAATAATATCATCTACATAAATTTGAACTAAAAGCAAATCATCACCAGAATTGAAATAAAACAAGGTTTTATCAATTGTACCTCTTGTGAACCCACTTTCTAAAAGAAACTGAGCAAGAGTTTCATACCATGCTCTTGGTGCTTGCTTTAGTCCATATAATGCCTTATCAAGCCTGTAGACATAATCTGGATGCTTGGAATCTACAAATCCTGGTGGTTGTTCAACAAACACTTCTTCTTCAAGCTTCCCATTGAGAAAAGCACTCTTTACATCCATCTGAAAGACTTTAAACTTCTTGTGTGCAGCATAGGCCAGAAAAATTCTTATGGCCTCCAATCTTGCAACTGGAGCAAAGGTTTCATCATAATCAATTCCTTCCTGTTGTGAATAACCTTTAGCCACAAGTCTAGCCTTGTTTCTTGTAATCACACCTTCACTGTCAGTCTTGTTTCTGAAAACCCACTTTGTACCTACTATTGATCTGTTCTTTGGTCTAGGTACAAGTGTCCAGACTTCATTTCTTTCAAATTCATTTAACTCTTCTTGCATTGCTGTAATCCAATTAGCATCTTGAAGAGCTTCCTCCACTTTCTTTGGTTCTGTTTGAGACAAGAAAGCATGATACAGACACTCATTGTTTGTTGCACTTCTAGTTCTCACACTAGCATCAGGATCTCCAATTATGAGATCAGGTGTGTGTGCCTGTGTCCACTTTCTGGCTGTTGGTAAGTGGTTTCTTGCATCATTATTGAATCCTCCCCCTTGATCCATGCTCTCCTGATTCATACGTTGACTTTCAGCAGTATCCGAGGCTCCCCTTGAGTTGGATGGCTCAGTGTTTGAACTGTTAGAGTTTGAATCAGTTTCCTCAACTGACTCACTTGCTGTGTCTTGTTGAGCTTCTTCACGCTCCCCCTCAACTGGTTCTCTATTTTGTTCAATTTGAGAATTTTCAGTTTCTTCAGTATTTATCAGTAGAGGTTCAGAGTATGCTCCGTCAGGGTTTGTCAAACCTGCTTCGTCAGAGTTTACATCATCAGAGAATAGATCTTCATTTTCAAAACGTAGTTGATCATATCCATCCTTGTCTTCAAGTCCAATTATTTTCTTGTCATCAAATGACACATGTATGGATTCCATGATCACCTTAGTTCTCAGATTGTAAACTCTGAATGCTTTTGTTGACAATGGATAGCCAACAAAGATTCCTTCATCAGCTTTTAACTCGAACTTGGTCAACTGTTCAGGATGAGTCTTCAACACAAAGCATTTGCATCCAAATATGTGAAAATATTTCAAATTTGGCTTCTTATTTTTAACCATTTCATATGGTGTTTTTCCATGCTTGTTGATCAGTGTAGCATTTTGAGTAAAACAAGCAGTTTGAACAGCTTCTGCCCAGAAGTACGTTGGTAATTTTGCTTCATCAAGCATAGTTCTGGCAGCTTCAATTAAAGTTCTGTTCTTTCTTTCAACTACACCATTTTGCTGTGGAGTTCCAGGTGCAGAGAATTCTTGTTTGACTCCTCTCTCCTTGCAGAAAGCTTCCAATATTGAGTTTCTGAATTCAGTTCCATTATCACTCCTTATAATTTTGACTTTGTGCTGTGATCCTTTGTCCAGTAGATTTACATGATCCATCAGAATTTGAGCAGTTTCATCCTTCTTTGATAAGAAATACACCCATGTATATCTAGTATATTCATCAACAATTACTAGAGCATATTTCTTTCTGACCATTGACATCACATTCACTGGTCCAAAGAGATCAACATGTAGAAGATGATAAGGTTCCACTACTGAAGATTCAGATTTACTCTTGAAAGATGACTTCCTTTGCTTGGCCTTTTGACAAGAATCACATAGACCATCTAGATTAAGTATTGATTTTGGAAGTCCTCTTACAAGATCCTTTCTTATCAGCTCATTGATGTTGTTCAAATTGAGATGAGAGAGCTTCTTGTGCCAATTCCAACTCTCTTCATTTGACATTTTTGCAGTCAGACACACTGTACTTCCATCAGAGTTTGTTACCAAACTTGCTTCATAAATATTGTTGCGTCTGTGTCCAACTAGAACAACTTTTCCAGTAGATTTACTGATAACTTCACAGTATTCACTATGAAAATCTACATGGTTTCCTCTGTCACAGATTTGACTCACAGATAACAGATTATGCTTGAGTCCTGAGACTAGAGCTACATTTGTTATGATGACACTTCCAAGATTGATATTGCCATATCCCAGAGTGTGTCCTATGTTGCCATCTCCATAGGAAACTTTTGGGCCAGCCTTCTCCTCAAAGTCTGATAGCAGGGCTTTGTTTCCAGTCATATGTCCTGAGCAACCACTGTCCAAGATAAGTGTGCTCTCTATTATACCCTTATTTTCTGATGACTCAACTTCATCTTTGATAGTTGCCATGAGTGCATAATTCACTCCATCATCAGAATCTGAAGTATCTGCCCAGTCTTTGCCTTTAGAGATGAGTGCTTTTTCAGTTCTTCCTTTCTTGCACTCTGGAGCATAGTGACCCATCTCTTTGCACTTGTAGCACTGGATCTCAGATTTGTCCTTCTTACCTGACTTGGTATCCCTTCCATCAGACTTTCTGAAATTCTTCTTCTCAGAATTTGAATCTCTCCTTGAGAATCTTTTACCCTTCTTGAAGTTCTTGAATCCCATCTTCTTAAATGTCTTGACCATCAAGGCAGCCATTTGCATCATCTCCTCTTCATCATCCTCAGAATCAGAAGCTTCATCAGAGTTTGAATCATCATCAGAGTTTGATGACTCACTCTCAGATTTGATCACTAAAGCCTTTCCCTTGGCTTTCTTCCTTGATGATTCCTTCTTGATGGGCTTCTCCTCGACTTTGAGAGCAACAGATTTTGTCTTCTTGCTTGACCTCCTGTTTCTTTGTTCTATCTCAAGTTCATGAGTCTTTAACAATCCATAGATTTCATCAAGATCTGTATCAGCAAGATCATAATTATCTCTGATTGTTGTTGCCTTTAAATCCCACTTTTCAGGTAGAGATAACAGAAACTTGAGATTGGACTCTTCAAGTTCATATTCCTTATCTACCAGAGACAGATCGTTCAACAGTTTGCAAAATCTGTCATAAGTCTCAGTCAAGGTTTCATTAGTTCTTGAATCAAAGTGCTCGTACTCCTGTGTGAGTATTGTTTTTCTGTTCTTTTTAATAGCACCTGTTCCCTGGCATCTGACTTCTAAAGCATCCCATATCTCTTTGGCAGTTTTGCAGCCAATTACCCTGTTAGACATAACATTATCTAAAGCACTGTGGAGAAGATGTCTAACCTTTGCATCCTTTGCAATTGATGAGATATCCTCAGGAGTCATATCTTTCTTTTCCTTTGGAACTGTCTTTTGTTCTTGACCATCAACAACAGGGGACAATTTAGTTGGCATATGAGGACCATCATTAATTCTGTCAAGGTATTCTGGATCTGTAGCCTCCAGAAACATGGTCATCTTCACCTTCCAAATCGGATACTCTACAGGCCTGAGAATCGGAACCCTGATTGTTTCATATCGACTCACAGAATTAGGCTTAACCTGTTCAGCCTTGGAAGCAGTTTGATTTTCTTCAGACATGATTATTACTGTGTTTGAATCGTAAAACTGTATATATTAAACAACCTTGGCTCTGATACCAATTGTTAGGCCGAATACACAATATAATCAAGTATGTATGAGAATAACGATAATTAAAAATACTGTTTATGAATCAATAAAACTGTAATCGTATTAACAGCTTCTCTCTTTATGATGTTAATGAATCACAAAGAGCTTCTAGGTTACAAGAATAATATATCAATATTCACGCGTCCCTTCTAGGGATAACCTATCTGTGTTTATATAGTACACAGCTACATACAATCCATCTCTAATTGATATTCCTATAAGTTAGCTATACAATTCATATCAATTAAGGATTGCTTCAGTCTTCTATTCCAATCTCCTTAGCTGTATCAATATATTCTGCTTCTTTCTATCTTCAGAATATATTGCTTCTAGAATCTTCAATTCTGCACCGACAGCTAATTCAACTTTCACCTTGTCAGACTTTAAATAAACTCTGACCGGCTTCAATTAAACTCTTTACCCTGTCAGAGTTTAACTAAACTCTGACTGGCTTCTGATAAACTCTTGTCAGTACCTGTTGCTTAAACACTGATAAACAAACATTAGCAATTATATCTAACATCTACTACTGCTATGTATCCAATTCTTGTATGTCTATGTTTTCATCCCCTAATTTTAAAAATTTCTACTACTGTTATGTATTCGCAATTCTTGTATGTCTATGTCTTCACCCAAACAGAAAAATGGCACAAAACATGGCTGAAGTTGATGATGTATTCGACCTTATTTGTGATTGCGATGAAATGAGTGTGGTGAAGACTCGTTGGTACAGGGAAAATACTGGTCGGAGGTATAGGGAGTGTGGGACTGATACTTGTGCATACCGTAAGTGGATTGATCCACCACTCGGAGCTCGCGCTGTAGAGGCCATCACAGAGTTGCAAGATCGTTTGTTTGAGACGCATGAGAAGTACAGGCACAGGTTGGATCGTATGATAGAGGGGCACAAAGCCAAGATGACAAATCTGAAAATTAAGCAAGCTTTCACTGTGGTTGCAATGTTCATGGTCTTTGGTGTGATGATGAGTAATGCAATCACCTCGGTTATGCCTGACAATGTAGCTGAGGATTACGACACTGATGACAGTTCAATGTAGTTTTTTAATTATGTTTCGATGTAATGGATGTTTAGCATTAGAAGGTATGTAAAAGTAATGTGCTGACAATGTAATGTAATGTTTAGATGTGTAAAACAATGTACTACCATCTATATGTCTTGTGTAATGTCATCTTTTGTACAATGACATCTTTTGTATAATCTAAAATTGTATTGCATAATACCATTCCATAAAATAAGGATATCATTCCATAATACCATAATTAAAGATTGTCTTACGCAAAAGATAATACCATACAGAAAAGCTGATAACCATAAGTACCATGTCTTAAAGGTTGTCTTACGCAAAAGCTAATACTATAATTTAAAGCTTAACAAATAGTCACAGATAAATTAAGGGGTTAAATATCAAAGTGGTCATTGAAGTGAAGACCATATATTATTTTCATCACTGATCTCAACGGAGTATCGTTTCAATCACTAAAGTCATCATAAACATCAAACATATAACTCTAAATATGTGTTCGAAAAGTAAAAATAACTTTTTTCGAGTTCTACACATATTTCTTCAATACTATTGCAACCAAATGAAAAGTTATGAATTCTAGTATTTAAGATAATTTATTTATATTTTAAAAAATTCATTTACTATTTATTTTTAATTAAATCAAAGTAAATAACTATAAAATTAAAAATAAATAGTGAATAATGTTTTTAAAATCTAAATATAATATCATAAATACTAGAGTTCATAACTTTTCATTTGGTTGCGGTAGCATTCAAGAAATATGGGTAGAACTCGATATAAATTATTTTTATTTTTTGAACACTTATTTAGAGGTATTCATTTGATATTTATGATGACTTTAGTGATTAAAGTGATACCTCGTTGAGATCAGTGATGAAAGTGATATCTGATCTTCACTTCAGTGACCACTTTGATATTTAACCCATAAATTAAGCAAGGTGAGAACTCAATCTTGTGGACCTCCTTGTGACTCCAGAACTGGTGCTCTTTTGAGAAGGCAGTTTGGCAGCCTTTTTAACAATATTTGGTGGGGTTGAAGCTGGTGGTGTCGACCTTGGAGGTGCAAAGGGTACCAGACCAGGGGTAGGCATAAATATTGCCTTGTATCCAACAGGACCCCTAAGTTTTTCACTAAATTTAACATAATCCTTACCACTTGTATCCCACTCATCTACTTCTTCACCTCTAACTAAAGACATCTTTTTTATCGGGACCCTTGAAAGAAAAGACATCATGTCTTCATATTTTTTAATATTGTCCCCATTCTCTTTATCTTCTTTGTCTTCATCCTCCACCTCTACATCCTCATCTTCAAGGTCATCTTCAACAAACTCTTTTTCTGCTTCTTCTTGAGTATTCATCTCAACAAATTCTTCAAATTCTGCTTCAGTTTCTTCAATTTCTGCTTCACTTTCTTGGAAAAGCTTACCCTTACCTTTGTCTCTTGAACTTGCAGTCTGTGATTGTTGAGTACAAACTTTGTCTGGTTCTTGTACCTCTTTGATAACAACACCTTTTTGAGGCCTTCTAACACTTAGTTTTTGTCTCTTAAGCTCCTTTGCTGGAGTTTTTTAGTAGCTGCAACATCATTCTTTCTCTTCACAGGTGCATCCTTCTTCCCATTTGGTTCACTTATCTGAGATTCAGCATTTGTTTGAACATTTTCTTGACCATTTCCTCCTTCCTTATTCTTAGTTGGGCATTTTGAAACCCTATGACCTTCTTGCCTGCAATTGCTGCAGTGCATAACTCTCTTGTTGCTATACCTTTGTAGTAGAACACCAGGAGCTGGTTGTGATTGGCTCCTACTACCCCCCTCCCACTCTTCTCTCCTTCTCATTTTCTTGGGTCTCCCCCTTAATTTTTTAGGAATTGGTGGAGGTAGTAATTCCTCTCCAGAATGAAAATCCCAATAGTCCTCACCCTTCACTGCCTCTAGAGGGTAACTGTAACTTGCCAAATACTTGTCCCTTTTGAAGTAGTCACTCACATAATCCATTGGATTCTGCCTCCTTGAGTGTATGGCAGCAATGGCATGTTGGCAGGGGATTCCTGTCAAGTCAAACACCATGCAGTCACAACTTCTCTTCTCCAAGTCAACAGTTACAAGTCTGGTCCCTTGCTTAACTTGAAATCTTGTACTGCCATCCCAAGAAGCTTGCCAGTTTCTAGATTCTGTTACAAGTAAGTCCAATTGTCTTCTTATTCTTGGACAGATCTGTATGTCACTCCCTTCTATAGCATCCCTTGTACTCCTAATTCTAGTCAACAACTTCACATGAATTTCTTGGAGCATTGTGAGAACTGACATAAACCTGGCATGTCATTTTTTTTTAATATCATGGCATATAATGAGAGAATGTAAACAACTATGATTGAGAATATACCTTTCATTAATGATCCAATTGTTGAAACTTTCTGACATGTTATTATCAGTGTTCTCAACCATAGAATGTGTGCTAAAAAGGCCTTACACCATGATTTGGGGTTTATCTTGCTCAACTGATCATGTGCAGTCTTGGAATGCCTCATCATTTCTTTCATGGCTCTAGTATGTGCAACCTTGTGTGTAGCATAATGGGAACATAATGGGAACATTTGGTTGTTCCCATCCCTCCCAACAGCTGATAACAACTGATCTCCACAAACTGTTTTAAGGAAACACCCATCTAAACCTATGAAAGGTCTACAACCTGCTTTTCAACCAGCCTTTAATGCATGATAGCATATATAAAATCTCTTAAATTGGCATGGATCAGTTTCATTCAACCTGGTAGTAGATATCTTGACAGTATTATGGGGATTACTTAAGAGTAGTTCATGTCCAAAATCCCTAACTCTAGAATAGTGTACTCTAAGTGATTCAGCAACACCTTCTAATGCAGCTTTCTTTAACCTCAGAATTTTACATCTTGGAACCACAATCTCAAGTTCATTTTTTATTGTTTCAGCCATTTCCTTAACCCTCCACTGGGGGGTTTCCTAATTCTTTCACCAAATACATCACATAAATACTTGACAGATGCCATTTTATTGGAGATTGGCTTAGTGCACAAATGACTATCTACTAGTGTTTTGATTCTACATGTGGCACTATCCTTATCCTTACTACACCACATGTAGAATGGACACCCTGGCTCACAGCATACCTGACATCTCTTACAATCATTTGTGATAAATTGTACCCCCTCCTATCAGTCACACCATATTTCCTAACTGCATCCCTAAACTCAGCCATGTTAACAAACTCTTGCCCTACCTCCCACTTCACAACACCAGAACTACTACCTTTTTTTCTAACTTTTCTCCTTTTGGGAATTTGTGGACCAATATAACCAATTTTTGAATTTTCATCTTCACTAGATGATGATAATGACCTCAGTGTTTCAGACTCATAATCTGAATCCTCAATAGCACACTTGTTAGGAACATTCATAGCATTATACATTTCCCCTTTAAATTTTTTTGCATTCTGTCTAATACTTTCATATTCCTCATCACTCACATAGTTATCAGGATTAGAGCTAATATTTTCAGAGTCATCGCTGTCTGTATCAATGTTGTACTCAGGATCATCAGGGTCATCTTCACTACACTCCCCAACATTACCCTCCCCAGCCTCCACAAATTCTGTATCATCCCCAAGGTTCTGTGTCTCAGTAATGGGGTTGGGGACATCAATAAGTTCATCGAGATCGAAATGGTCAACATATAATTCAATTATATCATATGGCTTACACAATTCAACCAATTCCCTTATTGAAATATCATCATAAACTAACCTAGTACCCTTGCTAAAAGTATGTCCATCACATTTAAAATACACCAGGGCATTAACATCATACGAGTATTTACTAGCAAATTCTTCTAAATCTCGAAAACTCAACAAATCACAATCGAAATCAGGAATTACTTCAACTTTACCACCCAAATACTTAACATCAGGAGGGGGACTAAAATCACCATGGTGGTGAAGATATAAAGTAGTAGTAGACATACTGTGAATTGAAAACACAAACAATAAACAATATCACTACAAACATATCATTTCGATCAAATAGACAAACAAACAATATATGAATACAAACATTAACAATATTGAGTTAGGGTTCTACATACCTTGATGATGTCTGAAGATATTTGAACTCCTATTGCCAATTAATGGAATTACTCGAAGTCGATTCAAGGATTTGCCCTAATTCGTCATTTAGGGTTTATTTTCCCCAAATTAGAGTAGTTTCGATTGTAAATAAATGGGTTAACTTTATTTCAGTCTAATAAAGTTACAAACGAGCTGAGTTGTACGCCATGTAATCGTCCATTTGGCTCCACCTGTCTCCACGTAATTTTGACGTTAAAGTCAAGACGGATCCGTTAGGTCAACTATTCAAAGTTAACGTCAACGTCCTCACTGGCTACTAGAATGGTACACATGAGACGCCGATAACTAGAGTGAGCGATTTGATACCAGCCCCCCACTTCAGTGAGCACTTTGCTATTTAACCCTTTTGAGTTGCAAATGTTGCAAAGCGTATTTTTGAAAACAAAACTTAAAAAAACGTATTTTTATAAATAATTTTTGACGCCACAATATTTTTGAAAAAAGAATTTATAAGAAGGGTACTCTTAAAAAAAAGCCCATAAATTTTTACTCTTGATAAATAATGAATCCGACAAGTAATTTTTCAAATATACAGTAATTTTGTAAAAAATAAGAGTCGGCGTTAAAAAAAACGTGGTAGTGATGATATTTTTTTATAACTGAACGTAACTAAAGAATATAAAAAGGGTAAAGAGTTGGTTTTAGGGTTTAAGCAGCTTTGCGACTCTACCCTCCCCGTTCTCCAGGTTTTTATTTATTTATCTAATCTTTTAATTACTTATTTTGAATGATAACTCTTTGCATCTATTACATGAAGCTATGAATTATATGTGTACGCATGTATAAACATCTTTTGTATGTGTATGTAGTTCTTGATTTGTGCAAATAGTTGTTATTTTAGTAGCTCTGCATGTGTTGTTTATGAGATAGCAACTTTGATAAGAAGATGAATTTATTAGCTTACTGAAACTTTAGAATTACTCGAGAATTAATTACATCGAAGCAATTGAATCTGGTGGTTTGGGTTCTCCGTAGATTAAATGTTGGTTAATTATTATTTTTGCAGGTTTAACCACATATATATTTTCGAGATTTGAACTATGGTGCAGTATAATTTGAAGAAGATTGCTGTAGTTCCAAACGGGAAGGATTTTGTTGATATTATCCTCTCTCGCACCCAGCGTCAGACTCCTACACTAGTACACAAAGGTTATGCTATATCGCGCATACGTCAGTTTTACATGCGCAAAGTCAAATTTACACAAACAAACTTTCATGAGAAGCTGTCCACCATCATCGATGAGTTTCCACGTCTTGATGATATCCATCCTTTCTATGGCGACCTTCTTCATGTTCTATACAATAAAGATCATTACAAGCTTGCCCTCGGTCAGATCCATACTGCCAGGAATCTCATTGGTAAGGTTGCAAAGGATTATATGAAGTTGTTAAAGCATGCCGACTCTCTTTATCGATGCAAGACTTTGAAAGTTGCTGCTCTTGGTCGGATGTGTACTGTGACAAAGCGAATAGGACCTAGTTTAGCATACCTTGAACAGATCAGACAACATATGGCAAGGCTACCATCGATTGACCCTAACACCCGTACAATCTTGATTTGCGGATATCCAAATGTTGGCAAGAGCTCATTCATTAACAAAATCACCAGGGCAGATGTGGATGTGCAACCATATGCCTTTACTACCAAGTCTTTATTTGTTGGTCATACTGATTACAAATATTTAAGATATCAAGTAATTGATACTCCAGGTATTTTGGATAGACCTTTTGAAGACCGTAACATTATCGAGATGGTCAGTATCACTGCCTTGGCACATTTAAGGGCTGCTGTATTGTTCTTTTTGGATATTTCCGGGTCTTGTGGGTACAGCATTGCTCAGCAGGCGGCACTTTTTCACAGCATCAAGTCACTTTTTATGAACAAGCCTCTGATTATAGTATGTAACAAAACTGATCTCCTGCCATTGGATAAAGTACCTGAGGAAGACATGAAGTTGGTTATGGAGATGAAAGCAGAAGCTACAAAGACTCTGATTGGTCAAGGTGGTGAGTCTGCAAGCGATGAGGGAGTACTTTTGGCTATGAGCACCTTGAATGAGGAGGGTGTCATTGCTGTAAAAAATGCAGCCTGTGAGAGGTTATTGGACCAAAGGGTTGAACAGAAAATGAAGTCCAAAAAGATAAATGATTGCCTCAACCGTTTCCATGTTGCAACACCACAGCCACGTGATCAAAAAGAAAGGCCACCATGCATACCACAGGCAGTCTTGGAAGCTAAAGCCGAGGAGGCTGTAGAGAAGGAGAAGAGGAAGCTTGAAAGAGATATGCAGGATGAGAATGGCGGTGCTGGTGTATATTCTGCAAGCTTGAAGAAGCATTATATTTTGGCAAATGATGAATGGAAAGAAGATATAATGCCAGAAATTCTTGACGGACACAATGTATTTGACTTTGTTGACCCTGATATCTTACAGAGACTTGAAGAGTTGGAGCGAGAAGAGGGTCTTAGACAGGAACAGGGTGAAGATGATGATCTCGATATGGAGGATGACTTGACGCCAGAACAAAAAGAAGCGCTGGCTGCGATTAGGAAGAAGAAAAGCTTGCTTATTAACGAGCATCGGATGAAGAAGAGCACAGCTGAGAGTCGACCAATTGTCCCTAGGAAATTCAACAAAGACAAGAATTTCACATCAGAGAGAATGGGAAGGCAGTTGTCTTCTTTGGGACTAGATCCAAGTTTGGCAATTAACCGAGCTCGTAGCAAATCTAGAGGACGTAAACGGGAGAGATCAAGTGACCACGGGGATGGTGCAATGGATGTGGATGGTGAGCACTCTAATAAAAAGTTGCGCTTGAGATCCACGTCCCGGTCAAGATCTATGTCACGACCTCAATATGAGGTTGTCCCAGGTGAAGGATTTAAGGATTCTGTTCAGAAGAAGAAGGCTATAAAATTAGCCATGAAATCCTCTAATAAGAGGAACAAGGATGGTAGACGCGGAGAGCCAGACAGAGTCATTCCTAATCTAAAACCAAAACACTTGTTTGCTGGCAAGCGCGGGAGGGGAAAAACTGATAGACGCTAGTGGATTTAAGGTAAATCATCTTTCATTCATATTTCTTTTTATCTTATTTCAAGATAATCTTAAAACTTAGATGTTTTTGTCAAAATCAGTTATTGTTTTCATGTGATGGTGTAATATATACAGTAGTTTCTAAATTGGATATATATTTTTTCCTCTAGTTATGCATGATTATTTCCAGTAATTGGAAAATTTTATCAGTGCTGTACTGGATACTGGCCTGACAGCGTTTAGCAATCTAATGTTGTTGACCATTTGCCGCATTTTGTAGGGGAAATTGGTCTGGATTTTGGTGGTGAAAGCTTTAGAAATTATCTCTGTTATCTAAAATGGCGCCATATATAAGGTTTCTGATTCCTGCACAGTTTTAGTTCACAGAATATGCTACTTGCAAACTGTCTAAGAGTGCAGGGCAAAGATGCATCTGCCTTCCAGAATTTTTTTTTTTTGTTTGAAATGTTGAAACTTTAGGCGCTCCTCTTTCTGTAATGACTCTCATATATTTATTTTTGCAAAGACATCCACGGTGATTTCTGTGAAGTGGTTACCAGAGTTAATTTCTTTATTTTTTTTTAACTTTTTGAAGGTTTTTGCTTTGTTTCCTTCCATGTGTATAAATGAATTTACCAATTGTGTTATATTTTAATTAAGATAATCCAGTGCTAATAAAGTCGATGCGTACATATGATCATTTAATAAATCTTTTGATTTTTGATTGTCATGTGGTATCGATTTAAGTAATGTTGTATTCATATGAACTATTTTGGGTGATGCACGAGGTGGATAGGGTGCTGCTAAGAAAGTTCCCAATCGCATGCGTAGCAAGTCCAGCAGCTAGAGCCAAATTCCTCACATAAGATTTAGTTCCCATGGGTTCGTAGAGAGGGATCTCTCGGATTAATAAGAATAGCATGACATCCACACCTCTTGAAGAAGGTTCCTCCGCATTATGCTACAAGTGGTAGGTTCAAGCATGTGCTGCCGATCATCCCTTGCTGAGGTATGTGTTGTCTAAGGTCCATGGTTTAACCACCCTTCTATCAGGTATCCGCTCGCTGACCATCCTCTCGGGCATTCTTCTCCGACCCCCCTTCTCTTGGACCTCCGCTCTCTCACCTCCCTTATCTCGGGTATCCAGTCTCTGACCTCCCTCGTCTCTGGAATATGCTCTCTGACCTCCTTCATATCCGGCATGCACTCTCTAACCTCTATCATATCAGGTAGCCTCTGTCTAATGCCACGCTCCTCTGGCATTAGTTTTGTAGTACCGCTCGCCTCAGACATTAGTTGCCTTACTTAACCTCTGTCAGGCATGTATTCTCTGTCATTTTTCTCAATGCACATGTGCTGCTGCATACTTACACTGTTTGCAGGCATCGCTTGTCTGCATGATTATATCAGAGATCATCTGTGCGGAGAGAGACACCTCTCATTGGGGCTGAATTTGAGCCCTCATGCCAGATAGTGACTGGCATCTCACATTTGTTTACAAGTTTATCCTACATTAGGAGATTGCATTCAAATTTGAAATCCTCAGCAGCTAAGTTTCACCATGAACACAGAAGAACTTGCCCAAACCTCAATTAGAAAAATAAACACGGGTAATTTTTTTAAATATCTTATAAGATGATCAGAATCAAGCAAGGACAATGCAATGACCCTCTTAATCTCTTTCAAGGGTGTGATAGTATTTCACATAAATTTACCTTGGTCATATCAATATGACCTTAAAGTGTTAGAGAAAGGCACTTTCCAGGATCATATATTATATTCTAACACATAGAAGCGGACTTGCAAGGAACGCGAAAAGAAAATTGCAGCATCCACACAGATGAAAATAAAGATACACTAAAGAAAATGTCTACATCCGTCCATGAAGTTATGTTGTCTCTGCATGAAAACATCGTTATACCATCTGTGCTAAGAAGTAGATATACTAACAAATGTTTATCTGTAAATCGAATCAAAACTCGTAAAAACATTCCACTATCATGACATAAAAATTCAAAAATCAACATCCTTATCAATATGCTAAACGTTAAGTACGAGAGATATACTAATCATAATTTCGAAAGTTTATTAGCAGTCCTCAAAAACTCATTCACTTTTTCCTCGTAAATCTTCTCTAAAGTTCCAAGGGTTTTAATGGCTTCTTTCACGGCTTCCAATTCATTGATCGAAACTGTCGAATCCTCTCTTTCAAATGGTTTGGAGGAATCTTTCAATTCAGCCACAACCTGATCAAGCATATGTCGGGACAAAACTACCTCGTCATGCAATTTTTCAAATTTATTCAAGAGTTTCGCACGCTTTACTGTTCGAATTATCTGTTCAAAGATCCAGTGCAGTAGTAAATTCATAATAAAGTACCGTAGGGATGATGATGTACTAGTCGTACTTAAACAAAGATGGATTTTGTGTAAAAATATATATCAAAGGTTGTGTTTTGTTCGAGACTAATAAGACCATGGACTCGTATATAAGTGAGAATCGATCGAGATACGAGTATTGGATTTGCCTTGCTCAATGGGCTACCGGGTCGATAATGTAGGAAAAGTATGATTTGAAAAGAAAATAGAATTACCCCGTAACTTTTAAAAACCCACGTGGTCTGAATTTTTACACAGTATTCTAAATAAATGACCATCTAATCAATATATATTTATATTTTAAAATTAAAATATTAAAATCAAATTTTTATTTAGAAAAACTAAAAAAATATTGATTTAAACTACAGCGAACAAAACTCAAACATCTTGTACATAGACCACGATGATGTCTTGAAACGGTGTGAGTTGATTGTTAACGGAGGAATTTGGTATTAACAAAGTTTGAGGTTTATCGCCGGAATCAAGATCTACAACAGTGGTTCTTGGGTGGTGAATTCGCCGGAGTATGGTGGTTGTGTGTAATTGGTGGCTGAGATTGCTTAGGGTTAGTGGTGGCTGCCTCAGAGCTCTCACTTCCAACCCCTTACAATGTGCCTACGTATCCCTTATATAGGGAATCAAGCCAACGTAGTTCTTGGGGAGAAAGTTTCCTCCATGGGCTTGGTCTCTGATCTTCAAGGTCCAGTCAAAATCTTCCACCGCCTTCCTTACTTAGACGTAGGACTTCCATATCTTTCCTTACTTAGAATTTTTAGCTCACTTTAGGAATGTCTAACGATAAGGCCTAGTCACAAAGGCCCAAGGCTCGTCTATGACGTCAGGACTTCATGGATAAGGAAACTTCCCCCGTCGAGGACTAGTCCTATCCATTACCAGCTATTTCCTTAATTCATAAACGCAGGTATAGCCATGACTTACCTTAAATGCTAGACGCATCCTTGTCCCCCGAATGAGAAGCACCCACCAGATAGCAGGACAAGTGATCCCAAGTGTTTGGCTGCAAAGTGCAGGATTACTCCAAAGTTCCCCAATGAGGACGCGCCCATTGAATACAGGAACAGAGCTCCCAAAGCACACACCAAGATTAACCCCACATCCCCAATGAGGGCGCGCCCATTGAATACAGGAGGAGACCTTCAGCCACGGACATCCCCCTCCTAGGGCACATCCTAGGAGGGAATTCTTCAATATTTTGCCAATACTAAACCAAGGGAACTATCCTTCATTATCAAGTTGCAACTTCAAACCAAGAGGACGCGCCCTCAAGGGGTGGACGGCCTAAAGGGCGCACCCTCATCCCCATGAGGACAAGCCCTAAGTCTTCCTTGTGTCAAATGAAGTTATTATTCTCCGTTTAGTCTTCCACTCATGTAGAGTTGTCAATCCACACCGAGAGGACGCGTCCTTAGGGGTTAGATGGCCAAAAGGGCATACCCTCTCCCCTAAGAGGACAAGTCCTGAATCTTCCTCATGTTATGCCATGTCAATATAATTGTTATCCTTTGTCAAACCATCCATCAAGCTATCATTATCATGAGGGCGCGCCCTCAAGGGGTGGACGGCCTAAAGGAGCGTGCCCTTAACCCTATGAGGGCAAGCCCTAAATCTTCCATATGCTAATCACATGTCAATCTAGGTGTTATTCTCTGTCAAGTCATCCATTCATGTCAAGTTGTTAATCCACACCAAGAGGACACGTCCTCAAGGGTTGGACGGCCGGAGGGCGCGCTCTCACCCCTACGAGGACAAGCCCCGAGCCTCTGTTGTACTAGTTCAATCCCTAATTGCACTTTGGATATCCCCAATTGATTATTACTTGACCCGGATCTTACCTAAAAACCCGATACCGAATTTTGGCTATAACAGTGACCGTTCTTTTGATTGCCTTATGTTGTTGGGAGTTTTTTTTTTTTTTTTTGAATAATTTAGGCTTATATGTCTTAAAATGAGTTCTTAACAAATTTCGAGAATCGAACATGATCCGTAACAATAAAAAATAAGTCCTTAATAACCGTTGACAAACATATCTCATTATTTTCATACTGCGATAGCAGAATTAGTTG
This sequence comes from Heracleum sosnowskyi, assembly GCA_030848705.1. Lineage (NCBI taxonomy): Eukaryota > Viridiplantae > Streptophyta > Magnoliopsida > Apiales > Apiaceae > Heracleum > Heracleum sosnowskyi. The sequence goes on along the minus strand of CM061244.1, from coordinate 114,901,676 downwards.
AGGAAGTAAAAACAAAAACATACGAGGAAATCAAATCCTAAGAATAAAAGAAATTTGTTTACAAGTTCATCCTACATGGCTACATTAGTAGATTGCATTCAAATTTGAAATCTATGGTAGGTAATATTTCACCATGAACACATAAGAACTTGCTTGAACCATATTCAGAAAAAAAAAAACTCGCGTCTTATAATTATCATATAAGATAATCAGAGAATCGAGCAAGAACAATATAATAGTTTGTAAAGAATTTGAGTAGCATAAGTTAATTGTTAAAGGCCCATAAATAAAGTCTGTTGCCCAGTAAATAACAATTGTAGAAGGGGGTTGAATACAATTGTATAAGATTCTCGACTTTATATAACACAAATATGAAAGATCAATAATAATAACAATAACAGCTTTATTAACTTTGATATAAAACTGTTACAAACTCTCTTAAGAAATTCTGATATTCTTAAGAGCTGCTAGCTTACAAAAACTCTCTCAAGAAATTCTGTTCTTAAGAGCTTCTCTCCGATTATGTTCTCTCTCTCTGATCAGTACATAAATCGAAACCAAAACTGTGTTTATATAGTGCACACAGCTTCTCTATCAATAACAAGATAAGTCCTAATCATAATAAAGATAGAAACATATCTTTAATCGATAGCTGCATTCTACAAACCAGGAACAAATAGAATAAACTTCCATGTTTATCTAGACTCCAAATATAACTCGAAGTAGGAATCCTGATCAGCTTCAAGTCCTGATGATCAAACCTGATCATAGTCTGAGTAGGAATCCTGATGATCAATAAGATACTGACGCTTGATCAAATACTGATGACCATGCAATACTGATGACGTCAGCAATCCTGATCAGTTGAGTCTAGCTTCTGACGATCATTGAATTCTGATCTAACAATCTCCCCCAATCTCATACTTTGTGAAATAAAGTATAGATTCCAAAATTTCAATGATGTCAAAAACATGTATCAAAATGTACAAGTATCTTCAGAAACAACTTATCTGTTTAAGCTTTGTGATAGAACAGATTCATCTTCAAGAAGTTGGATAATAAACTTTCTTCTTTTTCTTCAAGAATTTGAATCAGTCTTTCCTTAAGATTTCTGAGTTCTTCATCTTCCTCATTAATCTGGTAGATAGCTGCTCTGAGATTCTGTATGGAGTTTCTCTGTAGACTGTGCTCTTCAAGCAAAAGATAAGCAATTTCCTTCCCATCAGGATTGAGAGAAAGATGAGTCATGCCAAAATTTACTTCTTTAACAGCAGTACCCCTTTGCATTTCCACATCCTGACCTCTTTGATTTAAGTACATGGGAGTATAATTACCATCGAAATTACTGTTTCCATCCAGTCTTCTTCTTATAGTTGACAAAATCATGTCAGCCCATACTTTGTACACTTGGTTCTTCCATCTTAACAGATAGTGAACATATTTCAGTTCCTGTGTAGTTTTCATCAGCAGATCTTGAATAGATAGAATCTTCACACTACCATCTTTCATGAAGTACATAAGCTTTTCTTTCTTTTCAAAACCATCATGACAATCTATAACTATATCAACAGATAATAAATTGTTCAGGTTTTCAGAAGTTAAAGTACCTCCAATTTCTGTCAAGGAGTAAGGATCAACATATGACATATTCAGATATTCACCATCTCTGTGTCCAATACCTCCTCTTGAATTACTTGACAATTGCTTCAGATTTGAAAACATCTTTAACCAGAGTGCTTTTGATCTAGCCATATCAGACAAATCAACAACACTTGAAGCGCTTGTAATAATTCCACCAGACTGAAAATTGATAGGTGTATCACAACTTAATGTGCTAATATGTTTCCACTTCTTGTCTTTTTCCTTTTCAAAAGTGTAACTTCTTTCCAGTAAAGATTCTTGTCTGCTTGAATTTCTCCATTGTCTTTTATTTGAAACTTTAAGCCTTTGTAGATAGAGATTGAAATCTTCATTTGTTCTTCTTGTAATATCTCTTCTTCTGGCTTCTTCTTCTTCATCTACTTCTTTGTTGTGACAATCAACAACAGTAGATAAGATTATCAAATCAACCTCTTGCAGAATTTCAGATTCGTCAGGATCTTGAATATTGTCAGGATTAGAATCTTCAATTTGATTTGTATTGCTGAGAGTTGATTTTCTTGATTTTCTTCTCAATTCAGGTTCTTCTTCAACAATTCCATCATCACCAAAAGTAGATCTGTCAGGAACTACTAGAGTTTGAATAGGTTCAGGAATTTCTTCAATTCTTAACCCTCTAGACCTTGTCTGTCTAGGTAATATTTGAGTTGAAGAACCTCTTTTACTTCTTCTAGCACCTCTCCTACCTCTGCTTCCTCTACCTCTAGCAGGAGCAGTATAGCTTTCCATTGTCTCTCTTTGTGGTCTCAAGAATTCTTCATGTGAGAGATCTGGATATTCTTCACTTGCTGTAGAGAGTGCTTTTCTTGCATATAATTGTTGAACTCTTTTATCAGTGTGATATAGAGTAACAATTCTGCCGTCTTTTGTAGAAAACTTCTGGAATAAATTTGATGCATCTTCAGGATTATCAATAATCACATCTTCATCACCTTCAGGAATTGTAGCAAGAATGTGTCCATGACCAGGTGTCAGGATTTGATCTTCCGTCAGGATCTGAGATTGCACCAATGTTCTTACTGTCTTAACTCCAGAATCAGAAACATGAGTTGACTGCGTTGTTTGACTTTGCAAAGTTTGAATTGTAGACTTCATAACAACAACATCAGAGGTTTCTCCTTGTATCGCTTTGTCACCACCATCATCTCCAGTATCATCATCATTATTCCTTAATACTAGATCAGGTGCACATTTTGACTGAATAACCTTCTCCCCCTTTTTGACATCAGGATTTGACAATAATTGCAAAATTAAGGAAAGAGAGGCTTGAATTTCAGTTACCTTAGTATCCAGAGAATCAATTCGTTGTTTGATGGAGGTTTGTTCTGAAACAACAGATTTCACTTGGGATTCTACTACCCTCAGTTGGAAAGTTGTAGGCACCTTTGTAAAATTATTAAAGATATCAGTCCTCACTTTTTCAGTTGAACCCTTGATAGAATCAATCTCACTTTTCAGGCTTTTGGATAACAGAGTTGTAGCCTTCAGATGATTCTTCAAGTCTTGATTCTCTATAGACTTCACTGCATTATAGGCATGTTCAATAGCAGAAGAAAAACTGATAGATTCATCAGAATTGTGCCATGAATTGTTCCATTCATTCTGTCTAAATGCCTCTGCAGGATCAAAGGAAGGAGTAGAAAAATCTTGTCTCTGATCTTTCCCAGTGAAAGCATTGCCAACCATATACTTACTTGACGAACCAAAATTAGTTCCAAGACTAATCTTGAGTGCTGTAGCAAGATGTTCCTTCTCTTTTCTATTCTCATTATCATCATCACTATCATCATCAGAATTATCATCATCAGAACCATGAGATATATCAGGATCAGGAATTGCAATACCTTTCAGTTTATCCTGAGATTCTGAGATAGGATGATCCATTGGTCTTGAACGAAGTGGCTGTATCAAAATAGGTTCATTATCAGGAGCACCACTAGCGTCAGGATGAACATCGTCAGGATTTGATATGCTTGCATCAGTATTTGCTACCAATGGTTCTTGTGGAGCTTGAGGTTCAGAAGCTGCTTCAACACTTTGAGCTAAAGGTTCTTGTGTGCTTCCCTCATTGACAATGTTCTCGACCAATCTTTCAACAGAAGCTGTAGCTTTGCCTGCATCTTCACTTTGAGAAGATGGTTCTTGTGTAGCTGGAATGTTGATGTCTTCATTCTCCCTTTGAGAAAATGGTTCTTGTGTGACCATTCCACTAGCTAAGCCTTCACCCAAACTTTGATTGAGTGGTTCTTGTGTGGCAGGATCAACAGTAGCTGCTGAATTACTCTGAAATTCAGGTTCTTGTGGGCTTGATCCTTTCAGCTTCTTCTGTCTCTGATAGACTAACTCTTCTGCATTCCTCTTTTTCTTTGATGTAGGTGTAAGACCAACCAAGGAAGCAGTTGTAGATACCTTCTCCCAAGAATGTCCTCGAATCTGAGATGGAGAGGCTGGAGAGTCTGATATAGAGACAACTTTTGTTGTTGCATCAGGAATACTAACATCAGGATTTGATGTCTGAATATCAGTATCCTTCATTTGCACTGTTAAAGGAATATGATACCTGCTCTTTGATAATTTCCTTGTCTTTTGTGGTTTTGATAAAGGTACCACAGCTTTAGTAGCAGTATCAGCAACTTCCTTGTTCACATTCATCACAGAGGATATAGGTAAGTCATCCTCTGAATCACTTTCATCAATCAACCTTAACTTCCTTTTCACAGGAACATTCTTAACAACCTCATCAGCTTTCTTCACCAGGACCCCTTGTACACCCCCTTGTATCTTCTTTTTAGTGAGTGGTGTAGAGGAAAAATCCTTTGAACCTGATTGCCTTCCAGACACATCAGTTCTAGCTGATTTCTTTGATTTTACAACTAAAGTCTTTTGAGAGACAATAGAGGTGGTTGTTAACTGTTTAGACTGTTTAGGTTGCATGCTTGTGTCAGGAACAAGGTGGGTTGGTCCTTGTACCATAGCATTAGAAAGTAGTCCATAATGAGTAGGCATTTTCTGATGTAAGAAAAACCTAACCTCATCAGGAATAAAAGCATTTCCTATGAAACCATTTGCCTTCCTGTACTTGCCTGCAAAATTTGTTAGTAACACTCAAAGTGATATAGAGATGATAAATAATAAACTCTGTTAATAATGAAATTGAAATTGATAATTAAGACTGAAAACTTAATCAAAGACTAAGTAATAATCTAATTGTCCAGAGTTTACCAGGAGTGTTGATGACAAATTAGCATAGAACCTCTGGTTTTCATACCAGCTTCAATCATCTGAGCATCAGGATTTGACCAGTGGACTTCCTGTCAGGATTCCATCCTATCAGGATTTGATCAAAGAAAACATACCTTTCTGAATAACCATCAGGATTTGACAGTTATCAGGATTTCCTCTCTGTAGCTTTTCCTCAGAAATTCTCAAAATTCATCATTCCAAGTTCATTCACCAACTTATTGAAAGTAGCTTCAGGCAGTGGCTTGGTGAATATATCAGCTACTTGTTGATCAGTAGGAACAAAGTGAAGTTCAATTGTTCCTTCCAGAACCTGTTCTCTTATAAAGTGATATCTGATACTTATGTGTTTAGTAAGAGAATGCTGAACTGGATTTCCTGTCATTGCAATAGCACTTTGGTTATCACAATAAATAGGGATTTTTGAGTATGACAGGCCATAATCTAACAACTGATTTCTCATCCACATAATCTGAGCACAACAACTTTCTGCAGCAATGTACTCAGCTTCTGCAGTTGAAGTGGAAATAGATTTCTGCTTTTTACTGAACCATGAAACTAGTCTTCCACCCAAAAACTGACAACTTCCTGAAGTACTTTTCCTATCTATTTTGCATCCTGCAAAATCAGCATCTGAATAACCACACAACCCAAAATCTGATTCCCTTGCATACCAAAGGCCAAGTGAAGGAGTGCCTTTGAGATATCTGAAAATTCTTTTGACTGTAATCAGATGTGGTTCTCTAGGTTTTGCTTGAAATCTTGCACATAGACAGGTTGCAAACATGATATCTGGTCTACTGGCAGTGAGATACAATAAAGAGCCAATCATTCCTCTGTAGTGAGTTACATCTACCTCTTCACCTTGATCAGGATCAAGTTTGGTAGCTGTAGCTATGGGAGTTGAAGCAGGAGTACTGTCTTGCATGTTAAACCTTGTCAGTAAGTTCCTTGTGTATTTAGACTGATTAATAAAAATCCCTTCATCAGTCTGTTTAACTTGAAGACCCAGAAAGTAACTCATTTCTCCCATCATGCTCATTTGATATCTTGACTGCATAAGCTTGGAAAACTTTTCACACAGCTTGTTGTTTGTTGACCCAAAAATGATATCATCAACATAAATCTGAACTAACAGCAACTCCTTACCATGATTCAAATAAAATAGAGTTTTATCAATTGCACCTCTTTTGAATCCACTTTCCAGTAAGAATTGAGCTAAGGTTTCATACCATGCTCTTGGAGCTTGCTTTAGTCCATAAAGTGCCTTATCCAGTCTGTAGACATGATCTGGATATTTAGGATCAATGAAACCAGGAGGTTGTTCAACATAAACTTCTTCCTCCAGTTCACCATTTAAGAAAGCACTTTTAACATCCATCTGGAAAACCTTGAATTTCTTATGTGCTGCATAAGCAAGAAATATCCTGATGGCTTCTAGTCTTGCAACAGGAGCAAAAGTTTCATCATAGTCAATTCCCTCTTGTTGGGAATACCCCTTTGCAACTAGTCTTGCTTTGTTTCTGATTATGACACCATCAGAATCAGTCTTGTTCTTGAAAATCCACTTTGTACCAACAATTGATCTATTCTTTGGTCTTGGTACCAGTTTCTAGACTTCATTCCTTTCAAATTCATTCAGTTCTTCTTGCATTGCAGTAACCCAATCAGCATCTTTTAAGTGCATCTTCAACTTTCTTAGGCTCCTCCTTGGATAGAAAGTTATTATATAAACATTCATTCTGATTTGCACTTCTTGTTTGAACACCTGCATCAGGATCTCCAATTATCAAATCAGGAGTATGATCTTTAGTCCATTTCCTTGCTGGTGTCAAATTGTTTCTTGAAGTAGATGCTCCCCCTGGATTGGTGTCATCTTGATTGAAAGAATTTGATTGATTTGAAGCTCTCCCTGAATTATTGCTATACCCTCCTGATGTGTTATCAGGATCTTCACTTGAATCAGCATCTGAAGAATTCTGTCCTGATGATTGAGTTGACTCTGAACTTGTAGTAGAATGCCGTTGCTCCCCCTCAACATTAGCACTACTAGTTGTATCACTATTATTTGTATCATCAGTATTAGCACCATCAGTATCTGGTGTGTCATCAGGATTTGGTGACCCATCAGGATCTGATGTATTGACAGGATCTGATTCACTTTCTTCAGGTTCCTTGGAAGCTTCATTTTCAAATAACAATCTATCATGCGAGTCTTCAATGATTCCAGTTATCTTCTTGTCATCAAAAGATACATGTATTGACTCCATGACAGTTCTTGTTCTCAAATTAAAAACTCTGAAGGCTCTGGATGTAGGATAACCTATGAATATTCCTTCATCAGCCTTTGTTTCAAATTTCCCTAGCTGTTCAGGATGAGTTCTGAGAACAAAACATTTACAGCCAAACACATGCAAATGCTTCAGACTTGGTTTCTTCTCTTTGAGAGACTGATAAGGAGTAACACCATGCCTGTTTATCAGTGTGAGATTTTGTGTATAGCATGCTGTGTTGACTGCTTCTGCCCAGAAATATGTAGGTAATTTAGCTTCTTCCAACATAGTTCTGCCAGCTTCAATAAGAGTTCTATTCTTCCTTTCTACTACTCCATTTTGCTGAGGTGTGCCAGGAGCAGAGAATTGTTGAATGATTCCTTTGTATTTGCAGAACTCTTCCATCTTTGAATTCTTAAATTCAGTACCATTATCACTTCTCAGAATCTTGACTTTGTACTTTGTGGTTGTCTCAATCATCCTCACATGATCCAACAGAACTTCAGGAGTTTCATCTTTTCTATGCAGAAAATACACCCAGGTGAATCTAGAATATTCATCAACAATTACAAGAGTGTACCTTTTCTTACTGATGGACATGATGTTGACTGGACCAAACAGATCAAGATGTAGCATGTGATATGGTTCTTCAATAGAGGATTCTGATTTACTCTGGAATGATGTCCTTCGTTGTTTTGCTTTTTGGCATGCATCACAGAGTCCATCAGGTGTATATAAGACATTAGGTAATCCTCTTACTAACTCTTTCTTAACCAACTCATTGATGTTGCTGAAGTTGAGATGAGAAAGCTTCTTGTGCCAATTCCAACTTTCATCTACTGAAGCTTTACTGATGAAACATGTAGGGGAGCCATCAGTATCTGAGAGAATGTTGGCTTCATATATGTTACCATGCCTGTAGCCAGTTAGTGCTATCTTCCCTGTTGCTTTACTGACTACTTCACAATGTGTAGAATAGAAATTGACATGATAACCTCTGTCAGTGATTTGACTAATACTCAACAAGTTGTGTTTTAGTCCTTTCACTAGAGCTACTTTCTCAATGATGACATTTCCAATGATTATATTGCCATATCCCAAGGTTTGTCCAATGTTGCCATCTCCATAAGACACAGTTGGGCCAGCTTTTTCCTCATATTCTGATAACAGGGCTTTGTTTCCAGTCATGTGCACAGAACATCCACTATCCATGACTAACACATTTTTCTTTTTACCCTGCATCAGAATAGAAACACACTAGTTAGAACACTTAGGAACCCATACATGTTGGGTTCCTTTCTCATGCAATTTATTAATTTTAACAGCAGAAGACTTTTTGACTTTAGCAGTCCTGACAGGATTTACTCCATCAGGATTTGCTTTGTCAGTATCAGTATTAACAAAAGCATGCTTCATTATGACATTTTCAGTTCTATCAGACCTTGTACTACTTTCAAACTTAGGCAATGGATCATAAAAGTTATAGTACAAATCATGATACTCTTTACATGTATAAATAGAATGCCATAGACTACCACAATGAAAACAGGATTTCTACGGTTTATAGAGTACTGATCTATTCCTAACATCAGACTTAGGAATATCAGTAATCTTCTTCTTACTCTTCTTACAATCAATAGCAAGATGATTAGAGTTACCACAGTTAAAACAACACTTTCTAGGTGCATTTGGGATATACTTATAACCATTCTCTTTATTGATCCCAATTTTACCATTCCTGTTTCTCTTAACAGTAGCTTCCTTTTTCTTATCTGTAACCTTACAGATTTTATCTTTAAGCTGTTTCTGAGACAATAGACCTACATTCTTAGTGACTTTGTTCATGACAGGTTTAGACTTTATAATTTTAATTCCTTGAGTAGAAGAAGATCCCTTTTCAAAAGTAGAATTGGAATCCTTACCAAAAACAAAATTAACAGGAGTAATCTTAGATTTGGTTGAGTCTATAACATGTCTATAGGTCTTTGGACTGACTGTCTCATCAATGACAATTTTCTCTTTCAATTTCTTATCCTCATCTGACTTATATCCTAGACACTCTTTCCAATTCTTAGAGGTATTAATCTCATGAAATTTCCTACCAGAGTCTGTCCAGGTTCTGATTTTCTCATTAGCATATTCAAGTTCTTTTTCAAGGGAAGTACATTTAGATGTTATCTCTAAGTGCATGTGCTTAACATTATCACATTCTTTTTGTACTTCTTGCATACGAGAAAATTCAGCTTCTAATATCTCATTCCTCTTTCTAAGGTCAGACATCTCAGATAAGATTCTAGTATTCTCAGCAGTTTGACTTCTAAAGCTAATATGTAATGACTTTAGAAAACGTCTTAACTCAGAAGCATTATCAGTATCAAAATCAAAGATAGTATTTAGTACCTTATCATCAAGAGCAGCAGTTACATCAGCATTGGCCATTACCGCATAGTTGACTACCTCAGTATCAGATTCTGAGGAAGAGTCCATCCAATCCTTGCTTGATGTGATGAGTGCCTTTGTCTTGTTGCATTCAGAAGCAAAGTGACCCATACCATTACACTTGTAGCATCTAACCTTTGACTTGTCAAATTTGCTACCCTTGCTGTCCTTTTTGATATACTTGCCTTTGTCTGCTTTGAAGGTCTTTTTCTGAAAGTTGCCTTGTCTTCTATTCTTCCTGAACTTCATCCTTCTGAAGTTTCTGACAATCATAGCAACCATCTCTTCTATGTCTGAATCAGAAGATTCATCACCAGTATTGGCATCAGGATTGCCATCAGTATCTGATGAAGAGTCGTCAGGATCTGACTCAGCTACTCTCGCTTTCCTTCTAGAGACCTCCATAGCTTTCCCTTTTGATTTTGCTTCTACATTCAAAGCAATTGACTTTGCCTTGCTGCTTTTCTTGTTCTTCCTCTGTTGAACTTCAAGATCATGAGTTCTTAGCATCCCATAGATCTCATCAAGAGACACAATGTTCAGATCATACTGGTGTCTAATGATTGAGGTCTGAGTATCCCATTCTTCAGGTAAAGCTCTAAGAAATTTGGTGTTTGAATCTTCAGTTTCATATACTTTGTCAACTAAGGATAAGCTGTTCAATAGTGTCAGGAATCTGTCATATAGATCAGTAAGGCTCTCTTCAGGTCTTGCATCGAATTGTTCATATTCTTGAATCAAAAGAGCCCTTCTGTTTTTCTTGACAGATGCAGATCCTTGGCACTGAGTTTCCAAAGTATCCCAGATTTCTTTTGAAGATTTGCATGCAATCACTCTGTTTGACATGACAGCATCAAGGCTATTATGCAAGATATTCTTTATCTTTGGTTCCCTGAGTACATGAGCTTTTTCTTCTGGAGTCCATTCAGCTTTAGCTTTGACCACATAATGTTCTGGTACTGTATCTGTTCGTTCTACGAACTTTGTTGGTATATATGGTCCATCACGAATCCTGTCCAAGTAGTCAGGATCCATAGCCTCCAGGTACATCAGCATCTTTACCCTCCATGTAGGATATTCTGATATCTTTAAGATGGGAATCTTCATGCTTTCATACTTGGTTGTCGACATCTTTAGATCGTATCTGATTCAGAATTAAATCAGTTTGCTCTGATACCAATTGTTGCCCAGTAAATAACAATTGTAGAAGGGGGTTGAATACAATTGTATAAGATTCTCGACTTTATATAACACAAATATGAAAGATCAATAATAATAACAATAACAGCTTTATTAACTTTGATATAAAACTGTTACAAACTCTCTTAAGAAATTCTGATATTCTTAAGAGCTGCTAGCTTACAAAAACTCTCTCAAGAAATTCTGTTCTTAAGAGCTTCTCTCCGATTATGTTCTCTCTCTCTGATCAGTACATAAATCGAAACCAAAACTGTGTTTATATAGTGCACACAGCTTCTCTATCAATAAAAAGATAAGTCCTAATCATAATAAAGATAGAAACATATCTTTAATCGATAGCTGCATTCTACAAACCAGGAACAAATAGAATAAACTTCCATGTTTATCTAGACTCCAAATATAACTCGAAGTAGGAATCCTGATCAGCTTCAAGTCCTGATGATCAAACCTGATCATAGTCTGAGTAGGAATCCTGATGATCAATAAGATACTGACGCTTGATCAAATACTGATGACCATGCAATACTGATGACGTCAGCAATCCTGATCAGTTGAGTCTAGCTTCTGACGATCATTGAATTCTGATCTAACAAAGTCCAGCCTAATACGCATTGCAGTCTTCTAACAAACTTTGTCTATGTGCACATGGCATCTGATCCCAGACAAGTTGTCTGTCCTTTTTAGTCTCTATTTGTCCTTCTAATTTACTGTTATTTTGTCCCTGTCTAAGATGGTTTTAGATGGATAGCTGTCTAAGTTGTTTGTGGCCTATAAGTTAAAGAGCCAAGTCTGTAATTGAGGATGAATGGATGAGAATACTCAGTAGAGAGAAAATATTTCAATGTCAGTTATGTTTATCAAGCTTTATGTTTGTTTTCATGGTACCAGAGCCAGGTTCAACGTTCTGTAGAGATTTTATCCAACTTTCTAGCTGAATCTATAGCTACAAAGTAGGGTAAAATGACAACTACAGAGAGAACTAATACAACTGTTAATACAAATAGGATGACAACTATAGAAGTAACCAGTCCACTATATCTTCATCCCTCTGATGGGAACAATTTTATGATCGTAGAAAAACTTCAAGGGTCTTCAAACTATAGATACTGGGAATGATCTATGTAAATTGCCCTTTCTTCAAAAAGAAAGTTAGGGTTTGTTACAGGTAGCATAAAAAGAGATGTTACAGATGCAACAAAAGCTGAAGCTTAGGATACATGTAACAACATGATAATCTCATGGATCTTTGGTGTTGTTTCAGAATCTATAAAAAAGTCTATCATGTTTGTGAGCAATGCACAACAGATCTGGACAAATCTTGAACAAAGATTTGCTCTTACCAATGGGTCCAGAAAATACAAGCTTAACAAAGACTTGTATGAAACAAGACAAGGTGGAAAGCAGATAAGTGAATACTATACTCAAATGAGAATATTGTGGGACGAACTTGAGTCTCTCAACACACTGCCTGCAATTACTGCTGCGACCACATAAATTACAAGACATCTAACTGCTCTTACAAAATAGAGAGATGAACAAAAACTATTCCAATTTCTGAATGGGCTTGATGAAGTGTATAGCCCTCAGAGAAGTCAACTACTTATGATGATAACTCTTCCCTCTGCAGAGACAACTTGTAGTTACCTTGAGCAAGAAGAAGCCCAAAGAGAGATCTTGGGGCACACAAGAGAAGACTCTGAGACTGTGGCTATGTTCAGTAAGACCACACGGGGAGTATCAACTAATGCACAATCTCAGGTTATCAATCCAGTGCACATCACGTGGGAAAAATGGTCACAACAGTGAGAAGTGTTGGACTGTTGTTGGGTAACCAAGTTGGCATCCAAAAGCCAAAAGACCAAATCAACCTCCATATAGAGGGAGTGGTAGAGGCCCTGGCAGCAACAACAATCAACAAAGATGGAATAAAGGAAGAACTTGGAATGGACCAAGAGTTGCAACAAATGCTCAAAGGCAGTACCACAATGATGCAGGGTCAATATCAAGCAATGCTAATTCTATCACTGCACATCAGCTTGAACAGCTTCTAAGAATGCTTCCCACATCAGGAAAATGTGGATGTGATACAGATGATGAGATAGAAGGACACTATGCATGTATGGTTTCATGTCACTTTTCTGATTCAATAGGATGTAATGAATGGATTTTAGACTCTGGTGCATCGGATCATATGACTGGGATCTTTAATAACTTAAGTGAGCCATGCTTATGTCAGAATAATCCAGTTATAAATTTGCCAACTGGAGAAACCTCTAAGATATCACACCGTGGGAATGTGAGTCTAAAAATGAGATAGGACTTAAGAATGTCCTGTATATTCCTGCATTTAAACAGAATTTGCTGTTTGTGAATAAGTTGTGTGATGATAATGCTTGCAAGGTAGTGTTTTATGATCAGTATTGCATCATTCAAGATAAAACCACTGATAAAGTTAAAGGAGTAGGAAGAAGTGAGAATGGTCTTTATTATCTTATAAATGAGCCCCTGGAAACAACCCTGAGTAACGTCAAGAATCAAACACTGAGGTTTGTTAAGAATGTTAAAGAGAATAAAAAGAAAGCTTTAACTGCTAGTGCTTGTAAGGAAATTCCTACTGTGATTAAGGATGTGCCACTTCTGAGCAAGGAAACATTGCGGCATCATAGGTTAGGACATGCACCTATGAACAGAATTATGTTGATTGAAACTCTTGAATTGAAAAAAGATAGTAAAGATATATGTTTGACCCGCCCTCTAGCAAAATTGACTAAACTTCCCTTTCATAAAAGTGAATCAAGGGCTAGTAGTACATTTGAGTTGATACACATAAATACATGGGGAACATATAAAGTTTTGTATAGAGGAAAATTTAAGTACTTTCTCACTATAGTTGATGATTACTCTAGAGTTACATGGGTACATCTGTTGAAACTAAAATCTGATGCATATGATGCAATCAAGAGCTTTGTCAAAATGGCAATGAAACAATTCAAGAAAAAAGTCTAGATTATAAGATCTGACAATGCACCTGAGTTTGATGACAACAATTGCAAGAGGCTATTTGACAAACTGGAAATTGTACATCAAACATCTTGCAATGAAATAGAATTAGTGAGAGTCTAAAATATTTTTTTTTTCTCCATGAGAAAAGTGAGAGTTATATAGATATTTATCAAATAAGTCAAGTGGGAGATGTTGTATTGGTTAAATGGCATTTAGGTCACTGTATTGACTGCTAATTTTCAATTGGGTCATCCAACTCAAAAAAGTTTCAATTAGGTCACAAATCAGATAAAAGTTTTCAATCAGGTCACTGGACGTTAACGTCGTATTGACAATTAACGGAGTTCTATCTAATAGTGCCAGCTCGGTGCCATTAATCATCAACTATATGGCACCGAGCTGGCACTATTAGACAGAACTCCGTTAATTGTCAATGCGACGTTAACGTCCGGTGACCTGATTGAAAACTTTTATCTGATTTGTGACCTAACTGAAACTTTTTTGAGTTGGATGACCCAATTGAAAATTAGCAGTCAGTACAGTGACCTAAATGCCATTTAACCCGATGTTGTATTATGTGACTTATTTGTTAAATATAAAATGAAGTAAAAATATATAAATTGAATGGATTGAAATTTATATATTAATTGTAGAAATTATACATATTATTTGTTGGTTGAGAGTTACAATTGTGGGAGTTACAATATTATTAATTATTATGGGTGTTACAATATCAAATAGAGGGAGTTACAAATTTGTATTTACTATATGAAGGATTTTGTGGGGTTAAAAAAGTTAGGGGGTGGAGATATTAGCTAAGAAAGCCTATAAATAGTGGGTAAAATCTCAAAGTAAAAATTACACTCAGAAAAGTAACTACTTGCTCATAGCCTATATCGGACCCCTTATCCAATCTCAAACCCTCTTATTAATGTTCTAATAATATTATCCCCAAACACTACATTAAGTTCATATTATATATCCCAATAGAGACGTAAACCAAGTTGATCTTATTTAATTTAATTAAGTCTGTCACCATTAGTTATGTTGCAAATTAACTTCCAAACAGCAATTTACACAAGTAGATAGTAACATTAGACAATTGTTTACTAGCTGAAGTGATCAACTCGATTAAAAGTACTAGTTACCTGCAGGCTGTGTGATTGCTCTGGCTATATTTTTATCAAATCGTTTGATAATTCTACTATACGCGATAGCTAAGTTGGCAGGGACACATCAGTTAAATGGTCTGAGGTAGTTATCAGGTTCTCATATTATAGTAACTATGATGTTTAGTAATGTGAATGAAGTATGGTTATTGTCCCTAACCGCGTTTTCTTCATAACTGATAGATTGGTTTATAACTTGAGTCGATGTTTCCAACAAAAGGTAGGTAACCCAACTTACTAGCTAGCAATGCATCTGTCTTCCTGCTAACTTAAAAAACAAACTTATGATGTTGAAGGTCGTTCTTGAGGCGATAATCAAGCGTGCATCTAGTTGCTGTCGCTAGGTCACAAGTTCGAATCAACCTTTTTTTAAATGAAAAGAAAGTTCACTACAAGAAAACCCATTTTTAACAACAGAAAATTTCGTTAGTAAATATCCGTCGATAATCCGTTGAGTTTGGGTTGGAATAACGTTGTTTTTCAAAATGTTGAGATCTGTTGCCAATCCGTTGGGAATTGCTAACGGACTTATTTCCGTTAACAATTTCCGTTGGTATAAATAGGAATTCTTGTAGTGGTTTAAGGTGATGCAGCAGTCTTTTAGCAGTCCGCAGATAAAATATATTGAGAAATATTTTTCATCTTACGAATATGAATATATGTGAAAACCTTGTTGAGGATGATCAGTCTTAACAGTATGTACATATGTGAAACCTTGTTGAGGATGATCAAAATGACGGAAACTTTCTCATTTCATCATCATGACAGTGGACTACACTGAATATTATCAAATTTCTAATCTTCATATGCCTGATTATCAAACATAAGTCTCTTCAACCCCTCTGAAATTCATTAATCAACGTCGTCTTTGAAAATTTGATCATAAGTGAGTGAGTTTTAACCAAATTTGTGTAGACTTTGAACATACCATCTTTATCAAACACTAAGACAAATATAAAACAACTATCATTAAAGAACATAAAGTAAACAACTTCTGCATTTCTTAATCAAGTAGCTCCTGTGCAAAAACCTTAAGCAACTAAACAAATGGAACCCATATTTGCCAAATCTTAACATCACAATCTAAACTGCCACTGTAGATCAAGTAAGGGGTACCAATGGGTGATACATTATTGTCAGCATTAGAATTGTCTATAGCTGCAGTTAGACACTTAACTGGTCCTTTGTGTCCTTCCAACACTGCCAAACAAGAATAGCTTTTATCATTTCCTCTCCTCCAAATTCTAACTGTTTTATCAGCTGATCCACTGCACACCAAATCCGAAACAACCGCCAAGCACAAAATCGCCTTCGTGTGGCCTCGAAGTGCTCCAGCCACAGCCATATGTCCACTGCCAACTGTTTTCTCCCACACAATTATAGAGCGATCACATGCACCAGAATATAAAACAGAGCCATCACTGCTCAGAGCTAGAGCATTTACTGCTGACTTATGTTCCTCCAAGGTGTCAACTAAAGTGTGTTTACTATCTCCTTCTTTCTTGCCCCACACTTTGATTTTTCTGTCAGCTGAACCAGTGTATATAAATCCATCGCTAGATGAGACAATGGCATTAATCGCATCGTCATGAGCATTCCAAACAGACTCTATACACTTGAAATCTGATGTTCTCCATATCTTAAATGTCCGGTCCCATGAAGCCGAGTATAAAAATGAACCATCTTTCGATAAGGCCAGAGCTGATACGGTGTCAACATGATGCACCCAAGTGCACTTCTTGTGCCTCCGCACTTGAACGTAATTCTTTGCTAAAAAGAGTCTCGTGACACGGTCATTAAGTGTTGGCAATGTAGATACGCATTTATAAGTCTGGCTCTGTGTCGTGTTTCCGATTTTCCACACTCGAATTTTGTGATCCTGGTGAGCACTAAATAATTTATCACCCAACACTACTGATAGATTTATGAATGTATACGTATACAGTGTGTGTAAGTATAGAGATGAAAGTAATATGATTGTTTATTGAACAAAAGAATTAAAAGTTGTTACAGAAGATAGAAGAGTATTTATACATCAAACTAGTCAACTCAAGTTGACTCTAACAGAATAACAGAAAACTTGTTTGACTAAGTCCAAATACAATTATACAAACTATCATTCACTTGAGACTTGACAGCTAGCTTAATAGAGGTTTTGTATTGTTGCTTTGGTTCAGTTTTGACTTGAGCACACAAAACACTTGTGTTTTGTGCATTTTCAATCTCACTAGTCTTAATACGCCCCCCACAAGTTGTGATTACACAAGGATTATGTAATCCCAACTTGGAGCATATAAACCAGTGGCTAGAACCACCAAGTGCCTTAGTAAAAATGTCCGCCAATTGAAACTTTGTAGAAATTTTCTGAGGAAGAATGACACCAGCTTGAACCTTTTCACGAACAAAATGACAATCCAACTCAATGTGTTTGGTTCGAGCATGTTGAACCGGATTCAAAGCAATGTCAATAGCCGCCTGATTGTCAACAAAAACAGAAACAGCACTATGAACAGGAATCTGTAAATCAGAAAGCAAATACTTAAGCCACATAATTTCAGTGGTTATAGTAGCTAAAGCCCGATATTCTGCTTCAGCAGAACTCATAGAAGTAACAGACTGCTTTTTAGCTTGCCAGGAAATCAATGCAGAGCCCAGAAAAATGCAGTAACCAGTCACAGAACGGCCAGTAAAGGTGCAACCTCCCCAATCACTGTCACAATAACCAGTAAGAAGGAGATTGGTTTTGGCTGGAAAATACAAGCCCAATCCTGCAGTACACTTTAAGTACCTCAACACCCTAAGTACAGCAGAAAAATGTTGTTCCCTAGGAGCCTGCATAAACTGGCTGAGTAAATGAACTGAGAAGCTAATATCAGGTCTGGTAAATGTCAAGTAAAGCATTTTTCCTACCAAACTCCTGTATAGAGAAGGATTGGAAATCAAAGCACCTGACTTATCATTGTTATACAACTTGATATTCTGATCAAGAGGAATGGAAAGAGGTTTAGAATCCATGAGGTGAGCAGTTGCTAACATATCCAAGATAAACTTCTTTTGACTTAAAGCAATACCCTGATCAGATCTGGAAACTTCTAACCCCAAATAATATTTAGCCTCACCAAGGTCTTTGATACTGAATTTAGCATGTAAGGCAGCTTTAAGATCAACAATAGTAGCCAAATTGTCACCAGTGAGCAATATGTCATCAACATAGACAACTGCTACTGTAAAAAGAGAACCTTGTTTGTGTATGAACATAGAGCAATCTGCTAAAGACATTGTGAACCCATATTCAATAAGAAACACAGATAATTTGGCATGCCATTGCCTAGAAGCCTGCCTGAGGCCATAAAGAGACTTTAGCAGCTGACAGACAAGGGGAACAGGAGAAAATGGAATGATGTAACCAGGAGGAATGTCCATATAGATATCCTCATTTAAATCCCCATGCAGAAAGGCATTATTTATGTCTAGTTGAAAAACTTTCCATTGTTTGGAAGCAGCAAGGGCAAAAACAGTCTTGACTGAAACCCCTTTAGCTACAGGAGCAAAAGTATCATGAAAATCCACCCCTTCCTCTTGAGTATAACCTTTGGCAACTAACCTAGCCTTATATCTCTCTATATCCCCATTAGGTAAGTATTTAATTCTGTAAACCCATTTACAACCTATAGTTTTCTTGCCAGCAGGTAAGGGAACCAAAGACCAAGTATTATTATCCTCCAAGGCTTGAAGTTCTTTATTCATGGCCTCTACCCATTTAGGATCTAAAACAGCTTTGGCAAAAGAAGTTGGTTCTTTGACAGGAATAATTTTGGCCATGAAAGCACTATAAGAAGGAGAAAAGGAATGACAAGAAACAAAAGAACTCATGGGATATTTGGGAAGGACAGAAGCATTCTGAACAGAAGACACAGCAGATTTGGAAGGAATAGAGACATTAAAATCTTTCCACCAGTGAGGTGTAGACCTAGCTCTAGTAGAGAATCTAACAGGAGGAAATGAGACATCAGGAGCTAAATTTATAAGTGTATCACCATCTGGAGGAAGATGTGTCCAATCATCATCATCAGAAGCAACTACAGTATCACCAATCTCACTAGGCTGAACATCAGAAGTGGATGGAGAAACAGAATTTTGAGGAGCAGTAATGGATGGATCTGGGATGGAATTTGGGATGGATGAATGTGTAATGTTATCAGGACTATCAATATTAGCAGTAGGAATAGGAAATGAAGAAGTGGATGATTCATCATTAGTGTACCAATGTTGAAGAAAGTTAGGATCATGGGATGAAGATATATGAGTATCATTAAGAAAAGGAAAAACTGTTTCATGAAAAGTAACATGTCTAGAAACAAACTGTTTGTTAGTTTCCAAATTCAACAATTTATAACCCTTTGAACCAAGGGGATATCCTAAGAAAACAGATCTAATAGCTCTTGGAGCAAATTTGTTAGTGTCATGAACAGAAGCATAACACAAACAACCAAAAACTTTTAAAATAGAATAGTCTGGTAAGATTTTATAAAGACATTCAAAGGGGGTTTTGAAATGCAAAACTGGAGTAGGAAGAATATTAATCAAGTAAGTGGCAACCAAGATGCATTCACCCCAAAACTTAATGGGAAGACCAGATTGGAACCTTAAGGATCTAGCAATAGACAATAATTGTCTATGCTTTCTCTCTACCCTGCCATTTTGAGCAGGGGTATCAACACAAGAAGACTGTTGAATGATACCCTTAGAGGAAAGAAGAGAAATGATATAGTTGTTAAAGAATTCAGTGCCATGATCACATCTAAAAGTCTTAACAGAAGTATGAAAATGATTGTGAATATAAGCAAGAAAAGAAGTGATTTGAGAAGCAACATGTTGCTTGGTGGGCAAAAGAAAAGTCCATAAGGCTCTTGAAAAATCATCTACAATTGTTAAGAAGTATTTACAACCATGACAAGTATCATGTGCATAGGGTCCCCACAAGTCAACATGAATGAGATCAAATGGATTTAAGGCATGAGAAGTGCTCAAAGAAAATGGCAGTTTAGTTTGTTTAGAAATAGGACAAATAGGACAATTCTTATTACAAGAATCAGTCACATGATTAGCTATAGAAGGAATTTTGAGTAATACAGGTGTGGATGCATGCCCTAATCTCATATGCCACAAAGCACTCTGCTGATATTTACTAGAATTACTAGAAACAGAATTAGTTATGGAAGATGAAGGAAGAGGTTGTACCAGATGATATAAGCCAGCCTGCAATCTACCAAAGGCTAGAGGTACTTGCAAGGTCTGGTCCTGAAATGTACATTGATCAGCAGAAAAAGACACATGACCACCAGTATCATGAGTCCACTTTGGAATAGAAAGAAGATTGTAATGAAAAGAAGGTACATATAGCACATTAAAAATACTGAACTGATCATTAAAATGAACTGTGCCAGTTTGATAAACAGTGATAGTAGAACCAGTGGGTAAAGCAACATGAATAGGGCTAGATAAGGTGACTACATTAGAGAGAATGGACAAAGAACAACTCATATGGTCTGTAGCTCCAGTATCAAGAAGCCAAGAATCTTTACTCACAGTGGAAAACAAAGAGTTTGAATAAGCAAAAACCATACCTGCCATATGTTCTTCAGGGCTTTTTAAGGACTGGTTGGAACCAACAAAAGAAGTCACAAGTTGACTGAGTTGATTCAGTTGCTGCTGCATGTGATCCATTTGAGTGAGAGAAGTAGTCTGAGTAGGCTGAGTACTTTGATTAACCATGTTTGCTTTTGGCAAAGTCCTGAATTGATTAGTCTGAGAAGAACCAGAAGGATTCACTTTTTCTTTCCTTTTCCAGTTGGGAGGATAACCAATGAGCTTGAAGCATTGATCTCTAGTGTGACCATTGAAGTTACAATAAGAACATTTCACCAAAGGCTTGGTTGAAGATACAGGAGTTGAAGAACCAGGGGAGTTAAACTTGCCAGGACCAAAACGTTTTGAAGATTCAGTACCAGTAGTACTAACAGAATTAACAAGAGGACTGGAATTTGCCAAGATACTATGAAAACCTTGCCTAGCTCTTTCATCTTGCTTAACATAAGCATAAGCCTGAGACACCGTAGGTAAAGGATTCATCAAAAGAATTTGCCCCCTAACATTGGCATTGCTATCATGAAGGCCCATAAGAAACTGCAGCAATTTCCTCTTTTGATCTCTGTCAAACAAAATCTTGTGTGCTCCACAAATACAATTAACATTGGGTTCTAAGACAGCATATTCATCCCAGAAGCTCTTAAGCTTGTGAAAATAAGTTTCAACAGATGTGTTTCCCTGTTCTAAACTATGAGTATCTTTTAGGATCTGAAAAATCCTGTGTCCATTAACACTAGAGAATCTCTCATGAAGCTCAGTCCAAATTTCACTAGCAGTACTAACATAGTTGAGACCATCACTAATTTCATCCACAACAGAGTTGAGTATCCACGTAATAACCATATCATTTACACGCTCCCATTGAGCACAAAGAGGAGACGTGACATCAGGTTTCTTATAAGATCCATTGACAAAAACAAACTTATTCCGAGCATTAAGAGCAATTTGCATAGAACGACTCCATGGAGCATAGTTATCCGGTCCAGTAAGTTTCTTAGCAATCAAGATTAAACCAGGATGATCATGATTATGCAGATAAAGTGGATGTGTATTGCTATCAACGACATTATCATTATAGACTAAAGGCGGAATGACATTTTCAATATTAATGTCAGAATCAACATTCTTATCTCCAGAATTAGTGTTCTTATCTCCAGAATTTGGATTACTACTACTGGATGCTCCTTGCACAATATTCGCAAAACTAGGTCGATTCATGATGAGCAAATCTAGGGTTTCAGCCAATTTTAATTGGATTTCTCAAGGAAAAAATGAACAGAACAGTGAATAATCGACAATTCACAACTCAATTAGCTAACAATTGAATATAACCAAAAGCTAGGGTTCCAATCGATCTCAATCGATAACTCAGAAACTGGAGAACGAAAAACTTACTTTCAAATTGGATAAAACGATGAACAAGATGAAGTAACCGTCGATAGCGATCGATGATGAAACGCAGATTCAGTCTCGTTCTGCTCTGGTACCATGATAGATTTATGAATGTATACGTATACAGTGTGTGTAAGTATAGAGATGAAAGTAATATGATTGTTTATTGAACAAAAGAATTAAAAGTTGTTACAGAAGATAGAAGAGTATTTATACATCAAACTAGTCAACTCAAGTTGACTCTAACAGAATAACAGAAAACTTGTTTGACTAAGTCCAAATACAATTATACAAACTATCATTCACTTGAGACTTGACAGCTAGCTTAATAGAGGTTTTGTATTGTTGCTTTGGTTCAGTTTTGACTTGAGCACACAAAACACTTGTGTTTTGTGCATTTTCAATCTCACTAGTCTTAATAACTACTATGCACTTAACTGCACTCTTGCATGAGGACACTATGTTCTCATTTGCATTATGGTGATCTGATGGAGTCCGGCTCCATATCCGTAATTCGCTGTCGGAAGAGCCACTATATAGGTGTTTTCCAGCAAGAGTGAGAGAAAAAACATAAGAAGAGTGACCCTTTAAGGTGGATATGCAGAGGTGGTGAATGTTTGATTGTTGTTGGGACAATTTGTTTAGAGATGGGACTAAAGGTAAACTTGGTTGAGATGAAATAGAAGAGTTCATTGATAAATCTGAGCTAAGATCATTATTAGAGTCTTGATCATATGTATGAGATGGCAAAGGAAAAGGATGAATTCCCATTTGGAGAGTTGAGAATTTTTTTCAGACTTGCAGATGATGTGGTATGTGCTTGTATATATAGGATTAGTATGGGAAGGATGTCATCACCTTAGCTGGGAAAAAAATTTAATTGAAAGAAAATTAATCGTAGACCGTTGAATCTGAGAAATGGAATTTAGGTGGAAAAAGAGGGGCTTGCAACTTGTATTAACGTGTGATGTTGAAAATGAACTAGCAATGGTCGAGATTTGATAATTGGATGACAGAAAAGAAACAAAGGGATAAGATTTTTAATCACAGCCTAACACATCCACTGTACGTCTGTACCCTTGTATTGGAACCATAGCTTTTTGAAATAATTGTTATTAATAGAACCGGTGCATGCAACTGCAAGTTGTATACTTTTGGTTGGTGCACATCAATGGGCCTCCAGGACAATCACTCAGGCTGATCTGGTAGGTTCTCAGACCTGAAAGACAAGATATTAATCTGGTTGGAAATACTACTTTCTCTACAGTCGAAAATAGTAGATACACCCGAAATACAGTTCAAATCTCGTTGAGACCCTGAAATCCCAGCGTTTGGGGCATTATTGATTCAAGTCATATTCTAACATTTTTGTTAACCAGTTTAGCTTAACCGTAAATTAACCAGTCTACACTATAATTTGATTTAGTGTTTAGAAAAGTTGAGAGGCTAGAAAAATACAGGAAGGCACCCAACGATCGTGATATTGAGGATAAACTTGATATAATATTATGTAGAGAACTTGAGATATATTTTTGTATTCCTTTTTAGATAAAAAAAGAAAACAGCAGCCAAGTTGAAGGGTGCAACTGGGTGTTGTTGATAAGATGTTACAGAATAAAAGATGATACAATGGTCCCCGTTTATGTTCTAAACGGAGTAGCTGTTAAACAAAAAGGAAAAAGGCTGATAATGATATTATTATTTAAATTTTTGTGTTGCTGTTCAGTGAAGTTTCCACAATAACAATGATAGCAGGAGCCAGGAAGGAGGCTCCGAGTTTCCAACCTCTCTCAATTCAGAATTAGTTCCAGTTGGTGTCTAAGTAATGCCTACTCACCTTTATAAATATTATAAATCTAGTATACAAGGAGCATGCTATTGCTAGGTAGTTAACTTGTCGCACTCCTTCCGTTTCGGCCATTTGTTTACAAATAGTTTGAATATGGAGGTTAAGATAAATAAGTCATTTGTTTACAAATGGTTTGGACAGGTTAAGAAAAATAAATAAAGTAATGAAAATGGGTAAGAAAAGTGAGTAAAGTGGTAGGACCATCAATAATTTATGTATAAAGTGAGTATAGTGGAGGAAAGTAGTGGAGAAAATAGTGGGTGAAATTAATTTTATATAATAAAACTTTAATATTTTTGGAAACTTTAGAAATGTAAAAAAATGGTTGGGACATCCAAAAAAGGAAAGTGTAAAGAAATGGTTGGAACGAAGATAGTACTAGTTTTTCTTTTAAAAAAAAAATCTTTATTTAATTTGTTATTAACCCCCGTTGATCCTGTTCCTTTTGTTCTCTGTTTTGTTATTACGAGAAATTCAGATTATGTAGTTCTTATACAAGAACATAACCAAGAAAGAAGATAATTAGAAAGTCCGGAAACATACATACTCGCTATATTCCGCTTGAGGTAAAGATTGTAGAGGGTGTAACAGAACATATCTCTTAAATTTTGAATTCAAAAATCTTTTGATTTTGGGATTCGGGAGGATCACTAAAATACATTTCTTAAGAGCATCTCCAACGGTGCTGGCTAAAATAATATAAAATGCTGATTATGTAAAATTTGCTGAACCTGTAAGATATTGTGCTCCAATGGAGTTGGCTATACTAGTTGGCTATATTTTAAAAATAGAATGTTATTATTATTTCAAGTTGTTAAAAATAGAATATATGATTTGAATATGGTAATAATTGATGTGGAGTTCTACTACAGGTCCATAGGGGTTGGACAAAAATAGCCAACATGGAGGGGTTGGCTAAAATTTTAGCTAACATCTTTGTCCCATTGGAGCAGATTATTTTTTACACATTATCTATTTTTTTTATTTATGGTAATCCACTTATAATTTTAGCTAAGGGTTCTCCACCATTGAAGATGCTCTAACATTCGAGAATTGTAATGCAATCAACATTATCATTAACATTAATAATGTTGTCAACTCAACAAACTAACTAAGCCCCTTAGTATTAATTTACTACTCCCTCTGTCCCCTAGGTTCTTTATGTTGGGGGACGACATGAAACTTAAGAAAAAGTATAAATTAATAGGGTAAAGTAAGAAAAATGAGTAAAGTGATGGGACCAATCAATATTTAATGTATAAAGTGGATATAAAGTAGGTATAGTGGAGGAAAATAGTTGATGTGATTGGATTTTATATTATAAAATGTTACTATTTTTGATATGTAAAGAAATGAGAGGGACATACCAAAAAGAAAGGTGTAAAGAAATGAGATGGACGAAGGGAGTACTTGTTTGTGGATACATGTCATTACCAGTGTATCTAGTGGCATACAGTTAAACCTCTTTAAAGTAATACCCTTGGGACCGAAGAAAAATATTATTTTATCGAGTTTATTACTTTATCGATATAATAATAAAATATTACTTTATCGATATAGTAATATTTTATTATTTTAAAGAAAAATATGTGCATGTTTTTTTGTAAATTTTAAAGTTAGTAGAGATTTTTAGTGTGAATTCAAGTATATTTGTATTGCAATAATAAATTTATACTATATAAACAAATTATAATCGATTAAGGGTAAAATATAAACATATTTTAAATCCCTCACACTCGGAATAATGTTTATAAAATCACTAATAAAGTAAAAAATAATCAAAATTAATGATTGATTAAAATTGATAAGAGTTAATATCAAGATTCGCCATCTAATCTTAGGTAAGAAAGTCTCAATATATGTCGTACAAACGATTATTTGCTATATTACGAATAATGTATATAATGAGATATAATTTGTATATACTCCGCAAAAATTATGAACAAAATTTATTTTGAATTTGGTGGAAACTAGAATATATGAATATAAATTCATATATATATATATATATATATATATATATATATATATATATATATATAGGGCTACTCTAGTGAGACCCCTCTTATAATGAAAACTGAGTCCAAATCACCAAATCACTAAAAAAAAATATCACCATTCATATACATACATCAATATTTATACATATATCATCTTCCTATTACTCTACCACCACTGTCCCTTTCATCTATTTTACCACTACTGCCATCATTTCTCCTACTCCATAACCACCATCTCCACTATACCATTATATTAGCAAAATCAACATCATCATCCCATCTGATGCACCTAGCACCACCACCTTAACTGTCGTTTTCACTATTTATGTCTCATGTAAAATCACCACCATATCATAATCACCACCATATCAAAATCACCAAATTTAAGCTAGAATCAACAGAAAATTCAACACAAATCACCGAATTTCAATCAAAATCACTAAATTTTTTTGAAACAAATCATTCACAATTTTAAAACAAATCACCAAAAATCGCTGCTTATACCATGTATACCACCACCAGTATACTAAATTATAAACCACCACCAGTATACTGCCATCATAACTACAGAATCACCAAAAATTTAATACAAATCATCAAAATTTCAACACAAATCACTAATTGTCAACGCAAATCACCAAAAATTCAGAATGTAAATCATCTTCTTTCAAATGTAAATCACTAATTTAAGCGATTGTGTGCGGCTTGCTTCTCCTTGTCATCTTCTTCGCTTTCATCTTCATCATCATCGTCATCCATATCATCGTCGTCTTCACTGTCCTCTTCTTCTTCATCATCGTCGTATTCTAGAGAAACACCAGGTCCTCTAGCAATTGAATCGTAAATATCTGGATCGTGAATGAGGAGACAACATAGGTCGTTTTTAAGTCGAATATATCTGTATAGTCGTCTATCAGTCGGCGATTTTATCACTATATCATCGGAAGAGTAAGTGCAATTGAGGGAGGGAGAGAGAGAGAGAGAGAGAGAGAGAGAGAGAGATGGATAGATCGGGAAGTGGGTGGATGAGTGATTTGAGGAGATAGAAATAATTATTCAAATTTAAAGATATGTGTGTTTATTTGTGGTCCAGATTAAAAGTAGTTTTAAAATTGAGTGGTTGAGATTTAGTCTTAGTTCTCATTTTAACATAGGGTCTCATTTGATGACTTGCCTATGTATATATATATCAGTAAATATTACTTTATATTTTCATTAGGCCCTTAAGGATTTTTCCAAAAATTATTATCTTATGCTTTTAGCGAATATATTACTTTATCATATTGACCTAAGTCGGGACCGGAGAAATATATTATTTTAGCGAAGTTATTACTTTATCAAATATTATTTTATCGAGGTTTAACTGTATATAGTTTGGTAATGGCATTTGGATGTAGCGTGGTGTGCGCGTTAAACATCTCTGTCCATCTCCCTAACTCGGCCATGGACCATGGTCCCTTTTCTTATATAAAGCTTGCTTGCCCGCACCAATACAAGTTGGCTACTTGGGCACTCCACAGGTCCCATATACCATGGCTTCAGTAATGAGTAGCGTTGCCTTGCTTGCTTCTATATTTTTATGGCGCACCGGTACCAGTGAAACTGGGTTTTCAAAGTTGTTGAAACTTTTCTTTCCCTACTCAAAAGCCCATTTTCAAGCCCATCTTATGCTAAATTTACATTCCATCATCCAAACATTTCTTTAACACAATGCAAAAATGAAACTCATCTCCAATCATGAAAATCCCTTACCTATAAAGTTTATGTAACATTCAAATAGTATCAATTATATAAATCCTTCAAAATATATGCTATTTCAAGGAAGGCTCCTGTTAGTTATAATTTTAGCTATCCTAGTTTGGTTTCTATATTTGTTCAAAAGTTTCATCACTTTTGTTACTTCTTTGTTTCTAATCATTTGGTTTTATCTTAAAATAAGATTAAAGAACTATTTTTTTAAATATAACTAACCATTATAACTAATACCGTTGGAGTACAATCTCTTACACGTTCAACATATTTTAGGTAATCATTATTTTATCTCATCATTTTAGCTACGGTCTTGGAAATGCTCTTATAAGTTATGATTAAAAAATTTAATCATCACTAATTATTAGTTAAGTATGTGTGTACATTGGATTATGTCAATCTCACATATTAACCACTCCTCAGTGCACATGGTCTAGTTAATTATTAATGTTAATTTTGACAATCTAATATTCTAGGTTGAACCTTTGCTAAACTTTTTGTTAATGGAATATAGGTCAAATAAAAACTAAAACTGTAGTGTCGGCCACGCTTTGCTTTTGAAGAGGCGTTTATAAAAATATATGTACTACTCATGCCAATTGGCATTTAAAAACTTCTTTTGACTTCTTCTCTTAGATTCCACATGATTTGTCTTAAAAAATATGCCGAATATACTTTATTAAACTTTATTTTCTATATATTTTCCTTAAACGCATGTTTAAGAATAATAAATTTACAGATTAGTAATATTTTCCTTAAACGCATGTTTTTAATCGATTACAGAGTTTAAGAATAATAAATTTACAAATTACAAGATCAAGAAAAAAAAGTATATAATGAAATCCAGCATGGGATAATAGTAGGATAATAATCAATTTACAGAACAAATAATACAACTCCAAAGCCCAGCCCTAACAATCCCAACAAAAATGGCCTACCGACAATACCCTCATTAGTATCCCTCTCTTGTAAGGTCGGATTCGGTGACCCATTATAATTAGGACCCGACCCATACAACGCCTGAATCCCTTCTATATCATCGCCGGCAAGTTCAACCCGCCGGATCCCCGAAGATATAGACGGAAACATAATAGCACTTTCATCAGATGAATGACCTAACCCTAATAGATGTCCAATCTCATGCACCACCACTGACTCAAGATCAACCGCATCTTCCGCCGGCGACCGGAGAATCTCGCCGTTGATCACCCAATTCTCGTCGCCGTCCAAATGCAAGTGTCCACTCGGCGGCGAAAATGCGTGCCCTAGCGTACCTAAAATGCCGTCAAATGGCTCTCCGTCACCGTGATCACGGCTGAAGAAACCAATCTTAATATCAGCCTTATTATATGATGGTGTTTCGATGAATGTTAACGGTGTTACTTCTGACCAACGATCAAATGCAGTAGCAAACACGGTCTTAACTGAATCATCAAGCTGATTTTGCGGTAAAAATGCGTAAGTTAGCTCATTGTTTTTCGATGACCAGCGTGGTGATCCAGGGAAAAATGAGTAATGCGCAACGACTCCTAAGTGCATTTGTGTTGTGACATGAGATTTTCCCGGAGAAGGTGCCGGAGAGTTGGCCTGAGGTTTCCCGGAGTTCATTGTGGTAGTACCGTTGACTATATCAGCTACACCGCATCTAGGCTGGAGAATCTGTTTTAATGTAACGTCGTCGAGTTCGCCAGTGGAGTTGAGATTGAAGTTACGTTGATAGGTTTTGAGAGCGGATTCAAGTGCATTGTCGAAATCATCAGTGAAATCGGATTTATTTAAGTACCCGAAATTTTGGAAATATTGTTTGAGTTTGGCTAGACCTGGTTTTTTGTCGCCGGAGTGACATCCGGCGAGCTTTTGGAAAGAATCCCATGCAGCTGTGATATTGGTATGTGGAATGGAGGAAATGTTTGGGAAGAAATGAGGTAAAGATGGGAGATTTGGAAGTGCAAAAAATGATGGTAATGATAGTATGAGTATGAAAAATAGTAGAGGATTTGAAATGTTGTTGGTCATGATAGAATTTGTATTGTTGTAATGAATTTGTGTTAGTTGGAACTTTTGGATATAATTAGACTAACAGGCCACAATTGATGCACCTTCCTTGTAGGCACAGCAAAGAGTCAACTCAACGACTAAAAATTGTTTATTACGTGTTTGAGCTATCATAAAAAAATTACTTATAACTTAAAATGAATAAGTGTTATATAAGTGATAATTTGATAAATTCTTATAAGTTATACGGGTATTTGGATAAATTTACTTATAAATTAGTTAAGAGTTTGCTAATTTAAATTTGAAAAAATAATTATTAAATATAATGATTTCAACACTTGCATTTTAAATTAAAAAAATATTTAAAAACACAAAAGTAAAAATATAAAGTATTAAAAAATAAAGAAATCAAGTAATAAATCAATAAGTTTTGGAAAATGTACCCAATTATTAACATTTAACTTATCAACATATAAGTTATACATAAGTCGGGTTGTCAAACCCCCTATAAACTGTTATTAACTTATAATGTATAAATCAAGTCACCCAAACAGGTCCTTTGGATCCAACTTTCAAATGAGACATCATAATTTAATTTGTTTAATATACTGTACTAGCTATAATTTTGTAGAAAATTGATAGAATGTGAAAGAGAATAATCCTTGATGGTAATTGAAAATATTAATTTAGATGAACCGGTCACCGGAACTTGTTCACCACCTAATTTTAGCAAATGTCAAAGCTTCATGTTATCAAACCCAGCTGTTAATGGGATGAAACCTGGCTGTTTTTGGACGGTTGTCATGTAGATGCATACATTCAGTCCGTATACATTGGAATTTTCTATATGTTTTCTTTTTATTTTCCTAATAATATCTAGGTGGTGCCACGGAGACCACTACTCCACCAGTTTTTTTTTTTTTTTTTTGTCAGGACTACTCCACCAGTTTAATTTCTTCTGTCCTATAGTTTTAATTTTGATTGGTATAAATCAACACAACTACTGAATTAACCTAATAGTTTAATGAAGCCCATTAGCTAGACTCGTCTGTATATTCAACTCTCCTTACTAGGGAATTTGAAAGTTATGTTTACATTGCGAGGCCCATGTAGAAATGATTTACCTTCCTTGACAAAAGAAAAAGAGAAAAGAAATGATTGACCTACTTTCCAATTTCCGTGAATGAAATTAGACCCGTCAATTTATGTCACAACATGAAAAACACGACACAAAAATTTAGTGTATATGTTTACATTTTTAATACACTACACAAAATTAGTACATGAACACGAGTATACGATCGAGATTTAGTGTCGGTTTTGTGTTTACTCTTTGGGTACACGACACGACACGAAATATACGAAATAAATAAATATATAATTATATATTTATATTTATATTAGATATTTTAATATTTATATCAGATAAATTAATATTTATTATATGTTTATACATAATTTTATAATATTATTTGTAAATATGATGTAAGTACATATTTTTAATACAAATTTATAAAAAATTAACTGAAAATTTTAATATTTTAAATATTTTTATTGTTATTTTTATATGTATTTAAAATTACACGAAACATGACACGAAAAGTACACGACACGAAATGTACACGAACCTAAACGGATCGATTTTATGTTTAGCATTAACGTACACAAAACACGAAAATACAAGACACGAAT
Organism: Heracleum sosnowskyi; assembly: GCA_030848705.1. NCBI lineage: Eukaryota > Viridiplantae > Streptophyta > Magnoliopsida > Apiales > Apiaceae > Heracleum > Heracleum sosnowskyi. Next base: position 114,870,367 of record CM061244.1, on the reverse strand, counting down.
ATACACGATACGAACGAATTATCATGTCTAAATGAAATAATACACTTAATTTGGAACTTCGGGTCACAGCTTAATACGAATGCAGTACTCCTAAAAAGAATCCAAATTCGTGAGACTATTTATTAGCGAGTAAAGTGCACTTTGTGTACTCGTACTTTAGTCAAGACACCACTTTCAATACTATAGTTTAAAATCGAGCAGTTGTAATATCAATTTTTGTATTTCATTGTACTTTGTTGCATTCCGTTAATTGAGGTTAACTCCGTTATTAATTTAGGGAGTAAAGTGCACTTTGTGTACTCGCACTTTACTCTAAAGTGCATTTTGTGTACTCGCACTTTACTCTAAATTTTGAACTAAAGTATTGCAAGTGATGTATTGAGCAAAGTGCGGGTACACAAAATGCACTTTAGAGTAAAGTGTGAGTACACAAAGTGTATTTTACTCCCTAAATTAATAACGGAGTTAACCTCAGTTAACGGAATGCAACAAAGTGCATTGAAATACAAACATTGATATTGCAACTGCTCGATTTTGAACTATAGTATTGCAAGTGGTGTCTTGACTAAAATGCGAGTACACAAAATGCACTTTACTCTTTATTAACCACTGAATCATGCTCTTCTTCGTTTATGATATATATAAACAACTAGGATATTTAAAAGTACTAGTTGACATAAAGAGCCTGTTTGGTAAAGCCGTAGTTTTATTATTATAATTTTAATAATTCATAAGCCACTTGTAATATAAAATTATCCAAACAGACATTGACTTAAAATTTTTATATTTTACTTATCATTTTAAACAATTTTAAGTTATAAGTAATAATTTTAAACTTAGCCAAATGAGCTCAAAATCCTTAGATACCCATTGCATTTTTAACCTTGTCTAGAAGGACGTGTTTATTGGATATTAATTCTCAACTTTGCCACGTATTTGCTGCAGTTTGGACTTAGTCATATTAGTAGTAGAGCGTTGTTAGGAACGTGTGGAATAAATCTCAGTTGTTGAGACTTTGTAGGAGAATAGTTTAGGCCCATTAGTTGTTTCCTTATTTTCAGTATGCACTTTCTCTTTGTAAGCCTATTTATCTTTGTGATCGGCTTTGAAATAAAACAAGTCTTAGACGAAGCATTGCTCAGTTTGTTTTCTCAGTTTCAAAAGCAAAACAGGTTATATATATATAATCCTATATTTGGTATCAGAGCTACAATACAAGCGTGTGTGTGTTTGTCAAAGACAGCGACGACGATGGACACGAACAAGCTAAAGGGAGGCATAGGCCTGAGTTACCCGATGCTGGAAAAGGGGAATTACACTGCTTGGTCCATGAAAATGAGAGTGTATATGAAAGTCCATGGAGTTTGGGATGTTGTTGAGCCGATTGTTCCGAAGGCCACGATCGAGGCCAAGACGGACAAGATCGCACTGGCGATGATTTATCAGGGCATACCGGAAGATATGCTGTTGTCTTTAGCAGAGAAAAAGACAGCAAAGAGCGCTTGGGATGCGATCAAAACTATGTGTCAAGGAGCAGAGAAAGTGACGGATGCAAGGGTTCAAACGTTGAAGGCAGAATTTGAAGCTCTAAGCATGAAAGAAACGGATTTGATTGATGATTTTTACATGAAGCTGAATGGACTTGTGTCCAATATACGGGCGCTTGGTGAAGAAATATGGGAGGCTTATGTTGTTAAGAAAAAACTTCGTGCGGTTCCATCCAAGTTTCTGTAAATTGCATCCGCCTTGGAACAATTTGGAAATTTGGATACAATGTTCGTGGAAGAAGCCATTGCATCCCTTAAGACTCATGAAGAATGAATGAAGGGGGCAGTGGTGACAAATGGTGAACAATTACTGCTAACGGAAGAAGAGTGGAGAAAAAAAGAAGGCCACGGAGGGAAGCTTCTGCTCACTAGGGAGGAGTGGCTAAAAAGGAACAACCGAGGAGGAACAGAAGAAACTTCGGGCCAAAAGGGTCGTGTATTTCGTGACAAGAGTCGAGTGAAATGTTTCAACTGTGGTTTGTATGGCCATTTCGCAGCGGAGTGTAAAAAACCTCGTCGTTCAAGGGAACCAAGACATGAGGTAAATATGGCTCAGTTTGAAGACGAAGAACCAGCATTGCTGCTAGCAAAACATGAGAAGATCGATGACAATGCTGTAATGCTGAATGAAAGGAAGTTGATGCCAAAGTTACTATCTGTAGAAGGTGAAAAATAGGGGGAATCAGACCTGTAGTACTTGGACAACGGGGCGATCAATCATATGACGGGCCAAAAGTCGAAATTTCACGAATTGGATGAAGAAGTAACATGTCAAGTGAGATTTGGGGATGGATCCACAGTAAAAATTAAAGGAAAGGGTTCAATAAATTTCAAGTGTAAGAATGGTGAAGAGCGAACTCTACAGGAGGTCTATTACATTCCAACTCTGTGCAATAAGATAATCAGCCTTGGACAACTATCTGAAGAGGGAAATAGAGTTATACTCAGTGGTGAATTCCTGAGGGTATACGACAATCAAAACAGATTACTCATGAAGGTAAAGCGCTCGTTGAATAGATTGTACCGGATTGTCATCGAAACCAGCAAACCAATATGCTTGTACTCGAAGGTGGATGACTTGTCATGGCTCTGGAATCAGCGACTTGGGCATGTCAACTTTCAAGCAATGGTTCTAATGTCTAGAAGTCAGATGGCAAATGGTTTTCCAAAGATTATTCAACCGAAGAGAGTATGCAGTGGGTGTTTGATGGCTAAGCAAATGAGAAAACCCTTCCCATCTCAATCAAACTATGATGCAACTCGGGTGTTAGAACTGGTTCATGGCGACCCCTGGAAAAAACGCCACCTCATGTGGCGACCCATGTGTATATATTTTTTCCCCTTTTTTCCTTCTTTCTGTCGACTGTTCGGGTTATGTTGCTTAGTAAAAATTGATTGTTGATTAGTAAAAAAATGTTTTCAACAATGGATTTTGGACGTTTAAAAAATGTAGTTGCAAAATTTAAAATTTCATTTTTTCTTTTCTATATTAAACTTGAAATGTTCTACTTTGCTACTAACCAAAAATTGGGAAAAAATATTATGTGTAACTATGTAAAATTTTGGTCAAAAAATGAGGTTTACACATAATTATAATTTATGTAGGCACTTTTAGGAGTATAAAAAACATTTTTTTACATATTTTTTTTTATTTTTCTAAGGTCTCATGTTCAACTGAAAAAAAGTCATAGTAATGTTTGACAATTTTTCTCAATTTTTTACTTTTTATAAAGTTGAACGGTTCAGCTTTGATACGGAACAAAAAAAAATTAATTAATACATTTTATAATTATATTTTTTAAACCCTCAAACTTGACAGTTAGTCAACTAGTTTTACTAAAAGACAATTTTAGTACTTTACATTTTTTACTAAGTTAACACACGGGAAGAAGAAGAAATAAAGGAAAAAAATATATATGCGGCGTTTTTGACAGGGGTAGCCACATGAGGTGGCGCCCTATACCATTTTTGCATTCAAAAGTTCAGTTGTACCATTTTTACACACAATTCGTTCACCTATACCAGAAATCTCAAGGAGCCGAAAAATAGTGTTAACTTTTAGAGTTATCCAAAATCAAGCTCTGCACTCCGACCCTACAACCTGCAACCTTGAAAATCAAACCCCTTAACCAATGAAATGACGTCATCATCTCAATCAAAACGACAATCTCCATTCTCCATGCACCTTCATCTCTCTCTGATTCTCCAATTTACACAATGGATAAAACACAAAAGAACACTATATTTATTTGACCCTCTTCAAGCTAGTGTCTTGTCAAAAAGAAAAATAAAACTAGTGAAACACATGTATATACTTGTTCAAGCAGCTTCAAAATCTTACTAGTATACTGTCTATTCCCTGACAGCATACTTTATGTATGCTATTTGTAGATGGTACGATATATAAGCTTTGAGCATCCCATGAGTTGTAATGCAAGTTGGAACCAAGCACAACCTCTACCATCAACCCTTTTATATGGTTTTTACTTCAAACCATTTATCTAGTGACTTGTTTTTATCACAAGGATACATTACTTTCAAGAAAAGAATTAACGGCTCCCACAAAATTACAACTACTTTACCAAGCCAGGAGGGAGAGGAGGGGAGGAGGGATGTGTTAGGGGTGGCGGATGGGGAGCCACTAGGGTTATTTTACAGTCAGATGTATAAAAAAACATCGACACGGATGTAAGATTGATTTAGGGGGTTGTATATTTAATCAAGAAATTGCACGATTTTTTATTTGATATTTAAAGTTGAACATTAAGATATCATCCCAAAACCAAAGTACCAAGCAAAGAAAAAAGAAAAGGACGTAAAATAAACTGAGGCCTTTAGATCCAGCAACTGAAACTTGTAAGACCTAATAGTCCATAGCCGACGATAAGCCCAAAGTAGAGAAGTGAACACGATCCCGGTGACATAATTCGCCTCTACTTGTTGTCAAGAGTACGTAATTTTTTTTATGAATCTAAAAACTTTGATCATTGGATTAAAATCTGCATCACAAATTTCAGAAAATCTGTCCCAAATCTTCTTATCATGTTACAAACATCTTGTACCGCTGAGAAGAAAGCCTAAGTCACACCTCACACACACTATTATAGCCAAAATTTGATAATGAGTTGTTAAGATAGACCGGGTCAGGTAAGATCTAAATTGTGAATATCCAAAATATAATTAGGGATAGAGTTAGGGTTTTTTCCTCATAAGAGTAAGGACGCGCCCTATTTGGGTCATTCACCCCTTTAGGGCGCGCCTTAAAGGTAGTAGTAGTTTGATGATTAGTTGATAGGATAACTGTTATATTAATATAGCATTGGGAAGTCCAGGGCTCGTCCTCATATGGAGACGACACCTAACTGAGAGCGCGCCCTCATGGTAATGACAACTTGACGAACGGTTTGACAGGATGACAACTATATTGACATGGCATGACATGAGGAAGATTCAAGACTTGTCCTCTTAGGAGGGAAGGTATGCCCCTTTGGCTATCTAAACCTAAAGGATGCGTCCTCTTGGTGAGGATTGACAACTCTACATAAATGGAAGACTTAACAGAGAATAATAACTTCATTTGATACAAGGAAAACTTGAGGCTTGTCCTCATGGGGACAAGGGCGCGCCCGTTAGGCCGTCCACCCCTTGAGGGCGCGTCCTCGTGATTTGAAGATGTAACTTGGTGATGAAGGATGGTTCCTTTGGCTTAGTGTTGGCAAGATATTAAAGAATTCCCTCATAGGATGTGCCCTAGGAGGGGGATGTACGTGGAAGAAGGCCTCCAGGGGTTTGCCTGATGATTAAAGGCCTCCTCCTGTATTCAATGGGCGCGCCCTCATTGGGGATGTGGGGTTAATCTTGGTGTGTGCTTTGGGAGCTCTGTTCCTGTACTCAATGGGCGCGTCCTCATTGGGGAACTTTGGAGTAATCCTGCACTTTGCACCCAAAAACTTGGGATCACTTGTTCTGCTATCTGGTGGGTGCTTCTCATTCGGGGGACAAGGATGAGTCTAACATTTAAGGTAAGTCATGGCTATACCTGTATCTATGAATTAAGGAAATAGTTGGTAATGGATATGACTAGTCCTCGACGGGGGAAGTTTCCTTATTCATGAAGTCCTGACGTCATAGATAAGCCTTGAGTCTTTGTGACTAGGCCTTATCGTTAGACATTCCTAAAGTGAGCTAAAACTCTAAGTAAGGAAATAGATGGAAATCTTACATTCAAATAAGGAAAGATAAGGAAGACCTACGTTTAAGTATGGAAGGTATCCTATACATAGAAGGTGGTGGAAAAGTCCTATGTCTAAGCATGGAAAGGTAGTAGAAGACTTCAGATGGGCTCCGAAGATCAGAGACCAAGCCCATGGAGGAAACTTCCTCCCCAAGAACTACGTTGACTTGATTCCCTATAAAAAGGGATACATAGGCACATTGTAAGGGGTCGAAAAGTTGAGAGCTCTGAGGCAGCCAACATAAACCCTAAGCAATATCAGCCACCAATTAAATACAACCACCATACTCCGACGAATTCACCACCTAAGAACCACCGTTGTAGATCTTGATTCCGACGACGAATCTCGAACTTTGTTAATACCAAATTTCTCCGTTAACACACACAAACAATTCTTCTACTAGGAGTTAGGAAAGGGGTTTTTTGGATTGTACATGCATGCCCCACAAGCCCAAATCTATCCTTCTGCTTTAAGCCCAGCTGATAACTGATGCAAAGGCTTGTAATTTAAAATTACAAAAAGGTAAATCATTTTTCGTACAATTTGACTGTTTAAAAAAAATGATAAAAGAATTTTTAATGTGTCCGTAGTCCGTACCGTAGTATATGTTTCTACGTTTGCATGCAATAATATAAGGGTAGGCTTAAACCCATCCATGTTTTCAGAAATAACCCACCTCCACAAATCACAACGATGAGTTGTTTGTTTTCCTTGTAGAAGAGGAGGTAGCTTAAAAGAATCGAAAATAATTACATACAACTCACCTTATCGGGTCCCAATTCCACCTATCTATCAAGAAAATGGGAGATGTACATCAAATTATTATTATACAGTAATAAAAAACCCCTAATAAATTCAACCAATTCAGTGATCAAGGACCAAGGAGGCTTGGATTGAATACAACTGCAAGATATTGGCCGCTGCCTGTTTTCGCACTTCAACCTTTTCTCAGGTTCCTTCGTCCCCAAACCAGTAAATTTATCTCTTATGTAAATGACCATACCCTTAAATAAAAAATTACCTTTAAAACACATTGGATGATTTTTTTGTTGTGCAATGTTTATTAGAAAAATCCCATGGTATAATTACTACATGTTCTCTGTGGCAATGTCTTCAACCAATTGCTCCTGCCCGTTGACTGCACAAAAAAGTCAAAACACATTTGCATCATATATATGCTCCTTTGGATCCTCAGGAATTGGAGTTGCTGAGTGCTAAATTGCAGGTTGTTTGCTGAGCTGACATAAAACCTCTTAATTAGACAAAACGAGAAGAAATATTGATCATACTGAGATGACATTGTCGTAGTCATACATAAACCTGTTAATGAAGCTGTTACATTATTCCTTCCTATACCCTTGCCTGGTAGGAGAGTTATACATGGTGCTGATTAAGAATGTAATCGTCATTAGAATAGGTAGCTACTCATATCTTATACGTATAACAGTTTGTATCATTCCTATGTCCATTATCTTTTGGTTGATGTTCACGACTTAACAGCTTATATGAACGTGACTATACCTTGACTCTGCGTGGTTTTAAAATTCTGCTTTCATCTTAGGGTTTGGCCGTTTAGGTAGGGTTGACAAATAGAATCAGCTATATCTATTTGTTGTATTTTGTTGCACAGGAGAAATAAGTAGGTATCATCGTAGCTCAAGATTTAAGGACAACATATGTCAATCCTGTAAGTATCTGAAAGATGGACAAGATAGAGTTGAAGTTTCGGATCAGATTTTTGAATGTCCTTATTGCATGATCAAAGACTGCAAACTTAAAAAGCAGGGCAAGCCATTTGGGATTGGAAAGGTACTTAAAGAGATGCTTGGATAAAACAGATAAAACTTCGTGATCACTGATTAGAGCGTTATGAAAATGATAGTACTCAGAAACAGATTTCCCTTCCTTTGTTTTACCTTGAACCTGTGGATAACGTTATAGTTGCATCCAGGACAGAGCGTTATGAAACTGGTAATGGTCAGAAACAGATTGATTTCCTTTCCCAACCAATTAAATCTGTGGTTAATAACTTTGTTCCAGGCAGGAATCCACCATTCCATATCCATAATAGAGGTGTTGAATATATGAAACCTGAAAGTGAAAAACTTATTGCCAACGTACCCATCAGGTTGAACGATGATGCATGAAATGTGGGAGGCAGTGGTCGTAAGTTAAAAGATGAATGGAGCCCTCTAAGGTTCATCCTTTCTGGAACTATAAGGGTCCCACAGGCTTTGCTATAGTTGAATTTAACAAATATTGGACTGGATTTGGTTATGCAATGAAATTTACAAAAAGGTTTAAAATGGATATTCATGGAAAGAGAGGCAGGCAAAAGACAAGAGATAAAGGAGACAAGCTTTCTGTGGGATGCTAGAGAAAGTAAGGAACATATAACACAGTTAGTTTAGTTCTATAAATTGAGTTTATTTATTGGTAGTGTAGTGGATATCCATTAGCAACTGAAATACCGGCTTCCTCTTGCTTTCCACGTTACACATGGAGGCATGGGCAACTTAGACGGACTCGAGCTATATATAAATTTAAAATTCCAAGAACTATACATTGATTTGCTCACTTCAATTAGCAACCCTATGACTAGAAAGTCGGAACAAAAGTTGAGGTGAGTCGCCGTACTAATTCTGGTTTACAGTGAGACAAAGAATTGATGTTGTTTTAAGCCATGTGAGCCGGGACTTACTGACTGTTTGATAATTTCGCTTTGAAGTGAGGTGATTTCAAAGTTTTAATTTATTTAAGTACCAAATTTTTAGGCATCCTACATGTTTTACTCGATGGCTGCCAATATTTTACAAATACTTGTTGGGGGCCCTTACAAAAAATTCGGTTAATTGCGACCTTACAAAAATGGTCGAAATTAGCTAATTTCGATCAAAAATAAAAATGTCATTTTTAGCTTGGTCGAAATTAGCTTATTTCGACCGTCTATTTTTGACCATATAAATTCGACCCATTAAATTCGACGGAATATTTCAAAATTTTGAAATTTTCAAATTATGGTAAAAATTTCAAAATTTTGTATTTTGGCGCCCAAAGTGATTTAAATTCGACCAGATATGATCGAATTTAGTATGCTAAATACGACCGAATATAGTCAAACTTATATATTAAATTCGACCCAAATTTATCGAATTTAACGAACACCATTTTTTTTTTTAAAAACAGCAGAATCTGCTGCTCAAGAAATGTATAAAATACATTTTGTGTACTCGCACACTACTCTAAATTTTGAACTGAAGTATTACAAGTGATGTTTTGAGCAAAGTGTGGGTACACAAAATGTACTTTAGAATAAAGTGTGAGTACACGAAGTGCACTTTACTCCCTAAATTAATAACAGAGTTAACCTTAGTTAAACGGAATACAACAAAGTGCAATGCAATACAGACTTTGATATTGCAAGTGCTCGATTTTGAACTATAGTATTATAAGTGGTGTTTTAATTAAAGTGTAAGTACACAAAATACACTTTAGTCTTGAAAATATTATAGAGCCGCAGTACGGCCGAGGTCAGAGAGCGTGAGATTTAAAAAGTAAGCATTCCTTTTTACTAAAATGTAGGACTAGGGTGTGGCTAGCTTTGTTTTGTGTCAAAACTCAACGGTCTTCTTATTCCGAGTTTGTTTAGCTAAACTTAAAATTATTACTTATGACTTAAAATTGTTTAAAGTTATAAGTAAAAAATAAAAAATTTAAGTATATATCTGTTTGGGTAATTTGTATTAAGAGTAACTTATGAGTTATTAAAATTATATCTATAAAAATAAATTTGATAAATAATACATTTGAGTGATTATATTAACTTTCATCAAATAAAATCAATAAATTAAAATAAGTCGTTCAAAAAAATATCTCATACCAACTTCTGGTTTTTAAGATATTTTTTTCACTTTAAATCATTTTCTGATTTATTACACAAACATATATTTTTCAGCTTAAAGTCAAAAAATAATTTAAGCTCGTGCTTAAAGCATTTGCCAAACAACCTCTTTATCTGTCCAAAAATTGTTTTCCAACTGCTGTAGCCACAAAATATTTTCCCCCAAAATTGATCAACGTTGAACCTCGAGACATTATAACTTTATAAATTCTTTGATTTTTGAATGGTCAAATTGACCAAACTTTGATCAAATATTATTATAAAAAAAAGTATAAAAAATATAATATCATTGAAATGTACATTTAATCTAATTTAATATGTACTTTTTAGAACACGTAAATTATATAATGAGAACACGTAATGTCAAAATTCTAACTTTGTAGAGTAACGACAAAAATAATTTTTCTTTTAATCAAGTCGCATTTCACTTTAACCCACAACCTCCCACCCTCGTATTTTCAATATTTATACAACCAATGGTTTAATCTATTTGATCTAAAAATCAATTCGCGTACTGTTGGTCGCGAGCGAGCCATAACTCCACAATAATATGATATTGTCCGCTCTGGGCCAAGCCCACGGATTTATTTTCGGGTCACTCTCAAAACGCCTCATGAGTTAACTGACTGCTCTATATATAAGATATTTTTCTCTTGTCTCATTGATGTGGTACTTGGGTTGACACCACCCAATAATCCTCCCCTCAAACCAAAAACCACATAACCCGTGGTCTTTACTCATGCGATTAATCTGTGCTCATCTTGCACTACTGGTATTCATTGCAGAACCTGCCGCTTGAACACACCATCAAGAAGACTATCGACACAAGGCAACACAACAGATCTCCAATCACGAATTCATACCGAGGGAAACCTCCTACATCGAATAACCGCAGCCCGTTACCCCAGGATCCAACTCCGGATCATGGGCTATGATATCACTTGTTGGGCCGCGAGTGAGCCATAACTCCACAATAGTATGATATTGTCTGCTCTGGGCCAAACCCGCACATATTTATTTTCGGTTCACTCCCAAAAGGACTCATACTAATGGAGTTAACCAGCTGCTCTTTATACAAGATATTTTTATCTTGTCTCATCGATGTGATATTTGGGTTGACACCACCCAACACGTACCAATTAAATTCTTTTTAATTTCCATGTTACTACTTACAAGATAACAAGTACCAGCGTGAAAGTTATGGCATTACAAATGCCTATCAATCTGCAATTAAAGTAGGACATGGAATCACTTTAGGTGCGGCTAAAATTGATGATTGAGTGAATGGGTGAAAGGCAAAACCATATATCAACTCTTCGCTAGGAAGAAGAAGGTGTGCTAATTTGATATTCGAATATCTGGATATGATATTCTCTTGTTACATGCACATAATTTTAAAGAGTTGTTATTGGATCATTTGATTTGCATAATATATATGTATACCTATAGGACCAAAAATTAATCACAATGAGAAAGAACATTGAAATTGGGGGATATAATACCTTAAGTGAGAGCGGGGTTAGAATTTGTGTTTTTTTTTGCTAAGTCTTTATTAGTTTTTTTAATAAGTTGTGACCATCAGAACCAAGTTTAGGACCATCATCTGAACTTTCAATCTTTTTATCATCCAATAGTCCCTAAAGAACCGACGCCTAAAGTGCGACGCAGAAAAGCATTTATGTACTAGTGCATTCAGATGGTCTTCCCTCCCACTGCTCAAATTGTCCTAAATTTTAAATTCTCGGTTCTGGTGGATTATATTTGCATCCGATATTCACATTTTCAGCATCATGGTAAATGGTATTTCCTATTTGGCACATCTTGTAGTAGATTGACCCCCTCAAGAAAGTTCATTGATGATGCAAACTCAAGTCGACCAATTCCCTATTATTTCATATGGAGTAGCATAGGCTTCTTCTGTGCAATTTTCTGTAATATCTTTGCGGTTGGGAAAAATTATCGATATTAGACAAGTAACATGATTTTACTTTATGAAAATTATAGATAGTGTTCATGTTTACTTTAGGCGTGTCATATCTATCTAGATTATGCATTCTCTCCAAAGTAACATTTAGTGCGGGTAGCTGCAATTGTCTTACTCTAATTTAATTTTAATTATATGAAATTATCACAAAAATGTCTAACCAAATCATTGCAATAGTCATTTTCTCAGACAGAAGAGTTCCTTTTACCTTTAAATGATACACTTCATAATCTTGGTTCCTGGAAAGTGCAGAGTCTTAGTAGAAGTTATGATATCCAATATTAGGATGTCGTAACGTCTTCTGCAACTAATTTAACTTCTTTCGATGCTTCATTTTCTGATAAACAAGTTGCGCATACTCCCTTTCCTTTTCAGTTTTGAGAAATGTTTTAAGCTAGGACCACTAATGACCAGAAACCCAGTTTTTTTGTGCGATCCAATGACATATTTCCGGCCAATTCAGTAATGTAATGTATTAAAAATTGTTTAGGTATGCGTTTTTTTGGATTTATGCTGTTATTTAGCAAATTGGAATTCATCTACTATATAGAGGTAATATTATGTACTATGGATAAATATTGCAGGAGATAGTTTACAGAATATAGAAGTATGAAATTGTTGTTACAATGGATAAAAATAATGAATAATGAATTAAGTGTACTAGCTGAGAACACGTGCGAAGCATGAACCGAGATTCAAATATTAATTGAAATTGAAATAAAAAAAACTAAAACAAATCAATAAAATTTTGAATTATGTAGTTATAGAGAATTGAATTCGGATGAAACCAAAGAAATTAAATCAAATAAATAAATCTTGTTTAATCATATAGTGGTAGGGAATCGAACCTGAATTTTATGATAAATAAATTTTATACTTTGGTACTTATATAACCAAATTTGATACTTACTTTTGTGCACCAAAGTGTATAAATACATATGATTTATGAGTTTATCGACCAAATATGTTACTTATCAGAAATGCCAAACATGCATTATATAACGTTATGCTATGTATAATTATGGATGACCCTTCAAACCTCCAACCATGATCCTTCAAACCTCCAACCTTTGATCTTTCAACTCATGTAACTCATGACTTTACAAGTCCATGTAACCTCTATCTTATAAGCCTATAAATAGGCTCCAAACTTGAGCTTGTAGGATATACAAATATATGAATAAAATGATAATCTCCCTTCTCTCTATTATCTAGCTCTCTCCATTGTTATATATATATTATTATACAACACGTTATCAGCACGAGTAGCTCTTTTGCTCCGTCATTACGATGGTGGACCTTATATCGATGAAGTTGATTAACTTTTACAAACATGAAAGATTGTTTTGGTATCCTAGTGGAACTTTAACTCCAAGCCGTATTATCTAGAGGATGTTAGAAATGAATATCACCAAGAAACTAGACAGAGGGGGGTGAATGGATAGTTTAGATATTTTTCGATTCTTGAAACTAAATAAGCTGTATGAGATTATGTTTTGTAAAATGCTGAATGAAAATAAACAACACACACAATCACTTTAATCTACTTTGTATTAAGCAAATTAAATACTACAGCTTTCCAGAATTTCACAACTGAATTTCTGGCTTCTATACAAGAACAGTTTGTATCTTGTTTTCTTACAGAGAAAAGAGTGCTTAAGATAAAACTATGTATATCTCTCTTACAGCTAACAGTAGGGTGTGCACAATATATATAGACCTATACAAACTAGTGCACACACACCTATTTACACAGTTACCCCTAGCTGAAAGTCCAACTTGTCCTGCCATAAGAAGTTAACTGTGTCAGGAAGGACCACCTGCTTTTCGGAGTCTTTCCCGTTTCTGTAGCTGTTTGTCTCTTATCTTTCTCTCCAAGTTTAGCTGTAGATTTGCCATCTGTTCTTTGGACCACCTTGCCAGAACAAATGCTTCAGTAATTGTCTCCTTTGAATTTTGGTTATGTACCTTGAGTTGTCTTGTTATAAACAGCTAAGTGTTGATATCGTGAACTCAAACATTTCCCCGACTTCACAATCTATCCCTTGAAGACTTCGCGACATAGACAATTTGAGGACTTTGCGATCTAAGCCTTTTGAGGACTTTTCGATCTAAGCCTTTTGAGGACTTCGCGATCTAAGCTTTTTAAGGACTTTGCGATCTAAGCCTTTCGAGAACTTCACGATCCAGTACATCTTGACTTTGCGGTATCAACACTTCACGATATGAGTAATGAAGACTTCACGACATAGTTCATTTAGGACTATGTGATCTCAGTACTTCACGACATGGATAATTGAGGACTTCACAACATATCTTCATTCTGACTGTGCTATTTAATGACTTAGACAACTTTCTGCAGCTTATTTCTTCAAGGCCTTATTCACTTCAATCCTGCTACATGAATAATTATGAACTTCTTCCAGGATAGTTATTCCATGACCTATGTACATTCTAGGTGCAAGAAACTTACTAAGCTCATTATAACATTGAGCATACAGAATAAATCTAAGTTCATGAAAACAAGACAATGTACAATAGAGACCTATACTATATCCCAGTGAAAGAATTCACTAGGTCATGTAGAGTGACATAGTCATAATGAGTAGGCTTGTTAATAGTGGTACTCAGACATGCCTTGAGCCTAACAGAGGAAGTGGTTGATTGTTTAAGGTGCGTTAAGAGATACGAGTTGTTTTTATGATCATCGACTAAAGGTTCTTTCTTACTCATTTCAAATTTTAAAGTGAGAAATCCAAAAATGATTAGCCAATACTTATTTTAAGATTAAAAGGTACGCATCCCCTTTATCGTTCTCTTCTTTTTCATTGCATTGTTCTAAATGTGTGTTTGTATGAGTTATGCTAATTTACATTTTCCGTAAAAATCATATTGAATTTGTTTTACATCGGAATCTATATATTTTAGGTATTTCGGAAAAATTCGTAGATAATTCATTATTTCTCGAAATGTTATGATTTTGGACTCGTTGGAAAGATATTTCGATTATCTGCAACTTTCGTTCTTTGTGTTTTTCATAATTCTTCTTGTATACATGTTCAAATCTGCCCTTTTTGTAATCTGGTGGATTAATTTGACTTGATGTGCTTTAGCTTTGAATATTCGTATTAAATGAAGCTTTTATCCAATAATTACGAGTAATATCAATCTAGAAACCTTGTTTCGATCTCTACGTTTTGTGTTCATATTCCATTGTCAAATTATGTGATTTTAGTATCTTAAACATCAAATTATCATTGTGATCAGGGGCTGATTCTATTCTGGCAGTCCGTATTTTAATTGTTTATGAATCTGTTACATCTTTATTTGTGACATGCCTTACCATTCTGGAAAGGTCTCGGAATTGTCTACAGGTTTCGTCTTTTGCACTTTTTGATTTGATTTCATCTTAATAGTGTAAATTGGCTTTCTTTCGGACTGGTCGGTTCTGATTTTTTATCTTCGATAGTCTATTTTGTTCGATATTTGGTTTTGTGACATTGTATCAATGTGCTTTCATATATAATCATTTAATTATTAAAAATCGTCAATCTTCATGACGGTCAAATCTGATTTTGTTCATGTTATGTTGATATGTAAGTACTGTTAAGATTTTCACGTTTATGTGTATTTTTAATATGATTATTAAATTATTTCGATGTGCACTTCTATTTGTGTGTATCTTATTATGCCTTTGTAGAACTCACACAAAATATTATAGCTATTGTGATATGATTGCAGTGAAAATATATTGAGTGGTGTTATTATACATTGATGCAAAGAAAATTGATGGTTATGATTTAAAACTGTGCGAAAAAAAGGGGGTATTGAGAACTGAATAAGTATATAAAAATGAGACATCTTGTGACTGAACTATGCACATAATATTTTAATTCTACTCTACCGTGTTATCGACATATTTAAATGGTTTATGCTTGCTTCAAATAAATGAGAGTTTAATATTATAAATATTTTTTTTTGTGAAGTCTTGCTTGTGATATATATAATACATGGTAGTGTTGTGTTATCATTATATGATTTATAAATTTAATTTTAATTGATATTACATGATAAATTTATTCAAAACTTGAGTTCAATGCTGTTTTCGTTACAAAAACGGCAATTCAAGATGGAAACTTAAGCCAAAAACTGCTGCTTCAGCAATCGCTCCTCCATCAAAATCTCCATTTTCCCCAAACCCTCCACCCTTTTCAACTTCTTTTGCTACTGTAAGAAAACTAAACCCACAAAACCTATTATCTCAAAACCCACTTAGTAAGGTACCAATCTACACCACAAAATCAACCAAAGTCAAAAACCCAAATCCTAATGACCTATATTATGGTTTTCGTTACAAAAACGGTAATTCAAGATGGAAACTTAAGCCAAAAACTGCTGCTTCAACAACCGCTCCTCCATCAAAATCTCCATTTTCCCCAAACCCTCCACCCTTTTCAACTGCTTTTGCTACTGTAAGAAAACTAAACTCACAAAACCTATTATCTCAAAACACACTTACTAAGGTACCAATCTACACCACAAAATCAACCAAAGTCAAAAACCCAAATCCTAATGACCTATATTATCGTTTTCGTTACAAAAACGATAATTCAAGATGGAAACTTAAGCCAAAAACTGCTGCTTCAACAACCGCTCCTCCATCAAAATCTCCATTTTCCCCAAACCCTCCACCCTTTTCAACTGCTTTTGCTACTGTAAGAAAACTAAACCCACAAAACCTATTATCTCAAAACCCACTTACTAAGGTACCAATCTACACCACAAAATCAACCAAAGTCAAAAACCCAAATCCTAATGACCTATATTATCGTTTTCGTTACAAAAACGGTAATTCAAGATGGAAACTTAAGCCAAAAACTGCTGCTTCAACAACCGCTCCTCCATCAAAATCTCCATTTTCCCCAAACTCTCCACCCTTTTCAACTGTTTTTGCTACTGTCAGAAAACTCAACACACAAAACCTATTATCTCAAAACCCACTTACTAAGGTACCAATCTACACCACAAAATCAACCAAAGTCAAAAACCCAAATCCTAATGACCTATATTATCGTTTTCGTTACAAAAACGGTAATTCAAGATGGAAACTTAAGCCAAAAACTGCTGTTTCAACAACCGCTCCTCCATCAAAATCTCCATTTTCCCCAAACCCTCCACCCTTTTCAACTGCTTTTGCTACTGTAAGAAAACTAAACCCACAAAACCTATTATCTCAAAACCCACTTACTAAGGTACCAATCTACACCACAAAATCAACTAAAGTCAAAAACCCAAATCCTAATGACCTATATTATCGTTTTCGTTACAAAACGGTAATTCAAGATGGAAACTTAAGCCAAAAACTGCTGTTTCAACAACCGCTCCTCCATCAAAATCTCCATTTTCCCCAAACCCTCCACCCTTTTCAACTGCTTTTGCTACTGTAAGAAAACTAAACTCACAAAACCTATTATCTCAAAACCCACTTACTAAGGTACCAATCTACACCACAAAATCAACCAAAGTCAAAAACCCAAATCCTAATGACCTATATTATGGTTTTCGTTACAAAAACGGTAATTCAAGATGGAAACTTAAGCCAAAAACTGCTGCTTCAGCAATCGCTCCTCCATCAAAATCTCCATTTTCCCCAAACCCTCCACCCTTTTCAACTGCTTTTGCTACTGTAAGAAAACTAAACTCACAAAACCTATTATCTCAAAACACACTTACTAAGGTACCAATCTACACCACAAAATCAACCAAAGTCAAAAACCCAAATCCTAATGACCTATATTATCGTTTTCGTTACAAAAACGATAATTCAAGATGGAAACTTAAGCCAAAAACTGCTGCTTCAACAACCGCTCCTCCATCAAAATCTCCATTTTCCCCAAACCCTCCACCCTTTTCAACTGCTTTTGCTACTGTAAGAAAACTAAACCCACAAAACCTATTATCTCAAAACCCACTTACTAAGGTACCAATCTACACCACAAAATCAACCAAAGTCAAAAACCCAAATCCTAATGACCTATATTATCATTTTCGTTACAAAAACGGTAATTCAAGATGGAAACTTAAGCCAAAAACTGCTACTTCAATAACTGCTCCTCCATCAAAATCTCCATTTTCCCCAAACCCTCCACCTTTTTCAACTGCTTTTGCTACTGTAAGAAAACTAAACCCACAAAACCTATTATCTCAAAACCCACTTACTAAGGTACCAATCTACACCACAAAATCAACCAAAGTCAAAAACCCAAATCCTAATGACCTATATTATCGTTTTCGTTACAAAAACGGTAATTCAAGATGGAAACTTAAGCCAAAAACTGCTGCTTCAACAACCGCTCCTCCATCAAAATCTCCATTTTCCCCAAACCCTCCACCCTTTTCAACTGCTTTTGCTACTGTAAGAAAACTAAACCCACAAAACCTATTATCTCAAAACCCACTTACTAAGGTACCAATCTACACCACAAAATCAACCAAAGTCAAAAAATCAAATCCTAATGACCTATATTATCGTTTTCGTTACAAAAACGATAATTCAAGATGGAAACTTAAGCCAAAAACTGCTGTTTCAACAACCGCTCCTCCATCAAAATCTCCATTTTCCCCAAACCCTCCACCCTTTTCAACTGCTTTTGCTACTGTAATTCAGTCGAAAAAATATTTTGTCTTGTACCACGCGTTGATGATTTCAGCAGGGTTTGTGACTGTTGGGCACAGTTTCTGGTCATATGTTGATTTTCAAGAGACCAAGAAAATTGAGGAGTCGGGCTGGGATGCTAAGAATTTAATGCTTCATTTAGGTTTTGAGATGGAGAAAATGTATGAGATATATATGGGCTACAAGAAAGAGGGTCGTGAAAATTTTATTAAATTGATGAAGAGTTTGGATGATCTGGAGGGTCCGATAAAAAAGATGGCGGCTCGAGATGCTTCTAAGTCCGCCGGTGCTGGTGTTTGATTTTAGGGGAAGTTAAAAATTAGGGCAGTTAAAAAGTTGGGCTTTAACTTTTAACTAGTAGTTACTTTTGTGAAAATGTTAACCTTTTGCAGTAAAGAATTTGTATCGTAATCGATCAAGAAAATGTTTCTGGTTACTTTTAGTTAATTTTACTAGCTTATAACCTTTTTGATGTTATTAAATTTTAAACTTTATTTATTAGGTTTTTGATGCTCAATTAACTATTTGTGTTGTATTTGGAGTTCTAAAAATCACATTTAAACGTTTTACAACAGACACGATACTCACAAAATAATCTTTAATTTAGTGGCGGTTTGACAATTATTTTTCAATTAAAACTAACCTGAAACTGAAAAAGAAAAGAAAAGAAAGTGAAAAATTTTACATTAAAAAATTCTTATTCAACTTAGAAAATTTATTTACTGTTTTTTAGTATTTAACTATAATTCTACTAACAACTAAATACATTTTTTTAATATTACATCTAATGAGTTTCATTTATCTATTTTCAGATCTAACAAACTAATCTTTAATTAAGTGATGGTTTAACAATTCTTTTACAATTAAAACTACCTTATAGATAAGAAAGTGACAAATTTTTACGCTGAGAATTCTATTCTATTTAGGAAATTTTCGTGTATTTGATTTAAATTATCAAAATACATTTTTCTAGTATTTTTAATATAATTCAACAAACAACCAAATACACTTCTTCATATTCGATCTAACGGTTCTTATCTATCTGTTTTGAAATCTGACTATCCTTATTATTTTGATATGTAAATAGGAATTTAATACGAGTATTGATAGAACAGGTCTTTTTATTAATTTATAAGTACGTCTGATCAAAATTTAATATTAATACTTTCACTTTTGATCTATATCGCTTTTAGATAATAATTTATATTTTTATAAGATATAATCTTGATCGTCTGTTAGGTCCTGATAAGTTTGTAGAAGGGGGGTTGAATACAAACTATACCGTTTTATCGAAATTTGCTCTTTGAATAATTTAACAATTAAGAACAAATTAATGCGGAATATAAATGAAACAAGATTCAAGTTAAATATAACTTATATTAAACTTGAAGGGTGTTGCAAATACAATATGGATTACAAAGTATTTATCTCAAACTAATTAATACAAATTTAGAATAAATTCGACATGAACTTTTCTAATATTTGTAATAAAAAGATCGAATGCTAAAAGCAAGTTCGAGATAAATTCTAGGGATAAAAATCCGCTAGATGATCAAAGCAATACAAGTAATCAACTTCTAGTGGTTTGGATTTAACAATACAAACTAGAATTAATTGCTTGAGAAGAAATAAGATTTAATGCTTCAGCTGTTCTTCAGAGAGAAATAAATGTCTGCTGCCTTTTTCTGATGGATAATACAATCTGTTGCTTTTCATTTGTCCCCGGGTTTGTACAAAACAATTGCCTTGTATGACCTGAGATGATTCCAACAACTCCCGGTAGAACCTCCAGAAAATCACTTGTATGACCTGCATTATTATACTTACTCTCGGTATGACCAAGAGAAAGTAAACTGTATGACCTTGGTAAAAGGACTTAGTATGACCTTACAAATAATTCAGTAGAACCTAAAAATAGGTCATACCGAGTTATTCATCTAGGTCATACCGAGTTTCTGAAAATAAATAAAACAGGTCATACTAGTTTGATTTAAAAAATTAATTCCACTATCTTCTGAAAACCACTGAATATAGATGATTTAATTCCACTGATGATGTCGTCATTCGATGCACTGTCTGGTGTCATGAATAACTGACTTCAATGATAATTCTTCATCTTTAAAACATTTAAAGCTGTGGCTTCTTTTCTTTAGCTTTGACAAAACTCTGTATCCTGTACTTCTTCCGTCACAAACTGGAAATCTCTGTCACTGTAGTTAATCCACTTCCTTGAATACTTCACTGAGGCTTGAACAATAAATTGAACTTCTTTCAATGTAGAATAACTTCAAGTCTGTAGATGACTTTAATTCTCCATTCTCTTGACAGATAAAACTATCTGAGATTCCTGTGACAAATTAACTTATTATTTACTTATTACATACTTGTTTAAATTAAGTTGTTTCCTCGGAATATTAATAGGCCTAAACATATGCCTTTCAATCTCTCCCTATTTGTTTGTTAGAGAATAACAATCAAATACCTAGAGGATAACTCAACTAACTTAAACAAGAAATAGAAATGACTTTTAAGAGCCAAGTAAATAACAAGAAAAGTTCTGGATTTCATTTAACATTTTCCAGATTCAAACATTAAAGATAAATACAAGATAGCTGTTCCTCTAGACTGAACATATGTTTACATTGATCCTATCTTGAAATACCTAAGCTCTATACATATAACATTTACAGACTAGAGCTTCTTCAAATTTCAGACTCAATCATCTCTCCTTCTTCAAGTGCTTCAAGCAAATCCTTGTCCAAAATACGATCAGATTCAGAAGTAATGCCACTAGGTCTGACAGGTTGAGCTGTGACTTTCTTCAGCCTATTCTTCATTTGATGATATCTCTTGATATTGGCAATGCAATAGTCTTGAATCAAATCAGCAACTTCTGTCTTCTCTTGTGTAGCAAATCCTGAAGTCCTCAACATGTTCTCCAAGTAGACAAGATGCTTGGCAGGAAAATCTTTCAGAGAGATTGGATCCACACCACAAGTTTGAAGTGCCCTTCCTTTATAAAATTTAACTTCATATGGCACGTCCACAACTTGAGGACTAGCTTTCATTGCAAAGTCTCTTAGCTGATCATGCAGCAGCTCAGCTAATGGAGAAGTTCTTTTTACTTTGCACATGAATACCCATAGTTCAGAGAGAGTTCTGCTTTCCAGAAGATTGAGAGACACTAAGAAAGTTCCCTCATTATGAGTGTAAACATAGATCTTTAACTCCTCTCTAACTCTGTCATATCCAGTTATGATCCTTGAAATCTCTGCATGAAGAGCTTTCATATATACTGTGTTGTCTGGATTGACCTTCTTGTATCTTTCCAACATCCCAAGAAACTTTGCATCATTGTTAGTTCCTTCTTGATGTGCAAACATCTCTCTAGCCTTGTCCCATTCTTCTCCTTGCTTCAGCCTCACATACAATTTTCTCTCACTGACCTTCAGATTGTGAAGCCTTTGCTTTTCTTGATGCTCAGCCTTTTGAATGACAAGATGCTTAGTAATGATGTCAGATACTTTTACATTCTCCTCCTCTCTCCTTTTTAAATCAGCCTTTTGTCTCACCAACTCAGCTTCAAAGGCAGGATCCACTTCAGGTTCATCTTCCCAGTCAGCATAATCAGCCTCTCCTTCAACCTCCACACTACCAAAGATATCTTCAGGGTTTTCTTCAGATTCAGTACAGTCAAAATCTCCCTGTTCACCTTGGTAGTAGTCAGCATCAGAAAAAGTTAACTTCTGCTTCCCTTTGTCCTTTGCAGAACCAGAACCTCCAGCTTCTCCTCCTTGATCTCTTACCTCTTCTCTTCCTTGAATCTCCTTCTCCTTATTCTCCCCCTTAGTTGAGGAATCCTCTAAAGATTTAACTTTATCAGCCTTAGGATCCTCCCTTTTACTTCCTCTTTCTCCTTCTTCATCCTTGCCATCATTGTTCCCTTCATCATCATCACCCTCGAAGAATTTCTTCTGTTCAGCATTGGGGTGATGTGAGTCCTTGATCATATTGTACAGATGTTTCATGCCTTTATTCAAATGTACCATTCCTCCTTCAAGATTTGTGAACCTCTGGTCATTGTACCACTGATTGTAATCAACAGTTTCTTGAATAGAGTTCACTTGTGTTGAAATGGAAGCAATCTGCTTGACACTCTCCCTGATCTCAGCATTTGAAATTGTCAGCTCGGAGATGTCTGAAGCCACTAGCACCTGTGATTCTTGAACAGCATTTATCTTGGGGATCAATGTGATCTTCACTCCTTCTATCTCATCTCTAATATGACCCAGCTGATTAGTGACAGAGGTGGAAGAAGAAGACTGTTCAACCACTTGTGCTTTGAGAATTTCCTTTTCAGCCTGGATCTGTTGAAGTTGTTTCTGTAGACCAGCTATTTGAGCCAATAATGAAGCAGTGTATGTGTCATTGTGTGCACTCATCTCAATTTCTCTCGATGGTGTTTCACTCACCTCACGTGCTTGTGTATCGCTCTGTGTTTGTTTCTCAGAACTAACCACTAGCTGTCTATCCATGTTTGGAGTTGAAGTACCTGCAGGAAAAATCACCATAGCCCCTTCTAGAGAGGTCACTGGTGGTGCAATGGGAGTTCGCGAATCCCAGTCCCCGGTATAGTCCAAAAAATAATCCGAGACGGAAAACTGAATTGCTTCAGTAAGGGACTCACCAGGTTGCCCTTCACTTTCTCCAGTTAAAACTGCGAGTGAAGAATCCCTTAGGGGAGCCAGAGATGTTCCCTCTGGGAGGGGAGAAAATGATTCTGTTATAGTGGGCAAAGAACCAGATTTTCCCTCTGAAGCCTGTGAAGGCTCTTCTACCGTGACAATGGTAGGCACTGTTTCAGCAAGCATTCCTATGTGCTCTCCTCTCAAAGTGTCCTGTGTATGAGTCTCTACTATTGTTTCAGAAGTGTTTTCTCCCATTGTGATTAAGGGGAGAGTGCTTGACTCTGTACAGAATGCCATGACCTGATGGCGAATTTCAATAGATTCATCCTGTTGAGAGGATGTCTCTAGTAACTGTTCATTGGCCTTTTGAGAATCCATATCCTTTTGGGAGGATACAGACTGGCTTACAGATGCCTCAAGGAGTGTTCTTCTCTTCTTTAGTGGTGGAGGCAGAGCTGTGGGATCACTCTCATTAATATCTACTTCAACTTGTTCTCTCACTCTTGTTGTAGCTGGTTGTTCTAGGGGAGCGGTCAATGGATTTGACTCTGTGTGTGGCTCTATGACCGTGGACAGAGATTGTGGTTCTACAATCCCTTGGTCAATCCTAAGAACCTCTTGGGTTAGTGGAGCAGTTGAGAGAGGATATATTACCTGAAGTGCCATGGTGTTAGGAGGCACCATTGAAGTTCCTGCTGACAAGGATCCAACCACTGGATGTTCAACAAAGAGTAGAGGTAACTGTGGTTGCAGAATCCTTCGCAGATATGATTGTGGAACTACGGGTCTCCCTCTAGACTTGGAACTGGTGGACAAGGTTGAGTATATGAGAGGATTAGTGTGTGCGGGGACTTGAAAAGGAGTGTTTTGAAAAAGTGTTTTATGTTCATCAGAAAGAACATGATTCAACACTAGAGAAAGGAAACGAGAATACAAGCATTTAACTTTCTTTCCAGTTTCAATATCTCTAGTGTAATTGAAAATCCTCCTTATCAAGAGATCCCACACAAGAGTTCCTATGTCCAATCTCAGGTTGAAAACAGCAGCATAGGCAATGTTTTGTAAGACAGAAGTGATGACTGGAAAGTTGTTTTTGGTAGAATTACTAAAAACTTTGGCTAGACAGTCAAAGAACAAATCCCACTCACATGCTAGATTACCCTTATTCAGAAGAGGAAGAACAATATTTCCTTGGTAATCAATACTAGAGAAAAATTGAACTAACTCGTTATCAGTAGGGAATCTAACAAAATTATTAAGGGGAAAATGAAGTACTTGACAAAAGATCTCCTTAGTTACTGTGTACTGACGATCAGAAATAGTGAATGTAAAAGATCGCATATCTTCAGCAACAACATCAGTTAAGCATAATAGACGAAGGGGTTCAATCTTTAAATCAACAGAAGCAGTGATAGCATAGCTAACAATTGATTGTTCATTTAAAAAACGAATCCACGGCCTAAAACGTTCAACAGAACACTTAAGGGGATCAAAATAGCCAACGTAATTATTAAAACGTTCAACAACAAACTCAACAACCATTTGAAAATTAATAATAAAATAAAAATAATATTACTAGAATAAAGCAGCAATTAATAATAATATTAATCAGACAAAGAAAAAAAAATCCCAAGTAATTCACAAGAAAAATTTGCAATAGTTCGTCGTTCTATGAATAAAACACAAACCAGAGCAAAGTTAACTAAGTAAAAACTTGAGTTAGAAAGGAATGAGAGCAAAAGAACCTTAGATGACCTGGTATTTATAGAGGAGGGTTCTGCTGAGCTCGGTATGACCTAAAGGAAGGTCATACCGAGTTTTTGTACCAGGTCATACCGAGCTTTCTTCAGGTCATACCGAGAAAACTGAATTAAAAACTGAAAAATACTTAATAAAAATAAAAATAAATAAAAAACCAGTATGACCTCTAAGATAGGTCATACCGAGTTCTACAAAGACCTGGGAGTTCTAATAAACAAAATAAATTCTAATATGACCAAACCTAAGGTCATACCGAATTCTATTAACAAATAAACTATTAACAAAAATAAGAAAAGCATACCAATATGACCAAACTAAAAGGTCATACCGAAATATATACTAACAGAAGCAGCAAAACAGAAAATATTCACATAAAATTCTAATACACCTGAAACCTACTGCATAAAATATATGAAAGAACATTAAACTACTATAAACCTGCAGAATAATCTGAACAACAATATTTACAATCTGAAAAAAATATCTAAATAATTCTAAATAAATATATTTTCAATAAAAATACATTTCTCCACTTAAAAAAAATATGAGAAAAATATTTTTAAAGAAAATAACATATTCAGAGCTATTTAAATACACAAGCATGTAAAATTAAATTAAATGAGAATTAGCAGTGAATATCATTTAAATGACAAGAGAAAATGAAATTATTGAAAGAACAAACATGACAGAGATATTGTTAATCACTAAGACTGTTTAACATACCCAATTTACCAACTAACTTGATAAATGTGGATTCGTCAACAGATTTAATGAATATATCTGCAGTTTGTTCTTCTGTGGGTACAAAATGTAACTCCACAGTTCCATTCATGACATGCTCTCTGATAAAATGATACCTGATATCAATGTGCTTCGTTCTCGAGTGCTGCACATGGTTGTTGGAGATTGCTATGGCACTTGTATTATCACAAAATATGGGAATTTTGTCTAATGCAAAGCCATAGTCCTTTAATTGATTCCTTATCCATAAGATCTGAGCACAACAGCTTCCAGCAGCAATATATTCAGCTTCTGCTGTTGAATTGGAAACTGTTTGCTGTTTCTTGCTATACCAGGAAATCAACCTACCTCCTAGGAATTGACAACTCCCAGAGGTACTCTTTCTATCCACAACACTACCTGCATAATCAGAATCTGTATATCCAACAAGATTAAAATCAGAATCTTTAGGGTACCAAATACCTAGATTAGGTGTACCCTTAAGATATCTCAAGATTCTTTTCACAGCAACGAGATGTACATCTCTAGGGTCCGCTTGGAACCTTGCACACAAGCAAGTAGCATACATAATATCTGGTCTACTAGCAGTAAGATAGAGTAAGGAGCCAATCATACCTCTGTAGCTTGTAACATCTACCTTGATAGATTTGTCAGAAGCTCCAAGTTTGATGGCTGTTGAAGATGGAGTCCTTGCTGATGCTGAATCCTCCATGTGATACTTCTTGAGGAGTTCTTTGAGATACTTGGATTGACAAATAAATATACCATTTGACCTTTGACTTACTTGTAATCCAAGAAAGAACTTCAGCTCACCCATCATACTCATTTCAAACTTACTCTGCATTAGCTCAGCAAATCTCTTACAGAGATTATCATTAGTAGACCCAAATATGATGTCATCCACATAGACTTGGACTAATATCATATCACTTTTGTGTTTCTTTGAAAAAAGAGTTTTGTCTATGATACCTCTAACAAAACCATTTTCTAAAAGAAAACCAGAGAGAGTGTCATACCATTTTCTAGGGGCTTATTTGAGACCATAGATAGCCTTGAAGAGAAAGTACACAAAGTCCAGCAGCTCCTGATTTTCAAAGCCAGGGGGCTGTTCCACATACACTTCTTCATCAAGTTCACCATTCAGGAATGCACTCTTAACATCCATTTGATAGACTTTAAAATTGGAGTAAGCAGCAAATGCTAAGAACATCCTGATGGCCTCAAGTCTAGCCACTGGTGCATAGGTTTCATCATAATCAATGCCTTCAGCTTGTGAATACCCTTGTGCAACCAGTCTTGCCTTGTTTCTTGTTACAATGCCATCCTCATCTAGCTTGTTTCTGTATACCCATCTTGTACCAACTACTTTCTTGTTCTTTGGCCTGGGTACCAGCTTCCAGACTTGCTGTTGTTCAAATTGATTGAGTTCATCTTGCATAGCAATCACCCAATCTGGATCAGTCAGTGCTTCCTCAGTTTTCTTTGGCTCCATTTTAGATAGAAATGCTGAGAAAAGACATTCATTATGAGAAGCACTTCTAGTTTTAACTCCAACCTCTGGATCACCAATGATCAGCTCAAAAGGATGAGCTTTATTCCAAACAGTCTGTCTTGGAAGATTTGATCTTGATGATTCACCTTGAAATTCACTTTGATGTTGTGAGTGACTAGTTGATCCTTCATTTGCTCCCCCTGAGTTGTTGCTTGATTGCCTTGATGATTCTTCTCCAGTGTTGGTGGTATCTCCATTGTTACCAGTGTTTCCACCACCATCACCATGATCATTATCATCAATGTTATTATCATCACCAGCAATAACTTCAGGTGGGGCTTCATCATCTGATTCTGAGTCTGGCAAGTTATCAAACTTCAGCTTTTCAGATGAGTCTTCTTTTTGGATATTAGGGAACTTAGTGTCATCAAAAGTAACATTGACACTTTCCTTTACTGTGTGACTGCCAACCAAGTAGACCCTGTAAGATCTTCTGGAATAACCAACAAAAATTGCTTCTTGTGCCTTTGCATCAAACTTGCCACGTTTCACATTGTCATCTATAAGCACAAAGCATTTTGCTCCAAATACATGAAAGTACTTGACAGTTGGTTTCTTGTTGTTCATGATCTCATACGGAGTCTTCATTAAGTCCTTGTTGATTAAAGTTCGATTCTGAGTATAACAAGCTGTATTCGCTGCTTCAGCCCAAAAGTACGTTGGAAGTTTGGACTCACTTAGCATAGTCCTAGCTGCTTCAATCAATGTACGATTCTTTCTTTCCACTACTCCATTTTGTTGAGGAGTTCTAGGGGCAGAATACTGTCTTGTTATTCCTTTATCAGCACAAAAGTCATTTAGAATGGCATTCTTGAATTCAGTACCATTATCTGACCTTATGGCTCTAACAGGGAATCTAGAATCCAGCTCAATCAACTTTATGTGGCCAATCACCAGGAATGGGGTCTCATCCTTGGAATGTAGGAATAAAACCCATGTATATTTTGAAAAGTCATCAACAATCACAAGTGCATATTGCTTCTTTGACATGGACATCACATTAACTGGACCAAACAAATCCATGTGCAGTAGCTGAAGAGGTTCAGTTATTGATGATGTGTCAGTGCCCTTGTGAGAAGCTTTCTTTGACTTTCCTTTCTGACATGCCTCACACAGTCCTTCCTGTGTAAATTCCATCTGAGGCAAACCTCTAACCAATTCCCTCTTGACTAAAGAGTTCATGGTTTTGAAGTTAAGGTGAGACATCTTCTTGTGCCATAGCCAACTATCATCTGATGAAGCTTTAGCATAAAAACAATTAACTTCATCTTTGAATCCAGAGTTCAGATCAGCTATGAACAAGTCATCTTTCCTTACTCCTTGAAGAGCAGGCTTTCCATTCTTCTTGTGAATAATCTGACACTTCTCTCTTTCAAAGGAAACAGCATATCCTCTGTCACAGAACTGACTGATGCTGAGAAGATTGAACGTCAGACCTTCCACAAAAGAAACATCTTCAATGATAACATTTCCGTACTTCAAACAGCCATATCCTTTCGTAATACCCTTGCTGTTATCTCCAAAGGTAACTACTAGGCCAGCTTTCTCAACCACATCTGATAGCAGGGCTCTATCTCCGGTCATATGCTTTGAACAGCCACTGTCAAGAATCCATATAACACGGTTTACCTGTTTAACTCCCTGCAATATCAGATTGATTAGACCTTCTTCGGAGCCCAAAATTGATTGGGTCCGGCATACTTAAAGAACTGGCCTTTGTCAGGCAAAACAACATTTCTAGCTAAAACTACTTCAACCTCTTTCACATAAGAGCGTTTCCATTTATAGCCAGCCTTAACACATTTCTGAGTAGGCTTAGGGATAAATGAATCCACTCTAGTATTAGAAGGACTAGCAGTCTTAGCATTAACATGCTTCTTACTATTAACATGTTGACGTGGAGCAGTCTTATCACTAGATACATGCTTACTATTAAAATAAGCATACATAACATTGAATGCACAAGACATGCAATTAATCACACCACATGCTTTATGAGAAGAATTAACAAAAGGCATGTTAGAACAGTTGTTTTGATCCAACTTATGGATATCTGATTTATTCTTCTTTTTAGTTGTAGCAACTTTGACTGGAATATCAGATATACACTGTTTGGACTGTTCAGCTTCCAAAGCAACATCTTCTTCATGAATCTCCTCAGCAATAATGATAGAGTATTCATTCATAGGCTCTGCCTCAGACTCCTTACAGAAGGGTGTTTCAATACCCTTAAGTATATATGGAACAACCTTTCCTTCAGATTTGTATCTACAAGGGGAATTAATTCCAAGCAGTCCAATAGCCTCATTATAATCATACCCTATACTGACATGATTACCAACATCTTGCTTATTGAGAATTTCTTTAGCAGTCTTACAAGAACTGAAATAAGCATTAGCTTTGGTCTTAAGCTCACTAATCTGATCTTTGAGAATGGTTTCCAGTTGTTGATACAATTTAACCCTTTTCTCAAGAACTGCTACCTTATTAGTAAGTTCATCTTGATTGATATGCACTAGTTTTAAATCTTTTATTTCCTTTTCAAGATCTGTGTTTAAAAGATTTATTCTATCATTTTCAGTGCGTGCACAACTTATGGTGCCACCAAGATGATGAATCATTTCAGAGTCAGTAAAGGTTACCTCTGACATGTATCTGGATGAAGTGCTTTCCTCTTTAGCCATTAAAGCAAGGTTCCCAATCTCACCTGCTTCTTCATCACTGTCAGTGTCATCCCAACTCTTTCCCTCAGCAACATAGGCTTTCCCAATCTTGTTCTTCTTGCTAGAATCAAATGTGTTTCTGGTCACTTGCTTTGGATTTCTGCACTCAGTAGCAAAGTGACCCAACTCATTGCAATTGTAGCATCTGATTGTGCTCCTTTCCACAGTTCCAGTTTTGTAGCCACCCCTTGTGCCACTTGAAGAGGAAGATCCACCTCTCTGAAATCTGGGTCTGAACTTAAGATTGGGATTCCTCTTGAATCTAAACTTCCCAAACTTTCTGACTATCAAAGCCAAATCACTATCCTCCAGCTGATCAAGTTCTTCTAAAGAATAGAAGTCACCACCAGATTGATCAATGGATGTTAATCCATATTCAGCATCAATAACATTCATGTTAGAACTGGAAGGTTGAACAGCCTTCACTTCCAGTCTCTGTGGGACTTCAGCAGCCAATGCAGTAGAGGTACCAACAATCTTCCCAGTTCCATACAGCTCCCTTTGTTGAATCTGCTCCAGCTCATAGGTCTTCAGCACACCATACAATCTCTCCAAAACAATCTCATTCATATCTCTTGCTTCTCTAATGGCAGATATTTTGTGCTCCAAATGAGGTGGTAGGGTAAGAAGGAACTTCTTGTTAATCTCCTTGTTGGTGTAGTGCTTCCCATTGAGATTCAGATCATTGATTAATTTGTTGTATCTCTCAAAAACCTGAGAGATACCTTCACCAGGGTTTGATCTGAAATGCTCATATTGTGAAGTGAGAATTTCCAGCATATTCTCCCTAACTTCCTCTGTCCCCTCATTGATTATCTCTATGGTTCCCCAAATGTGTTTGGCAGTTTCACAATTTAGGACATGATTATGCATGATAGGATCAAGACTCTCAATAAGGATCAACTGAAGACAGGAATCCAAGGTAACATCCTCTTTCTCATCAGGAGTGTAATCCTTGGGATCTTTAGGGTACATACTAGCAGGCCTAGTAACAACGTTATCCTCTTTTAATTCTTCCTCAATAATCATAGGAAGTCTGGGACCTTTCTTCAGCACATCAATGTATTTAGGATTTGCAACCTTAAGAAATAGGAGCATTTTCTTCTTCCACATAGAATAATGCTCCTTGCTGAACATTGGGATTTTGACAGTACCAACTTTCTGTGTAGTAGACATCTTTTGAGATTTTTAGGAATAAGAAAAAAAATCAGAGTTTAAAAGAAAAATCTCAAAACAATTGGATCTTTGATTTGTATATCAATCAAAAGGCTCTGATACAAATTGTTAGGTCCTGATAAGTTTGTAGAAGGGGGGTTGAATACAAACTATACCGTTTTATCGAAATTTGCTCTTTGAATAATTTAACAATTAAGAATAAATTAATGCGGAATATAAATGAAACAAGATTCAAGTTAAATATAACTTATATTAAACTTGAAGGGTGTTGCAAATACAATATGGATTACAAAGTATTTATCTCAAACTAATTAATACAAATTTAGAATAAATTCGACATGAACTTTTCTAATATTTGTAATAAAAAGATCGAATGCTAAAAGCAAGTTCGAGATAAATTCTAGGGATAAAAATCCGCTAGATGATCAAAGCAATACAAGTAATCAACTTCTAGTGGTTTGGATTTAACAATACAAACTAGAATTAATTGCTTGAGAAGAAATAAGATTTAATGCTTCAGCTGTTCTTCAGAGAGAAATAAATGTCTGCTGCCTTTTTCTGATGGATAATACAATCTGTTGCTTTTCATTTGTCCCCGGGTTTGTACAAAACAATTGCCTTGTATGACCTGAGATGATTCCAACAACTCCCGGTAGAACCTCCAGAAAATCACTTGTATGACCTGCATTATTATACTTACTCTCGGTATGACCAAGAGAAAGTAAACTGTATGACCTTGGTAAAAGGACTTAGTATGACCTTACAAATAATTCAGTAGAACCTAAAAATAGGTCATACCGAGTTATTCATCTAGGTCATACCGAGTTTCTGAAAATAAATAAAACAGGTCATACTAGTTTGATTTCAGAAAATCCTTTTAATTTAATTAGTTAGATTAAATTATAGATTAAATTAATTCTCTTATAGAATTAAGTTAATAAATAATTTAAACAACTAATCTAAATTAATTTATTAATTAAATTAAATTAATAAATCAAAGAATTTAATTTAAAAACCTTGCATTCCTCTATCTTCTGAAAACCACTGAATATAGATGATTTAATTCCACTGATGATGTCGTCATTCGATGCACTGTCTGGTTTCATGAATAACTGACTTCAATGATAATTCTTCATCTTTAAAACATTTAAAGCTGTGGCTTCTATTCTTTAGCTTTGACAAAACTCTGTATCCTGTACTTCTTCCGTCACAAACTGGAAATCTCTGTCACTGTAGTTAATCCACTTCCTTGAATACTTCACTGAGGCTTGAACAATAAATTGAACTTCTTTCAATGTAGAATAACTTCAAGTCTGTAGATGACTTTAATTCTCCATTCTCTTGACAGATAAAACTATCTGAGATTCCTGTGACAAATTAACTTATTATTTACTTATTACATACTTGTTTAAATTAAGTTGTTTCCTCGGAATATTAATAGGCCTAAACATATGCCTTTCATCGTCCATTTTTTAAAATATTAAATTCAACGGTTGAGATTTTTTTTTGGGGTACTCAAGACCAGACTACCAAACTGAGTACCAGAATTTTGGATAAGATTTCTCTTACGCATATTATCTCTGTCAATAGTATCAATATTTAATAATAAATTTGAGATAGTGGAGGAAAGTAGTGGGTGTAATAATGTTTTATATTATTATAGAATAGAGATAGTAGAAAAAAATTAGTGGATGTAATAATGTTTTATATTATTAAAAGTTATTATTTTTGGAATGTATAGAAATAAAAGGGTCATCCCAAAATAGAAACTGTATAGAAATGGATGGAACAGAGGGAGTAACACTCTTTTTCTCTCTTACTTTCTGTGTAACATTTTAGTTAACTTATCAACTTATTCTTTGATTTCTTTATTTTTCTAATATTTTATATTTTTACATTTGTGTTTTTAAATATATTTTTAATTTAAAATACAAGTGTTGAAATCAATGATACCCAAACACACACACTGTGCACAATATAAGGGTAGGCTTAAAAAAGATTATGTCGGAATTTTGGTGCCCAAAGTACACAAACAAGTTACTTTGGTAGCAGCTTTTAAACCCATCCATGTTTTCAGAAATAACCCACCTCCATAAATCACAACGAAATCAAAACGATGAGTTGTTTGTTTTCCTTGTAGAAGAGGAGGTAGCTTAAAAGAATCGAAAATAATTACATACAACTCACCTTATCGGGTCCCAATTCCACCTATCTATCAAGAAAATGGGAGATGTACATCAAACTATTATTATACAGTAATAAACAACCCCTGATAAATTCAACCAATTCAGTGATCAAGGACCAAGGAGGCTTGGATTGAATACAACTACAACATATTGGCCGCTGCCTGTTTTCGCACTTCAACCTTTCTCAGGTTCCTTCGTCCCCAACCCAGTAAATTTATCTCTTATGTGATAAATGACCATACCCTTAAATAAAAAATTACCTTTAAAACACATTGGATGATTTTTTTGTTGTGCAATGTTTATTAGAAAAATCCCATGGTATTACAGCTACATGTTCTCTGTGGCAATGTCTTCAACCAATTGCTCCTGCCCGTTGACTGCACAAAAAAGTCAAAACACATTTTGAGAAGATGAAGGAGATGAACTCTTCATCTTTAGAAGAATGAAATGAAAACTTGTATTCACAAAACAGATTGTTACAACTTAGTTCTGAAATGAAGATTAAAGAGAAATATATACAAGTTTGTTCTAACTGATTTTCCCGCCAAATAGTATCTAAAACTAACTAACTAATATTACTAATTTATTTACAAATTATATATTCAATATCCCCCCTTCAAGCTGGACTTGGAAGAGACTTTGGATGTTGTAAAACAAGGCCAAGCTTGGAACAAAAAAACTGAAGCTGATCGTGACTTAAAGCTTTGGTAAGCATATCTGCCAACTGAAGGAAAGACTGAACATGATGAATCTGCAGAAAACCACTGTCAACATAATCTCTAATAAAATGACAATCCACCCTTAAATGTTTGGTCCTTTCTTGAAAAACCTGATTCAGTATTATCACAGAAAAGATTAATTGGGAGAGAAACATCAATTTGAAGATCAGCCAATAACCCTTGTAACCAGATAACCTCACTGGTAGTGTAACTCATAGCTCTGTATTCAGCTTCACATGTACTTTTTGAGGTAGTCTTCTGTTTCTTTGTTTTCCATGCAATAAGAGAATCACCCAAAAAAATAGCATAACCAGATAAGGACTTTGCAGAGAAAGGACAATTGGCCCAATCAGCATCACAGTATCCTTTAAGAAACAACTCAGACTTAGAAGGATAAAATAATCCCATATTGATTGTGCCTTTGAGATATTTCAGGACATGAATACCAGCTTGGAAATGAGCAATAGCAGGAGCATTAAGAAACTGACTTAATTGTTGAACACAATAGGATATGTCAGGCCTAGTCATGTTTAGGTATAACAGTTTGCCAACCAACCTTCTATAAGGTTCAGGTTCAGACATTAAAGGAACATCCTTATTGTTGAGATGTAAATTCTTAGGAAAAGGTATAGAAACTGGTTGACAATTCTCAAGATTAGAATCTTTGAGCAAATCCAGAATATACTTTCTTTGATTTAACAGTATTCCTGAAGAAGTTCTAGTAACCTCTATGCCCAAGAAGTAAGTCAAATTACCAAGATCTTTGATAGTAAAAGTAGCATGAAGAGACTGCTTGATGCTTTGAATATGAACCAAAGAACTCCCAGTAAGAAGCAAATCATCAACATAGGCTACAACAACAGTAAAATCACCAGTAGACTCTTTTCTGGTAAATAAAGAATAATCTTGTTTGGACTGAATAAAACCAATATCAATCAAATGTTTGGTTAACTCAACATTCCACTGTCTTGCAGCCTGTCTAAGACCATAAAGAGATCTCCTAAGTCTACACACCAAACCAGTAGGAGCATTATAACCAGGAGGAGGCAACATGTATAATTCTTCTTCAACATAACCATGTAGAAAGGCATTATTGATATCACATTGATGTATTTCCCAATCCTTTGCAGCAGCAAGAGCAATAAGAACCCTAACAGTGGTAAACCTTGCAACAGGACTGAATGTATACTTGTAATCCTTTCCTTTAATCTGTTTATCTCCTCTTGCAACTAACCTAGCTTTACACTTATTTAAAGAACCATCAGGATTAAATTTTGCTTTGTAAACCCATTTACAACCTATAGCAGATTTACCAAGAGGTAAAGGAACTAAATCCCATGTATGATTTTTCTCAAGAGCCTGAATTTCAGATTTCATAGCCTCAATCCATTGAGGATCATGTTGAGCTTGAGAATAACAATAGCTAGGTAAGCTGAACCAAAATTAGAAAGATCAGGTTGAGTAAAAACATTGAACACTTGAGCATGATTTGTCACAGATGAAGGCAACACATAATCCTGAAATTTTTGAGGAATCACAATAGATCTGGTGGATCTTCTTAGAGGAATATCATTAAGAATAGGCTGAACAACAGTGTTAGAATTATCTAACTCTGCAACTGGAGAAGTAGTATTAGAAGGTGATTCTGACATAGGAACAGAAGAAATGTTCTCTATATGATGATCAGGAATTGAACTATGTTCAGTGGAAAAATCAAGTGGAAAACTCATATGTTCTGTATCAACTGTAGAAGAAGCAGAATGTTTAAAAGGAAATATGTGTTCCTTAAAAATAACATCCCTACTAATAACAATTCTGTTATTATCAATGTCATAAAGTTTGTATGCCTTCTTAGCATAAGGATAACCCAACAAAACACACCTTAAAGATCTAGGAGCAAGTTTATCAGAAGATTTGATATCTGCATAGCATAAACATCCTATAACCCTTAACCTAGAATAGTCAGGAGGTTTGTTCAACAGAATCTCAATAGGAGACTTCCAAGCTAAAACTGAACTTGGCATGAGATTAATCAAATAAGTGGAAGCCAAAACACAATCACCCCAAAATTTTGTAGGCAAATTTGCATGTAGTTTAAGAGCTCTAGCAGTCTCAAGTAAATGCCTATGCTTTCTTTCAACTCTACCATTTTGTTGAGGAACCCCAGCTACACTAGTCTGATGAATAATTCCTTTAGAAGCAAACAAGTTTTGGCAAAAAAATTGAACAATTTCTGTACCATTATCACTTCTGATAGTTTTAACCCCAGAGTTAAACTGAGTTTCAACATGTGATAAAAAAGTAGAAATTATTTGAGGAACCTGTGTTTTAGTATGAACCAGATGTGTCCAACTAGTTCTAGAGTGATCATCTAAGATTGTCAAAAAATAAGAAGCACCAGAAAAACATGAAGTCTTGTATGGCCCCCAAAGATCAATATGTACTAATTCAAAGCATGTGGAAGCAATAGAATTGGATAAAGGGAAAGGCAATTTATGATGCTTAGCTAAAACACAAGTCTCACAATCATGAGTGGGGTTGTTTTTGTCAAAAACAACATTTGACAAATACTGAAACTTAGGAACAGACATATGTCCCAATCTAGCATGAAAAAGTTCAAAAGAGAGATTACAATGTGAAATACCAGAAGTTTCAGAAAAACAGGATGAAGAAAAACTGTTTACAGGCTTATCAGAAAGTGAATTAAAACTGACATCAGAAAGAAGTTTATATAAGCCTCCATGCCTAATGCCAACAGCTTTGGTATGATTAGTTGTAAGGTCCTGGAAATAACAAGCAGATGTTTGGAAATTAGCCATTAGATGATGTTGATCAAGAAGTCTGGCAACAGAAAGAAGATTATGTTTGAACTCTGGAATATAAAATACATTTGAGAGTGTAATTTGAGGATTTAAAACCACAGTATCAACTGTATGGACAGATTTGAGAGTGCCATCAGGCAACACAATAGTAAGAGGTTGGGACAGAATTTGTGTACTAGAAAAAATATCCAAATGTATTGCCATATGATCACTAGATCCAGTATCTATTATCCACACATGCTTATCATTAGACAATTTAGAACAAGTAGCAGAAAATACAGATAAAGTACCTGCAAAGTTAATAGCAGACACAGAATCTGTAGAGGATTTGGCTTGAGTTATCTGCATAAACTTCAGAAATTCCTTATAAAGAGCAGAATGTGAATTAACATCAGGTGCAACCAAATCATCAGAAGAAATTGTAAGATCAAGAGGTGAATTTCCAAGACTATCACCCTGAGAAACTTGAGAAAAATCCTGGACATTTCCTGCAAATCTTTGATCTGAAACCTTGAAATGTCCTTGATTAGTATTACTTTTACCTTTATACCAATCAGGATAACCAACAATCTTGAAACACTGATCCTTAAGATGTCCCTTCATCTTACAAAAATCACAGAACCTATCCAGTTTATTCTTCTTAGACTGTTCTCTAAAATCTTTTCTCTGTGGACCAGAACCAGAAGGAAATTTTGAAGCAAACTGAGATGCACTTCGTTGAGAAAACAAGGCACTCATTTCAACAGGTTGTAAATTGATAATAGAATTTTGCCTCTCAATTTGTTGTAACATGTGATAAACCTTGTTGACAGAAGGTAATGGATCCATACTCAGAATATTTATCTTAGCTTGATCATAAGACTTGTTTAGACCAGCAATAAACTGAATCAACTTCTTAAGTTGATCTGCTTCAACAATCTTCTTCATCAATTCACAAGTACATTTAGACATAACATCACAAGTACAATCTGGAAATGGCTCAAGTATCTGCAACTGATCCCAAACTTTCTTTAACTTGTTATAATATTCAACTATAGATTCATCATTCTGAACAATAGACATAAGCACCTTATGAAACTCATATAACTGAGGAACATTAGAATGACCATACCGTTCTTTGATCTCAAGCCATAATGCACGAGCAGAAGGAGTAAAGATAAAACTCTCAGCAATAGATTTATCAATGGAATAGAGAATCCAACATGTCACCATATAATCATTGCGGATCCATTTCTGCAAGTCAGGCGAATCATCAGAAGGACGAAGCAACGTCCCATCAACAAAACCAGTCTTGTTCTTTGCTCCGAGAGCCAATGTAATGCTTCGATTCCAATTCACATAATTGTTGCCATTAAAAACAATTTGCCCTAACTGAGCATTAGAATTGTCACTGCTTGATAAAAAATACGGATCATTGTAATTGATAGCCGTATTAGTACTTGCAATATGAATTTGAGAAGAAGACTCAGAATGAGCCATAACTGTTTGATAAAATGTCTGAAAGAACTTATCAAGAACAGATCCAGAACAGAATCTTGGATCAAGAACCAAGAGAATTTGAGACTTAGAACAAGAAAGACACACTAAAAAAAATATGATTCGTTTGGATTTTCGATTGAAAGAATTGAAAACAGCAATGAAAAACAGCAAGTAAGCAAAAGATAAGCAGAAGAAGCGACCTATACGATCTAGACTGCTCTGATACCATGAGAAGATGAACTCTTCATCTTTAGAAGAATGAAATGAAAACTTGTATTCACAAAACAGATTGTTACAACTTAGTTCTGAAATGAAGACTAAAGAGAAATATATACAAGTTTGTTCTAACTGATTTTCCCGCCAAATAGTATCTAAAACTAACTAACTAATATTACTAATTTATTTACAAATTATATATTCAATACATTTGCATCATATATATGCTCCTTTGGATCCTCAGGAATTGTGGAGTTGCTGAGTGCTAAATTGCAGGTTGTTTGTTCTCCTGGTCAGCGTGCCCGGTGATCATCTACTCTATCTTGTACAATAAATAACGCAATTTAAAATGTTATTCCCAGCACTCTATATATGATATAAATATGATAAATTCCTCGTCCTCCAACACTAACGCTAAATGAAGCTCCTCAATCACTGAATACAATAATATGGTAATATATTCAGCACATATTTTAAAAACTCAGTAAAGAGCTGACATAAAACCTCTTAATTAGACAAAACGAGAAGAAATATTGATCATACTGAGATGACATTGTCGTAGTCATACATAAACCTGTTAATGAAGCTGTTACATTATTCCTTCCTATACCCTTGCCTGGTAGGAGAGTTATACATGGTGCTGATTAAGAATGTAATCGTCATTAGAATAGGTAGCTACTCATATCTTATACGTATAATAGTTTGTATCATTCCTATGTCCATTATCTTTTGGTTGATGTTCACGACTGAACAGCTTATATGAACGTGACTATACCTTGACTCTGCGTGGTTTTAAAATTCTGCTTTCATCTTAGGGTTTTGCCGTTTAGGTAGGGTTGACAAATAGAATCAGCTATATCTATTTGTTGTATTTTGTTGCACAGGAGAAATAAGTACGTATCATCGTAGCTCGAAATTTAAGGACAACATATGTCAATCCTGTAAGTATCTGAAAGATGGACAAGATAGAGTTAAAGTTTCGGATCAGATTTTTGAATGTCCTTATTGCATGATCAAAGACTGCAAACTTAAAAAGCAGGGCAAGCCATTTGGGATTGGAAAGGTACTTAAAGAGATGCTTGGATGAAACAGATAAAACTTCGTGATCACTGATTAGAGCGTTATGAAAATGATAGTACTCAGAAACAGATTTCCCTTCCTTTGTTTTACCTTGAACCTGTGGATAACGTTATAGTTGCATCCAGGACAGAGCGTTATGAAACTGGTAATGGTCAGAAACAGATTGATTTCCTTTCCCAACCAATTAAATCTGTGGTTAATAACTTTATTCCAGGCAGGAATCCACCATTCCATATCCATAATAGAGGTGTTGAACATATGAAACCTGAAAGTGAAAAACTTATTGCCAACGTACCC
The DNA here is from genome assembly GCA_030848705.1 of Heracleum sosnowskyi. Lineage (NCBI taxonomy): Eukaryota > Viridiplantae > Streptophyta > Magnoliopsida > Apiales > Apiaceae > Heracleum > Heracleum sosnowskyi. The sequence goes on along the minus strand of CM061244.1, from coordinate 114,830,584 downwards.
ATCAGGTTGAACGATGATGCATGAAATGTGGGAGGCAGTGGTCGTAAGTTAAAAGATGAATGGAGCCCTCTAAGGTTCATCCTTTCTGGAACTATAAGGGTCCCACAGGCTTTGCTATAGTTGAATTTAACAAATATTGGACTGGATTTGGTTATGCAATGAAATTTACAAAAAGGTTTAAAATGGATATTCATGGAAAGAGAGGCAGGCAAAAGACAAGAGATAAAGGAGACAAGCTTTCTGTGGGATGCTAGAGAAAGTAAGGAACATATAACACAGTTAGTTTAGTTCTATAAATTGAGTTTATTTATTGGTAGTGTAGTGGATATCCATTAGCAACTGAAATACCGGCTTCCTCTTGCTTTCCACGTTACACATGGAGGCATGGGCAACTTAGACGGACTCGAGCTATATATAAATTTAAAATTCCAAGAACTATACATTGATTTGCTCACTTCAATTAGCAACCCTATGACTAGAAAGTCGGAACAAAAGTTGAGGTGAGTCGCCGTACTAATTCTGGTTTACAGTGAGACAAAGAATTGATGTTGTTTTAAGCCATGTGAGCTGGGACTTACTGACTGTTTGATAATTTCGCTTTGAAGTGAGGTGATTTCAAAGTTTTAATTTATTTGAGTACAAAATTTTTAGGCATCCTACATGTTTACTCGATGGCTGCCAATATTTTACAAATACTTATTGGGTGCTACTACAAAAAATTCGGCTAATTTCGACCTTACAAAAACGGTCGAAATTAGCTAATATCGACCAAAAATAAAAAGACTGTTTTTAGCTTGGTCGAAATTGCTCAAAACGGTCGGAATTAGCTTATTTCGACTGTCTATTTTTGACCATATAAATTCGACCCACTAAATTCGACGGAATATTTCAAAATTTTCAAATTTTCAAATTCTGGTAAAAATTTCAAAATTTTGTATTTTGGCGCCCTAAGTGATTTAAATTCGACCAGATATGATCGAATTTAGTATGCTAAATACGACCGAATATAGTCAAACTTATATATTAAATTCGACCAAATTCGGTCGAATTTAACGAACACCAGTTTTTTTTTTAAAAAAAAGCATAAGAATCTGCATCTCAAGAAATGTATAAAATGCATTTTGTGTACTCGCACACTACTCTAAATTTTGAACTGAAGTATTGCAAGTGATATTTTGAGCAAAGTGTGGGTACACAAAATGCAGTTTAGAGTAAAGTGTGAGTACACGAAGTGCACTTTACTCCCTAAATTAATAACAGATTTAACCTTAGTTAACGGAATACAACAAAGTGCAATGCAATACAGACTTTGATATTGCAAGTGCTCGATTTTGAACTATAATATTACAAATGGTGTCTTAATTAAAATGCGAGTACACAAAATGCACTTTCCTCTTAAAAATATTAAAGAGCCGCAGTACAACCGAGGTCAGATAGCGTGAGATTTAAAAAGTAAGCATTCTTTTTAACTAAAATGTAGGACTAGGGTGTGGCTAGCTTTGTTTTGTGTCAAAACTCAACAGTCTTCTTATTCCGAGTCTGTTTGGTTAAACTTAAAATTATTATTTATGACTTAAATTTGCTTAAAGTGATAAGTAAAAAATAAAAAATTTAAGTGTATATCTGTTTGGGTAATTTGTTATGAGTTATTAAAATTATATCTATAAAAATAAATTTGATAAATAATACATTTGAGTGATTATATTAACTTTCATCAAATAAAATCAATAAATTAAAATAAGTCGTTCAAAAAAGTAACTCGTACCAACTTATGACTTTAAGATATTTTTTTCACTTTAAATCATTTTCTGATTTATTACACAAACAGATATTTTTCAGCTTAAAGTCAAAAAATAATTTAAGCTCGTGCTTAAAGCATTTGCCAAACAACCTCTCTGTTTATCCAAAAATTGTTGTCCAACTGCTGTAGCCACAAAATATTTTCCCCCAAAATTGATCAACGTCGAACCTCGAGACATTATAACTTTATAAATTCTTTGATTTTTGAATGGTCAAATTGACCAAACTTTGATCAAATATTATTATAAATAAAAAGTATAAAAAAAATTATATCATTGAAATGTACATTTAATCTACTTTAATATATACTTTTCAGAACACGTAAATTATATAATGAGAACACGTAATGTCGAAATTCTAACTTTGTAGAGTAACGACTAAAATAATTTTTCTTTTAATCAAGTTGCATTTCATTTTAACCCACAACCTCCCACCCTCGTATTTTCAATATTTATACAACCAATGGTTTAATCTATTTGATCTAAAAATCAATTAGCGTACTGTTGATCGCGAGCGAGTCATAACTCCACAATAGTATGATATTGTCCGCTCTGGACCAAGTCCACACAGATTTGTTTTCGGGTCACTCTCAAAACGTCTCATACTAATGTAGTTAACCGACTGCTCTATATATAAGATATTTTTCTCTTGTCTCATCGATGTGGTACTTGGGTTGACACCACCCAATAATCCTCCCCTCAAACTAAAAACCACATAACCCGTGGTCTTTACTCATGCTATTAATCTGTGCTCATCTTGCACTGCTGGTATTCACTGCAGAACCCGCCGCTTGAACACACCATCAAGAAGACTATCGACACAAGGCACCACAACAGATCTCCAATCGTGAATTCATACCGAGGGAAACCTCCCACATCGAATAACCGCAGCCCGTTATCCCCAGGATCCAACTCCGGACCATGGGCTCTGAGATCACTTGTTGGGCCGCGAGTGAACCATAACTTCACAATAGTATGATATTGTCTGCTCTGGGCCAAACCCGCATGTATTTTTTTTCGGGTCACTCCCAAAATGACTCGTACTAATGGAGTTAACCAGCTGCTCTATATACACGATATTTTTCTTTTGTCTCATCGATGTGATATTTGGGTTGACACCATCCAACATGTACCAATTAAATTCTTTTTAATTTCCATGTTACTACTTACAAGATACTCCCTCCGTCCCCCTCAATTCTTTACATTGAGGGGACAGCACGGAGATTAAGAAAAAGTGTAAATTAATAGAGAAAAGTAAGAAAAATGAGTAAAGTGGTGGGATCAATCAATATTTAATGTATAAAGTGGGTATAAAGTAGGTATAGTGGAGGAAAATAGTGAATGTGATTGAATTTTATATTATAAAATGTTACTATTTTTTGTATGTAAAAAAATGAGAGTGACGTACCAAAAAGGAAAGCATAAAAAAATGAGAGGGACAGAGGTAGTAACAAGTACCAGCGTGAAAGTTATGGCATTACAAATGCCTATCAATCTGCAATTAAAGCAAGATATGGAATCACTTTAGGTGCGGCTAAAATTGATGATCGAGTGAATGCGTGAAAGGCAAAGCCAGATATCAACTCTTCGCTAGGAAGGTGTGCTAATTTGATATTCGAATATCTGGATATGATATTCTCTTGTTACATGCACATAATTTTAAAGAGTTGTTATTGGATCATTTGATTTGCATAATATATATGTATACCTATAGGACCAAAAATTAATCACAATGAGAAAGAACATTGAAATTGGGGGATATAATACCTTAAGTGAGAGCGGGGTTAGAATTTGTGTTTTTTTTTTGCTAAGTCTTTATTAGTTTTTTTAATAAGTTGTGACCATCAGAACCAAGTTTAGGACCATCATCTGAACTTTCAATCTTTTTATCATCCAATAGTCCCTAAAGAACCGAGATTTCTGAGAACAGATACTCACATGTAAAGGCATATAAGCCTAATTAGTCAAAAAAGAACCGACGCCTAAAGTGCGACGTAGAAAAACATTTATGTACTAGTGCATTCAGATGGTCTTCCCTCCCACTGCTCAAATTGTCCTAAATTTTAAATTCTCGGTTCTGGTGGATTATATTTGCATCCGATATTCACATTTTCAGCATCATGGTAAATGGTATTTCCTATTTGGCACATCTTGTAGTAGATTGACCCCCTCAAGAAAGTTCATTGATGATGCAAACTCAAGTGGACCAATTCCCTATTATTTCATATGGAGTAGCATAGGCTTCTTCTGTGCAATTTTCTGTAATATCTTTGCGGTTGGGAAAAATTATCGATATTAGACAAGTAACATGATTTTACTTTATGAAAATTATAGATAGTGTTCATGTTTACTTTAGGCGTGTCATATCTATCTAGATTATGCATTCTCTCCAAAGTAACATGTAGTGCGGGTAGCTGCATTTGTCTTACTCTAATTTAATTTTAATTATATAAAATTATCACAAAAATGTCTAACCAAATCATTGCAATAGTCATTTTCTCAGACAGAAGAGTTCCTTTTACCTTTAAATGATACACTTCATAATCTTGGTACCTGGAAAGTGCAGAGTCTTAGTAGAAGTTATGATATCCAATATTAGGATGTCGTAACGTCTTCTGCAACTACTTTAACTTCTTCCGGTGCTTCATTTTCTGATAAACAAGTTGCGCATACTCCCTTTCCTTTTCAGTTTTGAGAAATGTTTTAAGCTAGGACCACTAATGACCAGAAACCCAGTTTTTTTGTGCGATCCAATGACATATTTCCGGCCAATTCAGTAATGTAATGTATTAAAAATTGTTTAGGTATGCGTTTTTTTGGATTTATGCTGTTATTTAGCAAATTGGAATTCATCTACTATATAGAGGTAATATTATGTACTATGGATAAATATTGCAGGAGATAGTTTACAGAATATAGAAGTATGAAATCGTTGTTACAATGGATAAAAATAATGAATAATGAATTAACGAAGCATGGACCGAGATTCAAATATTAATTGAAATTAAAAAAAAAACTAAATCAAATCAATAAAATTTTGAATTATGTAGTTATAGAGAATTGAACCCGGATGAAATCAAAGAAATTAAATCAAATAAATAAATTTTGTTTAATCATATAGTGGTAGGGGATCGAACCTGAATTTTGTGATAAATAAATTTGATATTTTGGTACTTATATAACCAAATTTGATACTTACTTTTGTGCACCAAAGTGTATAAATACATATGATTTATGAGTTTATCGACCAAATATGTTACTTATCAGAAATGCCAAACATGCATTATATAACGTTAGGTATTATTATAGACACATGTAAAAGGTCAGAATTTTAGATGCCCCGAAACCAAACGAAACACCAATGGCCCAACCTGATTCTGTAAATTCTTGCGTTATAAGCCCATCTTGTTTCCACAGGACCCAAGTATTTTTTTTTCTCCGTAAGTTAATCCTACAATTTTAATATTATTATCTTATCATTATTTCAACTAATAATCAGTATGAATTCTTTTAAACGTGTTTACAGATTTTTTTATATAAATTCTTGTCATTCTCAATTTCTCATTAACAATCTTGCAAGTGAAGTTAAAAAAATGATAGAAAACCATTTTTATTTAGAAAAAAAATGATAGAAAACCATTTTTGATTTGGAAAAGGATTTACTTACAGAACAATAAAACTAAACTATGGAAAAGAACAGAATATGTTAGTAAAGGACATCCATCGCTGTAAACTGAAGAAGGTTTATGGTGTGGGGCTTTTGCTCATTGTTGGGTCAGAATATTGTCTTTGGATGTGGACAAACTGGGCCTATCAAAGACTATGATCTAACTGTAAGCCAGCCCACTGAATAATAAAATGAAAATAGTACTACTTTTGGTTTTGTTAGTTTTCTTCATGACATTTGGTTTTTATCAATTTAAATACACATTTGATATACATTCCATATTTACTGAAAAGCTTGCTGAACAACTATGTTGACCATATATCTATAGGTAGACTCAGTTTTCCGTTGTTGAACTTTTATAACATGTATAGTCTTTATTAATAAGCAAAACAAGAGTTAAGTTCTATGGAGATCATTTTTTTTGTAAAGACCTGGAGACCACATATGTTCTGCAATTTAAATTTGGCAAAATAGATCCTATTTTGTAATAAAAAATTTGTAAAATGTACTATTTTGCAAAGTATATTCTATGAAAATCACTATTTCATTGAAAATCTTGAAAATCATGTAAGTTCTGCAAACTAAACATGAATGTTCTGCAAACCGAACATGTTTTATAGAACAATATGTTTTGTTATGTTTTAGTTGCAATATATATCTAATTTTAAAGATTTTAAATGAAAATAGTTATTTTCATAGAACATAATTTATAAAATATTATATTTTACTAAATTTAGATTGCAGAACGTATGTGGTCTCCAGGTCTCCACGAAAAAGGTGGTCTCCATAGAACTTAACTCAGCAAAACAATGTGTAATGACTAAATGGTAAGTCAAAGTACCAAATTTGGTTATCACTAAATCTGGGTTCGATTCCTTCCAACTACATAGTTATACAAGATTTATTTATTTTAAATTCTTTAGCTCCACCCAGGATTCGATTCCTTACAACTACGTAATTATACAAGATTTATTTATTTACTTTAATTTCATTAGCTTATTTACTTTATTAATAAAGATAACAATGTTTAAATGACGCACAATTCGATTCATTGCAACTACATAATTATAAAGATTTATTTACTTTAAATTTTTTAGCTCCACCCAGTGTTCAATATCTTACAACTACGTAATTATACAAGATTTATTTATTTACTTTAATTTCATTAATTTATTTACTCTTTTTTTTTTGAATAAACTCGAACTTGCATTAACTCAAATCTGCCTCAGCAGCAACATGATACATAATGAATTCCGGAGCAGAAATTAACCACTCATGAGAGCCTGACATAGAATATGTAACTTGAGCTAACAAGTGTGCTACCATATTCGCAGACCTAGGACTAAACACAACTAACACTTCACAAAAGTGTTTAATAATATCCTTACAATCCTCAATAATTGTATGAAAATATGACCTTCCTTCCGTTGCTTGGATCGCATCCACTACCTGTTTAGAGTCACACTCAAAGACACACTTGTCACGTCTCCACTCTTTAGTCCATGATAATGCCTCACGGAACGCGATTGCCTCTGCCTCCCTGGGTTGCATCCGACCATGGGTTACTTTACTAAACGCTCGAACAAAATAACCTTGATCGTCTCGAATTACACACCCCATTCCCATTCTTCCAGTAGCTTGATTACACGCAGCATCTATATTAACCTTTACCCACCCTTCAGGTGGTTTACTCCAGTTTCTACCACCAGACTGCTGCATTCCTTTACTCTGGCCTTCTTCCTTTCTCCGAGACCATTCTGTGAGCATCCTATATGACCTGGATTGAACTGCAAACACAGAACTATTAACACGGTTCCACACCCAATTGTTCCGTCGTTGCCATAAATTCCAACAAACCATACCCACCATACTACACTTATTCCGGCTGCATCTCTGGAAAATACGTTTTAACAACGTGAAGACGTCATCATTCTGCTCTATTCGAACCTCCCCACTAAGCCCAACTCTCGCCCACACCTCCTGCGCTATACTACATTCAAACAGCACATGTAAGTCACTTTCTCCTTGTATATGGCACCACTGACACAGAGGACTTACATTCACAGACTTCCATCCTAAAGCAAGGGCTGTAGGCAAAACTCCAACACTAACCCGCCAAAGCAAGTTAATAACTTTCCCTGGAAGATTAAGACCCCAAAGCCGTTTCCAAAAACCTTTGTCTGGACATGAAACATCCCCTCGAATCAGTCTATAACAACTCTTGACTGTGAATTCCCCTTTGTCGTCAAATAACCAGAACCACGAATCTTCTTTATCATTCCTTGGTAATGGAATTTGTCGAATTAATTCACAATCACGATCATTACAAATATCCTTCAAGACCTCCTCGTCCCATTCCTTACAATCTTCTTTTATCAATCCCTCCACTTTCGTATCTTCCAAATTTTCAGGCATTTCAGACATCATAAACCCATTTTCCAGGCAAGGTAACCAGGGGACTTTCCAAATTCTTGTGCTTCTACCATTTCCAATACGGCGCCGAACACCCTGCCTAAGCACCCCTTGCGTCTCCATTAAACTCCTCCACACATAGCTGGGGTTAGACCCGAGCTTGGCATCTAAGAAACATGAGTTTGGAAAATATCGAGCTTTCATAAGATTCGTTACTAATGGGTTAACTCCATTAATAATCCTCCATGCTTGTTTAACCAGCATCGCAACATTGAAATCCCTTAACCGTTTCATTCCCAGACCCCCATTCTCCTTAACTGTACACAATCTCTCCCATGATATCCATTTAATTCCTTTACCATCCTTTCCCTGACCCCACCAGAATGCATTCATCTTCTTTTCAATCTTATCGCATACCTCCATCGGGATAAACATCATACTCATCCAAAAATTAGGTACAACCTGAGCTGCCGTTTTTAACAGAGTAATCTTACCTGCCTTTGATAAATATTGATTCTGCCAAGCCTCAAGTTTCTGCTGAATCTTATCAACCAGAAAAGAGAATGTTCCTACTTTCCGTCTCCCGACAACCATGGGCATACCTAAGTATCGACCAGGATTTTGAGTAACTTCAACTCCCAGCTGCTCACACACATCCTGTTTACAACCACTAGTTGTATTTGAAGAGAATGTAACTGAAGACTTTGTATAATTTATCATCTGACCTGAGATTACTTCATACCTCTCTAGCATTCTTTTCATCATACTTGCTTCCACCTTATTAGCTCGGAAGAAGAAGTAGCAGTCATCTGCGAAAAATAAATGCGATATTCTAGGTGCCCTTCTTGCAATCGCACAACCATGAATTAGACCCATCTCCTCACTTCGCCTTATAATTGCACTAAGTCCTTCTGCACATAGGATATAAATATACGGAGATATAGGATCTCCTTGACGAATTCCTCGTTGAGGCTTGACATCCCCAAACACCTTTCCTTTTCGAGTAAAACTGTAAGACACTGAAGTAATCAACCCCATAATCCTCTCAATCCATACCACAGGAAAACCAAATTTGATCATCAGATTCCGAATAAAAGCCCATTCCAGTCTATCATACGCCTTAGAGATATCAATTTTTAACCCCGCAATACCATTTGCTCCTTGTCTTAGCCTCCTCATGTAATGATTAATCTCAAAAGCTATCATTGCATTGTCATTTAGTAATCTCCCTTCTATGAATGCGCTCTGCTTGTCCGAGATCAAATATTGTAGACACGGTTTCAACCTATTCGACAATACCTTTGAAATTATTCGAACCAGCACATTACATAACGAAATCGGACGTAAATCCTTCATACTCTTTACTACTTTTACTTTCGGGATCAAACAGACAAGCGTTTTAGTCATTCCATCAGGAAGCTCCCCAGTACTCATGTAATCTCGGCAAAGTCTAACAACGTCTCGACCAACAATATCCCAGTAGGTCTGGAAAAATGTGGGGTTTAACCCGTCCAAACCAGGGGATTTTTCAGGGTACATAGCAAAACAGGCCTGTTTAACCTCCTCATCCGTAACCATCTGCATCAGACCTTCATAATCACTCTCTGTCACCTGTTTCACACACTCCCTTTCTGACAACATTACATTACTACTTTGAGATTCAAACAGCTGAGCAAAGTAATCTGAGATAACACCTTGAATTTCATCATCTGTTTCCTTCCATTCCCCTTCTGAATTTTGTATACGTTGGAACACATTATTACTTCTACGAGTTGATGCAAATTTATGAAAGAATCTATTATTTTGATCTCCATTTTGCAACCAAAAAACCTTAGCACGTTGTTTCCAATATACTTCCTTCTTTTCCAATAAATTCAGAAATTCCCATCTTACTTCATTATACACATGAATACCCTCTGCATCCCTTCTAGCCCTGAATTTCCTTAACTTACGTCTACAGTCCTCCATTTTCCTCTTAAACTCTTGGCTCTGCCCCCCTCCCCATTCGTTTAACTTGAAACAGCAGTAATTAATTTTCTCTATTAACTCCTTTCCCTCGTTATACTCCCAACTGTTCTTTACCAGGTTTCGACATTATTGATCCTTTATCCAGATATTTTCAAATCTGAATCTTTTACTTTTAGGAACAAAGACTTTTTTCTGAAGTTGCAGATGCAATGGAAGATGATCGGACGTGGCTACCTCAAGAACGTGGACTTCAGCGTGAGGAAATACATCCTTCCAATTTTGATTTGCAAAACCACGATCCAGGCGTTCTTGCACCCAGTTTACTTTACCTCGAGCCCTCTCCCATGTAAATCTCTCCCCCACGTAACCCAAATCCATCAAACCACTATCCCTAATAGCATCTCCAAACCCATTTAAACAGTACCGAGGGTGATCTCTGCCTCCCCTTTTCTCCTCCGCAAATAACATGTCATTAAAATCCCCAATTATACACCAAGGACTCGTTGACTTACTTGCTAAATACCTAATCAGATTCCATGATTCATATCTTCTATCTCGCTCTGGACACCCGTAAAAGCCAGTATACCTCCAACGCCCCACTTGTTCATTCTCTACTTCAAAATCGATGAAGTGCTTATTGGTTTCTGTAACCCTACAACCTCCTTCTTTTCTCCAAAACAAAGCCAAACCTCCACTTAAGCCTACTGCCTCAACTACCTTACACCCTGCAAAATTTATTTCCTTACACACTACTTCCGCTCTACTTTTATTTGTTTTTATTTCTAAAAGGAAAACAAAACTAGGTTGTAACTGTTGGGTAATTTCTTTCAAAAAACGAACTGTGCGCGGATTACCCAATCCACGACAGTTCCAAACTATAGCACTCATTTTACTAGGCGGGCCTGGCTCCCAGGTCCCGCCTCTATCAAGTTTTTTGGCCCAATTTTTGGAATAGGCCCATCCAGATTTTCTCCCTCATCATTATCCGTTGTAACGTTATCATCAATCCTCCTCCTTTTAGGGTCCATTATAACTGTCACATTTTCAAAACCATCCTCCTTTTCCGCAACAGAATTTTGATCTACCAGCTCAGAATCCCTACTTTTCCTCCCCTGATCTTTCTGGATAATCTTTATTCCACCAGACTCTGCACCAATCTCGTTCAAACTACCGTCAATTTCCATAAATCTTGTCGCCGCCTTATCCCTACCTTCACCAGTGGGGTTTTCCGGCGACTGCATTCCTGAACCTTCCCAAATTTTCCTTCCCTCTGAACCATTTCGTAACCATTTGGCGCCCACATTCTGATTATCATTCCTTCGGGTAGGTGCTCTCAACCACACACCGTACGCTCGAGGAATTTCTACACCAGGATTTGCATAAACCACATTACAATCTCGTTCTGAATGCCCCATCAATCCACACACAAAGCAAAACATACTAAGCCGCTCGTACTTGAAATTCACCCAACTCCATTCTCCCCCCTCTCTCTTAATTTTCATACGCCTTTTCAGTGGCTTATCTAAATCCATTTTCACCCTTATCCGTGCATACGCCTTCCATCCACCATTGTAATTTCCTGGGTCACCTTTCACATATTCCCCCACAAAATTTCCACTATTCATAAGAATTTTCTCAGACATCAGGCCTTTGGGCAGGTCATATACCTGTACCCAGATATCACTCTTATGTAACTTAATCAAATGAGGATCTGCATTATCTTCCAGCTTGTGATAGACTAACAGACTTTGTTCAAAGGTCCATGTACCACCTTCGATAACCTTTTGTAAATCCAGAACGTGATAAAAAACAAAAGAATATCGATGCCCCCCCAAATCATGTATTTCAACTCCTTCCTTAGGGCGCCATAATGAATCCAGGACATTCTGCATAGCATTGAAATTAATATTTTTATTAGTAAGAAAACGTCCCACCAACACGGACGTAGTCTGTTGCTTGATCACCTCCCCATTCGTGATAAGCACCCCCCCCCTTCCTCCTCCTCCTCTAACGTCAAGCGTGCGTATAGTTCCTCCAGATTTGTTGATGTTGATGCCATTCCTTATTGCTATCCACCAATTTGAAATAAGCATTTAACAATAGACACAAAACCCTTGTCACACAGACAAGACAGAGAAAACTTGCCAATAAGCAAGACCGACAAGGTATATGCACCGACTTACATATACGTGGAGCTGGGAAAATGAGGCAGACTCTCTTTTTAGAAACAAACAAACAGAGCTAAATTGTGGTTCACATGCACTTGAGGATACACAAGGGCGTATTTGAGTAAGACTTATTCAACGATCTAGATTAATTCTGGTGTATTTGTTGTAGGGTGTAGATGGTTTTCTGAAACCTATAAATACCCCCTAATTATTAATAAAGAAAACAATGTTTAAATGACTCACAGTACCAAAGTCATTAGTTTCGTCCATGATTCAATTGCATATAACTACATAATTAAATAATGTTTATTTATTATATATTTTTATCATTCAATTCTCTAGAAGTACATTTTTTTAATAATACTTATTAATAATTTATTAATATTAATATTTTATTATGGGCTCATGCTAAGCACTGGTTATCAGCTAGTACTTACTAAAACATGGAACAAAAAAGTATCAGATTTGATCATGAATATTCTGTTTGTCACAACTCAAAACCATAAAATAAAAACATGAGTAACATTCCAATAGCAGAAATTTAAAGGTTTACGACAACATAAATTCTAATAGTAACATAAAATATTTTAAAGGTTTCAGTTGATTTTCAGACGGAAGAGAACTTAAAATGAAGAAAAAGATATCGAAAGCACAAGTTAATGCCGCCTTTCAGAAATGACAATTCGTGCAAATGCCTTTTAAGATGTTAAAAGACTAACAATGAACCCTTCTGGTGATAGGCTATATATAGCCCAGACTCACACTAGAGCCCTGATTCTTCCCCCAAGCCCGAATTACTACTTGAGTCATGACTCACACTCACCTTCAAGACATAACCCACATTTGAGTCATGACTCACCTCCAAGCCCGAATTGCTATTTGAGTCAGGACACACCTTCAAGGCATAACTCTTATTTGAGTCATGGATCACCTCCAAGCCCGAATCGCTATTCGAGTAAGGACTCACCTTCAAAGCATAATTCCTATTTGAGTCATGGCTCACCTCCAAGCCCGAATTACTATTTGAGTCCAGACTCACCTTCAAGGCCAAGCCCGAGTTTCTATTTGAGTCGGGACTCACCTTCAAGGCATAACTCCTATTTGAGTCATGGCTCACATCTAAGTCCGAATTCATATTAAAATCATGGCTCCAACTCAAGGCCTAACTCCTACTAGCCTGACGGCAAAGGGAAATAGTGTGTGTGAAATAAGACTACACCTCATTACGTGACGTGCCTAAGTCATTATGAGTGGCCACACCTGACGGTGACATGTAAGAATACCTAATAATTGGCACAATTATGTCATGTCCCAACGACACGTCAGCAGGCGCCTGGCACACAACACCACAGTTTTCACCTGAACACGTGTGAACCATTTACATCACACATGTGTCCTACCTACCTAGGATTCGACGCTCATGATTGCAGGTACAACCCCCTGAACCCTAATACTTGGCCTATAAATAGACAAAGGAGAAAAGGTTTAGGGGTTACTCACTCACTCTCTATCCTATACACTATACACACACCCTCCACATTTAGATTTCTATGCATTCCTATCTATTCTTTTATAGCCACGACTTATTCTCACGCCGGAGGCGCCGCCAGGGTTCAAACCCCCCTCCGGTGTTGTTTTGGAGACACCCACCAGCACCTGCACCACAACCAAGCGTGAGAACGGTGAGGAAGGACTGGATCGGATCCTTGATACCAATCCTGGTTGGTGGGCAACTATCAAGCCAAATTTTTTTCTAAGTTACCCAAAGCTTTACAGCTCGGACTTAAGAAAGAACCATGGCTCATTTCTAACCCCGGATTGCCATCCTTGATAACAATTAGGGTTGGGGGCAGCTATCATGCCAATTTTTTTCTAAGTTACCCAAAGCTTTACACCTTTGGGCTTAAGAAAGAACCATGGCTCATTTCTAACCCCGGATTGCCATCCTTGATAAAAATCAGGGTTGGGGGGCAACTATCAAGCAATTTTTTTTTCTAAGTTACCGAAAGCTTTACAGCTTTGGACTAAAGAAAGAACCATGGTTCATTTCCAACTCCGGATTGCCATCCTTGATAAAAATCAGGTTGGGGGGGCAACTATCAAGCCAATTTTTTTCTAAGTTACCCAAAGCTTTACAACTACAGACTTAAGAAAGAACCATGGCTCATTTCTAACCCCGGATTGCCATCCTTGATAACAATCAGGGTTGGGGGCAACTATCAAGCTAATTTCTTTTTTAAGTTACCCAAAGCTTTACAACTTTGAACTTAAGAAAGAACCATGGCTCATTTCTAACCCCGGATTGCCATCCTTGATAAAAATCAGGGTTGGGGGAAACTATCAAGCCAAATTTTTTTCTAAGTTACCCAAAGCTTTACAACTTTGGACTTAAGAAAAAACTATGGCTCATTTCTAACCCCGGATTGACATCCTTGATAACAATCAGGGTTGGGGGCAACTATCAAGCGAAAGATTTTTCTAAGTTACCCAAAACTTTACAGCTTTGGACTTAAGAAAGAACCATGGCTAATTTCTAACCCCGGATTGCCATGCTTGATAATAATCAGGGTTGATGGCAACTATCAAGCCTAAATATTTTTCTAAGTTACCCAAAACTTTACAGTTTTGGACTTAAGAAAGAACCATGACTCATTTCTAAACCCGGATTGCCATCCTTGATAACAATCAGGATTGCAGGGCAACTATCAAGCTAAATATTTTTCTAAGTTACCCAAAACTTTACATCTTTGGACTTAAGAAAGAACCATGACTCATTTCTAACCCCGGATTGTCATCCTTGATAATAATCAGGGTTGGAGGGCAACTATAAAGCTAAAATTCTTCAAAGTTACCCAAAGTATTACAACTTTGGACTTAAGAAACAACATTATCTTACTCTCAACCCCGAATTGCCATCCTTTATACAAATCCGGGTTGGGGGGCAAGTATCAAGCCAAATTTTTTTTAAGTAACCCAAAGATTTACAACTTCGGACTTAATAAATAACCATGGCTCATTTTTAACCCCAGATTGTCATCCTTGATACCAATCCGGGTTGGGGGGCAACTATCGAGCCAAAAAAATTTTATGTTACCCAAAGTTTTACAACTTTGGACTTAAGAAAGAACCCTAGCTTACTGTCAACCCTGGATTGCCATCCTTGATACCAATCCGGGTTGGGGGTGGCACCTAGAAAGCCAAAATGTTTTCCTAGTTTGAAATGCAGAAGCTTCTACTCCCCCATCTAGAAAATCTGCATAAGGGAGTGGGGGCAAATGATAGGCTATATATAGCCCTGACTCACACTAGAGCCCTGATTCTTCCCCCAAGCCCGAATTACTACTTGAGTCATGACTCACCTTCAAGGCATAACCCACATTTGAGTCATGGCTCACCTCCAAGCCAGAATTACTATTTGAGTTAGGACTCACCTTCAAGGCATAACTCTTATTTGAGTCATGGCTCACCTCCAAGCCCGAATCCCTATTCAAGTCAGGACTCACCTTCAAAGCATAACTCCTATTTGAGTCATGGCTCACCTCCAATCCCGAATTGCTATTTGAGTCTAGACTCACCTTCAAGGCATAACTCTTATTTTAGTCATGACTCACCTCCAAGCCCGAGTTGCTATTTGAGTTAGGACTCACCTTCAAGACATAACTCCTATTTGAGTCATGGCTCACATCTAAGCCCGAATTCATATTAAAATCATGGCTCCAACTCAAGGCCTAACTCCTACTAGCATGGCGGCAAAGTGAAATAGTGTGCGTGAAATAAGACTACACCTCATTATGTGGCGTGCCTAAGTCATTATGAGTGGCCACACCTGACGGCGACACGTAAGAATACCTAATGATTGGCACAATTATGTCATGTCCCAACCACACGTCAGCAGGCGCCTGGCACACGACACCATAGTTTTCACCTGGACACGTGTGACCTATCTACATCACACAGGTGTCCTTCCTACCTAGTATTCGACGCTCATGATTGCAGGTACAAACCCCTGAACCCTAATCCTTGGCCTATAAATAGACAAAGGAGAAAAGGTTTAGGGGTTACTCACTCACTCTCTATCCTATACACTATACACACACCCTCCACATTTAGATTTCTATGCATTCCTATCTATTCTTCTATAGCCCCGACTTATTCTCACGTCGGGGGCGCCGCCAGGGTTCAAACCTCCCTCTAGTGTTATTTTGCAGTCACCCGCCATCAACTGCACCATAACCAAGCGTGGGAACAGTGAGGAAGGACTGGATCGGATTCTGGAGTTATCATCTAGTTGTATAATCTTTTGCTGATAATTGGAAAAGGTGATCTCATAATCTATGGTTCGAATGGTGCAACAATATTTTTGAGTTTATTATAATTGTTCTTTATTTCTTCTTTTTGCTAAGTTAATACGTGTTCTTTCCGGAAGTCATTTTTGGCAAAGCGAGTTCAACATATTATCAGCTTCCATTTCTCGCTTCCGCATAATGCATCTGTTGGCTTGTTATTATAAGACTGGATTTCAAGCTATAATTAAATGATGCTGACAACGTAAAGAAGTACAAAACAGAAATATGTATAGTGTTGTTTAGAGCCTGTAAACACACAATGTTTGTATATACTCTGAGTACGTAAACTATGACACACAGCTATAGTACGTACTGGGATAAAACCTTTGCTTATCTTATTGCTTGAAATGAAAGTACTGATACAAATAAAAAGAATGCAACTCTACACGTAGTGGCTGTAAACTAGGAAACAGACTTCTCCCTCAATGTCCTAGTCTTACTCTACCTCTTAGCATTATTAACAAGTGCTCCTAAAATCTCTCTGAGACACTTGACCAAATCAAATACTAAAACATTACTGAAAACAAATAATAAATAGAGTGAAAGATTATTTATTTCAACACTCCCCCCCCCCCTAATCTTGAACTCAAGTAGTTATGTCCTGGACTTCCAGAAGTCGCCTCATCTTCTCGAATTTGATGGTTGACATAGCCTTCGTTAGAATGTCTGCACGCTGAGCTTCACTTGACACATGCTTCACTATAATTTCTCCGCGTTCAATGCACTTACGTATAAAGTGATAACGAATGTCAACATGTTTACTACGCCCATGAAACACCGGATTTTTAGCAAGATCAATGGCCGACTTATTATCAATATACAAAGTTACTGGACCAATTTGTTCACATGTAACCTGCTGCAAAACATTTCACAACTATATACTCTGACAAACTGCTGCTGTTGCAGCCATAAACTCAGCCTCGCAAGATGATAATGCCACACACCTCTGTTTTTGTGACACCCACGTTATCAAGCTTTCGTTCAAGTAAAACGCCATTCCACCTGTGCTTCTTCGGTCCTCGATATGTCCAGCCAAATCGTTGTCTGAAAAACCCGTAATCAAGTTGTTCCCACTCGTCTTTGTGTAAATCAAACCGAGTCCCAGAGTTCCTTTTACATACCTTAATATCCTCTTAACCGCATTCATGTGTAGTACTGTTGGATGCTCCATATATCTGCTCACCATTCCAACCGAAAAGGATATGTCGGGTCTAGTATACACCAAGTAACGTAAACCTCCTACCAGACTCCTGTATGTTGTGCTATCCACTCGCTTCCCTCCTTCGTCCTTTGTCAACTGCTCCTTTGGGTCCATCGGGAATTTTGTTGGATTACACTCTTCTAATCCAGCTTGCTTGAATATCTTCTTTTCATAACCCGTTTGTTTTAACTCAATATGGCCATCTTTCTGATTCACTTCTAGTCCCAGATAGTACGTTAGCTGCCTCAGGTCACTCATTTCAAAGACTTTGTTCATCTGCTTCTTGAACATTTCAATGCTCGAAATGTTTGTACCTGTCACCAAGATATCATCGACATATACGCCAATTATTAGCACACCTTCTTTGTCACGACGGGTGTACACATCATGCTCTGATGGACATCTCTGAAATCCAAGTGTCTCCAAGCAACTGTTCAGTTTAGCATACCATGCCCTAGGCGCCTGTCGAAGGCCATACATGGCCTTATTAAGCTTATAAACCAGTTTCTCATGTCCCTCCTTCGAGTACCCCTTAGGTTGTGCTACGTATACCTCTTCACTGATATCTCCATTAAGAAACGCCGTTTTTACATCAAGGTGGTGTATTTGCCAATCGTTCTTTGCTACCAATGCTAATAATAGTAGAACCGTCTCAAGTCGCGTGACTGGAGCGAATACTTCATCGTAATCTATACCTTGCTCCTGTACATATCCCTTCGCAACTAAACGTGCCTTGTGCTTGACAGTCTTTCCATCGACATCCTTCTTCAATTTAAATATCCAATTCAAATCAATTACCTTATGTCCCTTTGGTAGCTCTGTCAACTCCCATGTGCCATTCTTTTCGATGGATTCAATCTCCCTGTCCATTGCCAACCTCCAGTTGCTTTCCTTTGCTGCTTGTTCGTAATTTTGTGGCTCATCGACACCGGCAAACAACAGCTCTTCATCCATCTCCATTTCCTCTGTCTCATCGTATACTTCTCTAAGTGACCTGAACCTGCGTGGCTCTCCACTGTCATCATACCTTTCTGCACTCATTCGATTTACAGACGTCTGAGATGAAGTTGGTGTTTCATCTCCATTTGATCCTCTTTCTAAGGACTGAGGTGACTGTGGAGATAGAGGTGGTGTCATGTGTTCACTTACTTCGCTTTCCCTACTGTGTGAGTCTTCCGAATTTCCACACTCTTCACTGTTCTTTTCCAAGCTGTCTGGGACTGAAAACTCACCCAACCCAGACTCGACACTTCCTTCATGTTGGTGCCAGGACCAGGGTTTCATCTCTTCGAACACAACGTCCCTACTGACATAGATGCATTTCCCTTCCGGGTCATATAACCTATACGCTTTAGTACCAGGTTCACAACCTGCATACTCCTGTCATCCAGCTTCTTTATATGTTCCTTAGGGATCTTCATGTGTGTCAAGCACCCAAATACATGCAGGTGATTCAAGTTTGGTTTGTTTCCAGTCCAAACCTCATAAGGAGTCTGGTTTGATAGAGCACGAGTTGGCAACCGGTTCAGAATGTACACAGTATGGCGAATAGCTTCACCCCAAAACATCCCTGACATCTCCATTTCTTTTAAATAGCTACGCGTCATCTCCACGACAGTCCGATTTCTGCGCTCCACCACCCCATTTTGTTGGGGTGTGTATGGTGCGGTGAAGTGTCTCTCAATTCCAGCATCCTCGCAATAAGTAGTGAATTCCTTCGACGTGAATTCCCCTCCACGATCACTTCTAAACGTCCTTATCTTCCTATCTTCACCATCTTCGACTTGTGCTCGAAACTTCTTAAACACACCAAAAGCATCACTTTTGTTTTTAAGCATGTACACCCACATCACCCGACTGAAATCATCCACCAAAAGGAAAAAATATTTGTTTCCTCCAGGTGTCGTTGGCTCAATAGGCCCACACAAGTCCCCGTGTACCAGTTGCAATGCTTTGGTTGCACTGTAACTCGCCCTTTGAGGGAATGATTTCCTCACTTGCTTTGATACAAGGCATCCCCTGCACACTTCTTTCGGCTGTGAGATGCTGGGTATGCCATACACCATCATGTTTCTGTACATCAACTCCATAGACAAGTAGTTACATGCCCTAAACGAGTGTGCCATAGACTCGAAATTTCTTCTGCCTTAGACAGTAAACACTTGGGCTTTACAGTTTCTGCAATTAACTTATACAGCCTATTTTGTGATCTTTTCACTTTCATGAGGAGTTTTCCCGTTTGTTCGAACACCCACAGATAATTTCCTTTCAATACTACTTCATTTCCTTCCTCCGAGAGTTGCCCCAAACTGATTATATTACTGTAGAGAGAGGGAATGTAGAGTACCTCATGAACTGTGCGTTCTTCTCCGTTCTTGCACGTGAATGTTATTGATCCTTTCCCTTCAATCTTGACGGTCGACCCATCCCCAAATTTCACCAATCATGTTGTACTTTCATTTAGCTCTGTAAATTTCTCCTTGTCACCCGTCATATGATTACTTGCTCCGTTGTCTAAGTACCACATATTCGAGCTCACTTTCCTTTCCTTCGCATCTGTTTTCAGTGTAGGTGTCACTCGTCCTTCGTTCAGCATCAACTCACTGCTTTCCTTGTCATGTTTAGCCAACAGTAGGGCTGGCTCGTCCTCCTCAGCCTTTGCCATGAGAGCTTCTTGTCTACTCTCTCCATCTCTTCTCAGTCTTCTGCACTCAGCTGCATAATGACCGTACACATGACAATTGTAGCACCTGATTCGACTCTTATCTCTTCCCACGCGACCCCTTGTGTTTGAGGTTCCTCCAGTGCTTCCTTTGTTCGCTCGCTAGAGCCATTCTTCTCTGGTAAGAAGCAGTTTACCCTCACTGCCTTCTCTTTTGATCCATTCGTCTTCAGTGAGCAGTAGCTGGCTACCAGCATTCTCCGTGTTCCCTTTAATCCTTTCTTCATGCGCCTTGAGTGAACCGATCACCTCCTCTACAGTCATAGTTTCCAGGTTCCCAAATTGCTCCATAGTAGATGCTATTTGTAGGAACTTTTGAGGAACGGCACGCAAAAGTTTCTTAACCACACATGCTTCCTTAATGTCTTCTCCAAGGGCTCGAATATTCGTCACCAGCCCAACGAGCTTCATGCTAAAGTCATCCAGCAACTCTGAGTCCTTCATGCTTAGAGCTTCAAATTCTGATTTCAAGGTTTGCACATTGGCTGCCTTCACCTTATCCGCACCCAGACATATGGTTTTTATAGCATCCCATGCGTCCTTGGCCTGTTTCTTTTCCGAGAGTGAGAGCAGCATCTCTTCTGGGATGCTCTGGTAGATCATAACAAGAGCTACTTTGTCCATTCTTTCTTCCACTGTTGCCTTTGGATCAGCCGGCTCTACTGCCTCCCAAACAGCGTGCGCTTGCATGAAAACTTTCATTTTCATGGACCAAACGGTGTAGTTGGCTCTGGTTAACATTGGATAACTCAAGCCCATTGTACCTCCCTTGCTTTTCCCCACATCCATCGTAGCTGCCTTTGACATGCGTACTCGTAAGGACTGTAGACACTAGCTCTGATACCAAGTGTTGTTTAGAGCCTGTAAACACACAACGTTTGTATATACTCTAAGTACGTAAACTAAGACACACAGCTATAGTACGTACTGGGATAAAACCTTTGCTTATCTTATTGCTTGAAATGAAAGTACTGATACAAATAAAAAGAATGCAACTCTACGTGTCTGTAAACTAGGAAACAGACTTCTCCCTCAATGTTCTAGTCTTACTCTACCTCTTAGCATTATTAACAAGTGCTCCTAAAAACTCTCTCTGAGACACTTGACCAAATCAAATACTAAAACATTACTGAAAACAAATAATAAATAGAGTGAAAGATTATTTATTTCAACATATAGTTCCTTCAATGCAGGCAGGAGCCTTTAAATATTAATAAGTTACATGTTATTGCATATAAATTGTTATTTGTTTAAATAACTTAATTGATAACTTTAAAAGTGTCGAAACAATGTGGTATATATCCTAGCATTTTCAATCATGTGTAATTTTGTATCTTCATTCTTTAAAGAAATTTCCTGTTCTTCTATATTTTCCCAACTATATATGTGATCTAGGACATATTTGGTCATCGGATTTATTCTTTGCGGGGCGGTGAAGCAATTCCAGCATGTGGTGCAACGTGCTTGAAAGGTGGTGGTGGTGGCGATAGCGATGTTTTGAGACTTTCAGACCAAAAAGCTCTTTCCTTGTTTACCGAACCACCTCCACTTTCACAGTTCAGAAGACTCAACTTTCTATGTCCACTCCGACAATCCGAAAACCACCTCCAGTTTTGCTTCTCACCTGTTAAAACATATCATGCATATATAACTCAATCAGATAACCAAACATATATACCCAACATATAATCTCACTCGCGTAGAGTCTAGAGAGCGCGATATGCAAACACATTTATGTGTTGAAATATTGTTATATGTTAAAAAAAAAACTGCACGTACGTTGATGCAGTGAGGAGGCAGAAGTGGTCCGAGCACCATAAAATGATATGAGGATCAATACAAGTACAACAACATTGTGGTTTGTAAGAAATGCCATTTTCATGAGTTGTTTTGCTGCTCAATTAGAAGATCACCAGTAATGTAGTCTGTCACTACAGATATGAGAGATATATAAAGAAGCGAAATTAAAAGTATTTTGTTTTTTGTTTTGAAGTTTTTAGCAATGGTTAAATTTGTAATATGTTTATTATCAATGAATATATATAGTGTTTGTGTAAGTGTGCAAGTGTGAATTATTAAAAAGAGGGGAACCCTTGAATCCAGGGGAAGGTACTGTGAATATAATCCTAGTACTTTCCTTCGAAATAACACAACTTACTCACATGCTCGAGACTATTTAGGCTTATTAACAAGTTTGATAACAAGAAAAGTATCTAAACATTTTTTTATAGGGTAATGCAAGAGAATTTAAAAAAATTTCCCAAAATTCAGAAAGGCAAGACATATGTCAAATTATAATTAGTGAATGCATATTTATGTATGCAGGATCCATCATTTTATTGAGAATTTTAGGTACAAACAATAATGTGTCCGAATGATCGAGCTATACTATATTCAGGGGATGTACTTTCAACCCGAAAAGTACTAAAACATACTCCCTCCGTCCCACTCAATTTTATACAGTTTTTTCTCACTGTTTGGCACGTATTTTAAGGTGTATATAAAGTATAGTTCTATAACTTATTTTAAAATTATTTTTTCTTTGAATAAAAATGTAAATTTTAAATTTTAATTCAGAAGAAAAAAAAATTTAAAAAAAATTATGGAACTATACTTTATAGAGCCTTAAAATGCGTGCCGAGCCCTCGTCCTCCAATGTATATAATCTAGAGGGACAGAGGGAGTATATATCTAACTTGTTGGTAGAAACATCTGTAGATTAATACAGGTTATAGTTTCAAAATCTTTCTTTAAGGGAACAATCAGAAATATTAAAGGAGCAATCAGAAATATCGTTATCATGTCGTTATTATGAATTTTAGAAGCAATATACCGTCAAATCCGTTTGGTAGAATGTTTGTTTATCTTTTGCTGAATTTGATAAAAGGTGATCTGATGATCAAATTTGCGTAGGGGGGGAGAAGGAGCTTCTTCGATGTCAACAAAAGCGTAATCAAGGAGTGCGTCGAAAGGACTCCATATCAATCACAGTGCCAGTTCCGTTCAGTGGACATGCCAATGCCGTGTGAAGTGGATGGTGCATGAACATTTTAGGGTTTAGATTTGTCGGTCTTTCTTAAAGTAGTTTTGACAGAGCCAATTGGATTCATAAGTCGCTTCTGATCTCACTTACGTAATGCACAAATCTCAGTTTACGTAATTCGCTTCTTAAATTAAGGATGCATGTTTGTTTCATAAAGATTTTAAATTATGGCGAGTGAATCTAAATTATCATTACAAGTTTATAACCACATACTTTTTATATGGTCAAATGATCTCAACAAAATTGTCCTCATCCTTTTGTTGCCAGAAATTTTAAGAATGAATTTTTTCACACATTCTTTAAATACAACTAACTAAAAAAACTATCATAATATAATTGAAAAATGAAAGTAAGACGGATTTTATTTTTTCTAATGAAAGTAAGACGATTTTTCTTTAGTAATACAAACCCAAGTACATTGTATCATTGTCCGGTGATGATCAATTGCTGGGTGGTGGGCGGCGGTCCTTGTGGAGTAGGTTTCCAATGCGGTGCAAGTTTCTTGATGGGCGGTGGTGGGGGCGGTAATTGCAAGTTTTTTGACGCTTTAAGACCAAGCTACATATTTCTCCTTACTTGTTAAAGCACCTGCATTTTCACACTTCAATAGATCAAGGTTTTTGTATCCGCTCCGGCATTCAGGAAACCATCGAGTTTCCCAGCTTATCAATAAATAGTAGAGATGTCCTGTATTAGAGATTGTTAATCATGTAATTTTTTAATTGTTAGTTCGATTGATCATGTTAATGCAATGCTGCATGCCAGCATTACAGATGTTTGTTATAGTTTGTAGTACGTATCTAACAGCATTGCCAGCTCTATATACACTTACCAGTTTTAGGGAAGGGCATTTTCGGATTTTACATGCATTGCCCCCACAAGCCCAAATATATACTTCAGTTTTAAGCCCAGCTAATAACTCATGCAAAGCCTTGTTGTATTGTACTTTAAAATTACAAAAACAGTAAATGACCACTATCTATGGGTAGTAGATAAACGGCCTTTCATCCTTCTTACTAGTAGTTTTTAAGATAGATAAACGGCCCATTATCTATGGGCTTTCAATCCATTCGAAGTTTCGAACCTTGAAAACGAACGACCACGATGAGGGTACCTAAAATGTCGTACTACAGAAATATATT
The DNA here is from genome assembly GCA_030848705.1 of Heracleum sosnowskyi. Classification (NCBI taxonomy): domain Eukaryota; kingdom Viridiplantae; phylum Streptophyta; class Magnoliopsida; order Apiales; family Apiaceae; genus Heracleum; species Heracleum sosnowskyi. The sequence goes on along the minus strand of CM061244.1, from coordinate 114,806,116 downwards.
CTCGAGTTCTCGCACAATCAAATTAGACTCGGTAAAATTCGACATAACATCAAATAACACGAAAATTTAATTTAGTGCTTGGGTTTGTTATTCTAGTACATGAAATCAAAGTACACAAACACGCACACGATCAAGATTTAGTGTTGATTTTGTGATTACCCTTCAAGTACATGAAACGACACGAAATACACTAAATAAATAAATAATATTTATATTAAATATTTTAATATTTTTATTAGATATTTAACATTTATATACGTAATTATACATAAATTTGTAATATTATTTATATATTATGTAAATATATATTTTTAATACATATTTGTAAAAATATTACCAAAAGTTTTAATATTTCAATACATTTACTTATTTATTTTTATTCTTATTATTAATTAAAATTACACGAAAACACGACACGAAAAGTAGACGACATGAAGGTACACGAACAAGAAATAACATGAACCCTGTGATTTTGAATTTAAATACACGAAAGTCAACATGAACGAATTATTAAACCTAAATCAAATCATGCAATATTTTACATTGTTACAACTGCAAAAGACAAATCAAACAGAATAGAGTATAAAGTTAAGTTAAACTTTTTTAAAGTAATAATTTTGGGATCAAGAAAAAATATCATTTTATTGAATTTATTACTTTAACAAGAGTAAAATTATATTGTCTTTTTTATGTTAAAATCGAGAAAAAATATTATTTTAATAATATTATCGATTATTACTTAATGAAGATTAAGGGTATACAATTTGTCCTAAGTATCTGGAACATCGGAGTCCCATTTTTCATGTCACACTCCCCGGTACATAAACCCTGACAAGGACTCTGCAAAAATGCCATGTACCTTTAAATTTTTTGTTTTAAAATAATAATTTTGTTTTGACTTTTACCGATCAAGTTTACTAAATTTTGGTTAAAAATTAATTAATATCAAAGATAATTCGTGCGAAGTACGGACCTAGTTAATTTATTTAAAAATTTAAATTATTTAATTAATATAAATAAAGTTATAATAATAGAATTATAATTACAATATAAATTTTAGATGGGTAAAAATAAAAAATAAAATTATTTAGTTTGCTTATAATAACATAGTATTATTTATCACTTCTAATACTGCAAATTCTGCGTGAATTGATGAGAAACTAAATATGAATTATAGCATTCAAGCTCCATTAGTCAAGCAAATAAACGGATTGATGTGGAAGTAAATTATTGTATGAGTAGAAAAAGAATTTAAAAAAAATAGCACATATTTTCAGCTTGATCAGACATAAAACTAAGAATTATACTCAAAATATATTCAAGAGAGTTAGAAAGAGAATGATACCTAGAGATGAGAGTATTGGTAGATGTTCCAGTAGATTAAGATAACAAATTTAGAACTATAAAATATATTGAGATTAGTATCTTGATTCAACAACAAAGTGATTATAATCGGGTCTGGTGAATCTTGTTTCAGCAACTAAGTAATTATAATCGGGTCTGATGGCTGATCTGATTGTGATTGTGAGGCTGATAGATATAATAATAAAAAAAGATTTGATACAATAATAATACTATAATATATTTTAGATTAACTTTATTCAATGATAGATTGAGATTAGTATCTTGATTTAACAACTAAGTGATTATAATTGGGTCTAGGGTAATATGATGTGACGTTAATGAGTATAATAATAATATAATATATTTTAGGACAATAATAATATTATAATATTTTTTAGATTAATATTTTTTTAAACATAGAATTTAATGTGAGATATGATTTTTACATGAGAATAGAATTTTATTTAAAAAAAATTATAATATAGAATTCTACATGAGATATGATTTTAGGCATGGAACCAAAAAAAGATGTGAACCAAATATGGTATCATAATAATATAATATATTTTAGTACAACAATAATACTATAATATTGATATGGGCTAAAAATAACCCTGGAAGTGTAATTAATGATTTATTAATTAGACATACATTGGTCCAAGACTATGGCTAAATAAACAAGGCCCGAAACCTTAATTATTTATTAATTTCGTAATTAATAAATAGGGAAAATATACAGCTCATGAAAGGAGTCCAAAATATGGTAAATTCTTCAAAGAAGGATCTAGAATCCCAAATAAAAGAAATAATGAGTTACAGTCCTTATCCCACGACAAGGAAAAGACTTGCCCACCAAGAAATACAATGTTTATCCACTATCAAGGAGGAGACTTATTCGTTAAGTCTGCTAAACATACTCTAAATACAGGGCTCTTGACGCCTATATAAGGACCCTGATCCTTCACAATAGAACTACGTTTTCTGGCTTGATTCTCAGCATTGATTGAGATACGTAGGCATCTTGTGAGGATCGATTTAGTCACGAAACACGAGAACAACCATTAAAGCTCGAAAGCTCCTAAACCATAGCAGTAAATTCACAAGTACGTTTTTTAATCCACAATATTTGGCGCCGTCTGTGGGAAGACAACATCAACCATGGCAAACACACGAAGAACGACCCGAGATACTCAAACTTTTGAAGAGCTTCCTCTCACCTCTGAGGCAGGTGCTCAAGGAAGCCAGCCACCACCGATCACCACCACTCAAGGACCGGAAATTCCGTTTTCGGTTGAAGGAACGAATCCCTTGCAAATGGTCGTTCATGGACCTGATCCACAAGAGACCACTCTCCAGCAACCAATCACAACCTCCTCACTGCTCATGAATGCACCAAGTAGCCTTCAACTTCATACCACGGATCTCCCCCAATACGCAACTCAAACTCTTGGGATGTCAAGCTATGGCATGCCCCCCTCGACCCGCGATGGGTGGCAGTGGTCTCAATCCAACTTACCATGAAGCGTATGTTCCCCCTTACATACAAGGTCTGGGACCCCAAAACCAACAAACTCAAACTCGACGGACCCCCCTGATTCAAGACTACTCAGGTCCTTACACTAAGGATGAGAATGACTCAACTGGAGAGGAAAGGGATCTTGCCCCAAGAAGGAGACGTTCTTCCCAAACGAACCGGGAGCAATCCCAAACTACGAAAGAAAGGATTGCAGCCCATGAGGCAGAGGCTGCAAGACTTAAGAAATTATTGGCAGAAGAGGAAGCCGCAAGAGCGCAAAGCCAAGTAACTGGGAGAATCCCGATAATCAACTTAGATCCAGCACCAAGAAGAACTAAGAGGGTTGAAGCCCCAAGGGGTGATCCTAGTGTTTTGTTGCCCCTATGAGATCCTGATGATCCTACACCACCATTTACTCAAGACATCATGAAAGCTAACATATCCAGGAAATTTAAGATGCCAACGATCAAAGCTTATGATGGAACGGGGGATCCCGCGAATCACGTGAGAACCTTCTCTAATGCACTGCTGTTGCAGCCAACCAATGATGCGGTCAAGTGCAAGGCGTTTCCACAAACCTTGGCGGGCATGGCCCAACTTTGGTATAGCCGTCTACCTCCCAATTCCATTGGGTCTTTTAAGGTATTAAACAAAGCATTTATCAACCAATTTGTTAGTGAAAGGGTGCATGAGAAGAGTTCTGCATCACTCATGGGAATCCAGCAAGGAAAGAATGAAGCTTTAAGAGACTATATAAATCGATTCACTAGAGAGGCTCTGAAAGTCCCAGACTTGGAGGACAAAGTAGCTATGATAGCCCTGCAACAAGGAACCATTGATGATCACTTCAAGAGATCCTTGGCAAAGCATCCACCCGAGAGCATGTTGAAGCTCCAAGATAGAGCCGGGAAGTACATCAAGGCTGAAGAAAGCATGAGAAAGTATGAGGCCGCTGCTGGTGGCAGTGGGAATTCAAAGAAAAGAAAGGAGACCCAGGAATACGATGTTAAAGAAAAGTTTCCTAGAACGTCAAAGGATTCTGATTCCCCTCCTAAGAGGAACAATTTTGGACCAAGGTTCATGGAGTATGCAAGATTAAACACTCCCAGGAGCCAAATTCTGATGTAAATAGCAAAAGAAGAAGATCTATGATGGCCGAAGCCACTGAGGACTGACATGTCTAAAAGGAATCAAAACCAATTCTGTCGGTTCCACAAAGAAGTCAGTCATGACACGGATGATTGCAGACAACTGAAAGATGAGATCGAGTTTTTGATTCGAAGGGGAAAACTCAACAAGTTCACTAAGGATGGAAATCAAGGGAGTCAAAGAGGAAACTACGAAAGGAAATATTACGACAAAAGAAATCACGATCAAGATCGTAATCCTAAACACCAAGGGCCTGTCATCAATATGATATTTGGAGGACCAACTGTTGCTGGGTCCTCCTGAAACTCAAGGAAAGCCTATGCCCGAGAGGTAATGACTGTGGTTGGAGAAGCACTAAAGCGTGCCTGAACAGAAATAACAATAGGTTTTGATGATTCTGACTTGGAAGGAGTGAAGTTTTGTTAGGAATATGTTGTTCTTGATGATAAACATAAAACACTTAGTAGAATTTGTTAGGCCGAATACACAATATATAATCAAGTATGTATTAGAATAACAATCAAGAACACAAGTTTATAAATCAACAAACTGAATTATATTAAATAATTCTCTCTTAGTGATGTTAATGAATCACAAAGAGCTACTAGGTTACAAGAATAATATATCAATAATCGCATCCCTTCTAGGGATAACCTATCTGTGTTTATATAGTACACAGCTACATACAATCCATCTCTAATTGATATTCCTATAAGTTAGCTATACAATTCATATCAATCAAGGATTGCTTCTTATCTTCTATTCCGTTTCCTTAGCTGTATCAATATATTCTGCTTCTTTTCATCTTCAGAATATATTGCTTCTAGAATATTCAATTCAGCACCGACAGCTAATTCAACTATCACCACGTCAGACTTTAACAAACTCTGACTAGCTTCAATGTAAACTCTGATGATCACCTGTTGCTTAAACACCGATGAACAAACGTCAGCAATTATATCTAACAATCTCCCCCAACTTGTGCATAATAAAAATGTACAAGTTAAACAGATAATTGATGATGTCAAAACATATAACAAATGCAGTGTTTAATATATCAGAGTTTAACTTTAACTTAGAATAGAAAACAAAAAAAACTTACAGTCAGACTTTATTTGATTTCTTGAATATCAGGAACAGTTCTGAGATAATCCATGAGAAGTCTTCTTTCAGCCCTTTCCAGCTCTTCAACCATAACTTTCTTCAACTCTCTTAACTCTGGATCAGATTCTCCAGTCTGATAAATTGCAGCTCTCAAAGAATAGATGGAATTTTTCCTCATCTCATTCCCTAGCCTAATAAAATATGATTTATCAGATTCTAGATTGAATTCTAAGACTTTAACTCCCAGATCAGTCCTTAGTCTTGCACTGTTTCTTTTCATTTCTACAATCTTTCCATAAGCATCTCTGTACTTAGGAATATATGCACTCGAGACTCCTCCTCCAAGCATTATCTTTGATTTCAGCATCCTTTCTCTGATAACTAAAGAAGCATCATGAGTACTTCTATTTTTGACTTTTAACAAATACAGAACATACTCCAATTCTTCATAAGATTTGAGATTGATGTCAGACTCTGCAACCTTGTAAACTCTTCCATCAGCCATAAAATACAACAAGAACTCTTTCTTTAACACTTTATGAAATATCATCTGAACAGATTCTAGCATATCAAGACTCTCTTGAGTAAAAATACCAGATACTGCCAGTGATGATTGATCTCCAGGCCTGTTGTTTATTCTCTTCTCCCTGTGTGAACCTAATCCAGATTTATCATAAGATTCTTTACCCAATACAGTTCTGGTTTCTGAGAAGTTAACAGTTTCTGGCTTCAGAGTTTCAGGAAGTATAGGTCTTCTAAAAGTATCTTGGAGTTGAGGTGCTAGTTGAGTTTGCACAACATGAGCATTGTCAGAGGTTGTTACAACTTTAGTAGAAACATCAACTTGAGCAGCGTCAGAGGTTGATTTAATAAATTTTGATTCAACTTGAGCAATGTCAGAGGTTGAATAATTTTTCCTTGGTAACTGTCTTTCTTCTATCAGTTTACCCTTGCCCTTATCAGCGTTTGCTATTACAGGCCTCCTGGTGTATTGTATACTCTGTTGAGTATTTTCCTTGATAGAAATTCCAGTTTCTTTCTTTCTAGGAGCCTTGACAGCTTTCTTTTTGTAAGTACCATCTTTCAATTTCTTCTCATGCTCTTCAGCAAGACTCAGCATTTCAGCTTCCATGTCTTCAACTGTAGCTTCATTACCGTGTTCTTCTAGAAACAGTTTTGTAGCAATTTCTTCATCAGTAGATGGATTGGATGAAATAATTAAACTCTTAAGTCTTGAACCACTGGCAGAGTTTGAGATTCCTTTACCAAAGTTTGTCAACCTATCAGAATTTAATCTTGATCTTCTTTGCCCTTGAGAAGAAATTTGCTTCCTCTCAGTTTCCTTGCTTCCACCATCAGTAGAATCATCCCTCCGTCTCAGAGTTTGAGTGTCTTTGCATTTGTCATTAGGTACACTCTCCCCCTTTTTGACATCATCAGAAAGTAGTACTGATGTCAGCAATTCTATAGCAGTAGAAATAGAATTCAATTGTGCAGACATTGCAATCTGATTCTCCTCAACTTTCCCAAGCCTCTTCTTAAGTTCATCAGAATCCTTGGCTTGCTGCTTGAACATGGCAGAATAATAAGATCTATCAGTCTTTAAGGTAAGATCCCTTAGACCAACTTCATTTCTAAGATTGGTAACCACTGTGTGTTTCATCAAACCTATTGTTTAAGGCTTTGACTTGAACCACAGTGGCCTTTAGACTTGTAAGAACATCAGAGTTTGAAATTTGCTTCACAGAATCATTAAGAAAATCAGCAGCCCTCTGTGCAGAAAAGATACAATCTGCAGCAGCCCATCTATTGTAGTACATATCCTGAAAATGCTCAGCAGTAGCTCGATTGACCTCTCTTTCCTCATCAGAGTTTAATCGAATATCAGATAACTCTGGTATATCAGGATGTGAATGAGCAGAACTATCTTCAACATTGTCATCCTCTGCTATATTCTCTGCAGGAACATTCTCGGCCATTCTTTCTGGATTATCAGAGTGGGCATTAGTATCAAACTCTGCTTCTTTTTGAACAATCTCAACAACAGATTGTTGCAAAGCTTCAAGAAAAATAATATCCTCAGAGTTTAGCTTATCAGCAGCCTCTTGTACATTCTCTGCTACAGCTTCATCAAGAATTGTCTCTGTAGCAACTGCTATCCTCTGATCAACCTCCTCACCTTTGTCAGAATTTAAATTGTGAACGGAAAGATTCTCTGTGTGAGAAGCAACAGAGTCTTCAATGACCAAGGTGGCTTGATCAGCTGCTACATCCTCAGTATCACAAATACTGATAGTAGGATGTGCATCTAGAATATCTTCATCAACAAAGAAATCCATTTTCTCAAAAACTCTGCTGTCAGAATGATCAGCAGCTTCCTCGACTACATCATCAGCCTTTGATGTAGGAGCTTCTATATCAGCACTTACCATTTCAGGCATAGGTGCTGCTTCAGCATTTACATTGGATGCACCAAACAGATGTGCAGCCACCAGTCTTCTTTTCCTTTGATGAAGAGTTTCATCATCAGTTTCACTCTCCTCATCAACATCATCAGACTTTGCCCTGTTGGCCCTTCTTTTCTTTAACTTTTTCTTCTGAGGCATATCATCAGTGTTTGATACCCCAGCTTCAGTATTTGATGGATTCACTCTAGCAGACTTAACAGCTCTTAACTTAGTCTTCTTTGACCTCTGTGATTGAGACACAGAAGGTCCAGCTTCAGCATTTGCAAGTTGTTGTTGTTGTGAATCTACTTGAAATTGTCGCACAAACTCAGGTAGCAACAAGACACCAACATCCCCTTTCTTGTTATCCTTATTAGTTAGATCAGAGAATATGCGTTTATGTAATTTAAAACAGGGAATCACATCATTCTCAGCTATCTCTACTTCATAAACACATTCAGAGAATATCAATTGACAAAATCTTGCAAAATAGACTACACCTCTGTTTTCAGTCATTTTTTCACCTATATTATTTAGAACTAGCCTAGCAACATCAAAATTACCTCCATAAAGAAGAGAATACCCGATTTGCAGACTATCAGTGGGAATCGCATCCCAGTTTGTGCACTTCTTTCCAAAAGCCCTGGTGATGCAATCGAAAAAGAAACTCCATTCCTTGCGCAAAAACGGCCTTTTCAGTTGACCAATCTTTGTCAATGGTCCAGAGTAGCCTATTTCTCTCATCATTCTAACCAACTCAGAATCGCCAACAGAGATTATGAAAGCATTGAAATCCTCAAGACCCAAAGCATCACGAACAGTTGTTGGAGTAACTGTAAATTCTTTGTCTTGAAATTCAAAGATTATGGACGGAGACCCAGACTCTCCTCCATTATCATAAGTGCCTGTCTGCCAAAGAGTCCTGATTTGAGATGCATACAGTTTCAATGGTACGGTGAGAGCAGTGCCAATATCAGAGTTTGACAAGAAATTCTGAATCAAATGAAACGCCTCCGGTGCGTTCTCATTTGCCAATGGAGCTGAATAGTTATTAGGGACAAATTCTAACCCAGAAGCAGTAAACATTGTAGTAGCCATTAGAAAAGTTTAGAAGAAAGCAAGAAATAAGACAGAGAAAAGTGTAGAATGTATGCAGTGAAAGTGTTTGAAACAGTGTTTGTGAGTAAAAACTTATGAAACGATGAAGTGTGTAAAAGAATGAACCGTTTATGTGTAGTAAGTTTAAATAATAACTGTGAAAATTAAAACTCAATCGTTTTAATCATTACTACACACAGCAGGTGTCTTTGAAAAATGTGTGAGTGGGACAGATGTCCAACATACATACGCTGACAGCTGTATGTAACAACTTCCAATACACACGCGCAGTAAAAATAGCCAAAATTACCGCTTTTCACATTGTTCAAAACACTCAACCTCTCTCTCCTCTGTTTAATACAAATATGAACCGTTTGTAATCATACTCTTTCAAATTTCTAAACAAATGTCTAATCTCAAAATTATAAAATGTCTGAAACAAATAAATCATTTTAACCATCAGAGATTAAAACAAAGTTACCTCGGCGTATTTCACACAATACATCAGTGTTTACCATTTGTCCTTCTTTGTCAATAAACTCTTTTCTCAAACTGTACAGGTGTGAATGATTGTGTGTGCAATAGCAGAGTTTACCGAAATCGATATTTAGATCATCTCAAGGTGCATAAAATCCACAAACTAAAACAGTAAAAACTGATTGCTCAAACTCTCATCTAACATAAAATCTGATTTTTATATCTAAACTCTGTATTCTGATATCCTTTCATTTGGATATATCTTTTATTTTTCACCCCCTTTATATATATATATATATATTTATTATTTTTCCAGTAATCAGTGGTTGGCACTAGTCACCAAAAATCAAAGATTTTAGCCCTTATTTCATACAATAAGTTCCTGGATCTTCCTAGGCTCAGCATGATCTCAAAGGAATTTGTGCTCTTTTTGGCATCTTTTAATATGAGGGTGAAATATTTGCTATTAATTATCAGAGTTTAGACTTTTCATTAGTTAATGCAATTAATTTATGAGAGAAAGTGCAAACAGCTAATACAGACTCAGTGTATAGGATTAATAAACTAAGAGATGCTATAAATATAGAGACAGTATCATGCTGTGTTAACTTACTGCACATATTTGAGATCAGAATCTATACAACTCTTAAGGATTCATAATTACTTACTGAGAATTATGCTTCATACAAATTTCTTCATTGGTCCATATGTTTCAGACAAAATTACAATCAGAGTATAGCATGAGACTGTAACTATCAGAGTATGACCAACACTTTATGACTAACAGAGTTTAGCATCAGAGTTTTACTTTCAGAGTTTATGACACTGGTACTCATAACAGTTAACACATGCAAGGAATCATGAGCATAAAAATCAAACATGTATAGTTTTTGAGTCTAACCCGTATCTCTAGTCAAAACCAGAGATCATTCCAAGTTCATTTACCAATCTTGTAAAGGTAGCTTCACTCAAAGGTTTGGTGAAGATATCTGCAAGTTGTTGGTCTGTAGACACAAAATGAAGCTCAATGTTCCCTTCTTCCACATGTTCCCTGATAAAATGATACCTTATGCTGATGTGCTTGGTCATGGAGTGCTGTACTGGATTACCTGTCATAGCAATAGCACTTTGGTTATCACAGAAAATAGGTATTTTAGAGTACCTCAAACCATAATCCAGCAACTGATTCTTCATCCACAGAATATGTGCACAACAGCTACCAGCAGCTATATACTCTGCTTCTGCAGTGGATGTGGAAATTGACTTTTGTTTCTTGCTATACCAAGAAACCAATCTGTCACCTAAGAATTGACAGCTTCCACTTGTACTTTTTCTGTCTATCTTACAGCCTGCAAAATCTGCATCAGAGTAACCAATTAGCTTAAACTCTGATTCTCTAGGATACCACAAACCCAAGGTTATGGTTCCTTTGAGATATTTGAAAATCCTTTTTACAGCTGTTAGATGAGGCTCTCTGGGATCTGCTTGAAATCTTGCACAAAGACATGTGGCATACATGATATCAGGTCTACTTGCAGTGAGATACAGTAAAGACCCAATCATGCCTCTGTAGGTTGTCATATCCACTGTAGCACCTGTGTCTTTGTCTAGCTTTGTTGCAGTAGCCATGGGAGTTGGAGCAGATGAACTATCAAGCATACCAAATTTCTTTAGAAGATTTCTGGTATACTTTGCTTGATTGATAAAAATCCCATCATCTGTTTGCTTGACCTGTAAGCCTAGAAAATAACTAAGCTCTCCCATCATGCTCATTTGATATCTGGACTGCATAAGCTTTGCAAACTTCTTACAAAGTTTGTCATTAGTAGATCCAAAAATAATATCATCTACATAAATTTGAACTAAAAGCAAATTATCACCAGAATTAAAATAAAACAAAGTTTTATCAATTGTACCTCTTGTGAACCCACTTTCTAAAAGAAATTGAGCAAGAGTTCCATACCATGCTCTTGGTTCTTGCTTTAGTCCATATAATGCCTTGTCAAGCCTGTAGACATAATCTGGATGTTTGGAATCTACAAATCCTGGTGGTTGTTCAACAAACACTTCTTCTTCAAGCTTCCCATTGAGAAAAGCACTTTTCACATCCATCTGAAAGACTTTAAACTTCTTGTGTGCAGCATAGGCCAAAAACATTCTTATGGCCTCCAATCTTGCAACTGGAGCAAAGGTTTCATCATAGTCAATTCCTTCCTGTTGTGAATAACCTTTAGCCACAAGTCTAGCCTTGTTTCTTGTAATCACACCTTCACTGTCAGTCTTGTTTCTGAAAACCCACTTTGTTCCTACAATTGATCTATTCTTTGGTCTAGGTACAAGTGTCCAGACTTCATTTCTTTCAAATTCATTTAACTCTTCTTGCATTGCTGTTATCCAGTTAGCATCTTGAAGAGCTTCTTCCACTTTCTTTGGTTCTGTTTGAGACAAGAAAGCATGATACAGGCATTCATTTGTAGTAGCACTTCTAGTTCTTACACTAGCATCAGGATCTCCAATTATAAGATCAGGTGTATGTGCCTGTGTCCACTTTCTTGCTGTTGGTAAGTGGTTTCTTGCATCATTATTGAATCCTCCCCCTTGATCCATGCTCTCCTGATTCATATGTTGACTTTCTGCAGCATCTGAAGCTCCCCCTGAATTGGATGGCTCAGAGTTTGAACTGTCAGAGTTTGAATCAGTTTCCTCAACTGACTCACTTGCTGTGTCTTGTTGAGCTTCTTCACGTTCCCCCTCAACTGGTTCTCTATTTTGTTCAATTTGAGAATTTCCAGTTTCTCCAGTATTTACCAGTAGAGGTTCAGAGTGTGCTTCGTCAGAGTTTATCAGACCAGCTTCATCAGAGTTTACAACATCAGAGAATAAATCTTCATTTTCAAAACGTAGTTGATCATATTCATTTTCATTTTCAAGTCCAGTTATTTTCTTGTCATCAAATGACACATGTATGGATTCCATGATCACTTTAGTTCTCAGATTGTAGACTCTGAATGCTTTTGTTGACAATGGATAGCCAACAAAGATTCCTTCATCAGCTTTTAACTCGAACTTGGTCAACTGTTCAGGATGAGTCTTCAACACAAAGCATTTGCATCCAAATATATGAAAATATTTCAAATTTGGCTTCTTATTTTTCACCATCTCATATGGTGTTTTCCCATGCTTGTTGATCAGTGTAGCATTTTGAGTAAAACAAGCAGTTTGAACAGCTTCTGCCCAGAAATAGGTTGGTAACTTTGCTTCATCAAGCATTGTTCTGGCAGCTTCAATTAGAGTTCTGTTCTTTCTTTCAACTACACCATTTTGCTGTGGAGTTCCAGGTGCAGAAAATTCTTGTTTCACTCCTCTTTCCTTGCAAAAAGCTTCCATGATTGAGTTTCTGAATTCAGTTCCATTATCACTCCTTATAATTTTGACTTTGTGCTGTGATCCTTTGTCCAGTAGATTTACATGATCCATCAGAGTTTGAGCAGTTCCTTCCTTCTTTGATAAAAAAATACACTCATGTATATCTAGTATATTCATCAACAATTACTAGAGCATATTTCTTTCTGCCCATAGACATCACATTCACTGGTCCAAAGAGATCAACATGTAGAAGATGATAAGGTTCCACTACTGAAGATTCAGATTTGCTCTTGAAAGATGACTTCCTTTGTTTGGCCTTTTGATAAGAATCACATAGGCCATCTAGACTGAGTATTGATTTTGGAAGTCCCCTTACAAGATCCTTTCTTATTAGCTCATTGATGTTGTTCAAATTGAGATGAGAGAGCTTCTTATGCCAATTCCAACTCTCTTCATTTGACATTCTTGCAGTCAGACACACTGTTTTTCCATCAGAGTTTGTTACCAAACTTGCTTCATAAATGTTGTTGCGCCTGTGTCCAACTAGAACAACTTTTCCAGTAGATTTACTGATAACTTCACAGTGTTCAGTATGAAAATCTACATGGTTTCCTCTGTCACAGATTTGACTCACAGATAGCAGATTATGCTTGAGTCCTGAGACTAGAGCTACATTTGTGATGATGACACTTCCAAGATTGATATTGCCATATCCCATAGTACGTCCTATGTTGCCATCTCCATAGGAAACCTTTGGGCCAGCCTTCTCCTCAAAATCTGATAGCAGGGCTTTATTTCCAGTCATGTGTCCTGAGCATCCACTGTCCAAGATAAGGGTGCTCTCTTTTATGCCCTGCAATCACAACCAATTACAAAGAGTTAGTTTTAAGGATCCAGACTTGCTTGGATCCTTTGCCTTTCTTAACATTGTTAGCTTTTACAGCGGAATCACTATCAACAGAGTTTAAACTAACATTGTCAGACTTTACACTTGCAGAGTTTGCTCTAACCCACTTCAGATTGGGTTTTAGCTCATAGTAGTTGTGATAAATAGCATGATAACTCTGACAAGTATAAATAGAATGCCAAGTGCTCCCACAGTGTGTGCATAAAGTCTGTGGTTTAACCCTTACATAATCATTCTTTACTCCTGATGTAGAAGGTAAAGAATTAATATCTTTGTTCTTATTGCAAAATCTAGCAAGATGGTTAGTACTACCACAATTATAACATGTTTTCCTTGGAGCAGCAGCAGTAGGCAAATGATTATTTCTTTTATTTATGCCTATCTTTCCATTCCTATTCTTCTTGGACCCTTTTGGTTTCATGACAGACTTTACTTCTTTGAGCTTATGATTGAACTGTTTTCCTGTCATTAAGCCAACATTAACCTGTTTTTCACAAGTTTTTACTGGCTTTCTAACGGCTTCTATTTCCATAAGATTTTCTGTTATAATATTTTCCTGTCTTTCACAGGTTTCATCTGATTCCATATCAGCTTCTCTTACTACAACAGATTTTAACTTAGTGGACTCTGGAACAAATTTCACAGGTTTAAGTTGTGGTTTAACCTTAACCTTGTCTTTAAACCTAAGTTCATCATTTTCACAATAGCCTAAACCTACAGAATCTGTCTGAAACACTTGATGAGTGTCTCTTCCAGAGTTTGTCCAAGTCTTGATTATTTTTTTTTCTTTTTCTAGATCTGATTCTAGCTGCTTATATCTCTTAGTCAACTCCTGTTCAATATAAACAGCATCATCTCTTTCTTTTTGAATCTGCTTCATATTTTCAAGTTCTCCTTAAAGGAACTTGTTTCTATCTTTAAGGCTAAGATTCTCAGATTTAATTCTCTCATTCTCTAAAGTCTGATCCCTATAACTAACATGAACGCTTTTCAGATATACTCTTAACTCAGATATATTATCAGTATCATAAGCATAAGTAGTTAGGGGTACCTTATTTTCAGATGATTCAGTCTCATCTTTGACAGTTGCCATAAGAGCATAGCTTACTCCATCATCAGAGTCTGAAGTATCTGCCCAATCTTTGCCTTTAGAGATGAGTGCTTTCTCAGATTTTCCTTTCTTGCACTCTGGGGCATAGTGACCCATCTCCTTACACTTGTAGCACTGGATTTCAGATTTATCCTTCTTGCCAGACTTGGTCTCCCTTCCATCAGACTTTCTAAAACTTTTCCTTTCAGAGTTTGAATCTTTCCTTGAGAATCTCTTTGCTTTCTTGAAGTTCTTGAATCCCATCTTCTTGAAGGTCTTCACCATCAATGCAGCCATTTGCATCATCTGTTCTTCATCATCCTCAGAGTCAGAAGCTTCATCAGAGTTTGAGTCATCATCAGAGTTTGATGACTCACTTTCAGATTTAATGACTAAAGCCTTTCCCTTGGCTTTCTTCCTTGATGATTCCTTCTTGATGGGCTTCTCCTCAACTTTGAGAGCAACAGATTTTGTCTTCTTGCTGGATCTCCTGTTTCTTTGTTCTATCTCAAGTTCATGAGTCTTTAACAATCCATAGATCTCATCAAGATCTGTATCTGCAAGATCATAATTATCTCTGATTGTTGTCGCCTTTAAATCCCATCTTTCAGGTAGGGATAAGAGAAATTTGAGATTTGACTCTTCAAGCTCATATTCTTTATCAACCAGAGACAGATCATTCAATAGTTTGCAGAATCTGTCATAAGTCTCAGTCAAGGTTTCATTAGGTCTTGAATCAAAGTGCTCATACTCCTGTGTGAGTATTGTTTTCCTGTTTTTCTTTATAGCAGTGGTTCCTTGACACCTGACTTCCAAAGCATCCCAGATTTCTTTTGCAGTTTTGCAACCAATTACTCTGTTAGACATAACATTATCTAAAGCACTGTGGAGAAGATGTCTAACCTTTGCATCTTTTGCAATTGATGAGATGTCCTCAGGAGTCATATCTTTCTTTTCCTTTGGAACAGTCTTTTGTTCTTGACCATCAACAACAGGAGACAATTTAGTCGGCATATGAGGACCATCATTGATTCTGTCAAGATATTCTGGATCTGTAGCCTCCAGAAACATGGTCATCTTCACCTTCCAAATTGGATACTCTACTGGCCTGAGAATTGGAACCCTGATTGTTTCATACCGACTCACAGAATTAGGTTTAACCTGTTCAACCTTGGGAGGAGCTTGATTTTCTTCAGACATGATTATTACTGTGTTTGAATCGAAAAACTGTATATATTAAACAGCCTTGGCTCTGATACCAATTGTTAGTCCGAATACACAATATATAATCAAGTATGTATTAGAATAACAATCAAGAACACAAGTTTATAAATCAACAAACTGAATTATATTAAATAATTCTCTCTTAGTGATGTTAATGAATCACAAAGAGCTACTAGGTTACAAGAATAATATATCAATAATCGCATCCCTTCTAGGGATAACCTATTTGTGTTTATATATTACACAGCTACATACAATCCATCTCTAATTGATATTCCTATAAGTTAGCTATACAATTCATATCAATCAAGGATTGCTTCTTATCTTCTATTCCGTTTCCTTAGCTGTATCAATATATTCTGCTTCTTTTCATCTTCAGAATATATTGCTTCTAGAATATTCAATTCAGCACCGACAGCTAATTCAACTATCACCACGTCAGACTTTAACAAACTCTGACTGGCTTCAATGTAAACTCCGATGATCACCTGTTGCTTAAACACTGATGAACAAACGTCAGCAATTATATCTAACAGAATTTTTGTAAAGTCATTTTGTAGCTGTCAACGAAATGGCATGCTTTGCAGCATTCCGTTGACAGGAAGCTCATCAACGAAATGAGTGATGTAGCAATTGCACTGTACAATACTTCTAGTTTGATATGCATTTCATTGTAGATATTGGATAGGTTTTCTAAGTCAGGTTGACTAAGTACTAGATAGGCAAAATAGGTTGGTTAATTGTAAATATCTTCTGCCTTGTAATTTTGCCTAAGTGAAGACATGTCAACGGAATGAAGATTACTCTGTCAACGGTATGGAGTTTACTCATCAACGAAATGAAGAATAAAGCTATCAACGAAACACATCTCCCTGCTATCAATGAATCATTATTGCTTTTCTGAATAGTTGACAAAGTGATAGTGACAGTTTACTGAACAGATCTAAAGGTGATGTGGAAGTGTACTTTGCATTGGAAACCATTAAAATGGACATGGGGAATAAGGAAACATCCCAGTTTCCAATTGGGCTCTTGGGAGTGATCATAATAAGCATGAAGACAAAAGCAAATATCTCCAAGGACCACTGGACAAAGGGATGAAAAGAAAACTATTGGCGGTTACTTATTGTACTTTTAGTGTAGCCAAAAATAGAGTTGTAAACTTGGGTTTATATAACCAAGTGTAACAGTTACGTTAAAAAGAGAAGAAAAACAAATAGATTGTATTAGCTATTTTTGAGAGCATTTTCTTCTCTACATTATTGTAACTGAGCAGCTGTGTACTTTTGTATCACAGATTATTTCCGCAATAAAAATCACTTCAGTTGGATCATCAAACAATCCAACTGAAATTATTAAGTGCTTGTGGTTTTTATTTTATAAGTTCAGTTTTAATTTGTAAGTTGTTTTTAAGTTTGAGAAATATCAAGTAATTGTATTCAACCCCCCCTTCTACAATTCTGTTAGGTCATTTGGAATTAACAATTGGTATCAGAGCAAGCTTCTAACAAACAAGAAGTTTAAAGATCAAGACGAAAAACAGTAACCATGGTGAAGAATGATGCAGGTGTAAAGATACCAGTTCTTGATAAGGACAATTACTTTCACTAGAAAGTAAAGATGCATTTACATCTCATGTCTATGGATGAGAGGTATGTAGACTGCATTGAGAAAGGTCCACACGTTCCCATGAAGTTTGCATCTAGAGTTGGAGTGCCAGATGATGCTCCTGATGGGGAAATTCCAAAACTTGTCTCAGAATGGACTATTGAAGATGTTGCAGAAATCCATAAAGATAAAAGAACCATGAACATTCTGTTTAATGGTTTGGAGCAAGAGATGTTTGACAATGTCATAAACTGTACAACCTCCAAAGAAGTATGGGACACTGTTAGAACTCTCTGTGAAGGAACTGAGCAAGTTAGGGAAAATAAAATGCAGCTCCTCATACAACAATATGAGCATTTTCATTTTAAAGCTGGTGAAACCCTAAATGACACGTTTAGTAGGTTTCAGAAGCTTTTGAATGGATTAAAGTTGTATGGGAGGATCTATCAAACCAAGGATTCAAACCTTAAATTTCTTAGAGCTCTTCCAAAAGAATGGAAGCCTATGACTGTTTCTCTCAGAAACACTCAAGAGTACAAAGACTACACTCTTGAAAGGCTTTATGGAACCTTGAAGACATATGAGTTGGAAATGGAGCAAGATGAAGAAATTGAAAAGGTACAGAAGAAAGGTGGATCTATTGCATTGATTGCATCTGTGAACCAACTGGAAGATGACAATGAAGAAGCTGCAAAGGCCACAACTAGTCGAGCTAATTGTAGGAGTGATGTTAGCAAGGGTAAAGGCAAGATGACAGAAGAAGAAGAACCAGAACCAGTCAACTTGGATGACTTAGATGAGATTGATGAACACATTGCTTTTCTGTCAAGAAAATTCTCTAAGTTCAAGTTCAAGAGAAACTCAGAAGCTAGGCCACCAAGGAGAGACTTTCAACCCAGTAAAAGTAACTGGATTGAAAAGTCTAAATCTAAATGTTTCAATTATGGAATGCTTGGTCACTTTGCTGGGGACTGCAGAAAGCCCAAGGTTGAGAAGGGCAACAGGAAATTTGAGCCTGTTGATTATAAAAAGAAATACTTTGAACTTCTCAAGCAAAAAGAAAAGGCTTTCATGTCTCAGGAGTATGATTGGGCTGGTAATGGTGAAGATTCTGATGATGATGTTGAGTATGTCAACTTGGCTCTTATGGCTAACAATCATGAGCAGGAAGCAAGCTCCTCAAGCAACCAGGTAACAATTAATAATCTTTCTGAGCTTTCTAAAGAGGAATGCGATAGTGCAGTAAATGAAATGTCTACTGTACTATATAACTTGCGTGTTACTCTTAAATCACTTACCAAAGAGAATTCAAGAATAAAAGAGTCTAATCTGCTTTTAAGTGATAGAAATGCAATGTTAGAAGCACAGCTCATTGAATTTGAGAAAATGAGGTGTGTTAGTAGGGATGCTAAGAAGGAACTTGAGAACGTGTTAGAAAGGGAAGAAATTCTTAAAACACAACTTGAAATAGAACAAAGTGTGATTGCTAAATGGAAAGATGCCAGGAATGTTGCTAACAACATCATTAATGTTCAAGGTATGGAATCTTTCTGTGAACAATCATGGAAAAAGAACAAAGAGAAGCTAGGGTATGTTGGTGAAACCTTAGAATCAGAAACAGAGTCAACAAACAACAATGATCATTTGTTGAAGGTTGATATGTCAACGGAATGCAATGTTTCGTTGACAGATGAACCATCAACCGATCAGGTTGTTTCGTTGACAGAGAAAAGAAGAGAAGAACTCACTAGACTTAATAACAAGTATGGTCCTGTCACCAAGAACTTTGTTCAAGGTGAGTCTAGTAAATCAAAGAAAGTTGAGAAGCCTGTTGAGAGAGCCAATGTAGGTCACTTGTCCAACAAGCAATTGAAAGATAAGTTAGAGAATGTTCAAGTTGAGGCTAAGGGAAATAAAAAGAATAACAGGAATGGCAAAGTAGGGATTAACAAACACAACAATTACACACCTGATAAATATGCTCCTAGAAAGACATGTGTCAATTGTGGAAGTGTTAGTCATTTATCTACTAACTGCAAATCTGTTAAGAAGACTACTAAAGTGAAAATGTCTAAGCCTGCAATGAATGGTTCTATGCCTACAATGCCTGTTATGCCTAACATGTTTGCTCCATATGCACAATTTCAAAATCCATATGCCAGCATGCCATTTGTGCCTAATCCATACATGAATATGTTTAATGTGCCACAAATGCCATGGAATATGAATAACATGTTTGTTCCTCCAACTATGCATGCTGTGAATGAAAATGTGAGCAACCCTCAGAAATCAACACCAAGGGTAAAGATTGATTTAAATCAATCTGAGCAAAAATGATATAAAAGGAAAAGCAAAGGCTAAAAAAACAGGACCCAAGGAAACTTGGGTACCAAAATCAACTTGATTTGGTTTTGTTGTGTGCAGGGAGACAAAAGGAATCTTTGGTACTTGGATAGTGGTTGTTCAAGACACATGACTGGTGATTCTACCCTGCTCACAGAGTTTCAGGAAAGATCTGGCCCTTGTATTGCTTTTGGAGATGACAGCAAATGCTACACTAAGGGATATGGCTTGATTTCAAAAGAGAATGTCATCATAGATGAGGTTGCATTGGTGGATGGTCTTAAGCACAATTTGCTTAGTATCAGCCAACTTTGTGACAAAGGATTTTTAGTTACTTTTTCTAAAGAAGCTTGTGTTGTTTCTAAAGGAGGAGACAACAATGTGGTAATGACTGGATTCAGAAGAGGGAATGTGTACATTGCTGACTTTAGTAGCACAAGTCCAGACACCATCACTTGTCTCTTCAGCAAGGCAAGCAAGGATGAAAGTTGGCTATGGCACAAGAAATTATCTCATCTGAATTTTAAAGTTATGAATGATTTGGTGAGGAAAGATCTTGCTAGAGGAATTCCACAAGTGGAGTTCTCCAAGGATGGTTTGTGTGATGCCTGTCAAAAAGGGAAACAAAAGAAGGCATCATTCAAAAGCAAGACAGAGTCATCAATTGTCCATCAGCTTGAATTACTTCATATGGATCTGTTTGGTCCTGTAAATGTCATGTCTATCTCAAAGAAGAAATACTGTCTTGTGATTGTTGATGATTTTTCTAGATTTACATGGACCTTCTTTTTACACTCAAAAGATGAGGCAAGTGAAATCATTATCAATCACATCAAGATGGTAAACAATCATCCTGATTTCAAAGTAAGAAGGATTAGGTGTGAGTGTGACAATGGGACAGAATTCAAGAATTCAAGCATGAAGGTGTTCTGTGAAGAAAATGGTATTTTGCATGAGTTTTCAGCAGCAAGGACACCACAACAAAATGGTGTAGTTGAAAGGAAAAACAGAACACTTATTGAAACTGCAAGGACAATGCTAGATGAATCAAAGTTACCAACTTATTTTTGGGCTGAGGCAGTTAACACAGCTTGCTTCACTCAAAATATTTCTTTGATTAATCAGTCCAAGGGAATGACCCCTTATCAACTACTCAAAAGAAAGAAGCCACTATTGGATTTTCTTCATGTCTTTGGATGCAAATGCTTTGTTTTGAGGAATCAAGCTGAGCATTTGGGGAAATTTGAAGCAAAGGCAGATGAAGCAATATTTGTGGGATATTTAGCAGGGAAAGCTTACAGAGTCTATAACCTCAGAACCAACATTGTTATGGAATCTGTACATGTTGTTTTTGATGATCTCAAAATTCAAGGTCTCTGTGATGAAGGTTTCCATGAAAGTCTTTCTTTTGAAAATGAGGAAGGAGATCAAGTGAATCATGTTAAGGCTACTGAGAAACAGCCTAAAGTTGTTGTATCTAGCACAGATGAAAGCAGCAGTGAAGATGAAGTTGCTTCATTGAGATTGAAAAGAATAGCTGCTAGCAGACCAAATGGTCATTTCGTTGACAGTCATAATAGAGGATTCGTTGACAGTCAAAATGAGCGTTTCGTTGACAGCCAAAATGGTCATACCGTTGACAGTCACAGAAATGCTTCTAGAAGTGATCAATTAGGGACAACAAACTCAGGGGGAGTTTCTCAAGGACAATTATCCAATCAAGGCAATCATGATCATGAAGCTACCTCGTCAAGAGCAAATCTTCCTCCCTCAAGGAAATGGACTAAAGATCATCCCTTTGAACTTATTATAGGTGATGTTTCTTCAAAAGTCCAAACTAGAAGAGCAACTCAAGAGGAATGTATATATAGCAGCTTTCTGTCTCAAGATGAGCCAAAGAAAGTTGAGGATGCACTTCTAGATCCAGATTGGGTTTTAGCTATGCAAGAGGAGCTAAACCAATTTGAGAGGAACAATGTTTGGAAGCTGGTGCCCAAGCCTAAGGACAGGAGTGTCATAGGCACAAAATGGGTGTTCAGAAACAAGATGGATGAAAATGGCATAGTCACAAGGAACAAAGCTAGATTGGTTGCAAAAGGCTATTCACAGGAAGAGGGAATTGATTTTGATGAAACCTTTGCTCCTGTTGCAAGACTAGAAGCAATAAGGATTTTCCTAGCCTATGCAGCCCATGCCAATTTCAAAGTCTATCAAATGGATGTGAAGAGTGCTTTTCTGAATGGGGAATTGGAAGAGGAGGTGTATGTAAGTCAACCTCCTGGTTTTGAAGATGATGAGTTTCCAGAATATGTATACTTCCTCCTCAAAGCACTCTATGGTTTGAAACAAGCACCTAGAGCCTGGTATGACACACTTTCACAGTTCCTCCTTGAGAATCACTTCACTAGAGGTACTGTAGATAAAACTCTGTTTCACAGGATTGTGAATGGCTCTACTATACTTGTTCAAATTTATGTAGATGACATAATCTTTGGGTCTACAGATGTGAAACTTTGTCAAAAGTTTGCCAAGCTCATGCAAAGTAAATATGAAATGAGCATGATGGGAGAATTAACTTACTTTCTTGGTCTCCAAGTGAAGCAAGTTAATGAAGGCATTTTCATTAGTCAAACAAAATATATTCATGATTTATTAAAGAAATTTAACTTAATGGAATGCTCTCCTGCCAAAACTCCCATGCCTACTGCCACCAAACTTGAATTGAATACTAAGGAAAAATCTGTGGACATTTCAAGTTACAGAGGCATGGTAGGCTCACTTCTATATTTAACAGCTAGTAGACCTGATATTATGTTTGCTACATGTCTATGTGCTAGATTTCAGGCTGATCCTAGGGAATCCCATTTAGTTGCTATTAAAAGAATTTTCAGATATCTCAAAGGAACACCAAACCTTGGCATTTGGTATCCTAGAGAATCTGGATTTGAACTAATTGGTTATTCAGATGCAGATTTTGCAGGATGTAAAATTGACAGGAAAAGCACAACAGGCACCTGTCAATTCTTAGGAAACAAGCTTGTCTCATGGTTCAGCAAGAAACAAAACTCAGTTTCTACCTCCACAGCTGAGGCTGAGTATATTGCAGCTGGAAGTTGTTGTGCACAGATTTTATGGATGAAAAATCAACTACTTGATTATGGAATAAGAGTTGAGAACATTCCTATTTTCTGTGACAACACTAGTGCCATTGCCATTACTGAGAATCCAGTGCAGCATTCAAGGACCAAGCACATTGACATCAAGTACCATTTCATTAGATAACATGTTATGAATGGTACTGTGGAGTTACATTTTGTTCCAAGTGAACAACAACTTGCAGACATCTTTACCAAGCCACTTGATGAATCAACATTCTCAAGATTAGTAAGTGAGCTAGGTATGCTAAATTTCTCTTAATTATTTCTGAGATGTTTACAAGTTAAAATGCAGCCAGAAATTTGCTATGTTTTTCTGTGAATTAATTTTCTCAGGAAAAAGTAAAATTTTGTCCAAGTCAAAATTACTATGTCAACGAAATGAACCATTTCGTTGACAGTCTTAGCATTTTTCTGGGTGTTTCGTTGATAGCTCTTTTATATCAACGAAACGCAGCTTTATCAACGAAATAAGACGGGACGTTAACCGCCCAATCCTGATTCGTTGATTTAGCGCAATTAATCTGAACCGTTGAAATTTGACACGTCCGTTACCACGATCTATACATACACCCCTGTAAGTATAAATCATGGTAATACTTTAAAGGTAACGGTTATATTTTTTAAGCCAATCCAGTAATTTACATTGATTGTTGGATTTAATTTCTGAGAATTTTTGGGGGAGTATTTAAGAAATTCTATTTTCTTTAATTCTTTTTTACCTGTTCTCAAAAATTCCAAAGGCTTTTCTTTCTTCTTCTCTCTAACAAGCAATTCAGTTCGAAGCTTTTCTACACTCAACAATGGCACCCATAGTCAAGCTTATGTCTGCTGGAGGGTTTATCTATGAGAAAAACAACTCCATCCCGTTTGTTGTTAAGGAAAGCTCGAACAGCATCTTTTTCAAGATGATGGACTTCATGAAGAATTGCAAGTTGAGCTATGAAATGTTTCACTCTACACCACTCTACAATGAGATAATCGAGGAGATTTGGACCTCATGTGAGTATAGTGGGACAAATTGCACTTTGCAATTCACCATCCAAGGTAATGAGTATATAGTTAATTCTGATGTATTGCAAGCATGTCTACGTATTCCTGAAAATAACTGTAATGCTTTGCCTACATACACTGAAATGGTTAACATTCTAAATTCTATAAACTACTCATTGCCTACTGATAATTTGGGTAAGATTATTAGGAGAGGTTTGGTTAGAGAATACAGTTATTTAGCTGATGCATTCATAAAGGTATTTTCTGGCAAAATTAGTAATTTTGATGCATTAACTAATTCCATGTTAATTCTCTTAACCATGCTCCTAACTGATAGATATTATAAGTTTAGCACCCAACTTATGTATGAAATTGGTGCTAAGTTGGGTGATAAGGCAAATAGGAAAAAGAATATCTATTATGCTAGGTTTCTGATGATGTTGGCTAACCATGTTAGTCCAGCACCATTAGTTATCTCTAACCCTGTTTCCAGGTTTGAGTGTTTTGTGCAAGAGAAGAGGGTTTTGACAGATATCCTGAGACTTAACCACAATGGTGATGTCCCAGTGGTGTATCTGCCCATCATTGAGGTAACTTCTTCTAACCCTGTTAGTGTAGTTGCTACTTCTATTGTTTCCCCTACCAATGTTGCTATGGAGTCTATAGCTGTGTCCCAACAGGCTCCTGCCCAAGCAGCAAAACCTAAATCTAAGAAATCCTCAAAGCCAACCTCAGGTGCTTCTCAAAAGGCACCTGTTGCAAAAACTACTTCACAACCTAAGGGGATTGATTCTGGAGCTGTAAGAGGTGAGGGAAGGGGTGAACATCAAAGAAACCCCAAGAATAAGGAAGGAAAGGATAGTGTGTCCCAACCAAGCCCCATTGTGTCTTCCCAATAAGGCACAATGAGTAAAATGGATTTAAACACAAGTCTAGTTGCATCCTCCCAAAAGGATGTGATTATTGAAACAAGCTCTCCTCCAAGAGCACACTCCAAGAGGGTAAGGGACACTTCAAGCCCACAGTCTACATTTTCCCAATACCAAAGGAGAGTGAAGCAAAAATCCAAGGGTACACAGGATGCACACACTCTGGAAGCAACACTTCCAGTTTCACAAATTCAGTTTGATGTAACCCCTATTATTACTCTGGGGTTACAGTCACATTCTCTAAACATCAACCTTGAACTATCTCCATCAAATTCACCAACTCAGTCTTTAGATGTGGACATGATCCATTCATCTATTCCTGATTCTCCAACTCTTATCTTGGGGAAGCCCCACTCTGAAGCTGGTGGCCATCACTTGTTAAGTGATTTGTTGGGCCATCAACCAACTTTTTCTGAAGTTGCAAGAGGATCTGTGGACCAATCTCTAAAATCAATCACCACAGATTCTACTGTAATTTCACTTTCTCAAAGTGCTTTATTGACTTCATCAACGAAACAGTCTCTTTCGTTGACAAGTGTTTCTCCATCAACGGTATCCATACCGTTGACAGTTCAAACTACCATTCTGTTGATAGGTCATTCTACACCCCTTATTGCAAATCAAGTTGTTTCCACAACTAGTGTAGATGACCTGGTGGTAGTTGAGACACTTTTAGGTTTGAGAGGGAGTGAAATTGAGAGGCTGGCTTGCAGCCAGGCAAAAGGAGAGAATGAGAGTGAGAGGCTGGCTATTTCTTCTAGCCAGGCAAAAGGAGAGACTGAGGGTTCCACCTTAGTAGGTGAAGGTGAGGGTGTGAGAGGTGTGAGCCATGGGGAGCCCATGATGCAAGAAAATAGAGGAGAGAGAGAAGGGACTACAGGAGCAGCAAGGGAGGAGGCAGCCATTGCTAGTGAGTTAATGAGGGTCAATGAGGGAGAAAGGGAACTTACTTTCCAAGAGCATTATCAACAAACTCTGGATAGTATTTCCCTGGATCCTGAGACCTTTACTCACCCTGTGCCAGCCTATCAAATTATGGCTCAGCAGGGCAATGTGGAGGCAGAGAGGTCACTAAACCTAATTCATACAACTGCATCAATGCAAAGAGCAAAGGATGCCTTGACCAATCTATCTCCAACAGCTGCAGCAAGTGGAGACTTTGACTTTTCTGATGATGAGGACAGCTTTGGTGACAATCTACAGGTGGCCACTACTTCACAGACTGGGACTTCTGTGGTGCCTCCTAGACCAAACTGGCTTTCTCAGGATATGCAAGGAAGATGCACTCTAGATGCTGCTATCTCAAGGCAGTACACTGAGGCATATCTAGCTGATGAGTCTACAAATGCAAGGGACAAGAAATTCTACAAGGCCATCATGGATTCTCTGGAAATCCAAAGACTACAGATGCTACAGACAAGGATTGAAGCTACAGAAATCAAGGATTCCATTAGCAACCTCAGGGATGCTACTGACAGGAGGCTAGATGAAAAGCTTCATCTTCTAACTGTGTCCAAGATGAACAGGTTTTTCTCCAAGGAACCTGAAGTGTCCTCATCTTTGAAGACTTTTTCCTCTAGAGTGGACAAAGTTGAGGCTACACTTTCTCACATGCAAAAGGAACAGGAAAAGTAGACACAGCTACTCACCCAACTTTTGGCAGCTCAAGGACTCCCTATCATCTCACTTGATGATAACAAAAAGGGGGAGAAATCTAAGGAGCTAGAGAAATCTAAAGAGCTTGATATACAAATCACAAAGGTTTTGGTCCTAGCCATTTCCTTACCAAATGAGCCACTAGCAATGGGGGAGCTTGGACAGAAGAAAAAGGACGGTATTAATCTAATTCAGGAAGCTTCTATGAGGATGAGACTTGCAGAACAGATTAAAGATCATTGGTCCAACATAGAAGCAAGGGTCAAGAAAATTGCTGGAACTGCAAAGAACTCAAATCCATCAACGGATCAACCATCAACGAATGCCATGGTTGTAACATCAACGGAATGGGATCCACATTTCAAGAGTTCTTATGTTATAGAACCCCTTCAGCATGGACTCTTTCAAGATTCAAGAAATGAGAAAGGGCAAGCTTCATGCTTTAGGAATGTGGATGCAAGAGGGATATCTCCAATATCACTTGTCAAACCCAAAGGCAAGAACACTGCAAGGATATTTTATCCTCCACCAAAGCCAGATGAGTTCAAAATCCTAGGGAAGCTGATTATTGAAAGCAAAGAAAGCAATCATCCAAGTATAAGGAACCAAAGGGCCATCATCTACAGGGATAGCAAGGAAATCTGCATTTGGGTTGGTCACCCAAATTTTGCTAAGGCCAAAGCTGAAGAATCTGAAAGGGCAGCAATGCAAGCTCTTGCATTTGCTCAATCACTTGAAGATGAAGAAACCCTAAAGGAAGAAAAGGCCAAGGATGAAGCTGAGGAAGCTGGAAAGGAAAGGAAGAGTGTAAGGCAGCCAAAGGCTAGAGCAAAAAGGAATCTAAACTTTGATAAAGATGATTCTCAGGACACTGCCCAAGACTCTTCCACAACTAGTGCACGTCAAATTCCTGTTGATCAACCTCATGAAGGAAAGTTGGCCTGTGATCCTGCACATCCTGTCAACTTTCATGATCAACCAATAATGCCAAAAGAGGAGCCTTTTGAATTTGATGAGGCCTACTTTCCAAAGTTTCTATTTGAGAAGGATCAACCAATGAAGACAAAGAAAAGGGATGTCAAGGCAAAGCCAGTATTTATGAGAAAACCACAACCTCAGAAACCCCCTGCAAATCCAGAGGACTGCATGTACATTGCTGACATCAGGGAAGAATCCAGTCTACATCTTGACTTAGACAACCTGGTGGAAGTAAGGGGCATTGCAGCTTCTCAAAAATTGCTTGAGAGACTGGTCTTTGTATTCAAGGGTGGTAGAGAACAGGTGTGGCCTCTCTACAGAATTTTAGGAGAAGACTACCAAACACTACTCTCAGTGTTTAGATGCTTGAAGAAAGACTTTGGCTTCACCAAAACAGCCAAGTCTGAGGTGGTCTCCAAAATTTGTCAGATAAAGGCTAGATGGAACAAGCCTGAGGCTCTTCCCAGGATGCTTAGAGTGCCCTCAACAGGAAAGAAGATCCATCTTCAACCATACTGGATGATGAAATTTAAGGACAAGGACAATTGCAGAAGATTCTTCAGGATGGAAGACCAGCTGGATAAGGCATCTAATCAAACTCTAAAGTTTATGCAATCCATGCTTGGTGATCAAGATGAAGAAGAGAAGATCTTTTATAGAAGGCTACAGGTCCAAATTGAGGAAAACAACTCTAAGAGAGGGAAGAAGACTATGCCACAAAGAAGACACTGATGAATCATTTGCTCAGTCTAGAGGAGCACTTTTGGGCATTAGTCTTGTAAGTCTTGTATTTTGTCTAAAATATTATGAAGCTTAATGCATTTTCTACTTTTGTAATTTATGATGTATCTGAGTGTTTTTGTTATCATCAAGTCTCTTGATTTATGGCTGTTATTCTATCAGTCATAAATTGGGGGAGATTGTTAGGAATATGTTGTTCTTGATGATAAACATAAAACACTTAGTAGAATTTGTGTAAAGTCATTTTGTAGCTGTCAACGAAATGGCATGCTTTGCAGCATTCCGTTGACAGGAAGCTCATCAACGAAATGAGTGATGTAGCAATTGCACTGTACAATACTTCTAGTTTGATATGCATTTCATTGTAGATATTGGATAGGTTTTCTAAGTCATGTTGACTAAGTACTAGATAGGCAAAATAGGTTGGTTAATTGTAAATATCTTATGCCTTGTAATTTTGCCTAAGTGAAGACATGTCAACGGAATGAAGATTACTCTGTCAACGGTATGGAGTTTACTCATCAACGAAATGAAGAATAAAGCTATCAACGAAACACATCTCCCTGCTATCAACGAATCATTATTGCTTTTCTGAATAGTTGACAAAGTGATAGTGACAGTTTACTGAACAGATCTAAAGGTGATGTGGAAGTGTACTTTGCATTGGAAACCATTAAAATGGACATGGGGAATAAGGAAACATCCAAGTTTCCAATTGGGCTCTTGGGAGTGATCATAATAAGCATGAAGACAAAAGCAAATATCTCCAAGGACCACTGGACAAAGGGATGAAAAGCAAACTATTGGCGGTTACTCATTGTACTTTTAGTGTAGCCAAAAATAGAGTTGTAAACTTGGGTTTATATAACCAAGTGTAGCAGTTACGTTAAAAAGAGAAGAAAAACAAATAGATTGTATTAGCTATTTTTGAGAGCATTTTCTTCTCTACATTATTGTAACTGAGCAGCTGTGTACTTTTGTATCACAGATTATTTCCGCAATAAAAATCACTTCAGTTGGATCATCAAACAATCCAACTGAAATTATTAAGTGCTTGTGGTTTTTATTTTATAAGTTCAGTTTTAATTTGTAAGTTATTTTTAAGTTTGAGAAATATCAAGTAATTGTATTCAACCCCCCCTTCTACAATTCTGTTAGGTCATTTGGGATTAACAAGTTTCCTCACGATGATCCCTTAGTCATCGTACCTGTGATAGGAAATTCTGAAACAAAGAGAGTTTTGGTTGACAATGGAGCTTCAGTGGACATCTTGTTCCATGATGCTTTTATCAAGATGGGCTATACTGACTCTCAATTGACACCCTCGAATATGCCCATCTATGGGTTCAATGGAGTGGAATCAAAGGTAGAAGGCACAATTCAACTCCCTATGAAAATGGGGCAAGGTTTGAAAACGTCTACTCAAATGTTGAACTTCATAGTTATAAAGGCAACCTCGACTTACAATTCGATCCTAGGAAGGACATGTCTTCATGCGCAAGGCTGTTGCCTCGTCTTATCATCTGAAAATCAAGTTCCCAGCAAGAAATGGGATTGGTGAAGAGCGGGGAGACCAAAAGATGGCTAGAAGCTGTTACGTAGCCGCGTTAAGGCCTGATGGAATCGGGGGCAGTTTCTCCCCATTGAAGACATGGATGCTAGAGATAACAAGGATAGAAGAGGGAAACCAGCTGAGGATCTAATCCCAATTCCCTTAGTTCCTGGTGAACCGGAGAAGGTGACTTACGTTGGGGCATTATTACCTGAACCATTGAAGAGCAAGATCATATCTTTTCTTCAAGAAAATAACGATGTTTTCGCTTGGACAGCGGCCGACATGCCAGGGATTGATCCCCAGTTGATAACCCACAAATTGAACGTGGATCCTGAAAGGAAGACTGTGAAACAGAAAAAGATAAATTTTGCTCCAGAGAGGCAAGAGGCCATCAAGCAGGAAGTAGATAAGCTTCTGGAAGCCGGGTTCATTGAAGAGATTCAATTCCCATAATGGTTGGCTAACCCAGTGATGGTCAAAAAATCCAATGGAAAATGGAGGATGTGTGTGGACTTCACTGATTTGAACGATGCATGTCCTAAGGATTGTTTTCCCTTGCCAAGGATTGATACTCTAATTGATGCCACAGCTGGGCACAAGATGCTGAGTTTCATGGATGGCTTCAGTGGATACAACCAAATCACAATGCACAAAGATGACATCTCCAAGGTATCATTCATCACTAACTTTGGCGTTTACTGTTATTTAGTCATGGCATTTGGACTTAAGAATGCAGGAGCAACATACCAAAGGTTGGTGAACAAAATTTTTGAACACCTGATTGGAAAGACCATGGAAGTCTATGTGGATGACATGTTGGTTAAAAGTCTCGATAAGGCTGATCATATAAACCATTTACGGGAAGCATTTGAAGTGCTGAGGCACCACAAGATGATGTTGAATCCGGCTAAGTGTGCCTTTGGCGTAGGCTCAGGAAAGTTTTTAGGCCTAATGGTTTCCAAGAGAGGAATCGAGGCTAACCCCGACAAAATCAAAGCAATTCTAGACATGGAACCACCACGGTCCGTCAAGGATGTTCAGAAACTAACAGGTAGGGTAGCAGCATTGGGATGATTCATCTCCAAGTCAGGAGAGAAGTGCTTACCTTTCTTCAAAGCACTAAAAAATGTGAAGAATTTTGAGTGGATAGCAGAAAGCCAGGAGGCCTTTGAGGCCTTGAAGAAGTACATGGATGAGGCACCATTGTTGGCAAAACCAAAACCAGGGGAGATTCTCTACTTATACTTGGCAGTTTCTAACACTACTCTTGGAGGCGTTTTGGTTAAGGAAGAATTGAAAGTTCAGAAGCCTGTCTACTATGTGAGCAAGATTCTTCATGGAGCAGAAATAAACTACTCTATGATAGAAAATTTTGCCTTAGCCCTGATTATGGCCTCAAGAAAGCTACGCCCATACTTCCAGACACACAAGATAGAGGTCTTGACCAATCAGCCTCTAAGAAGCATCTTGCACAGTCCTCAAGTTAGTGGAAGGTTGATCAAATGGGCTATTGAATTGGGAGAATTTGACATCAAGTATAAGCCTCGAACGGCAATAAAAGCTCAAGAACTCGTTGACTTCATGGTTGAATGCACCTTTGACAACCAGGAAGTCTGGGGGCAGGAAGTAGTAGTAGAAGGAAAAGAAGAAGACAAGAAAGATGAAGACATGGTGTCCAAAGAATGTTGGGTGCTCTATTTTGATGGAGCATCAAAAACAAAATCAAGTGGAGCAGGTTTGGTGCTACAAAGTCCCGATGGGTTTCTAATAGAGTATGCACTGAAACTGGACTTCCCAACAACGAACAATGAAGCTGAGTACGAAGCCCTAATAGCTGGCCTAGGGCTGGCTGGAGCCTTGAGAGTTAAGACTCTGAAAGTATGTGGAGACTCGAGGCTAGTAGTTTCCCAGGTGAATGGAGAATTTGAGGCTAGAGATGAAGTCATGGCTAAGTATTTGAAACTTGTCAAAGCCATCATGTCTCAGTTTGATGAATGTTATGTGGAACACATTCCAAGGGAATAAAATGTGAAGGCTGACGCCTTGTCCAAATTTGCTTCTTCTGAAATTGAGAACTATGCAGGGAGTGTATACTTCCAAGTCTTGAAGACCCCAAGCATTAATGGAAAGTTGATAGCACCCGTTGATGTGGCTAGCTGTTGGATGGATCCCATCAAATCTCATCTAGAAACTGGCTGGTTACCTAACGACAGTTTAGAAGCACGAAAGTTATATGTGAGAGCACTAAGGTATACCTTGATTGAGGGAATCCTATACAAAAAGTCTTTCGTTGTCCATTACTTGAAATGCTTGAGACCCTAGGAGGCAAAATTGGCCCTAAGGGAGGTACATGAAGGAATATCTGGACAACACTTGGGGGCAGGGCCCTTGCTCATAATATCACTCGTCTCGGTTTCTACTGGCTGAGTGTGTTTGCAGATGCAAAAAGCTATGTGAAGAAGTGTGAACGGTGCCAAAAGCATGCACCAGTGGTTAGACAACCACCAGAAATGTTGACATCCATAAACTCACCTATTCCATTTGCCATGTGGGGAACGGATATACTTGGACCATTTCCAATGGCAAGTGCGCAGAGAAAGTTCTTGATAGTGGTAATCGACTACTTCACTAAGTGGATTGAGGCTAAACCTTTAGCCAAGATAACCACCAAGAAAGTAATGCATTTCTTTTGGGAGAATGTAATATGCAGATATGGGATTCCACGAATCTTGGTCACGGATAATGGAACTCAGTTTAACAATGAGGATTTCAAGAAGTATTGTGAGGAGAATGATATTGAGCTACGTTTCACTTCTGTTGCTCATCCTCAAGCAAACGGGCAAGCTGAGGTGGCAAATCGAATTATCCTAGATGGACTGAGGAAAAGAGTTGAGCGCTCTAGAAACACTTGGGTGGACGAATTGCTCCCCATACTATGGGCATATCGTACTACTTGTAAGGTCACCACTGGAGCAACCCCCTTTCTGTTGGCATATGGGGCAGAAGCAGTGGTTCTAGTGGAGATTACTCACACATCTCCAAGAATCGAAGCTTATGAGCCAGATAAAAATGAAGAAGGCATGAGGCTGGCCTTAGATCTAATTGATGAAGTTAGAGATGAGGCAAATGCTAAAGTAGTTAAACATCAAAAAAGGGCATCTTTCTCCTATAACCTAAGGGTTAAAGAGAGATTCTTCCGTCAAGGAGACTTAGTCCTCCGAAAGATTGAGGCATCCGGAGTTGGACAGAAAGGAAAGTTGGCCCCAAATTGGGAGGGACCGTATCGAGTTAAGAACGTGTTTGGACGCGGCTCATACAAATTTGAAATCCTCGAAGGGATTGAGGTGCCAAGAACTTGGCATGCTGCAAAATTGAAAGTCTATTATGTTTAAGTGTGTCCTGACTGGACTCACTATTAGGACAAGTAGAAATAAGGTCGATGAAACCAATCCAAGTTTTTAAAACTTGAGGTAGAAAGTAGAGTATTATGTAAGGGTTGAACCCATTTTCAAAGTTATAATCCAATATTCTTATGTTTTCATGATGCTTTATGTGGATTGCATATTGATAGATATGCATAAAATGTTAACTAAACATGCAAAGTCAAGAATTCGAAGAAACTGGAAGAAATAAAATTAAACTTACTAAAAGTTTAAGTTAATCCCGAAGGCTGAAAATACATGAAAAATTACACAAGCCACAGACGGCCATGAAAGATAAACAAACTACAGCTACGCTTCCCCTCCCTTGTCACCAGCATCTGTCTCATCTCCTGAGCTGGAGCCAGAAGTATGATCAGTGGCATCAGGATCATCAACAGATGTGTCACGAAGGGGTGATGAATCCTCTGGATCCAAAATCCTGTCATCCTCCTCCATGTCAGCTGTCCCAGCCAGGAGGCGCTATAGAGGAGTAGGAGGGTGAGGAGCTGGAAAGTCAGCAGAGTCAAAAGCCCTGGGATGCTTGGCCAAGATAGCCTGAACGGCATCCTCTCATCCTGCTGTATACTGGACTGGGAAAAGGATCTCATCGTGCTTCTTTATCAAGTCCTTGTACTCCTGAGAGTCAAGGTACTCATCAATGTAGTCATCCTTGCTCTTCCTCAGCTCCACCAGATCAGCCTGAGCATCCACCAGCTCCTTCTCCATCCTGGCTAAGGCCTCTCTCAAAGACTTTGCCTCCTCCTCGGACTTTTCAAACTTAATCATGTTGGCCTCAGAAGAGGTGCGCCAGGCTTTAGCTTGAAAGATAGCCCCTTGGAAGTTGGCATTGTTCTACCAGAATAAAAGGAATTCAAAGTGAGATAGAATTTTAAAGAAGAATAAAGACAAAAAAAAGATAAGGTAAGAAAGATACTGTGGCAATGGCTTGGGCACCCAGATGCTCAGCTCCCTCGATGGTAGAGTTTGCAACAAAGTCTTTGTAGTCGCAAGGAGTGAGTGAATGGTATGACCAATCAACAGCATGTTTGGACACCCCAGCAATGGTGTCCCTCTTCCTAATACCCCAGTTGGGGCGCCAAACTGAGGACTTTGTAGACATAGGAGTGTCTACCTCATCCACATGAATCTGAGGAGGGATCAAGAAACTGGGAATGTCATACTTCCCACGGGGATCCCCTCCTATCCCGGCCCTCTTCATCCTCGAGGTTTCATCATCCTTGGGCTCATTGGTCTTGTTTATAAAGGTCGCAGCTGTAAACACAACCAAAGAATGGTTAACTGAAAATCACAAAAAGAAAGAAAGTAATAAACAGAAAGGATAAGTAAAATTACCCTTATCAGAAATAGTTGAAAGATGAACAGACTTGAGGACAAATTCGTCCAGAAGCTCCCAAGCCACAGTAGTCCCATTGTCTTTGATAAGCTCAGAATAGGCATGGGACTCCTCATCGTTCAAGATTATGTTGCTGGGACTACCATCCGCAACTCTCCCAAAAGATTTACGGAACAAAGTTCCCCAATCTCCGCCTTCCCAGACAAGGTACATAAACTCATTCTTCCACCTAGGGTTATTATTTGGGATAGACTTTGGGTGGAAAATAAAGGGAAAACCAACCCTATGGCTAATGTATACCCAACCCAAGTTGTTGGCAGAACTGTTCTTAAACTGAAAAATCTTTCTAAATAAAGGACAGAAAGAGGAAAATTATTACGAAGGCATAAAACCATAAAACAGTGAATTATCCTCCAGGCATTTGGAGGTAATTGGCAAGGGTTCACTTGAACATCGGCCAGGAGCCTAGGTATAAACTCGTGAAATGGGAACCTAAGGCCGGCGACTATGGCGTCTTTGTAAATACATAAGGCGTTAGACCGCCAATGACAAGAACGGTCACCGGCACCGGCAGGAACTAATTTTAGGGGGGCTTTAACCCTATACATTTTATTGTAATCTTTGATTTTATCTAGGTCATGAAATT
This sequence comes from Heracleum sosnowskyi, assembly GCA_030848705.1. Lineage (NCBI taxonomy): Eukaryota > Viridiplantae > Streptophyta > Magnoliopsida > Apiales > Apiaceae > Heracleum > Heracleum sosnowskyi. The sequence continues at coordinate 114,771,014 of CM061244.1, read as the reverse complement.
TGTTACTACAATCGTATGAATCTAAAGTAGACACAGACGGGTACTCATCCCCACGTTCATTGATCATATCATGCAAAGAAATGTATTTAGAACGAATAGGAATGGGGGTACCTCGTTTGGATGCAGAGTTCATCTTCTGGAGACGTTGGGAAGCACGATCAACCATCTTAAACCCAGAAAAAAGCCCAGAAATATTCAAATCTTCAAAGAAAAGCTTCAAATCTTCAAGTAGCAAATCCCAGAATCTTCAAATCTTCAAGTAGCAAATCCCAGAATCTTCAAATCTTCAAAGTAAAAATCCCAGAATCTTCAAATCTTCAAAGTAAAAATCTCAGAATCTTCAAATCTTCAAATGAAAAAACCCAGAAACCGGTGAGTTCGAACGAAAAACCTCGCCGGGAATCGCTTTGCCACGGAACCCTAGCAGAGCTTCGTAGAGAAAATTTTGGAGAAAATTTAGCAGAATAACTTTGAGAAATAGAAAGTAAGAAGTGAATAATGTTGAGTGAAACTTCACACTTATATAGAAGGAATAGCCGGTCAATGGCTCGGTTAAAAGAAGGGCAACCGACATTAGCTGGTATAGCCCATCAAAGATTACAAGCCCAATTATTAATTGGGCCAATATAAGCCTTGAGCCCAACAAAGATGGACCTCAAATGGCACAAGAGGTACAACTTGAAGAAACTCGTGGTTCTATGTTCGTCCCCAAGCGAGATCGAAATGATTGACTAGACTCCTGGTCGAAAGTGTTCGACCAGGAGCCAAAATGGGCGAAATGTTCGACCTCAAATGAGGTCGAACCCCACGACATCCATCCTGGTCGAAAGTGTTCGACCAGGGGCCAAAATGGCACAAATCTTCGACCACGGTCCTGGTCGAACCCTACGACCTCAATCCTGGTCAAAGGAGTTCGACCAGGGGCCAAAGTGGCACATTTATTCGACCAGAAACCTGGTCGAACCCTACGACCTCAATTCTGGTCGAAGGAGTTCGACCAGGGGCCAAAATGGCACATTTATTCGACCAGAAACCTGGTCGAACCCTATGACATCCATCCTGGCCGAAAGTGTTCGACCAGGGGCCAAAATGGCACAAATATTCGACCACGGTCCTGGTCGAACCCTACGACCTCAATCCTGGTCGAAGGAGTTCGACCAGGGGCCAAAGTGGCACATTTATTCGACCAGAAACTTGGTCGAACCCTACGACCTCAATCCTGGTCGAAGGAGTTCGACCAGGGGCCAAAGTGGCACATTTATTCGACCAGAAACCTGGTCGAACCCTACGACCACAATCCTGGTCGAAGGAGTTCGACCAGGGGCCAAAGTGGCACATTTATTCGACCAGAAACCTAGTCGAACCCTACGACCTCAATCCTGGTCGAAGGAGTTCAACCAGGAGCCAAAAGTGAGGCCAAATTCGACCAAAATCCTGGTCGAACACTTTCGACCAGGAGCAAAAATAAGGCCAAATTCGACCAGAATCCTGGTCGAAATTAAGCCAGGTTTTCAAATTTTGGATTATTTTCAGAAAATTAATGAAAAAATCTTAATTCCTATTTTAGGAAAGTTATTGGTTTAGGACTATATGAACCAGACTAGTATGGAAAATACAAAAGAGAACTTTGTAACTCCCGAATGAAATAACTTCTACGAAAATTTGAAAAAGATTTTCCTAGAAGTTGGGGGGGCAAATGATATGGGCTAAAATTAACCCTGGAAGTGTAATTAATGATATATTAATTAGACCTAGATTGGTCCAAGACTATGGCCCAATAAACAAGGCCTGAAACCCTAATTATTTATTAATTTCATAATTAACAAATAAGGAAAATATACAGCTCATGAAAGGAGTCCAAAATATGGGAAATTCTTCAAAGAAGGATCTAGAATCCCAAATAAAAGAAATAATGAGTCACAATCCTTATCCTACAACAAGGAAAAGACTTTCTCACCAAGTGTTGCCCAGTAATAATCTATTGTAGAAGGGGGGGTTGAATACAATAGAGTAAGATAATCGACTTCTTAATGTATATATCACAAATATGAAAAAGAAAGATAACAGCTTTATTAAATCTGATATAAAACTGTTACAAACTCTCTCAAGAAATTCTGATGTTCTTGAGAGCTGCTAGTTTACAAAAACTCTCTCAAGAAATTCTGTTCTTAAGAGCTTCTCTTCAATTATGTTCTCTCTCGAATGAATACATAAATCGAAACCAAGACTGTGTTTATATAGTGCACACAGCTTCTCTATCAATTACAAGATAAGTCCTAATCAATAACAAAGATAGAAACATATCTTTAATCGATAGCTGCATCCTACAAACCAGGAACAAATAGAATAAACTTCCATGTTTATCTAGACTCCAAATATAACTCGAAGTAGGAATCCTGATCAGCTTCAAGTTCTGATGATCAATCCTGATCATAGTCTGAGTAGGAATCCTGATGATCAATAAGATACTGACGCTTGATCAAATACTGATGACCATGCAATACTGATGACGTCAGCAATCCTGATCAGTTGAGTCTAGCTTCTGACGATCATTGAATTCTGATCTAACAATCTCCCCCAATCTCATACTTTGTGAAATAAAGTATAGATTCCAAATATTCAATGATGTCAAAAACATGTATCAAAATGTACGAGTATCTTCAGAAACAACTTATATGTTTAAGCTTTTTGATAGAACAGATTCATCTTCAAGAAGTTGGATAATAAACTTTCTTCTTTTAATTCAAGAATTTGAATCAGTCTTTCCTTAAGATTTCTGAGTTCTTCATCTTCCTCATTAATCTGGTAGATAGCTGCTCTGAGATTCTGTATGGAGCTTTTCTGTAGACTGTGCTTTTCAAGCAAAAGATAAGCAATTTCCTTCCCATCAGGATTGAGAGTAAGTTGGGTCATACCAAAAGTTACTTCTTTAACAGCAGTACCTCTTTGCATTTCCACATCCTGACCTCTTTGATTTAAGTACATGGGAATATAATTACCATCAAAATTACTGTTTCCATCCAGTCTTCTTCTTATAGTTGACAAAATCATGTCAGCCCATACTTTGTACACTTGGTTCTTCCATCTTAACAGATATTGAACATATTTCAGTTCCTGTGTAGTTTTCATCAGCAGATCTTGAATAGATAGAATCTTCACACTACCATCTTTCATGAAGTACAGAAGCTTTTCTTTCTTTTCAAAACCATCATGACAATCTATAACTATATCAACAGCTAATAAATTGTTCAGATTTTCAGAAGTTAAAGTACCTCCAATTTCAGTTAAGGAGTAAGGATCAACATAAGTCATGTTTAGAAATTCAGCATCCCTGTGTCCAATACCTCCTCTTGTGTAACTTGACATTTGCTTCAGATTCGAAAACATCTTTAACCAGAGTGTTTTTGATCTAGCCATATCAGACAAATCAACAACACTTGAAGCACTTGTTATAATTCCACCAGTCTGAAAATTGATAGGTGTATCACACTTCAGTGTACTTATGTGTTCCCACTTCTTGTCTTTCTCCTTTTCATGAGTGTAGCTTCTTTCAAGTAAAGATTCTTGCCTGCTTGTATTTCTCCATTGTCTTTCATTTGAAACTTTAAGCCTTTGTAGATAGAGATTGAAATCTTCATTTGTTCTCTTTGAAATATCTCTTCTTCTGGCTTCTTCTTCTTCATCTACTTCTTTGTTGTGACAATCAACAACAGTAGATAAGATTATCAAATCAACCTCTTGCAGAATTTCAGATTCATCAGGATCTTGAATGATGTCAGGATTAGAATCTTCAATTTGATTTGTATTGCTGAGAGTTGATTTACTTGATTTTCTTCTCAATTCAGGTTCTTCTTCAACAATTCCATCATCACCAAAAGTAGATCTGTCAGGAACTACTAGAGTTTGAATAGGTTCAGGAATTTCTTCAATTCTTAACCCTTTAGACCTTGTCTGTCTAGGTACTGTTTGAGTTGAAGAACCTCTTTTACTTATTCTAGCACCTCTTCTACCTCTGCTTCCTCTACCTCTAGCAGGAGCAGTATAGCTTTCCATTGTCTCTCTCTGTAATCTCAAGAATTCTTCATGTGAGAGATCTGGATATTCTTCACTTGCTGTAGAGAGTGCTTTTCTTGCATATAATTGTTGAACTCTTTTATCAGTGTGATATAGAGTAACAATTCTGCCATCTTTTGTAGAAAACTTCTGGAATAAATTTGATGCATCTTCAGGATTATCAATAATTACATCTTCATCACATTCAGGAATTGTAGCAAGAATGTGTCCATGACCAGGTGTCAGGATTTGATCTTCCGTCAAGATCTGAGATTGCACCAATGTTCTTACTGTCTTAACTCCAGAATCAGAAACATGAGTTGACTGCGTTGTTTGACTTTGAGAAGTTTGGATTGTCTTCATAACAACAGCATCAGAGGTTTCTCCTTGTATCACTTTGTTACCACCATCATCTCCAGTGTCATCATCATTTTGTCTTAATACTAGATCAGGTGTACATTTTATCTGAGTAACCTTCTCCCCCTTTTTGACATCAGGATTTGACAATAATTGCAAAATTAAGGAAAGAGAGGCTTGAATTTCAGTTACCTTAGTATCCAGAGAATCAATTCTTTGATTGATTGAGGTTTGTTCTGAAACAACAGATTTCACTTGGGATTCCACTACCCTCAGTTGTAAAGTAGTAGGCATCTTTGTAAAATTATTAAAGATATCAGTCCTCACTTTTTCAGTTGAACCCTTGATAGAATCAATCTCACTTTTCCGGCCTTTGGATAACAGAGTAGTAGCCTTCAGATGATTCTTCAAGTCTTGATTCTCTATAGATTTCACTGCATTATAGGCATGTTCAATAGCAGAAGAAAAACTGATAGATTCATCAGATTGGTGCCATGAATTGTTCCATTCATTCTGTCTAAATGCCTCTGCAGGATCAAAGGAAGGAGTAGAAAAATCTTGTCTCTGATCTTTCCCAGTGGAAGCATTGCTAGCCATATATGTACTTGATGAACCAAAATTAGTTCCAAGACTAATTTTGAGTGCTGTAGCAAGCTGTTCCTTCTCTTTGCGATTCTCATTATCATCATCACTATCATCTTCAAAATTATCATCATCAGAACCATGAGATATATCAGGATCAGGAATTGCAATACCTTTCAGTTTATCCTGTGATTCTGAGATAGGATGATCCATTGGTCTTGAACGAAGTGGCTGTATCAAAATAGGTTCATTATCAGGAGCACCACTAGCGTCAGGATGAACATCGTCAGGATTCGATATGCTTGCATCAGTATTTGCTACCAATGGTTCTTGTGGAGCTTGAGGTTCAGAAGCTGCTTCAACACTTTGAGTTAAAGGTTCTTGTGTGCTTCCCTCATAGACAATGTTCTCGACCAATCTTTCAACAGAAGCTGTAGCTTTGCCTGCATCTTCACTTTGAGAAGATGGTTCTTGTGTAGCTGGAATGTTGATGTCTTCATTCTCCCTTTGAGAAAATGGTTCTTGTGTGACCATTCCACTAGCTAAGCCTTCACCCAAACTTTGATTGAGTGGTTCTTGTGTGGCAGGATCAACAGTAGCTGCTGAATTACTCTGAAATTCAGGTTCTTGTGGGCTTGATCCTTTCAGCTTCTTCTGTCTCTGATAGACTAACTCTTCTGCATTCCTCTTTTTCTTTGATGTAGGTGTAAGACCAACCAAGGAAGCAGTTGTAGAAACCTTCTCCCAAGAAATTTCTCTAATCTGAGATGGAGAGGCTGGAGAGTCTGATATAGAGACAACTTTTGTAGTTGCATCAGGAATACTAACATCAGGATTTGCTAGAGCATCAGGAGTAGATGACTCATCAGGATTTGATGTCTGAATATCAGTATCCTTCATTTGCACTGTCAAAGGAATATGATACCTGCTCTTTGATAATTTCCTTGTCTTTTGTGGTTTTGATAAAGGTACCACAGCTTTAGTAGCAGTATCAGCAACTTCCTTGTTCACATTCATCACAGAGGATATAGGTAAGTCATCCTCTGAATCACTTTCATCAATCAACCTTAACTTCCTTTTCACAGGAACATCCTTAACAACCTTATCAGCTTTCTTCACCAGGACCCCTTGTACACCCCCTTGTATCTTCTTTGTAGTGAGTGGTGTAGAGGAAAAATCCTTTGAACCTGATTGCCTTCCAGACACATCAGTTCTAGCTGATTTCTTTGATTTTACAACTAAAGTCTTTTGAGAGACAGTAGAGGTGGTTGTTAACTGTTTAGACTGTTTAGGTTGCATGCTTGTGTCAGGAACAAGGTGGGTTGGGCCTTGCCCCATAGCATTAGAAAGTAGTCCATAACGAGTAGGCATTTTCTGATGTAAGAAAAACCTAACCTCATCAGGAATAAAAGCATTTCCGCACAAAATATTTTGCCATATCAGGATTGAAAAAAAAATATTCAATAAGATTAAAATAAAATTTTATTTAAGAAAACAAAATTTATTTTAACAATCCTGAATAGCGTTTTGGTTTAAGAAAAATAACCAAATTAATGGTCATAGAATTAAAACACGCTTACCAGCAAACGAGGCAAAAATATTTATGGAAAACCGAACCGTCTCCTTGAGATTGTAGAAATGACCTGCACCCTTAATACACATTCTCTATAAATTAGAACTGTTAAGCATAACATCATTTATTTATTAAAACACAAACCCTCTCCAGAGAAAAACTTACGAAAACCTTTCACCTTCTTTGTTTTTCAATGGCTGCCAACAATCAAAACAACATACCTGATGAAGAACTTGATAGAATTTGGCAACAAATGGATGAGGCTCTTGCTGAGATGGAGCCACAACCAGTTCCTGACCCTCAGGAACATGAAGCGTTTATAAACGCAATGTTTGATGTGGTTTGGCACAACTTCCTGCAAGCCAATCCGAACTGGAATCTGCTTGATAACCTCATCTATGAAGAGGATGAGGATGATGAAGAGGATGAGGATGAAGATGATGAAGAGCTCGTCCGAGAGCTTGAGAAACGTAAGAAGAGAATCCGTGATGCTTGTATGTCATGCAAGTTGGAGGCACGGAGGCGTCCCGGTGGTCACGGTGACGATCCGCCTTCAAGTAAATCAGCTCCTCTTCTTGTCTCTTAAGGATGGAACAAGAGAAGCCATAGATGGATCAAAGCCTGGTTATGATCCATCAGGAGTGTTCATGCTTATTTGCAGGGCACGTGTTCCTGAGTAGAAAATAGACTAGGAAAACAAATATGTAATTTCCAATTTTCATTTGTAATTGATATTCAAGAATTAATGAAAATTATCTATTCTCTCAACTGTTTTCTTCCTGTGTATGCCTGCAAAATTTGTTAGTAACACTCATATTGATAGAGAAATGATAAATAATAAACTCTGATAATAATGAAATTGAAATTGATAATTAAGACTGAAAACTTAATCAAAGACTAAGTAATAATCTAATTGTCCAGAGTTTACCAGGAGTGTTGATGACAAATTAGCATAGAATCTCTGGTTTTCATACCAGCTTCAATATCTGAACATCAGGATTTGACCAATTGATTTCCTGTCAGGATTGAGTCCTATCAGGATTTGATCAAAGATACATACCTTTCTGAATAACCATCAGGATTTGACAGTTATCAGGATTTCCTCTCTGTAGCTTTTCCTCAGAAATTCTCAAAATTCATCATTCCAAGTTCATTCACCAACTTATTGAAAGTAGCTTCAGGTAGTGGCTTGGTGAATATATCAACTAGTTGTTGATCAGTAGGAACAAAGTGAAGTTCAATTGTTCCTTCCAGAACCTGTTCTCTTATAAAGTGATATCTGATACTTATGTGTTTAGTAAGAGAATGCTGAACTGGATTTCCTGTCATTGCAATAGCACTTTGGTTATCACAATAAATAGGGATTTTTGAGTATGACAGGCCATAATCTAACAACTGATTTCTCATCCACATTATCTGAGCACAACAACTTCCTGCAGCAATGTACTCAGCTTCTGCAGTTGAAGTGGAAATAGATTTCTGCTTTTTACTGAACCATGAAACTAGTCTTCCACCCAAAAACTGACAACTTCCTGAAGTACTTTTCCTGTCTATTTTGCATCCTGCAAAATCAGCATCTGAATAACCACACAACCCAAAATCTGATTCCCTTGCATACCAAAGGCCAAGTGAAGGAGTGCCTTTGAGATATCTGAAAATTCTTTTGACTGTAATCAGATGTGGTTCTCTAGGTTTTGCTTGAAATCTTGCACATAGACAGGTTGCAAACATGATATCTGGTCTACTGGCAGTGAGATACAATAAAGAGCCAATCATTCCTCTGTAGTGAGTTACATCTACCTCTTCACCTTGATCAGGATCAAGTTTGGTAGCTGTAGCTATGGGAGTTGAAGCAGGAGTACTGTCTTGCATGTTAAACCTTGTCAGTAAATTCCTTGTGTATTTAGACTGATTAATAAAAATCCCTTCATCAGTCTGTTTAACTTGAAGACCCAGAAAGTAACTCATTTCTCCCATCATGCTCATTTGATATCTTGACTGCATAAGCTTGGAAAACTTTTCACACAGCTTATTGTTTGTTGACCCAAAAATGATATCATCAACATAAATCTGAACTAACAGCAACTCCTTACCATGATTCAAATAAAATAGAGTTTTATCAATTGCACCTCTTTTGAATCCACTTTCCAGTAAGAATTGAGCTAAGGTTTCATACCATGCTCTTGGAGCTTGCTTTAGTCCATAAAGTGCCTTATCCAGTCTGTAGACATGATCTGGATATGTAGGATCAATGAAACCAGGAGGTTGTTCAACATAAACTTCTTCCTCCAGTTCACCATTTAAGAAAGCACTTTTAACATCCATCTGGAAAACCTTGAATTTCTTATGTGCTGCATAAGCAAGAAATATCCTGATGGCTTCTAGTCTTGCAACAGGAGCAAAAGTTTCATCATAGTCAATTCCCTCTTGTTGGGAATACCCCTTTGCAACTAGTCTAGCTTTATTTCTGATAATGACTCCATCAGAATCAGTCTTGTTCTTGAAAATCCACTTTGTACCAACAATTGATCTATTCTTTGGTCTTGGTACCAGTTTCCAGACTTCATTCCTTTCAAATTCATTCAGTTCTTCTTGCATTGCAGTAACCCAATCAGCATCTTTAAGTGCATCTTCAACTTTCTTAGTCTCCTCTTTGGATAGAAAGTTATTGTATAGACATTCATTCTGAGTTGCACTTCTTGTTTGAATACCTGCATCAGGATCTCCAATTATCAAATCAGGATAATGATCTTTTGTCCATTTCCTTGCTGGTGTCAAATTGTTTCTTGAAGTAGATGCTCCCCCTGGATTGGTGTTATCTTGATTGAAAGAATTTGATTGACTTGAAGCTCTCCCTGAATTATTGTTATGCCCTCCTGATGTGTTATCAGGATCTTCACTTGAATCAGTATCTGAAGAATTATGTCCTGATGATTGAGTTGACTCTGAACTTGTAGTTGAATGCCGTTGCTCCCCCTCAACATTAGCACTACTAGTTGTATCACTGTTGTTTGCATCATCAGTATTAGCACCATCAGTACCTGGTGAGTCATCAGGATTTGGTGACCCATCAGTATCTGATGTATTGACAGGATCTGATTCAATTTCTTCAGGTTCCTTGGAAGCTTCATTTTCAAATAACAATCTATCATGCGAGTCTTCAATGATTCCAGTTATCTTCTTATCATCAAAAGATACATGAATTGACTCCATGACAGTTCTTGTTCTCAAATTAAAAACTCTGAAGGCTCTTGATGTAGGATAACCTATGAATATTCCTTCATCAGCCTTTGTTTCAAATTTCCCTAGCTGTTCAGGATGAGTTCTGAGAACAAAACATTTACAGCCAAACACATGCAAATGCTTCAGACTTGGTTTCTTCTCCTTGAGTGACTGATAAGGAGTGACACCATGCCTGTTTATCAATGTGAGATTTTGTGTATAGCATGCTGTGTTGACTGCTTCTGCCCAGAAATATGTAGGTAATTTAGCTTCTTCCAACATAGTTCTGCCAGCTTCAATAAGAGTTCTATTCTTCCTTTCTACTACTCCATTTTGCTGAGGTGTGCCAGGAGCAGAGAATTGTTGAATGATTCCTTTGTATTTGCAGAACTCTTCCATCTTTGAATTCTTAAATTCAGTACCATTATCACTTCTCAGAATCTTGACTTTGTACTTTGTGGTTGTCTCAATCATCCTCACATGATCCAACAGAACTTCAGGAGTTTCATCTTTTCTGTGCAGAAAATACACCCAGGTGAATCTAGAATATTCATCAACAATTACAAGAGTGTACCTTTTCTTACTGATGGACATGATGTTGACTGGACCAAACAGATCAAGATGTAGCATGTGATATGGTTCTTCAATAGAGGATTCTGATTTACTCTGGAATGATGTCCTTCTTTGTTTTGCTTTTTGGCATGCATCACAGAGTCCATCAGGTGTATATAAGACATTAGGTAATCCTCTTACTAACTCTTTCTTAACTAACTCATTGATGTTGCTGAAGTTGAGATGAGAAAGCTTCTTGTGCCAATTCCAACTTTCATCTACTGAAGCTTTACTGATGAAACATGTAGGGGAGCCATCAGTATCTGAGAGAATGTTGGCTTCATATATGTTACCATGCCTGTAGCCAGTTAGTGCTATCTTTCCTGTTGCTTTACTGACTACTTCACAATGTGTGGAATAGAAATTGACATGATAACCTCTGTCAGTGATTTGACTAATACTCAACAAGTTGTGTTTTAGTCCCTTCACTAGAGCTACTTTCTCAATGATGACATTTCCAATGATTATATTGCCATATCCCAAGGTTTGTCCAATGTTGCCATCTCCATAAGACACAGTTGGGCCAACTTTTTCCTCATATTCTGATAACAGGGCTTTGTTTCCAGTCATGTGCACAGAACATCCACTATCCATGACTAACACATTTTTCTTTTTACCCTGCATCAGAATAGTAAAACACTAGTCAGAATGTTTAGGAACCCACACTTGTTGGATTCCTTGTTCATGCATTTTATTAAATTTAACAGCAGAAGACTTTTTGACTTTAGCAGTCCTGACAGGATTTACTCCATCAGGATTTGCTTTGTCAGTATCAGTATTAACAAAAGCATGCTTCACTATGACATTTTCAGTTCTATCAGACTTTGTACTACTTTCAAACTTAGGCAATGGATCATAAAAATTATAGTACAAATCATGATACTCTTTACATGTATAAATAGAATGCCATAGACTACCACAATGAAAACAGGAATTCTGTGGTTTGTAAAATACTGATCTATTCCTAACATCAGACTTAGGAATTTCAGCAATTTTCTTCTTACTCTTTTTACAATCAATAGCAAGATGATTAGAGTTACCACAGTTAAAACAACTCTTTCTAGGTGCATTTGGGATATACTTATAACCATTTTCTTTATTGATCCCAATTTTACCATTCCTGTTTCTCTTAACAGTAGCTTCCTTTTTCTTATCTGTAACCTCACAGATTTTATCTTTAAGCTGTTTCTGAGACAATAGACCTACATTCTTAGTGACTTTATTCATGACAGGTTTAGACTTTATAATTTTAATTCCTTGAGTAGAAGAAGATCCCTTTTCAAAAGTAGAATTGGAATCCTTACCAAAAACAAAATTAACAGGAGTAATCTTAGATTTGGTTGAGTCTATAACATGTCTATAGGTCTTTGGACTGACTGTCTCATCAATGACAATTTTCTCTGCTAATTTCTTATCTTCATCTGACTTATATCCTAGACACTCTTTCCAATTCTTAGAGGTATTAATCTCATGAAATTTCCTACCAGAGTCTGTCCAGGTTCTGATTTTCTCATTAGCATATTCAAGTTCTTTTTCAAGGGAAGTACATTTAGATGTCATCTCTAAGTGCATGTGTTTAACATTATCACATTCTTTTTGTACTTCTTGCATACGAGAAAATTCAGCTTCTAATATCTCATTCCTCTTTCTAAGGTCAGACATCTCAGATAAGATTCTAGTATTCTCAGCAGTTTGACTTCTAAAGCTAATATGTAATGACTTTAGAAAACGTCTTAACTCAGAAGCATTATCAGTATCAAAATCAAAGATAGTAATTAGTACCTTATCATCAGGAGCAGCAGTTACATCAGCATTGGCCATTAACGCATAGTTGACTACCTCAGTATCAGATTCTGAGGAAGAGTCCATCCAATCCTTGCTTGATGTGATGAGTGCCTTTGTCTTGTTGCATTCAGAAGCAAAGTGACCCATACCATTACACTTGTAGCATCTAACCTTTGACTTGTCAAATTTGCTACCCTTGCTGTCCTTTTTGATATACTTGTCTTTGTCTGCTTTGAAGGTCTTTTTCTGGAAGTTGCCTTGTCTTCTATTCTTCCTGAACTTCATCCTTCTGAAGTTTCTGACAATCATAGCAACCATCTCTTCCATGTCTGAATCAGAAGATTCATCACCAGTATTGGCATCAGAATTGCCATCAGTATCTGATGAAGAGTCGTCAGGATCTGACTCAGCTACTCTTGTTTTCCTTCTAGAGACCTCCATAGCTTTTCCTTTTGATTTAGCTTCTACATTCAAAGCAATTGACTTTGCCTTGCTGCTTTTCTTGTTCTTTCTCTGTTGAACTTCAAGATCATGAGTTCTTAGCATCCCATAGATCTCATCCAGAGACACAATGTTCAGATCATACTGGTGTCTAATGATTGAGGTCTGAGTATCCCATTCTTCAGGTAAAGCTCTAAGAAATTTGGTGTTTGAATCTTCAGTTTCATATACTTTGTCAACTAAGGATAAGCTGTTCAATAGTGTCAGAAATCTATCATATAGATCAGTCAGGCTCTCTTCAGGTCTTGCATCGAATTGTTCATATTCTTGAATCAAAAGAGCCCTTCTGTTTTTCTTAACAGATGCAGATCCCTTGCACTGAGTTTCCAAAGTATCCCAGATTTCTTTTGAAGACTTGCATGCAATCACTCTATTTGACATGACAGCATCAAGGCTATTATGCAAGATATTCTTTATCTTTGGTTCCCTGAGTACATGAGCTTTTTCTTCTGGAGTCCATTCAGCTTTAGCTTTGACCACATAATGTTCTGGTACTGTATCTGTTCGTTCTACGAACTTTGTTGGTATATATGGTCCATCACGAATCCTGTCCAAATTGTCAGGATCCATAGCCTCCAGGTACATCAACATCTTTACCCTCCATGTAGGATATTCTGATATCTTCAAGATGGGAATCTTCATGCTTTCATACTTGGTTGTCGACATCTTTAGATCGTATCTGATTCAGAATTAAATCAGTTTTGCTCTGATACCAATTGTTGCCCAGTAATAATCTATTGTAGAAGGGGGGGTTGAATACAATAGAGTAAGATAATCGACTTCTTAATGTATATATCACAAATATGAAAAAGAAAGATAACAGCTTTATTAAATCTGATATAAAACTGTTACAAACTCTCTCAAGAAATTCTGATGTTCTTGAGAGCTGCTAGTTTACAAAAACTCTCTCAAGAAATTCTGTTCTTAAGAGCTTCTCTTCGATTATGTTCTCTCTCGAATGAATACATAAATCGAAACCAAGACTGTGTTTATATAGTGCACACAGCTTCTCTATCAATTACAAGATAAGTCCTAATCAATAACAAAGATAGAAACATATCTTTAATCGATAGCTGCATCCTACAAACCAGGAACAAATAGAATAAACTTCCATGTTTATCTAGACTCCAAATATAACTCGAAGTAGGAATCCTGATCAGCTTCAAGTTCTGATGATCAATCCTGATCATAGTCTGAGTAGGAATCCTGATGATCAATAAGATACTGACGCTTGATCAAATACTGATGACCATGCAATACTGATGACGTCAGCAATCCTGATCAGTTGAGTCTAGCTTCTGACGATCATTGAATTCTGATCTAACACCAAGTAATACAATGTTTATCCACTATCAAGGAGGAGACTTATTCGCTAAGTCTCCTAAACATACTCTAAATACAGGGCTCCTGACGCCTATATAAGGACCATGATTCTTCACATTAGAACTACGTTTTCTGGCTTGATTCTCAGCATTGATTGAGATATGTAAGCATCTTGTGAGGGCCTATTTAGTCACGAAACACGAGAACAACCATTAAAGCTCGAAAGCTCCTAAACCCTAGCAATAAATTCACAAGTACGTTTTTTAATCCACAACAAATATATTTTAGATTAATTTTTTAAAAATCATAGAATTTTATGTGAGATATGATTTTTATGTGGGATAGAATTTTATTTTATTTTTAAAAACAACATACAACTCTACGTGAGATAAGATTTAAGATAAGATCTAAGGGGTGGAACCAAAAAAAGGCGTGAACCACATTTGATACTATTAAAAAGGGTTTCCCTTATTAATAAAGGTTATTTTAGTACAACAATAATATTATAATATATTTTAGATTAATATTTTTTTTTTGAAATCGTAGAATTTTATGTGGGATGGGATTTTTACGTGGGATAAAATTTTATTTTTTTAAAAAAATAATATAGAACTCTACGTGAGATAGGATTTTATGGGTGAAACAAAAAAAGTGTGAACCAAATTTGGTACAATTAAAAAGGAGTTTCGCTTATTAATAAAGGGTTTTTAAAAAAAACAATATACAATTCTATATGAGATAGGATTTTAGTGGTGAAACCAAAAAAAAAGTGTGAACCAAATTTGATACCAGATAGCAGTGATTTCACTTATTAATAAAGGTTATAAATAACCATAAAAGATTTATATGGCATAGATGTCTTATGCATGTACATTACATAAGTTAACAATTACTCCCTCCGTCCCCTCAATTCTTTACATTGAGGAAACGAGGCGAAAATTAAGAAAAAGTGTAAATTAATGGGGAAAAGTAAGAAAAATGAGTAAAATGGTGTGACTAATCAATATTTAATGTATAAAGTAGATATAGTGGATGAAAGTAGTGAATGTGGTTGTATTTTATATTATAAAATGTTACTATTTTTTGTATGTAAGAAAATGAGAGGAACGTACAAAAAAAAAGTATAAAGAAATGAGAGGGACATTAAAGAATCAGATATATTAGTAATTTACTTATCTATCGATATTAGAATAAATCAAGATTAATTATTTAACGAGATTCAACCGTGGCGTAATTGACGAGATGCCTTGTGAAGCATGTTCGGTACATGCATGAGCATATCATAAAGCTAAGTTCCTACTTCCTAGTCCCTACCCGCATATAAGCTGTGGACCACATTTTCAGAGACTATCATAAAGCTAAGTATTCAACAACTCAAAGTCTTGCAAACAATAATGTCATCGGAAACTGACGTCACTGCCTTCTCATCTCCACCCTTACGCCTCCGTTGGGACGTGTTCCTAAGCTTTAGAGGTGCAGACACACGTCGCACCATCACACAACACCTCTACGAAGCTTTACGAGCAAAAAATGTACGAGTTTTTCGAGATAATGATGGATTGATGCAAGGAGACTCACTCGATCCAATTCTTTTCGAGGCGATCCAAGACTCTGCTGCTTCCATTGCTATCATTTCAGTTAAATATGCTTCTTCGACGTGGTGCCTGGAAGAATTGGCCAGGATCTGTGAGGGTGGCCGCCTGGTGCTTCCTGTTTTTTATGGAGTTGATCCTTCTGATGTACGTAGACAAACTGGACCTTTTGAAAAACACTTTCGAGTTCATGAGACCAGGTATTCGGGTGAAGTCGTTCAGAGATGGAGGAATGCGATGAAAAGAGTCGGTGATAAATCTGGTTTGGTTCTCGGGGAGAATCAGTTTAGGTAATTAATCGCAATTATATGTTTAATTGGAATTTGGATTTGTGTTCATGCATGGATAAGAAGTTAGTTACATGATATCTTAGTTCGATCTCTGTTTGTCTGATATGGATTAGGAAATTCTGTTTCTGGTAATATATCAATAATTTCTTGTGGGATTACAAAATACATCTTTTGGGTTGTTAAATTAAATATGTTGTAGACTTTATCGAGATGTGAAAGTTGATCATATTAAAATCGATTCCTTGAGTTTAGGTTAATACAAGTTGATGGTCCCTGCTATACTTTACCAATTTTTTTATGTATGTTGCTTCTGATAACTTTAAAAATCAAAACGATGCAAGTATTTAACACAAGTCACCATGTACATGAAAACGTGCAAATGTATTGTTGGTCTCTCTTGCACTATGTTAGAATATATATCTTTGAGTTCTCTCTTATCTCCAAAGTTATCGCACTATACTAGCAAGGGCGGAATGAGTTGAAAGAATATTTTGGCATGAAATTTTTCAAAACTAATTGTTCACTCTATTTCGCGGAAGATTTTGTGACACTTCGGGTTAATTTTTCAGATAACACCTTAATCATACCATAAAGAAGTTGGTGCTTTACAAGTGACAAGTCCGGTTGATTAGACCAACAATACTCTTTTGTAGCAACTGAATATGACATGGAATCTCTTTAAGATTTTCCTCGTTGCACCATGTTACCGTAAAGCTTATTGTTGACGTGAATCTTGTAGGAATTTAGATTGTTTGATAGTTCGTTTGTAGATATCATCTCGTACTCGTGGGACCTTGTGAGATATTTTACCAAGGGTGATAATTTGTAACATATAAACCCCCAGCGAACAACATCTGTTGCTTACCTCAATCACTCTGCAGTTAGAGACATACTGACATGTAAACTAGGATTAACTTGAGACAAAAGATTGCTCTGCGGTGGTAAACCACTTCTTTAAAAGCGATTTCATCAAACCCAAAGGTGCAAGTCTAAATGTTGATCGCTTCCAAGGTTAACACAGCTTTCTCCAGTAGCGTACACTCGCAGCTAGAGTAAAAGAGTTTAATAAAGTAATGCCCAGAGCGGCAGAGCCTCAAAAGTGAAAGGGGATGTGAGTTTATTTTTTGTGTATCTAGTGCAGTACTCCCAGTAGGTATATATATACAAATCATAATTAACCTTTTAGTAACCTTTCACTAATGACAACAAAAAAGAGAAAATCAAAGGGTTGAAATCAATTCAATAATAAACAAAGAAAGTAGAGAAATGAAGAGACCAGTAGGGTTAAAAATATAAGCATAGTCGGTTTGCATTTCCTACAGTTATTTCTATTCCTAAGAGTAAAGAGCAAGAGAGGCACGAGAGACTGTTTTCGTAAAAATCCGATTGTTGTTTAAATATCATTACTTGTGTTTACTTAATATAACAATATCCACTCCTTGAGTTTAGGTGCACTACATGTTGTTGGACCCTCTTGTTTCTTGCACAATACCATTCTTTATGTATAGTAGATTCTGGGATTTTACAAGATTTTTTTTATTGATCTGCACATTGCACCAGGTTCTTGTGCTAGTATTGATGTACATTGATAACATGGAATACCTTATGGTTTATATATATACTGATTATGATCTAAGAGGCTTTTGATAACTCCTAAATACTTACTAAGCTATTTTAAGTTTATTTGGTTTGGATTTATTAAAGTATGCCATTCTGAATACGATTCAGGGGCTGAATGACTTGGAAGAATTTTTTGGCTTGCATTATTTCTGAATTAATTGTTCACTTCATTCCCTGGAAGATATTTAATTTTTTTTAATTGGTTTTGTCACATAACACCTTAATCATACCACTAAACACCTTAATCATACCACTAAAAGCTTGATGCTTCACAAGTCCCATTTATTTGACCAACAACACTCTTTTTTGGCGATTGAATTTTGATATGGAATCTCTTTAAGCTTCTCTTTGTTGCCATATTTCAGTGTAAAGCTTAGGATTGACATTGATTTTGTAGGAAGTTAGATTCTGGTTTGCTAATCACAGATAAGCTTAAATTTGACAGAGAACACAGGTAATCCCTTTCCATATATCATGGTACTCGTGGGACATTTTACCAAGGGTGATAGCTTAGAGTGGTGCTTTTCATTGTTTGTGACGAAATTTACATCAACTCCTTGCCTTAACGACCCTGCAAGTAAATGGACAAATTCATATATCAGTTCCTATGAAATGCGTGTTAATGGCATTTCACATTTGTATATAGACATCATGTATGGTTAATCTGTTTACTTTTATTGCAAAACTAGGGTGGTCTTTGTAGCATGTATGATGTTTTCCCACTATACGTGTTTATTTGCAGCCAAAAGTCAGAGGGGATTGAAACTTTAGTTAACAGAATCCTGACTGAGTTAAGCAACAGTCCGGAGGTGGTGGCTCCCTGTGCAGTCGGTCTAGAATCTCGGTTGGACACCCTGTGGAAAATGATAGATCTTACGAGCAAAGACGTCCAAGTTTTGGGGTTGTTCGGAATGGGTGGGGTTGGAAAAACAACCCTTGCTAAGGCTCTTTATAATAAGCTTTTCGGTCAGTTTGCAAATCGCATTTTCATGTCAGATGTCAGAGAAACTTCTAAAAGAAGTGGTTTGGTTACGCTTCAAAACATGCTTCTTCATCTTGTAGATGAGAAACCCGTATCTGATGAACTTTCTGGTACGAGAATGCTTAAACGTGTACTACAAGATAAGAGAGTTCTTATTGTGCTTGATGATATTGATGATTCAAGGCAACTAAATGCATTGGCTGCAAGTAAAGCGTGGTTTCATGAAGGAAGTATTCTCATAATCACTACTAGAGACAGAGGAGTTTTGCCTGCCCCTCTTGTGAATGAGGTATATGAGGTGAGGGAATTGGAAATCTCTGATTCAATCAAACTCCTCAGTTATCATGCATTAAGAAGAGATCAACCCACGGAACCATTTATGGACATGTCCCACAAAATCGTGTTGCTTACCGGAGGATTGCCTTTGGCGCTGGAAGTATTTGGTTCTTTTTTATTTGATATGCGAAAATTGAAGGAATGGGAAGAAGCTTTGCAAAACCTTAGGCAAGTAAGCCCGCGTCGTCTTCAGGATGTTTTAATGATAAGTTTTGATGGGCTTGACAAGCAAGAGCAGTGCATTTTCTTAGATATTGCATGCTTGCTTCAAAATCTAAAGTTTACTAGAGATGATACAGTTGATATAATGAGGGGTTGTGGTTTCGGGGCAGAGTCTGCAATTAAGGTCCTTATAGCAAGATCTCTTATAAAGGTTAAAGCGGACAACACCTTTTGGATGCATGATCAAATTATAGACATGGGAAGGCAAATAATTCAAAATGAGAACCTTGTAGATCCTGGAATGCGTAGTAGACTGTGGGATCAGGGTGATATTCAGGGTGTCTTGCTAAATCGGAAGGTACGCTCGTTAAAACTCATCTTTTTGTGTAATAGTTATACATGCTAATTCTGTCAGCTGTAGAGAATAAGCCAGCCAAGTTGAACTGCCAGAATATTAGTCTGTTGTAAATTTTTGTAATTAGTGAGTCCAGCATATCACTGTGTTTAAAAATTATCAGCCTTGCACTAGAAAAATAAGATGTAACCAGTCTTGCATATATTAACATGTAATTTAGTGTTATGTATACTGGTAAAGGGGTAAACATGGTACTATCATTATCTTTATTTTCTTTTGGGTTTCTTTCTCCATGCTATCATCTACTAATTGACTGCTATGTTAATAAAAAAAAAGATGTATTATCTGAATTCATCTTACTGTAAGTGATTTATGTTAGGGGACAAGAAATGTCCAAGGTATCACTCTCGACTTTGACAAAAGGCAACGGAAAAAACCGGGGGTATTGAGTGCTCAAACAATTGCTCGGTCCAACCTTCAAAAAAATCCAGGTGTGGTCTCTGCACTAGCATATTTGAAGTTGAGGTTCAAGGACTACTGTGAACGAGAGGGAGAAATTGTATTCTTTACAAAATCATTTGAACCGATGATTAATCTGCGGATGCTTTACATCAGTAATGTGACACTAAAAGGAAATTTTAAGCATTTTCCCGCTGAACTGAAGTGGCTGCAATGGCGAAAATGTCCTCTGGATTATCTTCCTTCTTTCTATCCTCAAGAGCTCACTGTCCTTGATCTTGCTGAAAGCAAACTCAAAAACATCTGGGGTCCACAGAGGTGGTCGTGGTACAATAATAAGGTATGTGTACTTACTGGTGATCAACTCATCCATGATATATGCTCTTTTGATCTTATGTTATAAAGTAAACACAGCTGCTGTGGGTCTTGGTATTGAAAATAAATTAATCTGCTTTTATAATAAAAACTGGACCTATATTGAAGTTAAGTTCAAAAACGATCACACTCTTATTTAATCACAGGATTATAACACAAATACTTTATGATGCATCTAAGATCTTGCTGTTGTTTATCGAACTGATAGTATGGCTTCATCAGACACTTTGTAATGGCAATATTCTAGTTAAGTGTATCTCATAACAGTGGAGTCCAATGATTTTAATCAAAATTTAGTAGCACTTTCTTCCTTTTTTTTCCCTTTATTATACTTTCTTAGTATCTCTCTTGTTTGGCTGAGCCGAAGGATATAGTTTCTGAATCTTGGTCATGGAGGCATCTCTACACTATGACTAGTCTTCCTAATGTACATATAAATTCCACACATATTCTTATCCTTGTGTTTGGGTTTTGTTTCGCACTTGTTTTTTTGATTCAGGAAAAGGTTACTTTTCTCTACAATCTAACCATGTTAATTGTTTTGTTCACCAGGTGGAAGGAAAGTTAATGATTTTAAATCTCCACAGTTGTTATAATTTAACTGCCGTTCCGGATCTATCAGGACAACCTAACTTGGAAAAACTGATTCTTGAGGGTTGTATTGAACTGACTAGGATTCATAAATCAGTTGGGGATCTGAAGAAATTACTTTATTTAAATATGAGGCGATGTTCCAACCTAGTTGAATTCCCAACTGATGTGTCTGGGCTGAAATGTTTGAAGAATCTTGTCCTTTCCAAGTGCTCCAAACTTAAAGAACTACCACAAGATATGGGCAACATGAGTTCTTTGGTTGAACTGCTCCTTGATGACACTGCTATAGAGAAATTACCAGAATCCATATTCCGCCTCACAAAACTTGAACTTCTTAGCATGAAAGGTTGCCGATCATTGAAACAATTGCCTTTTTGCATCGGAAAGCTGGTGTCTCTAAAGAAACTTGTGCTAAATGATTCCTCATTAGAATATATACCCGATTCTGTTAGAACTTTGGGAAATCTTGAGGAGTTGAGCTTGATGCGGTGTACATCACTTACTGCTATTCCGGATTCTGTGGGAGACCTCAAATCCTTGTGCAAGTTTTGGCTTAATGGTTGCTCGATAACAGAGATGCCAGATTGCATAGGTTCATTGTACTATCTGAAGGTCTTATCAGTTGGTGAATGTCGTAATCTTAATATAGTGCCTGCCTCCATCGGACAGTTAGCTTCTATTATTGAGCTTCAATTAGATGGGACATCAATAGTGAGTCTTCCTGATCAGATTGGTTCCCTGAAATCACTCCAGAAACTTGAGATGAGGAATTGTAAGTCTCTTACATCACTACCGGAAACATTCGGTAAATTATTGACTCTTCAGACATTGATCATCGTGAATGCTGCCATCCAAAAGCTGCCAGAAAGTTTTGGGCTACTAGAAAATCTCTTCATGCTAAGGTTAAACAACTGCAAGCACCTATGTTCTCTTCCCTCTTCATTTGGAAATTTGAAGTCTTTGTGTCACTTGCACATGATAAAAACTGCGTTAAGAGACTTACCTGAAAGCTTTGGAATGCTCTCTAGTTTAATGGTACTGGAAATGGGCAAGGAACGGTGGGCTGAAGCACCTTTGGATGCTGAAGCGCCTATCGTTGCACTTCCATCTACTTTCTCTAATCTATCGCTGCTGACAGCGTTAAATGTTTGTGCATGGAAAATAACAAGGGATATACCTGACGATTTTGAGAGCTTGTCATTACTGAAAGATATAAATTTAGGGCATAATGACTTTTGTCATCTTCCATCGAGTTTAAGAAAACTGCACTTTCTTGAAAAGCTTAATCTTGCTCACTGCAAAAAGCTCAGATTTCTTCCACCACTTCCCTCAAGTTTGACAGAGTTAAATGCTGCAAACTGTATAGCGCTGGAAACTATATCCGACTTGTCAAATCTGGAACATCTAACAGATATGCACCTTTCGAACTGTGAGAAGTTAGTTGACGTCCCAGGATTTGAATGCTTGAAGTCATTGGCAAGGTTGCACATGTGTGGTTGCAGTTCATGCTCTCCTGTGTTAAAGGAAAAACTTAACAAGGTCAGTACTCTCTCCCTCCCTCCCTCCCTCTTTAGTGTGCGTGCGTGCATTCACGCCAAATTATGGACTAGTACTGGTTGCACTCTTGCACTATCATGTATACACTAGTAGCCCATCAGTTTCAGAACGATGTTCAATTTACATTTTACTTTTGGAATGTAGGCTGATTTGAGGAAGATGATGAATCTAAGTGTGCCAGGCAGCGATCTCCCACATTGGCTAACCCAAAAAGTGGTTCGATTTTCGGAGCAAAAAAACTTGGTGATCAGAGGTATTATAATAGGAATAGTTGTCTCGGTTGATCAACACGTACAGAATGATATAAGGGATCAATTACCTGTGTTGTTTGGTATTTATGCAAAAATCATTAGATTGAACATGCCTGTGTTCACATCGGCAATGAACTTGCATGGAGTTCCGAAAACACATGAAGATCAAGTTTACTTGTGCAGATATGGACATTACACTCCGTTAGTTTCTCTTTTAGAAGATGGTGATGTAGTAGAGGTATCTGTGAATGAAGTGCCTCATCTTAAGGGAGTTAAAGTGAAGAAAAGTGGTGTCCATATTATTTTTGAAAATGACGACGACTACGATGGAAATGAAGAATATCTCGACGAAAGCCAACTTTCTGTGTCAGAGAAACTAAGTAAGTTTCTCAAATCTTCCGAACTAGACAATGTTACGAACTCCAGTGATGAAGTAGATAAAACAATGCAAGAATCGGGGTCAAGAGCAGACGTAAAATCTAGTCATAGAATTCCTCTTTTCATCATCTTTTTTCTTTCTTGTTTCATCGTGTTCATTAGTTGGTTAGTCTTGCCTTTGGTTAGTCTTAAGTGACCACAAATTAACGGTCCAATAAATTTTTTATTTGTATCTGCAAAATTCTAGGTTTCGCAAGAACCATCATGTGTTTCAAAAAGACAAGATCCATATTATCGATATTTGATAATTGAATTCTACTGCAAAGATATGATGTTGATTTTTGCTTTCTTCCAAAGAGTTGCCAACACCATACATCATACATGTACAGAAAAGATTGCAATAAAACGGACCGAGAAGATACATCATCTAGCCATAGGATTACGATTTTCCTTATATTTGTTGTTTGTTTCAGTGTTTGGTAAAGTTGGCAAGTCTTCAATTTTGTCACTTGAAGACTTCCGGTTTGAGAAGCTTTTGAAATGTCATCCAAGTGACTTTATGGTCCATGAGTCTTATATATGGATCCTTAGAATCTTAATTTTCGCTTTAGAAGAACGTATGCTTGACATATATTGCATTTGATCTAGAGACTGCAACTGGCAATCGATTTGTAATAGGATGTTCTCGGTGCAAATGTATCCGCAAGCATGCTAATCATATGAATTAAAAATTCCTTGTCAATTGTCCTGCAGTTGTGATTATCACTGTTGTGGGATGCTGGTTTTTCAGAGTGGTTAAGGGAGAAGATTTAAGATCTTTCGAACTGAGAACCCTAAAAACCGCCACAAGTGCAATTTGCCTCGAACTGGAGAGACCCTGCGGAAATTTTAGTTTCTTTCATCTAAATTTGGTTAATCTTTGCCGCTGCTCCCACAACGAACTATGTAATTTATCTTCTGTAGTGTTGTTAGGAGAATTTCGTACAACAGTGTGTTGAAGGTTTATGGAAAATTGTGGCTGGACTTGTATGATGACTCCTCAAAAATTGAATAAAGAATGGGTTTTTTCTCTTGCTCTTGCCGAGTGTCAATTGTGTATCATACAAGGTGCCTACGTACCCCTTTTTATAGGGATCAAGCCTCACGTAGTTCTTGGAAAACAAGTTATTGAATAAGCCCATTCAGTCCAAGCCCATACAATAGTCAAGATTTATGTTCCCAAAAATAGCTCAAGGATTATCAATCCACCTCATGTTCCCATAAATAGTTCCAAGGATCATCAATCCTCCTCAAGTTTCCATAAATATTCTAAGGATCATCAATCCTTCTCAAGTTCCCATAAATAATCTGGTCTTCACACGTTTTCCTACAATCTCGCGGCATCTCCGCATTTCTTCCCATGATTGTAGGTCTGTCCCGTGTTTAACCAAGAAACATTCCATAAATAAGAATTTCCATATGCTGGGCTTCACCCACGATGCGAGCTGGCCAGGCTCGCATCGCACAAAACATATAAAAATTACCCTTTCATAGTTTAAGTGGTGTGAGCTCACCTATGTTTAATTATTTTTATTTCTGATAAGTAACACGAGCCCATTACTTCATAATGGTGAGAGCCCATAAGCTTAAGGCGAGGGTTCATAAACAAGGACGCGAGCCCATCAAAGTGAACTCATAGCGAAGCGAGCCCGATTATGACGCGACCCCTTGTCAAGGTGGGGACTCATAACGAAGCGAGCCCATCATACTTGGAAGGATTTTGGGCTCAACATAGCTTCATGATGTGAGCCCTAATTCCAGTCCACACCAATCTCTAAAATATAATTTATTCTCTAGGCCCAAATCACTTGGGGGACCTGTCTAGGGCCCATTACCGAAAATCCAGTATAACAACTACCCCCCAAAATTGCTTAGTAATCTCATATAAGGAATTTTTCATTTGTTCCCAATAACACGATGCGAGCCCAATTCCCAGCTCGCATATTATCCAGCTCGCATAGCATCCAGCTTTGCTCACTACTGTCAGACGCGTGTTCACCCGACCGTTTGACAGCTGTTCATAAAAAGACGTGTCATCCACTCAAATTCGGACACGTGTCTCTTGTATTCTCTCTCCTATCCTCTATAAATACCTCGAAATTTCAGTTCATAAGTTCATTTTATCAGAAACAGCAAAGAAACTCTGTCCAATTTGCTAAAGGATCAAACACGGCGAGAATTATCATAACTTCCCGGCGTTCGTCTGCAACTTCATCAAGTTCCTCAAGTTCATCCTCTAATCCTTCCCAAAGTGAGTTTTTAATCTCAAAAACCTTCTTTCATATGTATTTTTTATGTTTCTATAATGCGCAATTGTTCGAACTTGACAATTTGCGAACTGAGTTCCCTTATAGAAGCGAACTCACACCACGGTTCGAGCTGAACCTGGTAGCATATTAAAACGAGGCCTCTGTTCGTATCGAACAGTAGCCCCAATTGTCCATGCGAGGCGAGAACACTTAGGATTCGTTAATACCTTTTTTCTTCTTATTTTTAGGGGCACACACTAATTTTCACCATCTTTTTCAGATGTCGAGTGCGACCCCATCTCCGTCTGTCGGTTCGCTCAAAACTCCGAGCCCGGCTCATTCTTCTGCGACCCCATCTCCCTTGAATCAGTATCCTCCCGAACTCAGGGGTTCCAAGGAGTTCCAACGCGAACTGACATCCATCTCAGGTCGTTTAAGTCAGCCCATCTCTCCCAATTCAGCTATTACTCTGGAAGGGGCTGCCAACATCGCACGGGTAGAAAGTGCGATGCGAGCTAGTGGTTCCAGTTCGTTGGGACTTCAGCTCGATCCCAACTCTACACCAGAAGATTATAATAGGGAGAAGAACCTATATTCTTGGAGAAACAAGAAAACAGGGCCAAGTGTTCCTAGCTCATTCGATCTTGATGACCTTTTTAATCGTCCAATTCCTCCCTTAAGTGAAGAAGAGGCTAATGCTCGTATAAATCAATTACTTCAAGAAAGAAAGGCAAAGCTTCGCCTCAACCCTGATTCTGCTCATGTTCCTATTGAGATTTCAGAGTCGTCCACTGACAGCTCCCTAGGGAGTGCTTTTTATGCCAAACGTAAGGGCAAAGCTGTGGCTCACATCGCATCTCCTCAAGATGAGTTTGATCAAGATGATGAAGACGAGGACACCAGTTCATACTGGTCCTATGACAGCCCTGCTAGCGAGGAGGTAGCAGATGTATCAAAAGAGATAGATTTCTGTAACTACACCTACGTCCCCGAACTGTCCCCTGTTCCATACGAACCTGTCAAACAACCCGAGCTCGAAGGGGTGGTCTTTCTTAAGAAGCGAATAATTCCTGATGGCGATGAGAGCTCGTCTGCTTTCCACGAGGACGGTAAGATTTTAGCTTGCCGGGACATGTCTACCTCGATGACTGAGGACTCTCTACGCGACCTCGTAGAGCAGTTTAGGCCAGAGGGTCGTATTATCCTGCCCGCACCGCATATGAGGTGCTATCATTTTAATCATCCAGAAAATGGAGGACGGGCACCTCGCATGGTTCTTTCAGCTTTCCTGTTGAAGCTGGGCATTTCTGCACCTCTTCATCCTTTTATTCAAGAAATTTTAGAGTACTACGGGCTCGCACCGCTACAAATTAACCCTAACGGGTACAGGTCTGCTATTGCTTTGTACATTCTCTACAAAAAACAAGGCTACCCTACTCTCACCGCAAGGCAGCTGGGATATTTCTTAAATTTGAAGCATTCGGCCGAGTTTGGCTACTTCTACCTTTCAGTATGGCCTTACTACAACAAGAAAAAGTTAATCTACGGGGGCCCAAGCAACTCAGGCAAATGGAAGGACCATTTCTTCTATGTTCACGAAGTTCCCCGAGTTCAAACTCATTTTTACTACGACCCTGGTAAGTACTTTATTTGAGCTCGCATCGTTTCTTCGTCGTCTCGCATCGTTCTTTTGAGCTCGCATCGTGCTCATAGTTTATTTCTATTCGCAGAACCCCCCGTGAGAACGTCTTTGCAAGGTCAGGAGAAGGTTAACGCTGATAACCTTCTAAAGATCCCCGTTTCCGAACGCAACATTAGAAAATTGATTACAACTGCTAACCTTGTCGAGTATGGCTTTTTAAAGGAAGGGACTAGGTTGACCCCTAACAAAAAGTCTAAAAAAAGAAAAGGTAAGTTCCCGTCGACGCGAGCCCTTTATTTATTGTACTAACTCTTTTATCCTCGTTTTATTTCAGGAATGGCAATTTCTCCTCCTCCCTTTTTGGACGAGCCAGAGGTTCAGGCTCGCACCGTTCCTTCTGCCAGCCAGGCCGGCTCTCACGCCGAGGGCTCGAACAAAGTGACTTCTCGAAAAGAGATCCCTCCCCAGAGGACACTTACTGAATATTTGGCTACTGGGGGGGCTTCTCCTCACAAAAAGAGATCCAGGCAGTCCAAGGATGTCCCTCATGAAGCCGAGGTAGTGAAGCGGGCTCGCAAAGACTTGCCCCCTAATCCTCAAGGAAGTACTATGGCCAGTACTCTAGTTCGACTAGGAGCCCCGCATATTACCGAGAGTGATTTGAGGGCATGGACTTCGAGTTCATTCGAAGCCAACAATGATGCTCTTACCAAGGCTACAGCCGAGGTGTACATAAGGCAAATTCATAGACACAAGGAACTTCGCTCGATGGGTCAGGCCTCTGCTCGCCTTGATAAGGATAACAAAATTTTGAAGTTTAAGCTTGACGAAGCGAGGAGATCAAATGTGGCCTTGGTCGAGGAGTCCAAGCAAAGTATCCTTGATGCAACCACAAGTCTTGAGAAGGATTTGTGCGAGTCCAAAGCACTTGTGGAAAAGATGAAGGAAGAGCATTCCAACGCTCTAACTGATGCTACTTCTGAGATCAATTCTCTAAAAGCCCAAGTTGCTGAGGCCGAAGCTAAAATGGCTGCCCAGAATGCTGAATTCGAGGCCAAGTTCTCCATGTTAGAGGCGAGCCGGGCTGAAGAGGTCAGGGATGCAAAGGCCCTAGGGTCCAAGAACTTCATGAAGGGCTTCATGTCGAAGGTCCCCGAGTTCGATTGGAGTCCTTTAGGTGCAGCCACTGTCACCTATGCTGAAAAGCTTCGAAAGGAAATGGAGGAGGAGGCTGCAGAGAGGGCTCGCATCGAAAGCGAGGTTCAGCCCGCTCCAGGGTCTCCACCTGCTATTGGGTTGAATGAGGAAACTCCTCAGACTTAGTTTTTATTTGATTATCTTTCTTTGGGGATGCGGGCACCCCGTTTGCCTCGCAAGCTTGTAATCATTTGTCAACCTTGGTCCAGTAACACTTAAACTTTTATTAAGTACTTTTGTGTTTGCTCCTGATTTTGCATATTTTCCTGTTTGTCTTTTCTTTCTTTTGTATTATAATTATATTCAACTCCCACCAGGTTTACTTCGCATGGGACTACTATGCCTTGTTCATGCGAGGCCCCTCTTCGCATCGTTTTTAATTCTACTTTGCTCCAAGGTCCACCTCGCACAGGTGTTTACCTCGCACAGAGTTCCATCTCAGCTTTTTATTTTCCCAACTTTCTTGAGCTCGTTTTTAAAGAGGGCTCGCCTCGCACGAGCTAATTTTGCAAAATTGATGGGCCGAGGCCCAATCTAATGTACTTCTAAAAAGAAAGTAAAATTTGCGTAATGCACAATAAACTTCAACTTTATTTAGATAATAAAACTTCCATCTTCTTACATAATAACAGACCTAGACTTATTACATTGTATGTCAAGGGAAGGTGCCTATATGACACTACCCCCCGAGACTTAGGATAAATATCAATGTATGCTAAGTCTTAAATAGATTGAAACTACTGATAATATCTCCTCAAGTGCTCAGCATTCCAGGCCCTTGGTATGAGCTTTCCCCGTATGTCATTGAGATGATAAGTTCCTTCCCATAGAACTGATTTGATCTGATATGGGCCTTCCCAATTTGCACCAAACACTCCATGATTAACTATCTTGGTGTTAGGCATTACTCGACGGAGAACCAAGTCCCCTACACGGAAAGGTCGGGCTCTCACCTTGCGGTTATAATGCCTTGCGGTTCTCTGGTGGTATGCTAGCAGCCTTGCTTGGGAATCAACCCTTGTTTCTTCAATCATGTCCAAGTAAAGACGATGATTCTTCTCACTATTCTCTGGGTCATAATGAGCTCTCCTAAAAGATCCAGCTCCCACCTCCACTGGGACCATAGCCTCACATCCATACACCAAGGAGAAGGGGGTCTCCCCCGTTGTGGTTCGGGGAGTGGTGTTATAAGACCATAGAACTTGTGGAAGTTCCTCTGGCCAATTCCCCTTAGCATCCTCAAGCTTTGCTTTCAACGTGTGCTTCAAAATTTTGTTGATTGCCTCAGTCTGACCATTTGTCTGTGGATGGCTCACTGCACTGAAACTTTTCAGCATTCCCAACCGGTCACAAAATTCTCTCATCTCCTTACTGTCAAACTGTTTACCATTATCTGAGATCAACTTGTAGGGTATTCCAAATCGACAAACAATAGCCCGATACACAAAATCAATGAGCTTTTTTGCAGTTATTGTGGCCAAGGGCTCAGCCTCTGCCTACTTAGTGAAATAATCCACCGCAACCACAGCATACTTCACACTTCCTTTAGCCTTAGGCAGTTCTCCAATCAAATCTATCACCCACATGGCAAAGGGCCAAGGGCTCATGAGTGAGGTTAAAGGTGCCACTGGACTGTTATGAAAATTTGCATATCTTTGGCACTTGTCACAAGCTCTAGCAAACTCGAAAGCATCTTTCTTGAGGGTCGGCCAGTAATATCCTTGACGAAGTATCTTTTGTGCCAATGAGCTACCCCCCGAGTGATTACCACAGATGCCTTCATGAACTTCCCTTAGTATATAGTTGCACTCGTCTCCATCAACACACTTGAGTAGGGGCACATTGAAGCCTCTCCTATATAAGTCCCCATCATATATTGCATACCTTGCAGTCATGTATCGCATACGTCGTGCTTCATTCTTGTCATCTGGTAACACACCATCTTTGATATAAGCTAAGAGTGGAGACATCCATGTAGCTTGTTCTGCCACAACCATTAGCTCCTCCTCTGGCACACTAGGCCTCCTCTGTATTTCCAAGGGTGTTGACCCTAACAGAGTGGTCTCACGACGCGACCCGAACTTAGCAAGCTCGTCTGCCGTTTCATTTTGGCCTCGAGGGATGAGCTCTAGGCTGACTTCATTAAATAACTTGATTAACCTCTCTGCACAACGCAAATACAACTCCGTTCTAGGCCCTCGTGCCTGATACCCCCCATTTATCTGGTATACTACAATCATGGAGTCACTAAAAGCGTTAAGGTTTTCCACCTTGAGTTCCAATGCCAACTTAAATCCGTTGATTAAGGCCTCGTACTCAGCATCATTATTTGTTGCATGAAAGGTGAAGTGAACCGCCCTCTTCACCCTACATCCTTCTGGGCTCACCAATTCGAATCCCGCTCCGGCTCCATCTCCATTAGATGCCCCATCAACATATAAGCTCCACCAAGGGGCACTATTCTGGTTTTCCTCCATTGGCCCTTCTGGATAAATTTGCAAGGCCCTAGGATCCTCTTCTACTTGAGATGAAAATTCCAACACAAAGTCTGCTAGAGCTTGTCCTTTAATCGCGACCCGAGGCTTATACTCCACATCAAACTGTCCTAGCTCGACCGCCCATTTCAACATCTTTCCTGACGTTTCTGGTTTGTGCAACACCTGTCTAAGAGGATAGGCTGTTCTCACCTCGATCTTATGAGCTTGAAAGTAGGGACGAAGCTTCCTTGAGGCGAGGATTAGAGCATACACTAGTTTTTCCATGTTCAAGTACCGAGTTTCTGCACCGATTAGCCTTTTTCTCATATAGTAGATAGGGAGCTGAGCATCGCTTTCTTCTCGAACCAGTACCGCACTCACCGCATATTCAGATACAGCCAAGTAAAGCACCAGTACCTCCCCCTGTTGTGGATTAGACAATAAGGGTGGTGTGCTCAGATGCTTCTTGATATTCTGAAAGGCCTCTTCACATTCCTCTGTCCATTGAAAATTCTTGCCCACCTTCTTAATAGCCTTAAAGAACTCTTGGCACTTGTCAGAAGATTTTGAGACAAATCTGTTCAACGCTGCAATTCTCCCTGTGAGACTCTACACATCCCTTACCCTACGAGGTGATCTCATCTCCATTAGAGCCTTGATCTTGGCCGGGTTAGCTTCAATTCCTCGATGGTTGACAATAAACCCCAGGAATTTTCCCGATTCTACCCCAAACACACATTTTTGGGGGTTGAGCTTCATTCTGTAGATACGCAAGATAGTGAACATTTCTGCCAAATGCTGAATGTGGTCCTTGGCCTCCTTTGATTTTACAAGCATGTCATCAACATATACCTCCATTGTCTTCCCGATGTGGTCTTTAAACATCTTATTCACCAATCGCTGATAAGTTGCTCCCGCATTAACCAACCCGAAAGGCATCCCAATATAACAGTATAGGCCTCGATCAGTGATGAACGAAGTGTGTTCTTGATCTGGCCCATACATAAGAATTTGATTATAGCCTGAGTAAGCATCCATGAAGCTTAACAATGCGTGCCCTGCAGTGGCATCTACAAGCTGATCGATACGAGGAAGTGGGAAGCTATCCTTTGGACAAGCCTTGTTCAAATCGGTGAAGTCAACGCAGGTTCTCCACTTCCCATTTGGCTTCTTCACCAGCACAGGATTAGCCAACCAATTCGGGTAGAATGACTCCTTGATGAGCCCGACTTCCATTAATCTGTCCACCTCTTCTCTAAGGGCCTCAGCTCTCTCTCCGTTAATAGGTCTTCTCTTCTGCCTTATTCCCTTCTTGCTGGGGTCTAAGTTCAACCTGTGGCACATTACTTCTGGTTTGATTCCTACCATGTCAGCGTGAGACCATTCAAACACATCCAGGTTCTCCTTGAGGAATGAGACGAGGTTGTTTCTCATTTCGGGGCCGAGATTTGCTCCAATCCTCAAAACTTTAGTCGAGTCATTTGGGTCCACCAAGATAGGAATGATATCCTCGAATGTTCCAGCTCCGTCTGGTAGGGGAGGCATTCTTGGGTCCAAATCAACATCAATGGTTTTATCCATGCTAGGCTCTCCTACTTCAGTAATGCTAAGATGGTCTCCATTATTGATAGACAGCTCCGGTGTTTCTTGTTGGATGTTCCCTTCTGTTGTAATGGTGATCTCTCGAGAGACTCCCGTTGGCAAGTTTATCAGAATTGAGGTCTCTTTCTTCATCCATTTTCCTTTATTCAATCTGGAGGCTATCTGTTCCGGGCTCTCTTCATCATCGCTGGCCTCCTCCACTATGCCTTCCTGCAATGTCATAATGGGTTGGGAGGGCTCCATCATTAAGGCTCCGGGCCTAGGCTCCACTTCAATTCCCAGGCTCTCGAAGTAGTCTTCCGGGAGTTCCTCTATAGATATCATGTTACAGACATCCATCATGAGGGTGTCCACACGTTTCCTTTTCTTTTCCTCACTATCTTCCACAGGCTCTGGTTCTCTAAGGTCTACCACTTCTCGTCGAACATCTAACTTCTCTGCCCCTTTCACGACTTGGTTGTAGCATACTCTTGAGTCATATTGGCATCCCTTTACTTGTCCGACACCTGTAGAAGTTGGGAACTGTTAGGTCCCGAAGTATCGTAGAAGGGGGGGGTTGAATACGATACTCACAAATAATTCAATTTCGTTCGCGGATAATTCATTCAGTTCTATAACGAAATCAAACACACCAAACCAAACCAAGAGTCGGGGAATATATCGTTTTATAAATATAAACCTCGAGGGGTGCTACAATTTCTAATCCGTAGATTAGCTTCAATGAGTTCTAGGTTATTCATAATCAATACAATGAAAGAATTTTGAGCACTATAAATTTCTATGATCTTCTCAGGCTCAAAACTCTCTCTCAGTAGTTGCTACTATGAACTAACCTCGACTGAAGAAGACACACTCTTCTCTCTGTTAATTGTAGACTTCTGTTTTTGAAAACTATCGAACCTTAATTGTTAAAACAATCTTGGCCGTCCAATTCTCATCAACCTGACAGACAAACAAACTTTTCACCCACTTTTCCAAATGAAAACTATCGAATGAATAAAGTAATTATTCAATTCGATAGTTTTTAAATAAAAACTATCAAATAGAATACTTACTTTATGCTTTCCATTCGATGGTTTACTAAACTAGAAAACTATCAAATAATAAAGTAATCATTTCATTCCATGATTACATACATTCGATGGTTTTCTATTTTAGAAAACTATCAAATAATAAAATAATCATGTCATGTCATGATTACATATATTCGATGGTTTTCTAATTAGAAAAACCATCGAACCTTTTCTTTTGTTAGTCTCCAGAAAAGTTTCAGGGTGTTTAAGTTTTAGACTGTATCAATTTCTTCCGAGACGATAAAACAATTTGATCTTTTCAGTGCCGTCACCTAGTGCAACTGTTCTGGTTCACAGATGAATAACACTTGATCAATTCTTCTTTTATGTCTGCAATTCAATGCTGCTAATAAGTCCTTTGTCGTTCTGGTTGCTTCATCACTGGAATCCCGTGGCACTTAACCCTAAATCATTCACATACTTCTGTCGTCTTGAAAGTCTTGTTTCTTTTGATGTCACTAAGGCTTGAACATTTTCATGAACTTCTTTCCGTGACCTGTTTACGGACTTCAAGAATACATAACGTATTTTGATTTTTTGAGTTTACCTTTTCTTCTTTGATTCTGGATTCCTGTGCTTCTATTAATATTATTGTCTGTCTTGTCCTTTGTTGAGTTGTAGTTATCTCTTTTACATCTTATGTTACATTATGCTTTACAATCTCCCCCTATTTGATTGGATAGAGTTCGACAAGCAAATACTTCGAGGATAACTCAACTAACTAAGGAAACATGAAACTACTTAAAGTAAGACAGCGTAATAATATCAATGCATTCTGGATCAGATATATATACATTTCCAGATTTCATAACTCAAAGAACAATAAAACTTTTCACTTTGAAGTTGCTCCTCTTGTTTGAGCTGACAGTTCTCTTGTTCTTTGCTTCAATCTTCAGTCCATTCCAATCTCACCTTCTTCACTCATTGGATCGGAGTTAGCAGCTTGATAATCAATCACTGATAGATAGTGCAGTGGTTCTCCGGGTTTAAGGATTGCTCCTTGGATGTGTCTTCCAATATATTCAACCTCTTGACCCACTCCAGCCCATAACCATGCAATGTTAACATCTTTCTTGTTTAGCTTTGGCATGTTTGGCAATCTGGTATGCACTTCCAATCCTTTCTCCACTCTCTTCCTATAGTAGGGAACATTCTCCTTAAGATATTTTCTTAGAGTGTCGGCTGCTTTGTCCTTCTCCGTTGATGTGAATCCAGTGGATCTAAGATACTTCTCAACTGATATTAGATATTCGTTTGGGTAATCTCTCAGTTTGTCCTCCGTCAGATAGCAGATTCTGAACAAGTCATTCGTCATGAATCTAACCATAGGAGGGTTTTCAGTAATCTCTGGACTGACCTTCATCAAGATTTCCTTAACATGCTCACGGAGCAGTTCATTTAGCTTTGTAGTTCTTTGGATCTTGATGAGAATCACCTTCAGTGGTGTCTATTTTAGCTCTTTGAGCTTTCACCATCTCCAAGGCAGCTTCTTCTTCCAGTGATAGAGAATTTGCTTCTTCTTCCATATCATCATCCAAGATAGGATGTCCTATTGGCTCTGGATAATATGGCTCATGCTCCTCCTGTAGTGGTTGCTCTTGCATGATCTCAAATTCCTCCTCACTTTCTTCTTCTTGCACAATGTCTTCAATCCAGTACTGTCTAACTGGAATAGCTTCATTGGTTTCCCAAACTCCCCATCCAGTTGTTTGCCAACCTTCATTAGTCACTTCATTTGTTTCCCCTTCTCCAACTTTCTCCCCCTTAGTTGAGGAATCCTCGATGAAGTTATCCTCATTGTAAAAGGTAGTAGAAGGATCAGGTTGTTGCTGTGAAGGTCCGGGTTGTTGGTTCCTCAACATATTCCATAATCTTCTTGAGGGTGGATTGAACATGTACCTCCAGGTAATAGCAAATCATCAATATTTGAAAGGGTTAGGGTGTCATTCCTCACGTTTGGCTCTGGGTGTACACTCAACGTTTATGTCGGTGTTTAACTCATTTTTCCTTTCCCACTCAGGCCAGGTGTAAGTGTTTTTGTTTCACTCAATCCCTTTTGTGCTAGTTGTACCTGCAGAAGAAAACACCGTAGCCGTCCTTAAGGAGGTCACCGGTGGTGCAATGGGGCTTCGCAAGTCCCCGTCCTTGGTTAAACCAAGTTGCTGATCATCCGTGGATGATGTATCCTTTAAAGGATCTAGAGTTTGAATCTCTAGGGGGTTAGAAACAGGCTCTTTAACAGCAGAGATCCCGAATCTTCCCCAATAGTCTGTGAAGACTTTACCTCAGTTGACTTGTCAATAGTAATTGATTCATCGTCACCGAGTTGCCGATCTGCACCTACGTCAGACCCTTTACCCGCAGGATCCAGATATGTTCCATCTGGGGAGGTAGACAATGACCTTTTAGATTGTGCATTTAGGTCAAAGCCTTCTCTCGACGTCTGTGAAGACTCTTGGTTCAGTAAAGAACCTTCAATCAGTGAACCTAACCGTAATATGGTCGGAACACTAGTTGCTTCCGTCAATTCTTCCTTACTTGATTGAGCTATTGGTTCAGATATTGCTTTAGTTAATGTAGCCCAATCAGCATCAGAAAAATCAATAAAGGGCGCTTTGGATGATTGAAATGAAGTTTCAACAGTTGCCTCGTTTTCTGTTCTTCTCCTTTTAGAGTAAGGCAGAGCTGTTGTTGAATGGCGTATCTCCTTATGTGGTGCTGCTTTGGCACTATCTCCCTCTACACTCATGGATGTCTGAATATTGGGTATATGAGGGTAATGAGGTTCGTTTGTGGTTTCATTTGGCTCTTCCAAAGGCTCTTCGACCGTGGTTAGAGATTGTGGGTTGCAATCTCATGGTCTGGATGGCCACTGAGGGCTCTGGATCAACATCCATTGTTGTGGTTCAGGAGCCAGTTCAGGTTGAGGAATGTTACCTTCATTTACCTGTTCCCCTGGGGGTAGAAGTGGTAGGGGCACCATTCTTAGATATTCAAGTTTGAACAGTGGGTACCCCTGGAAGATATTCTTTCTTATCAGAGCGGTTATTGCATTGCTCTTCATCTTCATGCACTCCATGGTCTCCTCTTCAGCGAATGTCTCACGCTCATCATCTGTTAAGATATCATTGAGAATTAGTTGTAGGAACCTAGGATAGAAACAAAGCACATCATCTATGCATGTTCTTTCATCCAGTGGTCCCATGTCAGGTAATGCTTAAGGAACTCTCCCACAAAGAAGTTAGGTTGTTGACTTCTTATGAGAGTGAAGAAAGCATGTATCTCCTCAGTTGTGGGATCCGGAACATGGTTTTCTATAGAAAAATGTAGTATTCTGTTAAAGTCATGTTCCGTCACCCTTATTGTTCTGCCCCCTGGCACAACAAAACTGAAGGATCTTACGTTATTCTCACTTGTATCTGTGGTGGTTGTGTACAACGCAGTCAATTGATCGATGCAAAGGACTACGGGAGTACTCAAGGCATATGCCACTAATGAACGTGTGATCAGAAACTCTGCCCATGCACGAAACTGTAAGTTCGTAATGGCTTGCAAGTTCTGAAACGAGACATGATTAGTCTTGGTTACTTTTAAACCAAAACTAAAACCAATTAAATTTAATTAATTATTACTAATTAATCAAACTTGACACAAAATACCCTTAAAACAAAATTACCCCTTTTTCTTAATAAAACACAACTTCGAATCACTATAATCAAGAACCCTACTTTTGGTAACACAAATAATCAGAATTATCTGAAGAAATCAATTGAAAACAATTAACTTCTAAAGAACAATAGTGAAAATAGTTTTCTTAGAAACAAGTTCTTGAGGCAGTGATGTTCTTGGTTATATGTATTCTAGTAAGTATAAACAAAAGCCCTTAGATCTGATAATAAAAAAAACGTAAGGGGTTTTTAAATACTTATTGAATTGACAGGGGCAATATTGTCTGTACAGTGTTCGATGTTTTTAATAGTATGTTCGATGGTTTTCAGTTGGGGGTAAAACTGTCAACTTTACTTCGATAAATTTTGAAAAATAACGAAGAGTTTGAAAATCAGAATTTAAAAAGTTTTTCTGAAAAACTATCGAACTTGTTACCTTTTAAAGCTTGAAAAACTATCGAGGGATCCTTTGTGGAAAAACTATCGAGAATTAAAATAAAGGAAAAATTAATTCTCTCAGATAGATTTTCATTTTAATTCAAAAACCATCGAGAATTTAGATAAAGAATAATGAAATTCAATTCGATGCTTTTTCAAATTTTCCTCAAAAAGTATCGAGAAATGTTTTCAATAGTTTTTCTTTTTCCTTTTCAAAAACTATCGAAAATTTATTTCGATAGATTTATCTATGTACTTGAAAAACTATCGAATTTCCTAAATTCGATATTTTTTGCTTCTGTCTTCATTTTAAAACTTGTTCTTGTTTTAAAATTTAGACTGTTTTATTTCCTGTCAAGTTTTAATTCTAATAAATCTTTTCAAATTTACCAAAATCAATTGTCAACAGAAAATTCACAATTTTCTCAGAATAAAATCGACTAAATATCATTGAATGATATTAACCAATTAAAATCCAATAAATTATGCTGCATATTTATTTTATGTATTTTAAATTATGGAGCAAATAAGATATTGAACTGCTTCAATTTCCATAATTCAAATTTCATTAAATAAATAATAATAAATTAATACTAAATATCTATGAGTTAGATATTAGCATTAAATTATTAAGATGAGGACTGGATGTTAAATAAATTCACAAGTCCTTAAAATATGGACAACTTTACACTTGTGAACTTATTTAAGAGTTTCTTGCAGATGAGATTTTCAAATAAGGTGCGTGTCTGCAAGTTACTCTATGAATTGAAGACATGCTCTCGAAAGAAATGATACATGTTGTCAAGGTGCATTGTCGTGGATTGTTCCACAGAGTTGTTGGAGATAAAGTTATTTCCTGAAATAATAACAAGAAATCAATCTTCCTCCACGAAGTTGACAGCTTCTAGAGATGCTCCTCCTATCATTCAGAGATGTTTCTCCTGTCTTTCTTACAACCTGCGTATTTTACATCTAAATAGCTAAACATGTTAACAAGTATCTTTAGGGTACCATATACTGAGATTTGGTATTCCCTTAAGATATCTCAAAATCATGTTGATAACTATAAGACTAGATTTTTGAAATCCACTTGGAACCTTGCACATTGGCAACTTGAGAATACAATATGTGTTGTCAATTTGCAGCTAATAACTTAATGAGACGCATACCTCTCTAGCTTGTCATTTCTGTCTTTTACCTGATTTGTCCTGATCAAGCTTTAGTGGCTGCTGTTGGTAGGGAGTCTTGGCATGTCTAGAATCTTCTCAATTATGCACATTCAAAAGATTATTGACTTACTTTTATTGCCATCACTCTTTTGGCTTACTTGTGTTCCTAAAAGAATTATTCTTCTGGCTTGCTCAAAGTAATTCCAAAAAGAATTGCAACTTTCCCACCATACTCATCTTGTACATTCTCTGCAATGACTTGGCAAATTTCTTGCACAAGTTTTTGTTAGTAGACCAACATATAATATAATCATGATATCACTGCACATATATGACATTATGTTTGTGCCTTATGACAACTCTAATAAATTCATATTCTGTAAAAGTTCAGTTAGAGTGTCATACCATGTCTTTGACGATTGCTTGAGTATTGATACCGATTCATACCAATCTGTAGTGATCTTGTGAAGAGAAGTTATACAACGTCCAATTGATCTGCAACAGCAAATGCCAGGATCTGTTGTACATTGACTTCTTCTACTATCTCACCAATCAGGAGAGCACTTGATCACATTCACCATACAGATATATCCTGATATCCTCAAGTCTCGTCACTGGTGCTTCTTGTTAGATACTGATTCCTAATAGTAACCTAGCATCCAGTTTGGCCTTGTCCCTCATAACAATGCCAATTTCATCCAGTATTCTGGATACCCATCTTGTTCCAATAACAGATTTTCCCTTAGGCCTGGGTACCAGCTTCCAAACTTTCTGCCTTTCAGATTGATTGAGTTCATTTTGCTTTGCAATCACCCAATCTGGATCCATCAGAGCTTCTTTACCTTTCTTTGTTTCTTCTTCAGAAAGAAAACCAAGAAAATAATCATTCATACTCTATAGCTCCAGTCTTTACTCCACCACTAGGATCACTAAGAACTAGACATCAGGAATGATATTGAATCTAAACCCTTTGTCTTGACAGATACGTTCTTGAAGTGTCCTCTATATATTCATTGTGGTGTTGATCTGACTAATTGATCTTTCTTTTGCTCCCCCTAAGCTGTTGCTGGGATTTCCTGAGAATCCTCATCCTCGCTGAGTGGTTCTGTTGAAGTACTGAGCTGTGTAGTTAAACTACCATTACCACTGCTTGGATTTGAATCATCATTACCATTAATTTCACACATAACAGCTGAGAGCTTGGAGTTGTTGAACATCATATTCAGACTTTCAATCACCTCTTGTTGATTAATCAAATTTACCTCGTAGGCTTTAGATTCCACTGATTAGCCGAGGAAAATATCCTTAAGAGCCTTAGCTGCCAATCTTGCCAAGATGCTTACTTGTAAAACATTTTCCTCCAAACCCCTGAAAGAAATTCAGAGTTTGCTTCTATTGGCCATTACAGGGTCTTCCTGTATTTGTTACTGATCATGGAAATGTGATTAATCTCATCTGTGATGTCCTGTCCTTCAGATTGAATAAACAACACCAGTTTGTATTAAGAGTAGTCATCAACCATCACTGAAGTATATCTTTACTTTGTTGTAGATAAGACATTAACTAGTCCGTAGAGTTCCATACGTATCATCTGAAGCGGCTCAGTAATGCTTATCACATTATAGCTTTTCTGTGATGTTTCTTTGACTTCCCTTAATGACATGCCTCATATATTTCATCTAGCTTGAATCCCAGATGAGGCAGTCCTCTCACCAATACCATCTTTAGAAAAGAGTTCCTTGTATTGTCATGCAAGGGTGAGAGCTTCTCAACCTTCCTGCTTGAGATAAACACTGCTCCTTCATTGAATAAAAAGATTTGTGCTGTGAATCTTCAGCAAGAGAGTTGCTTCTAATTGTTATCCTTGACTCCAATTATTAGTTGTTATCAATGATACCAATTATTGTAAACATGATGACATTCCATTTCCAACGTAGCCATGTCCCGTGATGAAAACCTTTACTGTCATCTCCAAAGATTATTAACGGAACAGCTTTCTCAATCACATTTGATGGCAAGATCTTTCTTCGATCATATGTCTTCAGTAGTAAAGACCAAGAAAGCATATAAATCGATTAACCTGATTTGCCTGCACTCACAAATGGATTGACAGTTCTTGGTACCCAACTTATTTGCTTGGGTCCAGATGTATTAGAGATTTTGCTTTTAAAAGTGGTAACACCATCTTCAACCTATACATGCTTATTCTTATCTCTGACTGACCTTGCAGTCGTTGCTCTTGTGTAATTCTTAAACATGCTTTTTCTATGATTAATGCAAGTTCTAAGATATGCATTCATAATATTTAAATAAGCAAACATGTTAATAAGAATAAATGGCATACATTGAGCATTTTGACATTGCAGATAAGAGATGTGCAAATTAGGCATGTTCTGCATTTTAGAAAATTCAGTACTTTCTACTTTAACCACTATACACAAGTGTAACAGGTAGCAAGTAGATTTACAGATATTCAGTAATTTTCTAAGCACACATGGAATAAAAGAATTAACAATTAAATCACTAATTCTATCTAATCCATTCTGTTGTTGTATGGCATCTAACTTTCTCTATTACCTAAGTCAGTTTTAGATACAGCTTGGTGTTCTACAAATTCTACTGACTCTAAAGGTAATTCCTCCATCCTTCAAACTGATTATCCCTTAACAAACAATTCAGAATAAATGAGCAAATCTTGTTCTACTAGGGATACTGAAACTTAGCTTTACTAAGGTCTTATGTGCCAGAAACTTAACCCCTAAAACTAAGAGTTGTTTCTTAAGAAAGCTTCTATCTCACTTGCAAATCTTATTCTACAAATATTCATACACACATATATAAGATCTCCTATGTACATGCTTTGAATATTGAGAATTAAATACTGCATTGGTTCAAGGAAAAGATACCTGAGATATGTGAGGTGAATCATCTTCAGAGATTGCTATGAAAGCAAGATATCCATGATCTTCTCGTCATCTGATCCATCCCAACTCTTTCCTTAAGCAACATAATTTTTGTGCTGATGCTTCTTCAACAAAGCATTCCACTTCTGTTTCAGCTATTAACTGAGTCCCTATTCTTCTTTGTTTGTTAGGCTTCTTCATTGTGTAGCACACCCTGATAGTTTCTCGTTACATAGTTCTTATCAAAGTTGAAACTATCACTCTTGTTTTTGTTACCATCTCAGTCTGTAACTACCTCTTGAACTGAATCTTGAAGAGTCTTTGCTTCGGAATAAATAGGCCTGATCCTTGGGTGTAGCTTTTGTACTCCTTCTGAATCTGATATGACTAAACTTCCTTGACAAGTGAAACACTGATCTTTAGTCTAGTCTCTCGAGGTTTTCTACATGAGCTTCTTCTGATTCAGCTACTAGTTATTCTTCTATTCTGTTCTGAGGTTCCAACATTAATAAACGTTACTGAGATATTTGTTTGTCCGTTCAATTCTCTAACACCCTTTATTCCTCACTTCATAATCTCTTTTGATTAAATCTCCTTAAGAAAAATATCCGTAGAAACTTCTTCCTGAAATCAGCTTCATGGTCATCTTTTTCTTCGAAAGATAAAAATCAGTTTAACACCCGGAGGAATCTTCTTCTACAAGCCCTTGAGCACCCTCAATTTAATACTTAAGAAAAATTTAAATATTCAGAATTTTTAATTTTCCTTAAAAAAAATTAATCAAAAATAAATATTTACAAAACATTTAATTTTCAAGAATTTCGAATTCTTAAAAATTAAATCATGTAAATTAATATTTAAGAAAAATTAGAATTTAAGAAAAAAAAATTTAAACAAAAATTCGAAATAAATAAATAACTCAGAAATATATTAATTCGGGGTGCTTTTGTAAAGCTGGCCAATTCAAGCACTTCGATTGTTTTTAAAACAAAAACTATCGAAGAAACTTGGCTGACCATTTTTGAAAAACTAAGAAACATTACCACTTCGATAGTTTTAAAAAAAACTATCGAAGTCACCATACTTCTCAGACTCAAAAAAATTTTGGCCACCTAAATTGACTACCATTCACAAATTCTAAGGGGTCTCTTTAGCACACTACAAATTGCTCTGTGCCGCACCTCTAAAATAAATTCATAACATAAATTAAATTTACTTAAGTTTAAAATATAAATTTATTTAACTTGAATTTATAAAATAAATTTATTTAAATTAAGTTAATCAAATAAACTTATTCAAGTTTAAATAATGAACTCATTTAAATTAAATTTATAAGATAAATTCATTTTAACTTAAATTTATAAAATAAACTTATTAAAATATAAATTCATAAAATAAATTTATTTAGAAGTTGGCCTCCTCAGAATTCTTGTCTGACTGGTCTGAAATACCCGGATCTAATCTGTATGTCGATTAACAAACTCTGATACCAATTGTTAGGTCCCGAAGT
Organism: Heracleum sosnowskyi; assembly: GCA_030848705.1. NCBI lineage: Eukaryota > Viridiplantae > Streptophyta > Magnoliopsida > Apiales > Apiaceae > Heracleum > Heracleum sosnowskyi. Next base: position 114,728,088 of record CM061244.1, on the reverse strand, counting down.
ATCGTAGAAGGGGGGGGGGTTGAATACGATACTCACAAATAATTCAATTTCGTTCACGGATAATTCATTCAGTTCTATAACGAAATCAAACACACCAAACCAAACCAAGAGTCGGGGAATATATCGTTTTATAAATATAAACCTCGAGGGGTGCTACAATTTCTAATCCGTAGATTAGCTTCAATGAGTTCTAGGTTATTCATAATCAATACAATGAAAGAATTCTGAGCACTATAAATTTCTATGATCTTCTCCGGCTCAAAACTCTCTCTCAGTAGTTGCTACTATGAACTAACCTCGACTGAAGAAGACACACTCTTCTCTCTGTTAATTGTAGACTTCTGTTTTTGAAAACTATCGAACCTTAATTGTTAAAACAATCTTGGCCGTCCAATTCTCATCAACCTGACAGACAAACAAACTTTTCACCCACTTTTCCAAATGAAAACTATCGAATGAATAAAGTAATTATTCAATTCGATAGTTTTTAAATAAAAACTATCAAATAGAATACTTACTTTATGCTTTCCATTCGATGGTTTACTAAACTAGAAAACTATCAAATAATAAAGTAATCATTTCATTCCATGATTACATACATTCGATGGTTTTCTATTTTAGAAAACTATCAAATAATAAAATAATCATGTCATGTCATGATTACATATATTCGATGGTTTTCTAATTAGAAAAACCATCGAACCTTTTCTTTTGTTAGTCTCCAGAAAAGTTTCAGGGTGTTTAAGTTTTAGACTGTATCAATTTCTTCCGAGACGATAAAACAATTTGATCTTTTCAGTGCCGTCACCTAGTGCAACTGGTCTGGTTCACAGATGAATAACACTTGATCAATTCTTCTTTTATGTCTGCAATTCAATGCTGCTGATAAGTCCTTTGTCGTTCTGGTTGCTTCATCACTGGAATCCCGTGGCACTTAACCCTAAATCATTCACATACTTCTGTCGTCTTGAAAGTCTTGTTTCTTTTGCTGTCACTGAGGCTTGAACATTTTCATGAACTTCTTTCCGTGACCTGTTTACGGACTTCAAGAATACATAACGTATTTTGATTTTTTGAGTTTACCTTTTCTTCTTTGATTCTGGATTCCTGTGCTTCTGTTAATATTATTGTCTGTCTTGTCCTTTGTTGAGTTGTAGTTATCTCTTTTACATCTTATGTTACATTATGCTTTACAGGAACTTCATGGTTAAGTGATAGACAGAGGTAACTACCCTCATCTCCTTAAGGAGTGGTCTCCCAATGATGGCGTTATAAGCAAACGGCTGGTCCACCACAGTAAAAGTGACAATTTGTGTGGCCACGTGGGGGTTATCTCCTAAACTGAACGGTAGTTGGATTGTTCCCCGAATTCCTACTGAAGCCCCGGTGAACCCGTAGAGTTGGTTTCCGCTTGAGGCCAACTCTCTGTCTAGGAATCCAAGTCTTTTGTAAGTGTCGTAGGTTAAGACATTTACGGCGCTCCCATTGTCTACCAGCACCCGATATACATTAGTAGACCCGATTTTTATCCTTACCACAAGAGCATCAGCATGAGGATGGTGTACCCATTTGGCATCTTCTTCACTAAACATGATTTCATCTCTCTCTTTTGTGAACAGATAAGGAGGCCTTTGTTCAAGACGATGAACATTGGTTAAAGGGCGGTCCTTTGCTTCTCGAGCATATCTCTCCATAGCTTTCTTACTATCTCCTCCCACATGAGGTCCTCCAATTATAACATGAATGCTATCTGCCCTGTCAGTCCTCTCCTTGTCACCATCTTTTGCTATTGGGGGTGGAGGAGGCACCTGATGGTACTCAGACTTATGCTTCCTTACTTCCTTCACGACCCATTCCGTTAGCTTTCCCTGTCGAATCAGATTCTCAATCTCATCCTTTAGCTGTCGGCAATCTGCCGTATGATGTCCCGTGGACTCATGGTAAGCACAGTATTTAGAGGTGTCCCTTTTACTATATTCCGTCAGAGGGGTGGCTTTCTTGAATACCCCCTTCCCAGCATAAGTGGCATATATATGATCAATGGAAGCCACCAAAGGGGTATGATTCTGCCATTTGGTTGTGTAAGGCCTCCCAGTCTCTTTACTTTCCTTGGTCTTGTTAAACTTCTTTGGGCTAGGGCTCCTCCTGAAAGTCTTTCTCCTTTCTTCTGGACTAGAAGGCCTCCCTCTCTTCTCCATCCTTCGGCCACTGCTTCTTAGATCTCTCATAGATTTCTCTACCCTTTTGTGAGGCTCCGCTTGTTCATAAAATTCGGCCAAAGTTTCCGGTTCCCTAGCCTGTAGAGTCTTCCAGAATTTAGAGCCCTCCCTCAATCCGGCGATTAGGAAATTCTTTTGGGCTTCTTCAGTTGCTCCTCGGACTCTAGGAACCTCAGCATTAAATTGCATGAAATAATCCTGTAGGGACTCCGTCTCTCCCTGCTTAATGTTTGCAAGGGTAGCCACCGGTGGGGCATAATGAAGAGTGGACTGAAATTGCCTTAAGAATAGATCTCCCAACTGTCTCCATGTGCTAATGCTAGCTGGCCCTAACTTAGTAAACCACTGTTGGGCACTTCCCCTTAATGAGGCAGCGAATAATCGACAACGAGTTAGGTCAGGAACCTGGTAGACCTCCATCTCGGTATTGAAACGGGCCAAGTATTCAGCAGGATCCGCATCTCCATTGAAGGCAAGCTCGAGGTTACTTCTAAATGCCGGGGGCAGAGGTGACATTCTTATTGCATGAGTAAAAGGAGATGGGGCCGTAGCAGGGGGTGGGGCTCTCTTCTCATGTTCCATTTGCACCAGCAGGAGCCTCAGATCACCAACCCTTAGGTCTCCAATTCTCTCGTCTGACCCTTCTTCACTAGCATGGTGAGAGGAAGTCCTTTCCCTTCGCTCCCTTCTATGAGTTCGAGGCGGAGTCCTCTCTCTTCTTTCTGTTCTAGGTGGAGTCCTCTCCCTTCGCTCTGTTCTAGGCGGAGTCCTCTCTCTTCGCTCTGTTCTAGGTGGAGTCCTCTCTCTTCGCTCTGTTCTAGGCGGAGTCCTCTCTCTTCGCTCTGTTCTAGGCGGAGTCCTCTCTCTTCGCTCTGTTCTAGGCGGAGTCCTCTCTCTTCGCTCTGTTCTAGGCGGAGTCCTCTCTGGCGCCTCCTTCCGTGCCTTAGATTTTTCCAATCTAAGCCTTAGATCGTGCTCAGTTAGCTTCTTCCCAATTCGATCCAACACACTAGTGGATCTAGCCTCGGACGAAGCTGGCTCATGCCGCGGCTCGCTCGGAGCCTGGCTGCCTCGCTCCTCTTGGCTTGGAGATATCTCATCTGTCTCAAGAGACCCGGTTTTCTTTAGCCCATCAGCTACCTCGTCGAACTCGTGTATGAGTATTTTAGAGGTTTTATCCTTCTTGTCCTTAGTGCCCTTAAGCCTGCGAGCCTTCCTCTTTGCATTCTTGATTGAGTTCCGCTCGACCTTAGCTAGCCGAGCGTTCATGGTTTTGAATTGGAACTCGATCCCCTCAAGGTAGCCTAAGATCTTCTGGCCATCTAGTGTAACTGGTGCGACTTGAGGCATGACAGGGGTGATTTTGCTTGGTCCTCCCTCTCCGTGGGGTGGTGTGACATCCTTCTTGTGCTCAATCCCCTTGTCACTATTCTTGTTGTTCATCGACATCCTTCTCCTTAAGATGTAAAGTCCCCTCCTTCTAGCGCCAATTGTTGTTAGGAGAATTTCGTACAACAGTGTGTTGAAGGTTTATGGAAAGTTGTGGCTGGACTTGTATGATGACTCCTCAGAAATTGAATAGAGAATGGGTTTTTTCTCTTGCTCTTGTCGAGTGTCAATTGTGTATCATACAAGGTGCCTACGTACCCCTTTTTATAGGGATCAAGCCTCACGTAGTTCTTGGAAAACAAGTTATTGAATAAGCCCATTCAGTCCAAGCCCATACAATAGTCAAGATTTATGTTCCCAAAAATAGCTCAAGGATTATCAATCCACCTCATGTTCCCATAAATAGTTCCAAGGATCATCAATCCTCCTCAAGTTCCCATAAATATTCTAAGGATCATCAATCCTTCTCAAGTTCCCATAAATAATCTGGTCTTCACACGTTTTCCTACAATCTCGCGGCATCTCCGCATTTCTTCCCATGATTGTAGGTCTGTCCCGTGTTTAACCAAGAAACATTCCATAAATAAGAATTTCCATATGCTGGGCTTCACCCACGATGCGAGCTGGCCAGGCTCGCATCGCACAAAACATATAAAAATTACCCTTTCATAGTTTAAGTGGTGCGAGCTCACCTATGTTTAATTATTTTTATTTCTGATAAGTAACACGAGCCCATTACTTCATAATGGTGAGAGCCCATAAGCTTAAGGCGAGGGTTCATAAACAAGGACGCGAGCCCATCAAAGTGAACTCATAGCGAAGCGAGCCCGATTATGACGCGACCCCTTGTCAAGGTGGGGACTCATAACGAAGCGAGCCCATCATACTTGGAAGGATTTTGGGCTCAACATAGCTTCATGATGTGAGCCCTAATTCCAGTCCACACCAATCTCTAAAATATAATTTATTCTCTAGGCCCAAATCACTTGGGGGACCTGTCTAGGGCCCATTACCGAAAATCCAGTATAACATGTAGTTAAAACCCCATTAAAGAAATTGAAGTTGGCACTACGTAGATGTTTAGTCAGACGTCAACCAGATCAGTAATCATTAATATTTTAATGCAACCTGCTCTCTGACCCCCAAAACGATGGACCTTTGATTCTAAGCTGCTTAGGCCCCCCATCTCCGTTGAAGACAGTTCCCTTGTGGGGTTTGCAATTTGTGGTGGAAACCCATCAATTTTACGGTTCCACTATGGCTACTTACTGCTTCTTTTGTTTGGATTGCACTAGAACTGGAATCATGGCCACAATTTCCGGTCGTAGTACAGCCCAATAATGTTGCCTGGCCACCCCTTCCATTAGGTTGATGCTTCTTCAGCTGCTTAAGCCCCCTGAGAGAAGCAAAAACAATAATAGCATGGTGATGGCTGTAGGGATTCTAGAGACAATCCGTAGCGATCATCAGAAGGTTGGTCGAAGGTTTTTGTAGTGTTTAGAATTGGAATTGGCATCCCCTGTAACTGCATTTCCGATTCCCTTTTATAGGTCACATTTCATAGGCCATCTAGCAGTCTAATGGTTCTAGACTAGGTGACGAGGATCTCTCCAAGAAGCTGTGTTGAGCTTTCCTAGCTGGTAGAGTAGGTGACTCGCGTGGCCTATATAGGGACAGATGGAGGCAGGTTCAGGAAACAAGAAGTGACTAGCTCGCGTATGGTTGACATCTGTCCAGGAGCTTAGCCTCCGACAAGAAGGTTCTTACGACCTCATAATCTTCCGACCTGGAGGCTCTTACGACCTTTAGATGAAGTTTCTGTGTCAGACGAAGTTTCTCAACACTTCTGAACCAGATAACGGTACAAACACCAGTAATGAAGCAGAGAAAATAATGCGAGTCTCGGTTTCATCATGTTGGTAATTAATTGGCTAGTGTTTCCTTTGTTCATTTGAAGACTTCTTAGTTTGAAAGGCTTACATGTCTTAAGTGACTACAAAAGGTCCAGTATATTTTTTAGATGCATGCATCTGCAAAGTTCCAGTTTTTCCCAGAACCATCTTCTGTTTCACAATATATTATCCATAATTTAGTCATAATTTGATGACTGAATCAGCTAAAAGAACTTCACCAACGACTTTTTTCATCCATATCTACTCATGTGTCATTGAAGTGATCATGAATACACAGTAAGTTTAGACTACCATAAGGTGAGTAGACACCAGCCTTCACGTCAATCTCAAAATGAGTTCTCAAGGCCCTACTGAAGCTCTTTTAGCATCTTTGCATACACCAGAACTTTCATTAATTGCATATTGTTAAGCTTTTGTTGCTTATTCCTATTGTTGAATTTGATTAATTTTGTTAAATAATTAGTCGCTTAGATGAACAAATCTATATCTATACTATATTATTATAAGCAAACTAGCCTCTATTTGGTTGGTTGTTGTTGGTTAGTTAGTATTTTTAATAACAACCGTTAGATTAAAAGATAGATAAAAGGAGAACCGTTAGATTTAATGTTAAAAAAATATTTCTTTCTTGATATTCAAAATACTCCAACGGGTTCAAGGTTCGAATCCCGTCAACAACATAGTTGGAAAAATATTTCTGTTCAAGGTTCGAATCCCGTCAACAACATAGTTGGAAAAATATTTATTTTTAGATATTTAAAATGTTCCCACGGGTTCAAGGTTCGAATCCCGTCGATAACATATTATTATTAAAATATTTATATTACCTATTTTTCTAAGCTATATTCAGAAGTTCAATATATTATTTCTGTCGACAATATATTAAAAACATTTATCCTCAAAATACAAACAAATGCTTACACCAACATCGTACATACATTATTAATTTTTAAAATTTTATTTTTCTACTAATAAAATTATATAATCAAAATACAGATAATAATATAAAAATTCTAAAATTCATCCGTGCATCGCACGGGTTAAAGGCTTGTATTTAAATTAAACAATGATGGGTGGAAGGACTCGAAATTAAACAAATAAGGTGCATATAACACTGTTACTTTAGTTCTTTTTAAATTGATTTTTATTTATTGGTAAAGGATAGCCTTTAGCAACTAAAATATCGACTTCCTCGTTGCTTTCCGCGTTACACACCAGGACATGGGTAAATAGGCGGACTCGCACTACATATAATTCAGTATTCCAAGAACTATATATTGATTTGTTCACTTCAGTTAGCAAGCTCTCTGCTGAGTCTTAGTACTAATTTCTGGACTAATATAATAAAATTGTTTAAGATATTTGTGGAAACTAGTTTTTAAAAAATTTAGATATGAAATGAAATTTGAAAATAGATATTTAATGGTTGTATTTAAAATATCCATTCACGAAGATTTAATTATTTTATTTTTGGACAAATACAAGAAAGGAAGAATTCAATTTCCAAGTATATTAAAATTAAAAAAAATACCTTGGCAAAAGTTTTGGCTAGTGAAATCGTCAGGTTAGTACTGCAGCTAGAGGTGGCCAGTCGTGCGGTCCGTGCGAGCCGGGCCGGGCTTGACACGGGTCGGGCTCCTTCCCGGCGAGCACGGGACCGGCACGGTGGCTGTACGAGCCGAATTCGGGCCGGGCTCGAGCCGGAGAAACGGAACTCGGAACCGGCACGGGGATGGTTGGTGGGTTGGGCGGGTTGGGCGGGGCGGGTTGGGTTGGGGGTAGGCGGGTGGAGGTACGATATTATGACACGAGTCGCACAAACCAGGAGTCCAGGACCACAAATCCACGAACACAAACACGTGTCGCACATGCAAAATTAAAAAAAGATACTTGAATTTTATCTCTAAAAAAAAATTACTTGAATTTTAAAGATATAAAAATAATGCAGTTATAATCTTATAATTTACCTATTAATTTTTAATTCGAGTTAATAAATCTAAAAAAATAGAAGAATATCATGCTTTGTTAATTTGTGATAAAAGAGGACGGTACCTCATATAAATTTTATTAATTTTAAAGATATTTTACAAATTATTTGAGAGGACTCCTCTCTAAAAAAACGGAACAAACCGCATAAACATATAAAATTACAATACAAATTAAATAAATTTCTAAAGTGCAAAACAAAAAATAACTATCCACTATTTATTGTTGTTCGTGAGTAGTTGATGTGTCAGAATCCGAAGTATTCATTGTCATCCATGGATCTTCTTCGCCATCCGAGTTATCTTCTTTTTTTCCTTGTTGTCTTTTTGCAGCTTGATCCCAATCTTTTTTGCAAACACAAATTTTTACAACATCTGGCGAAAGACTTGATCTCTTCTCGTCCAACACTCTTCTACCTGCACTAAAAGCGGACTCGGACGCAATTGTAGAAGCGGGGACTACTAAAATATCCTTTACGATTTTTGCTAAAACTGGAAATTGTAACTCATGATTCTTCCACCATGTTAGTATGTCAAAATCATCATTTAACTCATAATGATAAGAAAAAAATTCAGAAACCATACTAAAAGCAGAAGAAGGTACGGAAGATGATTCAGAAATTCTAACTTTTTGTTTTTTGCTTAATATAGATGAAATAGTACTATTAAACCTACTAACACTACTACTACTCTTAGGTGGTATAGAACTTTGAATTTTTGGAGCATATATATCTACAAGACGATACAACAAACCTAAACAATTAGTTACATACAATGCATGATTATATGAAACTCCTAACACTTGATAATAATGCTCTAACATATTTTCTAAACCTTCTTTTCTAACACCAGGATCAAGAAGACATGCAACACCATAAATATAAGGAAAGTCGGTAAAATATTCGATCCACTTAACTTTCATATCAAAAATAACCTCACTAAAAAATGCATTTTCTTCGTATTCTTTTAAAGTAGTAACAATACTAACACACTCAATAATAACATGATGTACATTTGGTTGATAAACATAAGAAAAAACCGTAGTAGCATGTTCAAAACAAGCAAGTATGTCACGTACCGTAGATATTTAATTACTTTCCTAATAGGTTCTAATAAATGAGTTAATTGTGAAATTCCTTTTTTGGCCGACAAATTAATTATGTGAGCACAACATCTAACATGTAAAAATACTCCATCTAAAGCTAAAGGAATATCGGGCCTAATATAATCAATGGCTTTTTTATTAGCAGCAGCATTATCTAAAGATATCGTAAATACCTTATTAAACAAATTAAATTCCTTTATTGTATCTAAAATTCTTTGTTTTATGTTATAACCAGTGTGTGACTCATCCATAACATCAAAAGCAATAATTCGTTTTTCTAATAAGTAGTCACTAATCCAATGAACCGTAACACAAATATAAGGCTCACCTTGACTCGAACTCCAACAATCACTAGTTAAAGAAACCATACCATCAAAATCACGAAAGTATTCAATTAATTGTGCACGTTGAGCATAATATTGTTTTTGTGTGTGACGTTTAAGTGTGTTCCTAGGTATTTTTCTAAATGCCGGGTTTAGTGAATGTTTAACCATGTATTCTAAATTCGGACTCTCACCGTGGGAAAAAGGTAACTCCTCTAAAGTAACATAGGTAGCAAAATCTTCAACCATTCTATCTCTATTATAAGAGAAAGGCATACCTCCACCGGGGGACGAAGTCATGAAACCACCAATTTGTGTTTGTTGTTGACCTCCACGTGCTTCTCCACTTTCGTGACTCGCCTTTGAAATTCCGTGAATATTTTCCAAGTGTCGATTAAGTGTACCCGTACCGGTTCCCCTTTGGTAACTAAATGGTGCTTGTTGTCGACCATTTTGTAAACAAACCAAACAATGAGCTTTAAATTTATTTGAACTATCCGGTATTGCCACTTTATCATAATATGTCCAAACATGTGATGCCTGTCTCGAACTCGTACCACTACCACCTACATAAAATTTATAAAATGATTAAATTAAAAGGCAAATAAAATTAAATTAAATATCAGGGAATAAATATCATTTTCGAAGGAAATAAATATCAGGGAATAAATTTCATTTTCAAAGGAAATAAATTAAAAGAAAATAAACCAAATAACATGATATTCGAAGGAAATAAATTAAAAGGAAATAAACCAAATAAAATTAAAAGGCAATTCGAAGCAAATAAACCAACAAAATTTTAAACAAACAAAAATTTAAACAAACATAATTTTAAACAAACAAAAATTTAAACAAATAAAAATTTAAATAAAACGTACCTTCTTCGGTGGATCGAGATAGAGGTGGTAGCATGGAGACCGGGGTTGAATCTTGAGACGATTGGGTACCTCTTCCTTGTTCCATATCTTTTTTTTTTTTGTAAAATGTTGTAAAAATAAATAAAATACAAAATCTAAAATGAATAAATAAAATGCAGGCAGCAGGCAGCAGCAGACTAGCGGTAGAGATTTATAGAGAATGAGAATGAGAGAAATTGGTGAGTTGAAAATTAGAAGCCAAACATGTATTTATAGGGAGAAATGGAGCCGTTCGGGAAGTAGCCGTTGGGAGACTCAGTAGCCGTTGGGAGACAGTAGCCGTTGCTGGCGAGCAGGAACAGGCGGCGAGTGGGGCGACTGGGCGAGTGGATGGGCGAGTGGTGGGCGAGTGAGCAGAACCGTGCGTGCGGGCCGGGCGGTTCGGGCCGTGCGGTTCGGGCCGTGCGGTTCGGGCCGGTTCGCGGGTTCCAGAAAATGAATTCGTAACCGACACTACGTATGCTACGAATCGGGTCGAATAATTCGCGGTTCACCCGGGCCGAATAAAATACGGTTTTAACAACGAGCCGGGTCGTGCGGTTTGAATAAACCCGCACGACTGGCCACCTCTAACTGCAGCAGGAGAAAAATACCATGCAAGTGAATGTAGTATATATAACTAATTAGAGTTAAATAAAAAATAGAATTGAAAAAAATGGGAACGTAGGTTTAATCTTGGGCTTAAAGGCCTTATTATTTTTGGGCTTGATGGAAAGGTTTCACAATGGGCCATTCATTTGACCAAGATATGTAGATACGAAAGAAGGAATTAATTAAATTGTAAAACTATAAAATGGCTAGATTATTTTACAAATGGGTCTAGTGGCTTAGTTTTGTAATGGGCCAGTCTTCTCTTCTATATATAATAGGAGAACACAAGGGTAAAAAGAGCAAATAAAACTTTTGTGAAATTACAATTTTACCCTTTTATATTTTGAAATTACATGCCATGCCACTACTCTCTTATCTAAAGAAAAAAAAAGAGTCAATAATGTCTTTATGCAGAATCGAACCCCTAACCATCCCTAAGAATATCATTCTTATTACTATTGAGCTACATGACTCATTTTGGTTTTGAGTGAAAAATCATATTACATAAACCTCACATCATTCTTAATCCTATATTAATTATTATTTAAACTTTTAAGTAAAAATCAAGGTGATTTATAATGTTTATTAAATTTTATTTTTTAAATTCTTTTTTTAGAGTATGTTTGCAAAGGATATTTATAATATTTATTTTTTAATTATTAAAATATCATACAAAACTATATACTACCAATCTTATAAATTTTTTATATTAAGTTTCAAAAACAATATTAAGTGTGGTGTATTTTTATCTTTCCTTTAGTTTAAAATAAATATTTCGGTTGTGTAACTTTAACTATAATATATTCTATTTTCTTATATAATGATCTAACTTTTCTTGTACTATACAATATATTTAAATTATTAAATCATACTTATTAATTTCTATAAAAATCTCTTTAAAATTTTATAATAAAATTAGTTTGATAAATCATGATATATAATTTATATTTTAAATTTAATTTAATATTTTAAATAATAATTCAAATCAATATTTATTTAAAATAAGAGATAAAATAAATATTATTGTAATTTAATTGTATTCTACATGTGAAAACTTTGAATTAGAAAAATGGATTAAAAGTTTAAACTATAAGAATATATACAAATCATATTTATTCACAATAATTTATTTAATATACATGAAAATATATAATATTTTTGTTAAATATATAAATTAGGGACCGGGAAGCGTGGCAGGGAGACACTAATCCCTGACCCATCCCGATCCCCGAAATTTTTACATATTTTTTCCCGATCGCCAGAAAAGTTCTCAATTCTCCACCCGAAACGGGGCAGAGAATGGATTGGGGTTGAGCGGGAAGGGGTGAATGTCTATCTCTACAATAAGTATTATTATATAGCACATATCGATAAAATGTATACATGATATTTATGAATATTCTTCTTATGTATACAAGCATAGGGTCGGTGCAATGCAAAGATGACTTTTAAATTTGTTATGTTATATGTATTTTAATAATTTATTTTATATTTATACTTTTTTTAACGAAGATGAACTTAAATTTAAATAGTTTTATGTGATTGTTGAACTCGATGTTGAATTGACGTATGTGTTTGTGTTTGGGTGTGATTAAATTGTGTTTCAAGAATTTTGTGTTTAACAGTATTTAAAAAATATTTTTTAATTAAAATTGTTATTTTTAATAAATCAATGTCAAGTTGCAAAAGTAAATGGATTAAAGTGCAAATATCAAAATATGAGTATCATTCTAACCGACCGACTACATTATATTTTGATCAAAATCGTTGTTTTTAATAAATTAAGGTTAAGTTGTAAAAACAAAAGAACTAAAGTGCAAATACCAAAATACGAGTACCGTACCGACTGACTACAAAACTTTCAATGTTTCGGTTTTAATAATACAATATAAATAGATAGATATAATAAAAGTGAGTAGATTTATAATTAGATCGGATGAATTGTGTATATGAGACATTTTTAATTATTATCACATGAATTTTAATGTCATTTTATGGAAGAAAATAATTAGTTATTTGGAATTGGATTAATATATACATATATATAACATATGAAAACTATTTGTTTTGAATTAAAACAATTTAAAAGATGAGATAATAAAAATAAATAGATAGTACAACAAAAAAAATTAAACGAATTATATAGCCATGTTGAAAAGGTTAGACAATATAAACACATAAATTTGGGTTGGAAAAATACTTAGTGATACTAATTTGTGTAAAAAATAAATAGATAAAAATAGATAGGCCAGTTAACAAATTTTAGAAAACAAGATATTATATAGCATACAAAAATATTATGACCGGATCGATCACATTATACACCCCGGATTATTTAAAATCATAGGCCCCGATCAATCAAATTATCTATATAAATTAAAGTAAGTATATTATAACGAGACGAACAAAATATGTACACATATAGCTAAATACAATATTTAAACAACAAAGAATAAAATTTTATTTTAATCACTAGAAAATGATTGTGCCTTGCACGGGTTCATGCAACAAAATATGAGAATTGAAGTTATAATAGCAAATAATATTTCACGAATGTTAATATTATTATCAGTTAGACATACCCAGGTCATTTAAACATAATTATGTTTTAAAATTTTAGTAGTAAAAAAAAATTGTATTTGAAAATTATATATATATAAAGAACTAATATTGACAATAGATTGAAATATTATTAAATTAAAACATATTGTAACACCTGAGTCTCACATCGAGAAATGTGGGGGCTTTAGTACAGTTTATAAGACAAAGTACAACTACTAAGTGCACCAACAATCATGATCTTTTGGAAACCTGTGGTGGGTTTGTGGATTACCCCTGTTATTGCATTTGGGTCAATTGGTCGGCGGTTGATTCATGAAGTTGCTGGAGGTGGGGACACGAAGATTGGTGGTATTATTTCATAATGGATTGGGGTCCAGAGGTGGGGACATAAACTAGCCAGTATTATCTCACAATCGCTAGAGATGTATGATCTTGGACCTATGAGCTATCCGTTCAGATCTAACGATGTCGTCAAGAGTTTAAGTGGGGGAGTTTGTACCACTCGAGTCTCAAAATTGAGAAGAGTTGGGACTTTAGTTCAGTTTATAACACAAAGTATTACTACAAATTGCACCAACAAATCATGATCTTTTGGGAACTTGGGGTGGGTTTGTGGATTACCCAAGTTGTTGCATTTGGGCTAATTACTTGGCACTGAATTATTTGATGTTTTGAAAGTCTGAAAGATAGAGGAAGCGAAACAAAGGAAAAGAATGCTTAAAATCAACAAATTGAAAGAAAAAAATATGAACGAGTTAGAAAGAAAGTTTTAAGAACTGAAAGCACAAGACCTAAGTAGAGTATTAGAAGATTTACGAAGGCTTTTGATCAAAATCAGTAATAAAACCTACTTTCCAGAATGTAACATCTTGAAGAATTGAAAGAAAATTTATGATTGCAATGTTCTAAAACTCATCTAGAACACCCAGTATCTATTATATCCCGCAAAAAAATTGTAAAATAACATGACAACTATTCGTAATACTCGTATTAATTTCTAAATTAAAAACTTGAACATACTTAAGTAAGCACCCAATAACTAAATATACCATCAATAAGAAAAACTCTATATATATCAATCATATACTTGAAACGATAATGATCATGCATAGAATAATTTATAAACACAATTTAAGCTAGCGGCCCGTGCGAGCACGGGCTTTTATGCTAGTTCTATTAATAATAGCCCAACATGGGTTAGCTAATTGGTGGCACATTTTATTCGATCTAAATTGGCAAGACATTTTAATGCATTTGAAATGTCCAAATTGCCCTTGTGTTTACTATTTTTAAAAAAATTGTTGTGGAGTGGATTTGAACTTGGGTCTATACAATAATTTGCACCTCCTCTTACCACCACACTACTCAATTATATGTGTTGTCAATTACGCACATCATATGTGTGTGTGTCGCGTGAGTAGAGAAATATTTGGTATTATTATTATTATTATTATATATCAATTTTATTATAGCCCAATAAAAGCAATGATTCATGAGACATTTAATATAATCTAAATTGGTGAGATATTTTATTTAATTTAAAATATCTAAATTTTCCTTGTGTTTACTCTTTTTTCTAAAAAAAATTGTTAATGAATGAAATCGAACTTGGGTTTATGCACTAATTTACTCATCTTCCTACCATAGCACTACTCTGTCATACGTGTTCTCTATCAAACACATTATATGTATATGTGTGTTTCGCGTGAGTAGAGGAGTATTTGGTATCTATTTTTATATCGATTAACATAATCTATTTAACTATTGAAAAAATATAAAAGGTACTATATATAATATTTTTAGTTATAAAAAATATAAAAGGTACTCAATATAATATTTTTAGGATTTTATCTAACGGTTCTAATTGATTTCTATTTTGTCCTTATTTGTAAAACTAATATGAAAAAAATTAGTTGAAAAAATATAAAAGGTACTATATATAATATTTTTAGATCTACACAATATAAAAGGTACTCTATATAATATTTTTTGTATTTTATCTAATGGTTCTCATTGATTTGATTGGAAATATCTAACGGTTGTGGAATGAGTGAACAAACCATGTGGGACCAGACTACCAACCAAACTTTTATTGTTCCGTCTATTATATAATAGTATAGATATATAATGTTGTTAGAAAAGAGAAATTTTAGTTATAAAAAATATAAAAGGTACTCTATATAAAATTTGTAGTATTTTATTTAACGGTTCCCGTTGATTTGATTGGAAAGATCTAACGACTTTGGATCGAACGGTTCTCATTGATTTGATTAGAAAGGTACTTAATTCACGTGAACATACTAGAAAATTCATTATATATTAAATTTTAATATTATGAATGTACACATTCTACAATGCAAATTACATTTCACAAACAAGAAAATGTTTCATTGTACACATTCTACAATGCAAATTACATTTCACAAAAAAGAAAATGTATCATTCGCTCATTGAGCTAAATTAGTAAAATCGTGTAGGTTAATGTCTTGTATGTAAGATAATCATATTTTGACATAGATCTTACACATAACAAATATCATAAGTATCGAATTTACTCAAAAACACCTCAACCAATGATACTTTTCAACGCTAACTATCTCACTACAGAGATCAAGTCCAACTTTTGTACCCACAATGAGACGTCTGTCAAACGATCTATAAATTATCATAAACACCGAACTACTTAGAAGTTAAAACAATTATGCTAGATAGTGACACGTGTCTTGCACGGGTTTTCATGCTAGTTATAAGTAAATGGACCAAGATAGGCCCATTCAGGTTAATGGAAAATGAAAAGGAAAGAAACAAAGTGGTAAACGTTATGCAAGAAAGTCAACATTTGACAAATTATGTCTTTGAAGTCCTTAATAGGACCTTTTAAAGTAATATTAAGTGAATGTAAATTCATTCAGGTCGTTGGCAAGAATTTGGAGATAAATGGATATTAGTTTATAATAGCTTATAATCCGTACGAATTATGTTTTACTTTTAATTTACTTATAGTTAATATATTAATTTTAATGTGTTCTTGGAAAGATTTGAACCTTATACCTTTATATATAATAACTCTTATTATTAAATCTAAATTAATATGTTGTTAGCAAATTCAAACCTTGGATATCTGTATATAACAATTTTTAGTATTAAATAGAAATTAATATGTTGCAGGCGGAATTCGAACCTTAGACCTCTTTGTATAACAACTTCTAGTATCGTATCCAACGGTCATCATCTACTTGAGTTGAAGATCTAACGGTTATGATCGAAAGTAATAACCAAAGTGAGGGGTGAATCAAACTACAAATTATACCACATTTCGCTTATTATAGTTAGTTTCAAGGCTGAAAATGACCACGAGCAACTCGGGCTCGATTCGTGATCGGTTCGAATAAATATAATCGAGACTCGTATTCGTGGAAATTCGATCCGAATTTCAGTAATTATATTTGTTCAAATATTTTTACGATCCGATTTTCACCATAGAATTACTCGGTCAAATAAGGTTTCGATCAACTCGGTTGTAATATGAGTATTCGAAATACACATTCGGTTATATTATTTACGAGTAGTTCGGTGTATGCGGATGGGATTTCATCTTCATTTATTTTAGACTTTCTGTTATTATATTGAAGAATTAATGACGGGTTAATGGACATATACATGTTAATGTTTGATAGAGAAAATCAATTATCACACTAGTTACTCCTAAATCCCCTTTATCATAGCAGGATTTGTAAACAAAATACACTTAATTTGTCGGTGATCATCTTTTCAAGTATAAATATAGATACAAGTATTGATTCTGCACACACCCAATATGTTTTCTGATAACAAGTCTTCATCTCATCTTTCTGGGGTTGTAATTTTTCCTAGTTTATATAAACGTAGTTTGTGATCTTGTAGTGATACTTGAATATGTAGTTTGTAAAAAAGTTAAAAAATAATGTAAATAATGATTGCCCAATTATTTTTTAATTATTTAAAGATCAATTAAATAAATGTCAAATTCTATAATTTTTTGAATTGTATTATATTCGAGTTCGATTCGAAACAATTCGAGTAGATCGTATATTTGACAAACATAAACGAGCTTACGAACTCGAGCATGAACCGAGTACGAGCTCCAATTTTTTTTATAATGTTCGAATCCGAGCCGATCTTGACCATTGTAATTGATAATATGAACTGAACACTACCACATCATAGTTCGAAGGTATTCGGCTCATTTTCACCCCTAGTTAGTTTTGCATGAGTTACTTTTAATTTACTTATAGTGTGATATATTAATTTTAATGTGTTCTTGGAAGGATTCGAACCTCGTACCTTTATATATAAGAACTTTTAGTATTATATATTATACTTTAAGTGTATATAATAACTTTTAGTATTAAATATAAATTAATATGTTGTAGGCGATATTCGAACATGTGACCTCTTTGTATAACAATTTCTAGTATCGTATCCAACGGTTATCATCTACTTGAGTTGAAGATCTAACGGTTGTGATCGAAAGGGATAACCAAAGTGAGGAGTGAACCAAACTACAAATTATACCCCATTTCGATTATTATAGTTAGTTTCGCATGGGTTACTTTTAATTTACTTATAGTGTAATATATTAATTTTAATGTGTTCTTGGAAGGATTCGAACCTTATACCTTTATATATAAGAACTTTTAGTATTAAATCTAAATTAATATGTAGTTAGCAAAATTCGAACATTGGATCTTTGTATATAACAACTTTTAGTATTAAATATAAATTAATATGTTATAGACGGGATTCGAACCTTAAACCTCTTTGTATAACAACGTCTAGTATCCAACGGTCATCATCTACTTGAGTTGAAGATCTAACAATTGTGATTGAAATGGATAACCAAAGTGAGGGGTGAACCAAACTAAAAATTATACCTCATTTCACTTATTATATTGTAGTATAGATAGATTTAACCTTTGATAGATGGATAAGTTAGATAGAGGAGAGTTATAAAGAAATTGTATAATGTGTCAGCAGGAGATTAAATTGAAAATCAAAAGCAGTGACTCATGTGTCAAACAAAACGTGACAACCAAAATTCTTGCACACATAAAACTTAAATGAATAAAATGAACGTTCAAAATGTTTTCACTTCTTTCATTTCTTTTTTGTATTTTTTGACTTTTATTTTCAATGCTAACAGTTTATATAATATGTTGTTATTGTAGGGCCAGACGCCAGTTGTGGAGGTATGCAAAGCACGTGATTGCTCTAGTTTACTGTTGTTATTGTTGCTTTTTTCGATGCGTGTTGATGTTAACTGATTATATTACAACGGTAAATATTTTTTAATTATGCATAAAAAATTGAAAATATGTATCTAAAGAGCCGATACTTGTGAGATTCTGTATGTATTGTATTAGTGCGATGTATGTTTTGTTTGATCCTTCTTAGCTGGTTAGATACTTTAGGTCACACGATTCATGCTAATAGAACTAGTATTAGCCACTCTGCTAATTGATTCCGGCTGCCAGATAATTGATTGTTAATTCTTCAATTAAATTCGGAATATCGGCGACCTCAGCTCGAAAACGAGCTAAGAAGTCTCTTAAAGGCTCTGAATATCGTTGACGGATGGTCATCAGGGAAGCAGTTATCTTTCCACCGTTGTAATTGTTAGAGAAACGACTTTGAAACTTACTTTTTAAAGTTTGCCATGAATCAATCGATCGTGGTGCCAGATTACTATACCAACGTAGCGTTGTGCCTTTTACGCATGTGGAGAAAAATTGACACCTAGCGACCTCGGAGTGTCCGAAGAACTGGTATCTTTACTCCTGCATCCTTCTTCACCATGGTTACTGTTTTGTTCTTGATCTTTAAACTTCTTGTATGTTAGAAGCTTGCTCTGATACCAATTGTTAATCCCAAATGACCTAACAGAATTGTAGAAGGGGGGGGGGGGGGGTTGAATACAATTCTTGATATTTCTTAAACTTAAAACAACTTACAAATAAAAACTGAACTTAAAGTAAAAATCACAAGCACATAAATAATTTCAGTTGGATTGTTTGATGATCCAACTGAAGTGATTTTTATTGAGGAAATAATCTGTGATACAAAATGTACACAGCTGCTCAGTTACAAGAATGTAGAGAAGAAAAATGCTCTCAAAGATAGCTAATACAATCTATTTGTTTTTCTTCTCACATTTTATTTTAATTGCTACACTTGGTTATATATTCCCAAGTTTACAAAGCTACTTTTGGCTACACTAGAGTACACTAAAGGTAACCGCCAATAGTTTGCTTTTCATCCCTTTATCCAGTGGTCCTTGGAGATCCTTGCTTTTGTCTTCATGCTTATTATGATCACTCCCAAGAACCCAAATGGAAACTGGGATGTTTCCTTATTCCCCATGTCCATTTTAATGGTTTCCAATGCAAAGTACACTCCCACATCACCTTTTAGATCAGTACAGTAAACTGTCACTATCACTTTGTCAACTGTTCAGAAAAGCAATAATGATTCGTTGATAGCAGAGAGATGTGTTTCGTTGATAGCTTTATTCTCCATTTTGTTGATGAGTAAACTCCATTTCGTTGATGAGTAAACTTCATTCCGTTGATGAGTAATCTTCATTCCGTTGACATGTCTTCACTTAGGCAAAATTACAAGGCACAAGATATTTACAATTAACCAACCTATTTTGCCTATCTAGTACTTAGTCAACATGACTTAGAAGACCTATCTAATACATACAACAAAATGCCTATCAAACCATGAAGTATTGTACAGTGCAATTGCTACATCACTCATTTCGTTGATGAGCTTCCTGTCAACGGAATGCTGCAAAGCATGCCATTTCGTTGACAGCTACAAAATGACTTTACACAAATTCTACTAAGTGTTTTATGTTTATCATCAAGAACAACATATTCCTAACAGTGACAAATCGAATTATCCTAGATGGACTGAGGAAAAGAGTTGAGCGCTCTAGAAACACTTGGGTGGACGAATTGTTCCCCATACTATGGGCATATCGTACTACTTGTAAGGTCACCACTGGAGCAACCCCCTTTCTGTTGGCATATGGGGCAGAAGCAGTGGTTCCAGTGGAGATTACTCACACATCTCCAAGAATCGAAGCTTATGAGCCAGATAAAAATGAAGAAGGCATGAGGCTGGCTTTAGATCTAATTGATGAAGTTAGAGATGAGGCAAATGCTAAAGTAGTTAAACATCAAAAAAGGGCATCTTTCTACTATAACCTAAGGGTTAAAGAGAGATTCTTCCGTCAAGGAGACTTAGTCCTCCGAAAGATTGAGGCATCCGAAGTTGGACAGAAAGGAAAGTTGGCCCCAAATTGGGAGGGACCGTATCGAGTTAAGAACGTGTTTGGACGCGGCTCATACAAATTGGAAATCCTCGAAGGGATTGAGGTGCCAAGAACTTGGCATGCTACAAACTTGAAAGTCTATTATATTTAAGTGTGTCATGACTGGACTCACTATTAGGACAAGTAGAAATAAGGTCGACGAAACCAATCCAAGTTTTTAAACTTGAGGTAGAAAGTAGAGTATTATGTAAGGGTTGAACCCATTTTCAAAGTTATAATCCAATATTCTTATGTTTTCATAATGCTTTATGTGGATTGCATATTGATAGATATGCATAAAATGTTAACTAAACATGCAAAGTCAAGAATTCGAAGAAACTGGAAGAAATAAAATTAAACTTACTAAGAGTTTAAGTTAATCCCGAAGGCTGAAAATACATGAAAAATAACACAAGCCACATACGGCCATGAAAGATAAACAAACTACAGCTACGCTTCCCCTCCCTTGTCACCAGCATCTGTCTCCTCTCCTGAGCTGGAGCCAGAAGTATGATCAGTGGCATCAGGATCATCAACAGATGTGTCACGAAGGGGTGATGAATCCTCTGGATCCAAAATCATGTCATCCTCCTCCATGTCAGCTGTCCCAGCCAGGAGGCGCTCTAGAGGAGTAGGAGGGTGAGGAGCTGGAAAGTCAGCAGAGTCAAAAGCCCTGGGATGCTTGGCCAAGATAGCCTGAACAACATCCTCTCATCCTGCTGTATACTGGACTGGGAAAAGGATCTCATCGTGCTTCTTTATCAAGTCCTTGTACTCCTGAGAGTCAAGGTACTCATCAATGTAGTCATCCTTGCTCTTCCTCAGCTCCACCAGATCAGCCTGAGCATCCACCAGCTCCTTCTCCATCCTAGCTAAGGCCTCTCTCAAAGACTTTGCCTCCTCCTCGGACTTTTCAAACTTAATCATGTTGGCCTCAGAAGAGGTACGCCGGGCTTTATCTTGAAAGATAGCCCCTTGGAAGTTGGCATTGTTCTACCAGAATAAAAGGAATTCAAAGTGAGATAGAATTTTAAAGAAGAATAAAGACTAAAAAAGATAAGGTAAGAAAGATACCGTGGCAATGGCTTGGGCACCCAGATGCTCAGCTCCCTCGATGGTAGAGTTTGCAACAAAGTCTTTGTAGTCGCAAGGAGTGAGTGAATGGTATGACCAATCAACAGCATGTTTGGACACCCCAACAATGGTGTCCCTCTTCCTAATACCCCAGTTGGGGCGCCAAACTGAGGACTTTGTAGACATAGGAGTGTCTACCTCATCCACATGAATCTGAGGAGGGATCAAGAAACTGGGAATGTCAGACTTCCCACGGGGATCCCCTCCTATCCTGGCCCTCTTCATCCTCGAGGTTTCATCATCCTTGGGCTCATTGGTCTTGTTTATAAAGGTCGCAGCTGTAAACACAACCAAAGAATGGTTAACAGAAAATCACAAAAAGAAAGAAAGTAATAAACAGAAAGGATAAGTAAAATTACCCTTATCAGAAACAGTTGAAAGATGAACAGACTTGAGGACAAATTCGTCCAGAAGCTCCCAAGCCACAT
Source organism: Heracleum sosnowskyi (assembly GCA_030848705.1). Classification (NCBI taxonomy): domain Eukaryota; kingdom Viridiplantae; phylum Streptophyta; class Magnoliopsida; order Apiales; family Apiaceae; genus Heracleum; species Heracleum sosnowskyi. The sequence goes on along the minus strand of CM061244.1, from coordinate 114,706,165 downwards.
TAGTCCCATTGTCTTTGATAAGCTCAGAATAGGCATGGGACTCCTCATCGTTCAAGATTATGTTGCTGGGACTACCATCCGCAACTCTCCCAAAAGATTTACGGAACAAAGTTCCCCAATCTCCGCCTTCCCAGACAAGGTACATAAACTCATTCTTCCACCTAGGGTTATTATCTGGGATAGACTTTGGGTGGAAAATAAAGGGAAAACCAACCCTATGGCTAATGTATACCCAACCCAAGTTGTTGGCAGAACTGTTCTTAAACTGAAAAATCTTTCTAAATAAAGGGACAGAAAGAGAAAAATTATTACGAAGGCATAAAACCATAAAACAGTGAATTATCCTCCAGGCATTTGGAGGTAATTGGCAAGGGTTCACTTGAACATCGGCCAGGAGCCTAGGTATAAACTCGTGAAATGGGAACCTAAGGCCGGCGACTATGGCGTCTTTGTAAATACATAAGGCGTTAGACCGCCAATGACAAGAACGGTCACCGGCACCGGCAGGAACTAATTTTAGGGGGGCTTTAACCCTATACATTTTATTGTAATCCTTGATTTTATCTAGGTCATGGAATTTGTTACTACAATCGTATGAATCTAAAGTAGACACAGACGGGTACTCATCCCCACGTTCATTGATCATATCATGCAAAGACATGTATTTAGAACGAATAGGAATGGGGGTACCTCGTTTGGATGCAGAGTTCATCTTTTGGAGACGTTGGGAAGCACGATCAACCATCTTAAACCCAGAAAAAAGCCCAGAAATATTCAAATCTTCAAAGAAAAGCTTCAAATCTTCAAGTAGCAAATCCCATACTCTTCAAATCTTCAAAGTAAAAATCCCAGAATCTTCAAATCTTCAAAGTAAAAATCTCAGAATCTTCAAATCTTCAAATGAAAAAACCCAGAAACCGGTGAGTTCGAACGAAAAACCTCGCCGGGAATCGCTTTGCCACAGAACCCTAGCAGAGCTTCGCAGAGAAAATTTTGTAGAAAATATAGCAGAATAACTTTGAGAAATAGAAAGTAAGAAGTGAATAATGTTGAATGAAACTTCACACTTATATAGAAGGAATAGCCGGTCAATGGCCCGGTTAAAAGAAGGGCAACCGACATTAGCTGGTATAGCCCATCAAAGATTACAAGCCCAATTATTAATTGGGCCAATATAAGCCTTGAGCCCAACAAAGATGGACCTCAAATGGCACAAGAGGTACAACTTGAAGAAACTCATGGTTCTATGTTCGTCCCCAAGCGAGATCGAAATGATTGACTAGACTCCTGGTCGAAAGTGTTCGACCAGGAGCCAAAATGGGCGAAATGTTCGACCTCAAATGAGGTCGAACCCCACGACATCCATCCTGGTCGAAAGTGTTCGACCAGGGGCCAAAATGGCACAAATCTTCGACCACGGTCCTGGTCGAACCCTACGACCTCAATCCTGGTCAAAGGAGTTCGACCAGGGGCCAAAGTGGCACATTTATTCGACCAGAAACCTGGTCGAACCCTACGACCTCAATTCTGGTCGAATGAGTTCGACCAGGGGCCAAAATGGCACATTTATTCGACCAGAAACCTGGTCGAACCCTACGACATCCATCCTGGCCGAAAGTGTTCGACCAGGGGCCAAAATGGCACAAATATTCGACCACGGTCCTGGTCGAACCCTACGACCTCAATCCTGGTCGAAGGAGTTCGACCAGGGGCCAAAGTGGCACATTTATTCGACCAGAAACTTGGTCGAACCCTACGACCTCAATCCTGGTCGAAGGAGTTCGACCAGGGGCCAAAGTGGCACATTTATTCGACCAGAAACCTGGTCGAACCCTACGACCACAATCCTGGTCGAAGGAGTTCGACCAGGGGCGAAAGTGGCACATTTATTCGACATAGAAACCTAGTCGAACCCTACGACCTCAATCCTGGTCGAAATCGACCAGGAGCCAAAATTGAGGCCAAATTCGACCAAAATCCTGGTCGAAAGTGTTCGACCAGGAGCAAAAATAAGGCCAAATTCGACCAGAATCCTGGTCGAAATTATGCCAGGTTTTCAAATTTTGGATTATTTTCAGAAAATTAATGAAAAAATCTTAATTCCTATTTTAGGAAAGTTATTGGTTTAGGACTATATGAACCAGACTAGTATGGAAAATACAAAAGAGAACTTTGTAACTCCCGAATGAAATAACTTCTACGAAAATCTGAAAAAGATTTTCCTAGAAGTTGGGGGGCAAATGATATGGGCTAAAATTAACTCTGGAAGTGTAATTAATGATATATTAATTAGACCTAGATTGGTCCAAGACTACGGCCCAATAAACAAGGCCCGAAACCCTAATTATTTATTAATTTCATAATTAATAAATAAGGAAAATATACAGCTCATGAAAGGAGTCCAAAATATGGTAAATTCTTCAAAGAAGGATCTAGAATCCCAAATAAAAGAAATAATGAGTCACAATCCTTATCCTACAACAAGGAAAAGACTTTCCCACCAAGTAATACAATGTTTATCCACTATCAAGGAGGAGACTTATTCGCCAAGTCTCCTAAACATACTCTAAATACAGGGCTCCTGACGCCTATATAAGGACCATGATCCTTCACATTAGAACTACGTTTTCTGGCTTGATTCTCAGCATTGATTGAGATATGTAGGCATCTTGTGAGGACCTATTTAGTCACGAAACACGAGAACAACCATTAAAGCTCGAAAGCTCCTAAACCCTAGCAATAAATTCACAAGTACGTTTTTTAATCCACAACAAATGTATTTTAGATTAATTTTTTAAAAATCATAGAATTTTATGTGAGATATGATTTTTATGTGGGATAGAATTTTATTTTATTTTTAAAAACAACATACAACTCTACGTGAGGTAAGATTTAAGATAAGATTTAAGGGGTGGAACCAAAAAAGGCGTGAACCACATTTGGTACTATTAAAAATGGTTTCTCTTATTAATAAAGGTTATTTTAGTACAACAATAATATTATAATATATTTTAGATTAATATTTTTTTTGAAATCATAGAATTTTATGTGGGATGGGATTTTTACGTGGGATAAAATTTTATTTTTTTAAAAAAACAATATAGAACTCTACGTGAGATAGGATTTTATGGGTGAAAAAAAAAGTGTGAACCAAATTTGGTACAATTAAAAAGGAGTTTCGCTTATTAATAAAGGGTTTTTAAAAAAAAAACAACATACAATTCTATATGAGATAGGATTTTAGTGGTGAAACCAAAAAAAAAGTGTGAACCAAATTTGATACCAGATACCAGGGATTTCGCTTATTAATAAAGGTTATAAATAACCATAAAAGATTTATATGGCATAGATGTCTTATGCATGTACATTACATAAGTTAACAACTACTCCCTCCTCCCTCCGTCCCCTCAATTCTTTACATTGAGGAAACGACACGGAGGTTAAGAAAAAGTGTAAATTAATGGAGAAAAGTAAGAAAAATGAGTAAAATGGTAGGACTAATCAATATTTAATGTATAAAGTAGATATAGTGGAGGAAAGTAGTGAATGTGATTGTATTTTATATTATAAAATGTTACTATTTTTTTTATGTAAGAAAATGAGAGGAACGTACCAAAAAAAAAGTATAAAGAAATGAGAGGGACATTAAAGAATCAGATATATTAGTAATTTACTTATCTATCGATATTAGAATAAATCAAGATTAATTATTTAACGAGATTCAACCGTGGCGTAATTGACGAGATGCCTTGTGAAGCATGTTCGGTACATGCATGAGCATATCATAAAGCTAAGTTCCTACTTCCTAGTCCCTACCCGCATATAAGCTGTGGACCACATTTTCAGAGACTATCATAAAGCTAAGTATTCAACAACTCAAAGTCTTGCAAACAATAATGTCATCGGAAACTGACGTCACTGCCTTCTCATCTCCACCCTTACGCCTCCGTTGGGACGTGTTCCTAAGCTTTAGAGGTGCAGACACACGTCGCACCATCACACAACACCTCTACGAAGCTTTACAAGCAAAAAATGTACGAGTTTTTCGAGATAATGATGGATTGAAGCAAGGAGACTCACTCGATCCAATTCTTTTCGATGCGATCCAAGACTCTGCTGCTTCCATTGCTATCATTTCAGTTAAATATGCTTCTTCGACGTGGTGCCTGGAAGAACTGGCCAGGATCTGTGAGGGTGGCCGCCTGGTGCTTCCTGTTTTTTATGGAGTTGATCCTTCTGATGTACGTAGACAAACTGGACCTTTTGAAAAACACTTTCGAGTTCATGAGACCAGGTATTCGGGTGAAGTCGTTCAGAGATGGAGGAATGCGATGAAAAGAGTCGGTGATAAATCTGGTTTGGTTCTCGGGGAGAATCAGTTTAGGTAATTAATCGCAATTATATGTTTAATTGGAATTTGGATTTGTGTTCATGCATGGATAAGAAGTTAGTTACATGATATCTTAGTTCGATCTCTGTTTGTCTGATATGGATTAGGAAATTCTGTTTCTGGTAATATATCAATAATTTCTTGTGGGATTACAAAATACATCTTTTGGGTTGTTAAATTAAATATGTTGTAGACTTTATCGAGATGTGAAAGTTGATCATATTAAAATCGATTCCTTGAGTTTAGGTTAATACAAGTTGATGGTCCCTGCTATACTTTACCAATTTTTTTATGTATGTTGCTTCTGATAACTTTAAAAATCAAAACGATGCAAGTATTTAACACAAGTCACCATGTACATGAAAACGTGCAAATGTATTGTTGGTCTCTCTTGCACTATGTTAGAATATATATCTTTGAGTTCTCTCTTATCTCCAAAGTTATCGCACTATACTAGCAAGGGCGGAATGAGTTGAAAGAATATTTTGGCATGAAATTTTTCAAAACTAATTGTTCACTCTATTTCGCGGAAGATTTTGTGACACTTCGGGTTAATTTTTCAGATAACACCTTAATCATACCATAAAGAAGTTGGTGCTTTACAAGTGACAAGTCCGGTTGATTAGACCAACAATACTCTTTTGTAGCAACTGAATATGACATGGAATCTCTTTAAGATTTTCCTCGTTGCACCATGTTACCGTAAAGCTTATTGTTGACGTGAATCTTGTAGGAATTTAGATTGTTTGATAGTTCGTTTGTAGATATCATCTCGTACTCGTGGGACCTTGTGAGATATTTTACCAAGGGTGATAATTTGTAACATATAAACCCCCAGCGAACAACATCTGTTGCTTACCTCAATCACTCTGCAGTTAGAGACATACTGACATGTAAACTAGGATTAACTTGAGACAAAAGATTGCTCTGCGGTGGTAAACCACTTCTTTAAAAGCGATTTCATCAAACCCAAAGGTGCAAGTCTAAATGTTGATCGCTTCCAAGGTTAACACAGCTTTCTCCAGTAGCGTACACTCGCAGCTAGAGTAAAAGAGTTTAATAAAGTAATGCCCAGAGCGGCAGAGCCTCAAAAGTGAAAGGGGATGTGAGTTTATTTTTTGTGTATCTAGTGCAGTACTCCCAGTAGGTATATATATACAAATCATAATTAACCTTTTAGTAACCTTTCACTAATGACAACAAAAAAGAGAAAATCAAAGGGTTGAAATCAATTCAATAATAAACAAAGAAAGTAGAGAAATGAAGAGACCAGTAGGGTTAAAAATATAAGCATAGTCGGTTTGCATTTCCTACAGTTATTTCTATTCCTAAGAGTAAAGAGCAAGAGAGGCACGAGAGACTGTTTTCGTAAAAATCCGATTGTTGTTTAAATATCATTACTTGTGTTTACTTAATATAACAATATCCACTCCTTGAGTTTAGGTGCACTACATGTTGTTGGACCCTCTTGTTTCTTGCACAATACCATTCTTTATGTATAGTAGATTCTGGGATTTTACAAGATTTTTTTTATTGATCTGCACATTGCACCAGGTTCTTGTGCTAGTATTGATGTACATTGATAACATGGAATACCTTATGGTTTATATATATACTGATTATGATCTAAGAGGCTTTTGATAACTCCTAAATACTTACTAAGCTATTTTAAGTTTATTTGGTTTCGATTTATTAAAGTATGCCATTCTGAATACGATTCAGGGGCTGAATGACTTGGAAGAATTTTTTGGCTTGCATTATTTCTGAATTAATTGTTCACTTCGTTCCCTGGAAGATATTTAATTTTTTTTAATTGGTTTTGTCACATAACACCTTAATCATACCACTAAACACCTTAATCATACCACTAAAAGCTTGATGCTTCACAAGTCCCATTTATTTGACCAACAACACTCTTTTTTGGCGATTGAATTTTGATATGGAATCTCTTTAAGCTTCTCTTTGTTGCCATATTTCAGTGTAAAGCTTAGGATTGACATTGATTTTGTAGGAAGTTAGATTCTGGTTTGCTAATCACAGATAAGCTTAAATTTGACAGAGAACACAGGTAATCCCTTTCCATATATCATGGTACTCGTGGGACATTTTACCAAGGGTGATAGCTTAGAGTGGTGCTTTTCATTGTTTGTGACGAAATTTACATCAACTCCTTGCCTTAACGACCCTGCAAGTAAATGGACAAATTCATATATCAGTTCCTATGAAATGCGTGTTAATGGCATTTCACATTTGTATATAGACATCATGTATGGTTAATCTGTTTACTTTTATTGCAAAACTAGGGTGGTCTTTGTAGCATGTATGATGTTTTCCCACTATACGTGTTTATTTGCAGCCAAAAGTCAGAGGGGATTGAAACTTTAGTTAACAGAATCCTGACTGAGTTAAGCAACAGTCCGGAGGTGGTGGCTCCCTGTGCAGTCGGTCTAGAATCTCGGTTGGACACCCTGTGGAAAATGATAGATCTTACGAGCAAAGACGTCCAAGTTTTGGGGTTGTTCGGAATGGGTGGGGTTGGAAAAACAACCCTTGCTAAGGCTCTTTATAATAAGCTTTTCGGTCAGTTTGCAAATCGCATTTTCATGTCAGATGTCAGAGAAACTTCTAAAAGAAGTGGTTTGGTTACGCTTCAAAACATGCTTCTTCATCTTGTAGATGAGAAACCCGTATCTGATGAACTTTCTGGTACGAGAATGCTTAAACGTGTACTACAAGATAAGAGAGTTCTTATTGTGCTTGATGATATTGATGATTCAAGGCAACTAAATGCATTGGCTGCAAGTAAAGCGTGGTTTCATGAAGGAAGTATTCTCATAATCACTACTAGAGACAGAGGAGTTTTGCCTGCCCCTCTTGTGAATGAGGTATATGAGGTGAGGGAATTGGAAATCTCTGATTCAATCAAACTCCTCAGTTATCATGCATTAAGAAGAGATCAACCCACGGAACCATTTATGGACATGTCCCACAAAATCGTGTTGCTTACCGGAGGATTGCCTTTGGCGCTGGAAGTATTTGGTTCTTTTTTATTTGATATGCGAAAATTGAAGGAATGGGAAGAAGCTTTGCAAAACCTTAGGCAAGTAAGCCCGCGTCGTCTTCAGGATGTTTTAATGATAAGTTTTGATGGGCTTGACAAGCAAGAGCAGTGCATTTTCTTAGATATTGCATGCTTGCTTCAAAATCTAAAGTTTACTAGAGATGATACAGTTGATATAATGAGGGGTTGTGGTTTCGGGGCAGAGTCTGCAATTAAGGTCCTTATAGCAAGATCTCTTATAAAGGTTAAAGCGGACAACACCTTTTGGATGCATGATCAAATTATAGACATGGGAAGGCAAATAATTCAAAATGAGAACCTTGTAGATCCTGGAATGCGTAGTAGACTGTGGGATCAGGGTGATATTCAGGGTGTCTTGCTAAATCGGAAGGTACGCTCGTTAAAACTCATCTTTTTGTGTAATAGTTATACATGCTAATTCTGTCAGCTGTAGAGAATAAGCCAGCCAAGTTGAACTGCCAGAATATTAGTCTGTTGTAAATTTTTGTAATTAGTGAGTCCAGCATATCACTGTGTTTAAAAATTATCAGCCTTGCACTAGAAAAATAAGATGTAACCAGTCTTGCATATATTAACATGTAATTTAGTGTTATGTATACTGGTAAAGGGGTAAACATGGTACTATCATTATCTTTATTTTCTTTTGGGTTTCTTTCTCCATGCTATCATCTACTAATTGACTGCTATGTTAATAAAAAAAAAGATGTATTATCTGAATTCATCTTACTGTAAGTGATTTATGTTAGGGGACAAGAAATGTCCAAGGTATCACTCTCGACTTTGACAAAAGGCAACGGAAAAAACCGGGGGTATTGAGTGCTCAAACAATTGCTCGGTCCAACCTTCAAAAAAATCCAGGTGTGGTCTCTGCACTAGCATATTTGAAGTTGAGGTTCAAGGACTACTGTGAACGAGAGGGAGAAATTGTATTCTTTACAAAATCATTTGAACCGATGATTAATCTGCGGATGCTTTACATCAGTAATGTGACACTAAAAGGAAATTTTAAGCATTTTCCCGCTGAACTGAAGTGGCTGCAATGGCGAAAATGTCCTCTGGATTATCTTCCTTCTTTCTATCCTCAAGAGCTCACTGTCCTTGATCTTGCTGAAAGCAAACTCAAAAACATCTGGGGTCCACAGAGGTGGTCGTGGTACAATAATAAGGTATGTGTACTTACTGGTGATCAACTCATCCATGATATATGCTCTTTTGATCTTATGTTATAAAGTAAACACAGCTGCTGTGGGTCTTGGTATTGAAAATAAATTAATCTGCTTTTATAATAAAAACTGGACCTATATTGAAGTTAAGTTCAAAAACGATCACACTCTTATTTAATCACAGGATTATAACACAAATACTTTATGATGCATCTAAGATCTTGCTGTTGTTTATCGAACTGATAGTATGGCTTCATCAGACACTTTGTAATGGCAATATTCTAGTTAAGTGTATCTCATAACAGTGGAGTCCAATGATTTTAATCAAAATTTAGTAGCACTTTCTTCCTTTTTTTTCCCTTTATTATACTTTCTTAGTATCTCTCTTGTTTGGCTGAGCCGAAGGATATAGTTTCTGAATCTTGGTCATGGAGGCATCTCTACACTATGACTAGTCTTCCTAATGTACATATAAATTCCACACATATTCTTATCCTTGTGTTTGGGTTTTGTTTCGCACTTGTTTTTTTTATTCAGGAAAAGGTTACTTTTCTCTACAATCTAACCATGTTAATTGTTTTGTTCACCAGGTGGAAGGAAAGTTAATGATTTTAAATCTCCACAGTTGTTATAATTTAACTGCCGTTCCGGATCTATCAGGACAACCTAACTTGGAAAAACTGATTCTTGAGGGTTGTATTGAACTGACTAGGATTCATAAATCAGTTGGGGATCTGAAGAAATTACTTTATTTAAATATGAGTCGATGTTCCAACCTAGTTGAATTCCCAACTGATGTGTCTGGGCTGAAATGTTTGAAGAATCTTGTCCTTTCCAAGTGCTCCAAACTTAAAGAACTACCACAAGATATGGGCAACATGAGTTCTTTGGTTGAACTGCTCCTTGATGACACTGCTATAGAGAAATTACCAGAATCCATATTCCGCCTCACAAAACTTGAACTTCTTAGCATGAAAGGTTGCCGATCATTGAAACAATTGCCTTTTTGCATCGGAAAGCTGGTGTCTCTAAAGAAACTTGTGCTAAATGATTCCTCATTAGAATATATACCCGATTCTGTTAGAACTTTGGGAAATCTTGAGGAGTTGAGCTTGATGCGGTGTACATCACTTACTGCTATTCCGGATTCTGTGGGAGACCTCAAATCCTTGTGCAAGTTTTGGCTTAATGGTTGCTCGATAACAGAGATGCCAGATTGCATAGGTTCATTGTACTATCTGAAGGTCTTATCAGTTGGTGAATGTCGTAATCTTAATATAGTGCCTGCCTCCATCGGACAGTTAGCTTCTATTATTGAGCTTCAATTAGATGGGACATCAATAGTGAGTCTTCCTGATCAGATTGGTTCCCTGAAATCACTCCAGAAACTTGAGATGAGGAATTGTAAGTCTCTTACATCACTACCGGAAACATTCGGTAAATTATTGACTCTTCAGACATTGATCATCGTGAATGCTGCCATCCAAAAGCTGCCAGAAAGTTTTGGGCTACTAGAAAATCTCTTCATGCTAAGGTTAAACAACTGCAAGCACCTATGTTCTCTTCCCTCTTCATTTGGAAATTTGAAGTCTTTGTGTCACTTGCACATGATAAAAACTGCGTTAAGAGACTTACCTGAAAGCTTTGGAATGCTCTCTAGTTTAATGGTACTGGAAATGGGCAAGGAACGGTGGGCTGAAGCACCTTTGGATGCTGAAGCGCCTATCGTTGCACTTCCATCTACTTTCTCTAATCTATCGCTGCTGACAGTGTTAAATGTTTGTGCATGGAAAATAACAAGGGATATACCTGACGATTTTGAGAGCTTGTCATTACTGAAAGATATAAATTTAGGGCATAATGACTTTTGTCATCTTCCATCGAGTTTAAGAAAACTGCACTTTCTTGAAAAGCTTAATCTTGCTCACTGCAAAAAGCTCAGATTTCTTCCACCACTTCCCTCAAGTTTGACAGAGTTAAATGCTGCAAACTGTATAGCGCTGGAAACTATATCCGACTTGTCAAATCTGGAACATCTAACAGATATGCACCTTTCGAACTGTGAGAAGTTAGTTGACGTCCCAGGATTTGAATGCTTGAAGTCATTGACAAGGTTGCACATGTGTGGTTGCAGTTCATGCTCTCCTGTGTTAAAGGAAAAACTTAACAAGGTCAGTACTCTCTCTCTGTCCCCACCCCCCACCCCCCCCCCCCCCCCCCCACCTCCCTCCCTCCCTCTTTTGCGTGCGTGCGTGCGTGCAGTCACGCCTAATTATGGACTAGTACTGGTTGCACTCTTGCACTATCATGTATACACCAGTCGCATCAGTTTCAGAACGATGTTCAATTTACGATTACTTTTGGAATGCAGTCTGCTTTGAGGAACTTGAAGAATCTAAGTATGCCAGGCAGCGATCTCCCATGTTGGCTAACCCAAAAAGTGGTTCGATTTTCGGAGCAAAAAAACTTGGTGATCAGAGGTATTATAATAGGAATAGTTGTCTCGGTTGATCAACACGTACAGAATGATATAAGGGATCAATTACCTGTGTTGTTTGGTATTTATGCAAAAATCATTAGATTGAACATGCCTGTGTTCACATCGGCAATGAACTTGCATGGAGTTCCGAAAACACATGAAGATCAAGTTTACTTGTGCAGATATGGACATTACACTCCGTTAGTTTCTCTTTTAGAAGATGGTGATGTAGTAGAGGTATCTGTGAATGAAGTGCCTCATCTTAAGGGAGTTAAAGTGAAGAAAAGTGGTGTCCATATTATTTTTGAAAATGACGACGACTACGATGGAAATGAAGAATATCTCGACGAAAGCCAACTTTCTGTGTCAGAGAAACTAAGTAAGTTTCTCAAATCTTCCGAACTAGACAATGTTACGAACTCCAGTGATGAAGTAGATAAAACAATGCAAGAATCGGGGTCAAGAGCAGACGTAAAATCTAGTCATAGAATTCCTCTTTTCATCATCTTTTTTCTTTCTTGTTTCATCGTGTTCATAAGTTGGTTAGTCTTGCCTTTGGTTAGTCTTAAGTGACCACAAATTAACGGTCCAATAAATTTTTTATTTGTATCTGCAAAATTCTAGGTTTCGCAAGAACCATCATGTGTTTCAAAAAGACAAGATCCATATTATCGATATTTGATAATTGAATTCTACTGCAAAGATATGATGTTGATTTTTGCTTTCTTCCAAAGAGTTGCCAACACCATACATCATACATGTACAGAAAAGATTGCAATAAAACGGACCGAGAAGATACATCATCTAGCCATAGGATTACGATTTTCCTTATATTTGTTGTTTGTTTCAGTGTTTGGTAAAGTTGGCAAGTCTTCAATTTTGTCACTTGAAGACTTCCGGTTTGAGAAGCTTTTGAAATGTCATCCAAGTGACTTTATGGTCCATGAGTCTTATATATGGATCCTTAGAATCTTAATTTTCGCTTTAGAAGAACGTATGCTTGACATATATTGCATTTGATCTAGAGACTGCAACTGGCAATCGATTTGTAATAGGATGTTCTCGGTGCAAATGTATCCGCAAGCATGCTAATCATATGAATTAAAAATTCCTTGTCAATTGTCCTGCAGTTGTGATTATCACTGTTGTGGGATGCTGGTTTTTCAGAGTGGTTAAGGGAGAAGATTTAAGATCTTTCGAACTGAGAACCCTAAAAACCGCCACAAGTGCAATTTGCCTCGAACTGCGGAAATTTTAGTTTCTTTCATCTAAATTTGGTTAATCTTTGCCGCTGCTCCCACAACGAACTATGTAATTTATCTTCTGTAGTTAAAACCCCATTAAAGAAATTGAAGTTGGCACTACGTAGATGTTTAGTCAGACGTCAACCAGATCAGTAATCATTAATATTTTAATGCAGCCTGCTCTCTGACCCCCAAAACGATGGACCTTTGATTCTAAGCTGCTTAGGCCCCCCATCTCCGTTGAAGGCAGTTCCCTTGTGGGGTTTGAAATTTGTGGTGGAAACTGGAAACCCGTCAATTTTACGGTTCCACTATGGCTACTTACTGCTTCTTTTGTTTGGATTGCACTAGAACTGGAATCATGGCCACAATTTTCGGTCGTAGTACAGCCCAATAATGTTGCCTGGCCACCCCTTCCATTAGGTTGATGCTTCTTCGGCTGCTTAAGCCCCCTGAGAGAAGCAAAAACAACAATAGCATGGTGAAATCGTCAGGTTAGTACTGCAGCAGGAGAAAAATACCATGCAAGTGAATGTAGTATAACTAATTAGAGTTAAATAAAAAATAGAATTGAAAAAAATGGGACCGTAGGTTTAATCTTGGGCTTAAAGGCCTTATTATTTTTGGGCTTGATGGAAAGGTTTCACAATGGGCCATTCATTTGACCAAGATATGTAGATACGAAAGAAGAAATTAATTATATTGTAAAACTATAAAATGGCTAGATTATTTTACAAATGGGTCTAGTGGCTTAGTTTTGTAATGGGCTGGTTATAATTAAATGGACCAAGATAGGCCCATTCAGGTTAATGGAAAATGAAAAGGAAAGAAACAAAGTGGTAAACGTTATGAAAGAAAGTCAACATTTGACAAATTATGTCTTTGAAGGCCTTAATAGGACCTTTTAAAGTAATATTAAGTGAATGTAAATTCATTCAGGTCGTTGGCAAGAATTTGGAGATAAATGGATATTAGTTTATAATAGCTTATAATCCGTACGAATTATGTCTTACTATTAATTTACTTATAGTTAATATATTAATTTTAATGTGTTCTTGGAAAGATTTGAACCTTATACCTTTATATATAAGAACTCTTATTATTAAATCTAAATTAATATGTTGTTAGCAAATTCAAACCTTGGATATCTGTATATAACAATTTTTAGTATTAAATATAAATTAATATGTTGTAGGCGGAATTCGAACCTTAGACCTCTTTGTATAACAACTTCTAGTATCGTATCCAACGGTCATCATCTACTTGAGTTGAAGATCTAACGGTTATGATCGAAAGTAATAACCAAAGTGAGGGGTGAATCAAACTACAAATTATACCACATTTCGCTTATTATAGTTAGTTTTGCACGAGTTACTTTTAATTTACTTATAGTGTAATATATTAATTTTAATGTGTTCTTGGAAGGATTCGAACCTCATACCTTTATATATAAGAATTTTTAGTATTATATATTACACTTTAAGTGTATATAATAACTTTTAGTATTAAATATAAATTAATATGTTGTAGGCGAGATTTGAACATGTGACATCTTTGTATAACAATTTCTAGTATCGTATCCAACGGTTATCATTTACTTGAGTCGAAGATCTAACGGTTGTGATCGAAATGGATAACCAAAGTGAGGAGTGAACCAAACTACAAATTATACCCCATTTCGATTATTATAGTTAGTTTCGCATGAGATACTTTTAATTTACTTATAGTGTAATATATTAATTTTAATGTGTTCTTAGAAGGATTCGAACCTTATACCTTTATATATAAGAACTTTTAGTATTAAATCTAAATTAATATGTTGTTAGCAAAATTCGAACATTGGATCTTTGTATATAACAACTTTTCGTATTAAATATAAATTAATATGTTATAGGCGGGATTTGAACCTTAAACCTCTTTGTATAACAACGTCTAGTATCCAACGGTCATCATCTACTTAAGTTGAAGATCTAACAATTGTGATTGAAATGGATAACCAAAGTGAAGGGTGAACCAAACTAAAAATTATACCCCATTTCACTTATTATAGTGTAGTATAGATAGATTTAACCTTTGATAGATGGATAAGTTAGATAGAGGAGAGTTATAAAGAAATTGTATAATGTGTCAGCAGGAGATTAAATTGAAAATCAAAAGCAGTGACTCATGTGTCAAACAAAATGTGACAACCAAAATTCTTGCACACATAAAACTTAAATGAATAAAATGAACGGTCAAAATGTTTTCACTTCTTTCATTTCTTTTTTGTATTTTTTGACTTATTTTCAATGCTAACAGTTTATATAATACGTTGTTATTGTAGGGCCAGTTGTGGAGGTATGCAAAGCACGTGATTGCTCTAGTTTACTGTTGTTATTGTTGCTTTTTTCAATGCGTGTTGATGTTAATGTTAACTGGTTATATTACAACGGTAAATATTTTTTAATTATGCATAAAAAATTGAAAATATGTATCTAAAGAGCTGATACTTGTGAGATTCTGTATGTATTGTATTAGTGCGATGTATGTTTTGTTTGATCCTTCTTAGCTGGTTAGATACTTTAGGTCACATGATTCATGCTAATAGAACTAGTATTAGCCACTCTGCTAATTGATTCCGGCTGCCAGATAATTGATTGTTAATTCTTCAATTAAATTCGGAATATCGGCGACCTCAGCTCGAAAACGAGCTAAGAAGTCTCTTAAAGACTCTGAATATCGTTGACGAATGGTCATCAGGGAAGCAGTTATCTTTCCGTCGTTGTAATTGTTGGAGAAACGACTTTGAAACTTACTTTTTAAAGTTTGCCAGGAATCAATCGATCGCGGTGCCAGATTACTATACCAACGTAGCGCTGTGCCTTTTACGCATGTGGAGAAAAATTGACACCTAGCGACCTCGGAGTGTCCGAAGAACGCCATTCGTCCATCAAATGTATTCAAGAATCCAATAGGATCAGATGACCCGTCGAAGTGATCAAGGGCTGGAGTTTTCAAAGTCCTGTCGATTTTGGCGATTTCAATTGATCGTGATAAGGGACTTTCGATGGAGATGACCTGCCCTGATTGATTTTTGATATAATCTTGGCACATAGCGAGGTCGTTTTGCATCTTGACGATATCCTCCAGGCGGAATGATTCACTTCGCCACAAGGCCTCACTCGCGGACGACGTGTTACGTCGCTTCGGCGGTGGTCTAGAACATTGGGACTTAGTAGACACTTCATCGTCGAGCGCGTAGTCTTCGTCATACTCATCATCTAGATGCATTTGAGAATCTTCATTGTGGTGAGATATCGATGGTTGTTGTAACTGAAGCTGGAGACGACGAATTTCACAATGTTTTTCCAGACGAGCTTCGAGCAAGCGTTTTTGCTCTTCCAGATGCAGCAGTTCCTCGTCTGACCCCGCGAGGTCATCCAACGTTTGAATCTGAAGTGATTTCTTCTTTTGCTTCTAGAGTTTTAACAGGTGTAGGCGCGCATCGCTCGACAAAACTTTCTTTCCTGTGGGCGTCATGATTCTCATTCGCTTGTCGGGCTGGCCTTTACCTCGCGCCTGCAGCTGTTTGTCCTTGGGGGTCTTGCAGATCCCTCGATGTTGTCATTTTCAGGTGGAAACAACTCTCTGGGCTGGAGGACCGGGGGAGGCTGCATCTCCTTTCTACGAGGTACAGTCATAACCTCGGTCGTGTCGCTCATCTTCGAAATAATCGGCTCTTCTTCATTCATTGTGGATGGAATCAAAGATAAAAAAGCTCCTTCTAGCGCCAAATGATGAGTGTGATCCCCGATTGAGTATGATTAGATGAATAATTCGTTTAGTAATCGAAATGAGAAATAATACAAATATTTATTAGTAGGGACCTTACACTCAACTTAGAGATTCTCTTCTTTATCTATTTTTCCAACCCCTATTATGTGGGTGGTTGAGAAATATTTATAGTGATTCCCAAACGGGGACCACTTTCCTTTTTCTTATTCTACAAGAAACCCTATTACAAGTGGGCTTCTTGGGCTATTGTCTCATTACATGTGGGCCTACATACAATCTATTTAATTGGTCTATATCTCCAAATGGGCTTTGGCCCAACAGTTATGTTGGATTAGCTACAAAACTTTTGTAAAATTTGCCGTTCCATTTCTCTCCCAAATCCGCTGCTCCATTTCTCCCCAAAACCCTAATTCCTGTACTCAAAACCCTAATATATTTGGTTGAGAATGCGAAAGAAGATGAATCTCAACCGGAGTGGGATCCACACGGTTTATCCGCCAATGTGGTATTGCAAATGAATAAGTATAAGGTCTCAGATGTTGTGTTTGTTGATAAGTTGACTTCAGAGAGTATAGGTAGTGATGATTCTTTTAACGAAATGGTTACGAATCAGCAATTATGTTAGGGGTAGTTTGGTTCGCTGGTATCAGAAATCAGGTGTGGGTTTAGAATGAGCAAAATCCATATCTCATGTTTGGTTTAAATTTTTTTATTGTCAAACTCATACCTCAAACCCCCAATATATGGATTTTTGATACCCTAGGGGCGAGGTGGCTATGAAAATGAGGGTATGGGTATCAAATCTATATCATTTATTAATTTCATTTAAAAAAACATTATAAATATTAAAAAGTATTTTATAGACAAAAAAATGTTATTGATAACAATAATTTTTTTAAATATTTTTTATAATATAATAAATTAATTTAATATATAACTAAATATCATTTTAAACATCATTACAGAACTGAACCAAACACATAATATCATAAATGATCTTTCAACCACATACCACCTCAACCCGATTCCCGATTCCAAACTCATATCACTTCGTGAACCAAACGACCCCTTAATTTGATGAATTGAGAAATTCGGGATTGTTGCGTGCATTTTGGTGTTTTATAATTGATCAGCAATAATTTGTCATGTTCGTGCTGGTTTGCCCGAGTGGTTAAGGGGGAAGACTTAAGATCTTCTGCACATAAGTGCGCGTGGGTTCGAACCCCACAGCCAGCATCTTTTTTATTTTCCGTTTTTAGTTTTAAAATCAAATTTTATGCTAATTATTAAAATTCACATATTTATCTTATACAAATTGAAGATTTATTTGACTAGAGTAAACATATAAAATGTTTTTTTCTTTTTTGTCAATGTTTTTATACTCATGAGATTAACTTTAATGAAGATGTATAAAAATATATGCACATGTACTGTATTATAAAATATTACTAACAAATAAAATACGATGTACAATTGTACGTTGTTTCATATTTTTTTTAATCTGGTTTAATTTGTCCACTGTTTTATATTTCATGTAGAGTAAACGAAATAACATGATCGGAGAGAATAGAATAGCGGGAGCTGCCACAGCAACAATATATGGTGCACTCAAATCTCAGTAGCCCATAGTGAAAATCTGAATTATTTGAGGCTTAAATACAGTTAGGACTATAGTCTAGGTTAGCACCCTTGGTTTCACCATTTTTTACGATAAATTAAATTTTAAAATATTTATGATTAAATACCTGACGATGGAACAATTTTTGAATTAATGGAGGACTACGACAGTGGTGATGACGAGGATGATGATGATGCCGAAGATGCAGAAAGCAGCTTAGATTTGCTATTGAGATAGAGATATCGTGGTTGTATGTTTAAGAAGCTCTTGTAGTGTGCTAGCCCTAGGGAGGCCTCTCGCTCTGTCTTGACTCTTGCCTGACTTCATTTCCCCACAGCTGGTATGGTCCAGGCCCGGCTCAACATATATAGAGGCCCGGTGCTAAATTTGAAAATTTGGGTCCTCATTATAGGCAAAAAAAATACACTGTACATAAAAGATTTTTTTAAGTGTTACTTGTGAAATGGACTTGATATATAGATATATTTGATTAAATAGAGATATCAGATAAATATTCATAGAAGAGTAGAATTTATGTACCTATGATAATCGCAATTCGAGGGACAAAGGAAATCATAAGACAATATTGAGAATCTGGCTTCTTGAATTTATACTGGTGTTCCATCATTTTTCCCACTAAATTACTTTGCATCTATTTTTCTACTGATATATAGTACATAATATCATGGACTTATGTAAAATGGGGGCCCTTGAAAATTTTGGGCCCTGTGCAGTTGGGCTGACTGCACAGGTTAATCACCGGGCCTGGTATGGTCTTTAACTGGAATCTTGGTTTCATAGAATGTTAGTTTGGTTTTGGTCGATTGTGAAAGCTGAAATATTCACGAGTAGAAGGTTATTCAGTACACTACAAACAAACAGGACAAAACCGACCGACGCAACCGGCCCGGTTTTAACCGACCACTACATATGGTCGGTTTTACGGATATAACCGACCGATTATGCACATAACCGACCAATTGTAGTAGTCGGTTTTGTTTTGTTTCCTTGTAGTGGTAGGTTATAAAATAAAATGTCTGGTTGGATTCTTTTTTTAGTCAGATACATAAGGTCACTCATAACTCATAAGCGATTCTTTGATAATACAGTGGTTAGGATTAGTTTCTCATATGGAAAGGACTTGAATTGATATTTCAGAGTTGCGCAATTGCATTTTGGAGTCTGGACTATGAATTGATTCTTTAGATGTGGATCTCAGATTCTATAGGTACTGAAATTTATGAAATTCTCTAGTGATGCAGATAATGCTTGACTAAACATTTGAACCCTGAAGACACATATAAAACCTCCTCAGTAGGGATAGAATCCATCTCCAACTAAAATTACCAATAAACTTTTCCAGATTCCCGTGCCAAAGCTGTATATGTAGCAAATTGACAGTAACACTTGACTACATACTATGATCTTAATAAGAATTGTATTTGCACCTTTAGGAAAGTAAGCCTTCCTTGACCCTGTAAATTATCACTTGAGATTTTCTCGAGTCATCCAAGTCCTCTTACCTCACTGGATTGAAGACATAGCTAACCGAGTCTGAACAACACCTGTACCAATAGCCCTTGTTCTTAGTTACATATAGTATACTGCTGTACAATGCCTAGAAATATCTGCATTCCAAACCAGGCTATTTGAATATTCGCTTCTTGTAAACCCAAATAATTTACCACCTGAAAATAGAATATTTTACCGCGCTATATAATCAGTTGATGCAATTTTTCTCCTTACTGTGTAAGTTCAACTTGTACTGTTTCAGCCTTCTTCAAAACCGCCTGGCTCTTATCTTTGCAGACCTAATTGTACATATCGATACTAATGATTTTGAATCAGAAACAAAGTAGTTCTGAGGTAAATATAAATACAAGTTGTTATCACATCCACCATATATTTGTTGTATATTTACATATTGTGTTAGTTATTCGTTAGATAGCTTACGTTAAAAAGATCAGAAATAGCAGACAGTCACAATTGTGCGCACTTTGGAGCCTGTACAGTTTCATGCTACTATGATCACTCTGTGCAGTAAAACCTAAATTTTAATGATGCTTTCTAAGTCCACGGATTTAGTGCTAGTACAGTAGTACTTCTCGATTGGAAAATCTCTTTGTAATTATGCGTTCAAATATCTTTTGCTTTCCAGTCTCATTGTAATTATGCATTATATATCTTAGGAAACTTCTTTACCCGTTAAAAATTTTATTCATGCTTCAAGTCCACACAAGTGCTAGTACTTTTCAATTGGATTCAGCTCAATTTTATATGATTGTTTCATGATTTCTGTACCTTATTTTTTCTTTTTAACTTCACGCAAACAAGACCTTACAATTTTAAGATTAAAGCAAACACATTTGCCAATACTGAGCAATAACCAAATAGAAATACACATCAACGTCTACATAGGAGGTTCCATATTGTGTAGTACAAATACTGAATCTCGCAGAACTTACAACTAGCTACTGATTGCACCCAATGTCAGCAATCAATGCCAATATATACTCAGCACAGAACCCTATAGGTTTTGGAGATGCTTAGTTCTGATATTCAGCAGTCTCCGAACCCAAATGCAGAACTCTTTTTCGATGTAGAAATTGGGAATAAGGCTCCCAGATGCTATATGTATATTCTATAACAGTTTTAAAAAGAATTGGCCCTTGGTGCTCTTATTATCAATTTGACAAGGATAGTGAGATTACGCTGATCTATTGAAATTGCCACCAATTTGCATATGCAACCATTCTGGCGACGAACCTCTACTTACTTCCCTTGGAGCTTGTGAAACAAATGTGACCCCCGCCATATCAAATGCTTGTTGACCAAACTGCAAACAAATTGACTTGTTAAGCAAACTTCTAGCACCATACATGAAAATCTTAGGTCCTCCTATAACGTTGGCTCAACTTTAAAGTGATTAAACAATACAGGCTAAATTTAAGCACTTTGGATGAAGAATGTTATCAACAAAAAAGTAATTACATATGGAACTAACATAAGGTACCACAAATGAATATCTTACGTTCTTCTATCATCTTGCCTTAACATTAAAGAAAATTAAACAATACATGCTAAATTCCAGCACACAAGGTACATGAAGTCTATAGTTTTCCTGAGTAATTATCCTTGTGCACAAGATAAGCTCCATCTAACAACATAAGTTACACAGAGACTAGAGTCTATAGTTTCTGTCCGGAGATCCAATTTTACAGGCTTCATTGCTTATTGTAATGTAAACCTTACACAGACATAGAGAGACCAGATATCTTGTTTCAGTTGTGCCAAAAGCAATGTTAACAAAGCAAGAAATATTTCAAATCCTTATTAATACACTGGGAGCGTAGCTAAACAATATAATTAAGAAGTGTCGACTAACACATTGAAGATTGGTTTAACTAGCTAATACTGCCAAGTAAATTATTAGTAGAACTAAGAGCCTATTTTTAGAAAGAGAGACTATCTTTATGTTCTGCTAAATGGAGAAGCCTCAAGGATAAACAAAGTGTCGAGACTTCAAAAAAAACAACTTTTATTCCAAAAGTTTACTTATAGAATAGCATATGGAGCCTGGAGGCAAACAGTTTAATATGGAAAAGTAAAGCAAGATCACAGATATTGTTTTGCCACAAATTGTGAAATATTGACTTACATCTTTTGAAGGAAATCCTTCAATGCTATGACTCGTTCTTGAATTGACAGCTTCAAGCTTCATGGAAAGGAACTGCGACAACAAACTACCATTTAAGGTTCAAATTCTATTTCACTCTCACAGGGTAGTAAAAGAGACATACCTCCACTTGACGTTGCAGTGATTGGATGTAATTTATTATCTCATCGAGTACCAACGATTTGCCAATAACCTGAACCCAAAATTAAAGCTTTTAAAAAAGTGTATTTGTTCTGATAATACACTGCACAAAGTGACATAATGCTAAATCTTAAGCAAAATGATTCGAGCAAGTAAAGTCAGTTATTTGCCCGACTGCCTGACAACTTTTGTTTGCTGCTCAGCTAGGCAAGAGTGAAAGCATCCGAAAATTTATCACGAAGAGAAACAAGTAAAATACTTATGGATATATCATTGGAGTAAGTAGTATGTATGGAGATTTATTAAAAACAGAAGTAGTGGGGAACATGAAATGACACAGATAAAAAGTAAAGGCATACCTTATTACACCCAGGGACTAAATCCTGCAGAATCTTCATCCTCTCACTTATCTTTTCTCTTCTTGCCTGTTAAACAATCATATGGTGCAGTCAGCAAAATTTATACATGCGGCATATCACTAATAAGCTTTAATTTCAACCAATATTTAATTGGGACTTCATTATTGAATGAAGAGAATAAGACCAAAAGTGTCAAAACAGTAATAAGTTAGATGCTCGTCACAAGTGAAATGACCTATTGTTCTGTTCATTAGCTACTTATTAATAAAAAAGAGTACGGCTTAGCTCAAGCTATCTATTTTGTAAGCAAGCTAAAGTTTGATCAGCTAAAGCTATTTCAAAGAGGCTCATGAATTCCAAGCTTATCTATATCAATCTGTAGATCTTTACCAAAATTTTCACAAATCTTCAGAGATACCAGTTTCACTAGTTTCCCTTTTCGTGTCAAATTTCAAATCATAAATAACTCGTAATAGAAACTTTGGCTTATATCAATTCTAACATGAACGCTGAACTTACTTTCTTTTAACATTTCTACTAAATACATAGATTTGTGTGTGTGAGTGAGTATTCACCTAAATAGCTTACATTATTGAACATACAACTTCACACTACTGTAAGGTGTCTGAACTTAATTCCATTCAATATAATTCAAAATATTGCATCTACCGATCTCTGACATCCTGAATAATTTTCGGATGTAATATTTGTTAATGCATATATTTGTAAAACTAAATTATGACATATAGAATAACTTAAACTAAGTTGCCTAGTAGATCTCGTGGCATAGCAAATTCAAATCAACTTTGTAACAGAACTCCCAATTACAAATTAAATACTTTACAATGCATATATTTTCTGTAGAAAAAATACGACCCGTCTTATTAAAGTTGAAATTTTAAGATAACAACATTCAAACAAGTAATGGGATTGAAAAAAATTACTCTTTCTGCTAGACTGTGACTATCCGTAGCTTGCCCCCTTCTCGCCCGCACGTGTATATAGTCTTGTTTAGGTGGCTCGGTTGGCTTTATACTTTGCTCACTTTGTTTTCCTGCAGACTTTGCTTCCGTCTCAACTTTCGACTCTGGGATTTCATCTCTAGAACCAGATGCTTTCATACGCTTACTATCACTATCACCCTGCTAAATTAATACCAAAACATATATACACATTATCAGTACAAATTTCATACTCATACACACATATAACACCCTGCTCAATCAATCACCAGTATCTAAATACACATTATTAAGTACAACTACAATATATTCACACATATGAGTTTGGCACACTGCTCAATCAATCACCAAAATGTACATCCATATCATCACTACAAATTTTCATATACACGCATATAAAACACTTTGAATTTCTATTAAAAAATACTAGTCAAAACAACAAACAACTAAAATCAACTAAACGAAACAAATTGTGTGTTACAAGTTATACTGTACTGCACCAAAACACACACACATACAATCAGTACAAGGTTCAGAAACATGCGAGCGCATATAACACATCAAATTTATCCCAAAATTCAACAATCAATTACGTCAATAACAGAATCACTGTAGCTTATAGCTCAACTAATCACTTATATTTACACACAGAAAATACGTATACAACACGTCAAATTTACCGCAAAATTCATTAACATAAGTACATAACGAACAATTAAACGATAATTACAAAATCACTGTAGCTCATAACTGTATTGCACACAGTCACACACACATATATATAACACTGCTCAATTAATCACACAGATACACATAATGACATAATACATCAAATTAAAAACAAACAACTAAAAGTAAATAACAAAATTAAAGTAACTTCAAACAGTATTGCATTGACATATATAAATGTATGTATATGAATTGAAGAGTATTGTTACATTGGGAGCAGTGCTAGTAGACACGTCATCACTTGTTCGTTTCTTGTCTCCTCTCTGATCCACACTTATCGGTTCATCTTCTCGGGTCGGATTATCCACGAACTGCCCGAACTGAAAAGGCCAGATCTCTGTTAAGCTATACGGCGTCGCATTGTCTGACCTGAACGCACTTATCGCCGGTGGATCCATTTCAATTAATTACTTAAATAAATAGCATTTGAAAATGTAAGTGTAGAGAGAGAGAGAGAGAGAGAGAGAGAGAGAGAGAGAGAGGGAGGGAGGGGAGAGAGGGAGAGAGAGAGAAATGAGAGATAGATACAGTGAAGTGTACGTATAGATAGGGGGGCAAGGAGAGCAGAGGAGGGGGTGAGTGATCTCCTTGGACAGTGGGGAGGTGTTTGGGGGTACACTCGCGTTATTTACACACTATCGCTATCCTTACCAATTAATTGGGTCTCGAGAGTTTTTTAAATGAGACACAACTTTTTATTGCTCCGATCTCATTCCATTTAAATATTGTGTACTGTCTTTTAAAAACTACTGTAGTTTATTGAGCGGCGCTTCGCAGCGGGCTTATAATAATTTCTCTAATTTTGTTTTAAAAACATACTCCCTCCGTCCCATTCATTTCTATACACTTTTCATTTTGGATGTCCCTCTCATTTCTATACATTCCAAAAATAGTAACTTTTAATAATATAAAATACTATTACACTCACTACTTTCTCCACTATCTCTATTCTATAATAATATAAAACACTATTTCACTCACTACTTTCCTCCATTATCTCAAATCAATTATTAAATATTGATAGGTCCCACCACTTTACCCACTTTTCATCTAATTTTACTCATTTTTTATATCTTTTATTGGTCTCCATGCCCAGCCCCAATGTATACTATTGGCTGGGACAGAGGGAGTATGTTTTTAAATAATATTTCTAACATAAGGTTTTTTTTTTAATTTTCCGTGTCATCTTGATCATTGACGAAATTTTTGAATAAATATAAAAATGCAATTGTTTAATATTTTCATTATTTTAATATTATATCGAATATTATTATATTGATTAGCTTTATATTTTTTTCCAAAATTTAAATCCTAACTTAATTTTAAATACATAATATAACATCAATACTTAATTCTAGCATATAATACGATGCTCTTAATGAACCGCTCTCCCTTTGAAAATGTGTTCTTCCAATGAGTCGCTCTCTCATTGTTAACAAATCTATTCTATTATATTATATGGGTCATGTTCCTTGTAGAACCCTTAACCTTAGAACCCTTAGAACTCTATCTTATTTTTTAAAATAATATATATTTATTATATGAAGGTCATGGGTAAAGTTGTCCAAAAACACAAAATACATAATTTAGAGCTAATTAATATTTCATTAACGATAATAATCATACATCGATATCAATCACAAAATTCTCCATCATCATCATAAAATTTCCCCAATTATTTTTATCATTTTTTGTGAAAATATTCAAGTTATTGTATAAACACAATATCAGATAACAGTGTTCAACAGCTGAACATTTAAATACAAATAAGTTCAGTTGCAGAACTTTAAAATTTATGTGTTTGATTTCAAATTCGATTGTATGACTTTTATGTTCAGCGGTAGAACACGGAAGTTATGGTAGGAAAATAATGTGAATAACATTGTTCAATAGCTGAACATTATAAAAATAATCAAGTTCACTTGTAGAACTTTGTGGAAAAAAGTAAGTTCAGTTGTAGAACTTTGAAGTCCATATGCATAACTTTTAAAATTCAACTGCAGAACACTATATTTATACTATGAAACAAAATAGGTTCGGCAGTAGAATCCTTTTATTCCAAAAATACCCTTATAAGATTTTGTATATAAAAATGAGTTGAATCTGAACAGTTGATCTAGTAATAATCCAACGGCTTATAACAGTTCTAAAATTCTTTTTTAGCGATTGGTTCTCTCTTGAGTCTAACCCTATATTATATATATAATAGAGCAATTAAGGGTTTGCTTGAGACAATTTAATCAGTGTGAAATTACCAAATCACTCCTAATTATTATATTAATGATAAAAAAAACTTATTTCTAATGGGAGTTGAACCCTTGACTTCTAAATTAGAGAGGACACTTCTAACCACTATGCTAGACATTAATTTTGGTTATATCATAAAATTCTTTATTAATAATATGTGCAAATACTCAATATGTTATATTCTATTTTGGTCTCTTCTTGTAATCTACTTGGTAAGGTAGATAATCTATTTTCACAAGTGCCTTAAAATCATATATTTGACCATATTAGAGAAAAATTCATGCAAAATAGATATACAGAATGTTATAAATTGAAATTGGTCCATTGGAAAAAGAATTATATTAATATTTTTATATTGTAAATCATGTTTATTTGCAATAAGTATATATTTGCTCATATTATATATAACATTAGATTAAAAATTCTATATACAATCAATATATATCTATTATATACAATGAGTCAATTTATTCAAGTTAAATTACCAAAATACCCTTCTAAATTATATTTTAATTATACATGTATTAATTACAAATTAATACTCGTCTATTTTAATATGCGTACATTAATTGTGTCCGACTCATTATTGCATATCATTGATATTTATTATTGATATTATTTTTTATAGAAAATATTAAAACTTTTAAACATTAAATAAATTATGACAATGATGATTGACAATTGTTACTTGAAAGAGATTACCAACTAATTTAGAACTTCATTCACTATTGCAAAGGGATGCATATGAAATCTTATTTTGCTAAATTAAAAAAAAAAACTATTGGCCTTATTACATATTTCGTATCTAGGTTCGCTATTTGGTTCATTACATTTATTTGCTTTTATAGCAGACGGTTTAGGGAGATCAAAAATAATTATAGACCAAATAAATGATGATAAAAAAATAATAATGAATATGGCGAGTGGACAATGAAAATCAATCAAATAAGGAATTTGGATACAGAAGATGTAATAATAAGGCAATAGTTTGTTTTTCGAAGTTAGCAAAATATGATTTAATCTGCATATCAAATCTTATTTTGCTAAATTGAAAAAAACAAACTATTGGCCTTATTGCATATTTCGTATCCAGGTTCGTTATTTGGTTCATTACATTTATTTGCTTATATAGTAAACAGTTCAGGGAGATCAAAAGTAATTATAGACCAAATAAATAATGATAAAAAATAATGGATATGGTGAGTGAACAATGAATATCAACCAAATAAGAAATTTGGATACGGAATATGTAATAATAAGGCTAATAGGTTTATTTTTTGAAGTTAGCAAAATATGATTGGATCTGCGTCACTTTACAATAGCCAACGGGAATATTTTGTACCATATCAAATATATTTTTTTTACAAATTTAGTATATCTTAAACAATAAGCTATATATCAAACAAATGTTATAGAAATATTGTACCAAATAGTTTTACTAACCACTTCAAACTACTTCAAACATGTTAAATACTATTTTGTTTTTTTATAAAGTTACACGACGGTTGCAAAATAAGTCACACTCATTTAAAATAGTTCAATCTCCCGTAATTATAAGGTTGCAAGAACTTCAAAATTACAGGTCTTACTTATATTGTATGTCGTTATAAGATATGATCTTTTTCAATGAAAAAAGATTTCATTCGCAACAGAACCTATAATACATTTCACATGCATGCATATATTTACATGATTAAATATATATGACATTTTCTAACAAAAATTGATCCTACTTGCAAAAAAACATATATTATATTTAATAAATCGGCTTATCATTTTATAATAGAAGAATGGAGAACATACTCGTGCCTCGCACGGGTTATAAAGCTAGTTTAAAATCTAACACATTAACATTACTCTAATGTATAAATTACATGATTTTCAAATTTATTTTGTGTTCATGATATATAATACAATATTTACAAAAAATTACTTTTATAGTTTTGAAGATGAATTTATTTAATTTTGTTTTGAAGAATTTTGGACCAGAAACTATATTTAATAACGATGAAATGTACTATATCGAAGAATTAGAGAAAATTTGAAGAAAAAAACATACAAAAAGAGATAATAAATACAAAAACTTTTATCAAAATAATTAAAAAAAAAACTAAATTTGATGGCAAGAAATCTCCACCTTATAATCTATAGTAGAGTATGAGTACATTTGTGTGAATTAGAATTGATACGTGCAAAATGTCATAATACGCATTCACTTTGTTTGTTTGATAATACAACTAATGTCATCAAATTTCTATTATTTGTAGTATAACAGAACTTTGACTTCTGTTCATGCATCTTTATAGTTGACATCTTCTTCTTGATTCTTATAATTTATTTATTTATATAGATTATAGAATTTAATAAAGTTTATAATTATAGATTTATAGATATAGTCAACTGACCGTAGAATTTGATTAGATTCATAGTTTCTGAATAACTTATCTTGTATAAGTTTCCCTTTTTATGAATTATAAGTTAAAAAGGACAATTTTAATTTTTATTACATGAATTATTTTTGAATTATGAGTTAAAAAAAGAAAATTAATTTTTTATTTTTTCAAATAGAGGCGCTCTAGAAAAATAGATAAAAAGAAAACAGATGATTTGAGAGCGCTAGGCGATTTTCCTTATATAAAGATAAAAGATAAATATAATAAAATAATTGTTAGGATTTATGGGTGATAGCTATGAGACAACTTAACTAGATATTTTATGTACTTAATTTTATTAAGTATGAACATACTGTCACAGCCAGAGTATGTTTATGTAACCGTTTTTGTTTGCTGCAAATAAGATTCTAGTACATCTTGGTAGAAGTTCATTTATTTGTTCAAGTCTCAAGAAGTGCTCAAGATGAACAACAAGAATAAACATTACTGTCACAGCGTTGACAGTAAGGTTACTTGAAGACAGCATGTTGCAAGTCACGACATTACATTCACTCTGACAGCAACATTGGCGGAAGCCCTCGGACAGCAACTTTACATTGGCCTGACAGCAAGCTTGGAAATCCTGACAGCACCTTCTGCGGGGATTTCTTACTGTCACCAAAAGCGCATTCCTGTGACAGCAAGCTCAGCCATCAAGATACTGTCATGAAGGGATAACATTTGTATTGGGGAACAACCCAGTCAAACTTGTGACAGTTTGGATGTTCAAGAAACATGTGTGTTACAGTATCCCAACATTGTAACAGGTCTGCAAGACTACGACCGAAGTTTGAGAGATCACATGACAAAGCTCACCAATTCCAGAGTATGACAAATCTACATCTACTGAATTGTGTTAGATTAAAATAGAATGTTTCTAGATTGCTTTGTTATGTTCTAAAAAGCTGTTTGTATAGCAATTTAGGAAAGAATCACGGGTAGGCAATTTGTAAGAAGCTGCCACATGAAAATGACAGCAGCTTCACAAGACCCGTGTTGATAGTGATATGTTTAGTTTACTTAGTCTATCGCTCAATCCATTCTCTTTAATCACTCGAGAAACTGAAGCTCAAGAAAACAAACATTTTCTTGAGGTTGTAGCAACCCATTACAAAATAAATAAAAACATTTATTTTGTGAGAATTACTCGTGTGTCTACTTGTGTTTGCATTAGATAAACTGATAATCCTAAATCTTAGTTTTTGTTGTTGGAACATAGATTGTGATTTATCAGTATTGCATTGAACCCCCCCCCCCCCCTTCTGCAATAGTTAAGGACCAACAATAATTAAAAAGATAATGATATTGATTAGCAAGTATATTAATAAATAAAAAATTTACTAAAATATTAAAATTGTATATTTAAAATATATTACAATTTTATATTTAGTTTCCTCCATTAGTAAAGATTTTAAAGGTAATTGAGATATTTTCGAATTTTTACAATTAATATCTCAAAAATTTGAGAAAATTAGAAAAATAGATCGAAACGATTTGAGAGGCGCCACATCACCGCCCTCGTCTTCTCCTTTATATAAGTACTAGTTGACTAAGGCACGCTTCGCGGCGGCCTTATAATATATTTTAGTAAAATTTTAAAATATTGATTGTTTAATATAAATATTGTGAAACAAAATTAGCAAAAAAAAATATATTGTGAAACAATTTTTTATAATATTATATAAATTAGTAAGCACTTTATATTGTACAAAAATTGACTATATATGGACAACGAAATAAGTTATTACATATTTCTGTCATTTACATCAATTTGTGTGACATTTTTCTCGGCCAACAGTCGTTGTAATAAATATACATATAGATAAAAATGAAAACGCATTAATAAAAATTGAAGTACTAAAATATAGAATTTTCTCTGATCTTGTCCTTTATATAAAGATATATTATGGATGTCAAAATAATTTGATCTTCTTAGTACATGAGCCGTTCTAATTTGGGCTTGAATTTGAATTTGAAATTGAGTTTATTTTTTGAAGTCGAAAGCATTTGTATTTGAAACAATTTCAGAGGCGCCACCTCATCGCCTGTCTTCTCCTTTATATAAGTATAATCGACTAAGTAACGATTTGCGACGGCCTTATATTGTATATTCTTAAACCTTCAAATATAAAATATTTAGGGAAAAAATTTGAGGAACACGTATTTATAGCATTAAAAATATAAAATAAACTATTTACATGTATTTTTTATTTATACCGCTTTGTATCATGTTTCTTAGGCCGACAATCATTGTAATAAATAAATATACAATCATACTCGATAATAAAAATTGAAGCTAAGCACCGTCACAAATTTTAACAATTTATATTCTCATAAAAAACTACTATTTTCATGAGTATCTCACATGTAATAATAAATTTTTTAAAGAACTTTAATATGTACATGTAAGTGTCAAAATACATGGGAACTTTGTAGAGAGGCAATTTAGTATCTACAATATTTAATCAAAGCATATTTAACCTGCATTAAAAAGATAATCCTTAAAAATTAATCATTTATACTAAAGTGGTTGCAAATTATCAAAATTATTTAATTTTAAGACAAATATATATTCATAAATATAATAAATAGTTAACTAACCATAAATATTCATAAATATAATAAATATTTAACTAACCATAAATATAACTTTAAAAGTTAGGATTTTAAAGAGATGACATGAACATAATAATACACAGGGTGTGCTACCGAAGAAGTTTCATCATAAAAAAAATGAAGATTTTTATAATAAAACAAAAATTCTGAAAATTGCTTTAACTCATTAAGAAATATTAGAGTTACGAAAATTTAAGAACAAAAATGAAAATTTTATTAAATCTTGTCAGTTCTAGGAAGATATATTAGAGGTGACAAACATGACCAATTCTATTCAATTGAATTTTATGGAACCCCAATACAGTTTTATACTTAGCAGTCATTACTTTGTTTTTTTGAAAAATGTATTCGGTACTTACTTTTTTTATTTGACTCAAAATAATGAAAATTAATTATTCTAAAATTTATTTTCTAAAAATATTTATAATTATTTAAAAATTCTAGAAAATATAGTAATTACAAATATTAAAAGTAACCTGAGGGCACTATATCTCGTGTTTGGTACTTGCATCTCAAACTTTTGTTTTGATAAATGAGCTTTAGTACTTAGTTTTACTAATCGGTCCTAATCATACAAAAATATATTTTGACGACAATATTTAGAACTTATTGTGACGGTTCTAAAATTTTCAAATATCTAATTTAATTTAACTAAAATACTTAAAACACAAATAACTATTTAATTTTTACACAATTATAACTTACTTATTTTGAAACTCATCTTAACTAAAAATAAATATTAAAAAGATATAAGATACAGAAAAATACAAATACTATGAAATCAACTCGCAGATATGGCAAGTCTTTTTTGGTACTTGGGCTTTAATATTCTTTTTTTTTTCTGGAGTGTTAGTACTTATACTTATTTTAAATACTTAATCAAAATATAATATTAAATATATTTTAAGGATCTTATTCATAACTAATTTTAATGTGTCTACTGTTCACAAACTCAATTAATTTAAAATACCTAAAACATGTCCTGTCAAATTGTTTTTACCTAAAACATGTATAACTATTTAAATTTAAACGTTTATGACCTACTTATTTTAAAACTCATCTTAATGAAGTTGATTATTTAAAAAAAAATTGATTTAATTAAAATATTTATAACAAAATTTAAAAAGTATATATAAAATATAAATATTAAGAATACATATGCATTATACCGGATATAAGACATACATATTTCCAACACTACACTCCCCTGAAATATATGTCATCATTTAATTTTACACATTAGCTTGCTATAATTGGAGATGCACTTATGATTGTTATTTGAAAAAGACTTAAAACTATATAAATTTAATAAAGTATAAGGTGAATTATTTCCTTTAGTTATTAGTCAGCCTCTTTTATAGTTTTCAAAGTATAAAAAACCTTTGCTTAATTTTTAAAAAGTTTGTTAGTACATAATTAACTAAAACGAAAAAGAATATAAAATTTAAAGGAGCATCCCCAACAGAAACCGTAAGAATTCAACAACCTTCAACCTTGACGCAGTATAGAAGATATCCGACCGATTACATGCAAATAAAAAAAACACAAAACACTGACAGTATGACAATAAAAAAACAACCTCTTTAATAGTTAAAATCTATGCTACCAACAGGTTTTTATAAGTTTGTTTCATACTTAACATCTCATTTGCAAAAGAGTACAAATTACACAGTATTAGAATTTTTTGTAGTTTACGGAATTCTCGAAAAAGATTATTCGGATGAGACTCATAATCTATGCAAAATAAAACTCTGCTACATCTCCCAACACATTTATTCACTATTGCATTTATTATGTATACCATCACTTTGACTTGATTTGTGGCCTAAAATCTTTATATTTACATAAATCGAAACACCTGCATATTAAAGCAAACTAGATGTTTAATATAGCACAATTAAAATCAGAAAACATTGAAAAGATAAGCCAGATAGATTTGGATTTGTGGAGGATCGACAAAGTCATTGTCCTCCAACTTGTTTTTTTTAGAAATATCCTCCAACTTTTAGTTTATATAGATCTCTGAAAAAAATTATATGGCAATGAATATTTCTTCAAATATAATTCAACTTAGAGGTAACTTTGGGTATCTTTATATAGATTAGGATTATAAAATATTTAGGATTTTATTTTGAAAGAAATATATTAGGATTTTATTATATGGGAACATGTCTCAAATGTTTATTTCCTTTCCTATAATCTAGAACTTAAAAAAGGAAATTTATTTTTCAATAATTTTCCTTTATATAATATAATAAATATGTATAGATAATAATAAATTTTGATTAAGTTCATAATTTTAAGCCGAATTGTCTTTAATAAATATTATCTTTTCTATAATTTAGGAGCTAAAAAAGGAAAATTTATTTTTTAATATTCAAAATAGAGAAGTTCTAAAAAATAGATAAATATGAATTCAGAAAGGAAAGAATCTTAAAATTTATATTCAGTTCCCTCCATTAGTAAAGATTTAAAAGGCTATTGAATTTTTTTTTATCCTATAAATTCGAATATAAAAAAATTATAAGAAATTAAAATTCAAGAGTTCTAGAAAAATATATAAATAGTTTTCAGACGAATTGAGAGCTTCGGTGAGTTTTCCTTATCTATACTATATTATTAAAGCCGAAACATTGAAAGTTTTGGTTTTCGGTTAACGGTCAGTTTTTGGTTTTCGGTACTTTTTCTAATTAATAAATTAATAATATAATTGAAATTCGGGAAAGTTTTATTCTACATTAATATTTCACTATATTTTACTACATAAAAATCAAATAATATTGAAATCTAATATAAAAAAATGGAAATGTGGGATCTAATTCGTTTAAATTTAGGATACACTGCTACAAATATATTTCTTTCTTTTTAGGATAATGATCAAATCTTTAATGGAATTGTATTATTGTCAAGTTACCAAAATAGTAACTAGATGATTGGCTTTTATAATTAAAATATTTTTTTTCTAACAAAATCTACTCATTTTCAAAAAATATCATTACAATTATCTTTAAATTAAAACATATTACCTTTTATATTTGTTATTACTAAAATCTATGTTTTCCAAAAATATGAGGTGCAATCCTTACTTATTTATTTTAAAACCTATTTTAATACTCTATTTAATAAATAATAAAATAATATAAAAATAGTAACAAACTGATTGTCTTTTATAATTGAAAAAAAATCTAACAAAATCTACTCCTTTTTCAAAAATATCACGACAATTACCTTTAAATTAAAAAATAATATCTTTTATATTTGTTATCACTAAAATCTTTATTTTCCAAAAATATGAGGTGCAATCCTTACTTATTTATTTTAAAATCTATTTTAATACTCTATTTCATAAATAATAAAATAATATAAAAATATTAACTAGCTGATTGCCTTTTATAATTAAAATAATTTTTTTCTAACAAAATCTACTTCTTTTCCAAAAATATCACGGGCAATTACCTTTAAATTAAAATATATTACCTTTTATATTTGTTATGACTAAAATCTCTATTTTTCAAAAATATCAAGTGCAACCCTTACTTATATATTTTAAAACTAATTTTAATACTTTTAATTATTTAAAAAAAATACCTATTTTAACAAGTGAACGTATTTTTTTTAACAAATACAATTAATATAATTAAAACACATCATCACTAAAATCCCTATTTTCCAAAAATATGATGTGCAATCCTTACTTATTTTAAAACATATTTTAATACTCTATTTAATAAATAATAAAATAATATAAAAATAGTAACTAGCTGATTGCCTTTTATAGTTAAAACATTTTTTTCTAACAAAATCTACTTCTTTTCCAAAAATATCACGGGCAATTACCTTTAAATTAAAATATATTACCTTTTATATTTGTTATAATTAAAATCTCTCTTTTCCAAAAATATCAAGTGCAATTTATATATTTTAAAACCTATTTTAATACTTTTAATTATTTAAAAAAAACTTACCTATTTTAACAAGTGAACGTATTTTTTTAACATATAAAATTAATATAATTAAAACACATCTAAAAATATTATGTGCAGTTACTTTTTTTTTAATTAAAACATGTTAACTTTTCTATTTGTCTATATTAATTTTTTTTACTTATTTTAACATGTAAACGTATTTTTTTAATAAATACAATTAATATAATTAAAACACTTCTAAAAATATCACGGTCAATTATTTTTTTTTATAATTAAAACATGTTAGATTTTCTATTTGTCCTTATTATTAATATTATTTTATTATAAAATAATATTAATAATACCTCATTTATCTTCCTCGGCCTCATTTGTATTTTTTATATATTTTTTTATGTTCCAATGAATATTTAAGTTTCTCATTTTTTAATTTATCATATTAATTTTTACTTTTATTTTAATATTTTCCGTTCACATTAAATTTTTTAGTTTATTATTTTTAGGGCCCGTGCCTTGCACGGGTTATAGGCTAGTATATATAAAGAAGAAGATAAATAAAAGGATAAAGAAGATAAAGATTGGTAAGATAAAAAGATAAAGATGTTGAATATTAAAATAGTATATTTACTTTCCTCCATTATTAAAGATTTTAAAGGAAAAAAATATTAAAATTGTATATTTAGTTTCCTACATTAGTAAAGATTTAAAAGACAATTGAGATTTTTTCTATCCTCTTAATTCAAATTTAAATAAGGAACTTTAATTTTATTGAATCAAAATTGAGAAAGGAAAGAATATTAAAATTGTATATTTAGTTTTCTCCATTAGTAAAAATTTAAAAGACATCGCTATTTTTTCAATTCTATAAATTCGAATTTAAATAAGGAAATTTAATTTTAGTGAATTAAAATTCAGAACCTCTAGAAAAATAGATAAATGGTTTTCGGACGATCTCAGAGCTCTGATTGTGAAAATAATTGTCTTAACGGATGAGTTTATGTAATTTTTTACTTCAATTACTTTGTTATGAATAAAAATTGTTAATTAATCGAGAAATATCGCTATTACGTTAGGATAAAAAATATTGCATACAATAATTTCTATGTTGCAAAAGAAATAAAACGATTACTATTTTAGGTTATTGGCAGTTAAGGAAGTACATTTAAAGAAGAAAATTGTGAGAGAGAAAGTTCTCATTTTTTCCTTTCTTTTCTCATTTTATTGATCAAGTTATGTCGTCCAACATCAAAATTCGCTATAGAGTCCAATAAATAGAACCATCGTTTGGTATGGTTCATGCTAATGACTTCAATTTTTTCTTTACACAATCAAACTTCAATTTGACATCTAAACCGGATCATGGTCTCCTAATCTAAAAATATACAAACATTTACAAAATAATTATAATTGAATACAATTAGTTTAGAAAATATATTGCTAATAATCAATAATGGGATCGAGACTTTTTATTATTATAAAATTATTATTTTGAATGATATTAATAATTTAAAGAGGTTCTTACCATAAAACTGTAACAAATGTAATTTAGGGAGCCCGAGGCCATTGTATCACCCTTCACCAGAACACCACCAACTTCATAGCGTATAAAATAGACAAGGGAAAATAGTAGATACCTAAATTAATTTTCAAAATATTTTTCAAGTGTCAAGTGTTTTATTTTAATTCGTTAATAATAAAATGAATTCCTCGCATTTACACCAATCTTCTTGATTAAATTTTTTCAATTTATCATATTATTCTATGTTTCATAATTTGAAAAAAATATTAAAACCCAGTTCCGAATATGTAGCATTATCGCTAGATAAATATTATATAAAATTTATTTACAATATCACATTTTAAAATTGGATTGGGTTGAATTAGTTAAAATAAATTAAACATCATATCCAATCCATTAAATGCAGACGGCAGATTACCATTTTTGCAGTCGAAATACATATTCGATTTAATCAATTTAACTAGTTAAATCGCTATACATTTAGAGCATTTTCAAAAGGCTCTTTATTCAAATTCTTAAGTTAAAATATAAAAAGTACTAGCCTATAACCCGTGCAAGGCACGAGCCTTAAAAATAATAAACTAAAAAATTTAATGTGAACGGAAAATATTAAAATAAAAGTAAAAATTAATATGATAAATTATAAAATGAGAAACTTAAATATTAATTGGAACATAAAAAAATATAAAAAAAAAATACAAATGAGGCCGAGAAAGATAAATGAGGTATTATTAATATTATTTTATAATAAAATAATATTAATAATAAGGACATATAGAAAATCTAACATGTTTTAATTAAAAAAAGTAATTGACCTTGATATTTTTAGAAGTGTTTTAATTATATTAATTGTATTTTATTAAAAAAATATGTTGACATGTTAAAATAAGTAAGTTTTTTTAATAAGGACAAATGAAAAAGTTGACATGTTTTAATTAAAAAAAAAGTAACTGCACGTAATATTTTTAGATGTGTTTTAATTATATTACTTTTATGTGTTAAAAAAATACGTTCACTTGTTAAAATAAGTAAGTTTTTTTAAATAATTAAAAGTATTAAAATAGGTTTTAAAATATATAAGTTGCACTTGATATTTTTGAAAAAGAGAGATTTTAATGATAACAAATATAAAAGGTAATATATTTTAATTTAAATATAATTGCCCGTGATTTTTTTAGAAAAGAAGTAGATTTTGTTAGGAAAAAATGTTTTAACTATAAAAGGCAATCAGCTAGTTACTATTTTTATATTATTTTATTATTTATTAAATAGAGTATTAAAATAGGTTTTAAAATAAATAAGTAAGGATTGCACCTCATATTTTTGGAAAATTGGGATTTTAGTGATGATGTGTTTTAATTATATTAATTGTATTTGTTAAAAAAATACGTTCACTTGTTAAAATAGGTAAGTTTTTTTTAAATAATTAAAAGTATTAAAATAAGTTTTAAAATATATAAGTAAGAGTTGCACTTGATGTTAGGCTCAAGACATGTCTGAATACCACTATTAACAAGCCTACACTATGTGACTATGTCACATTACATGACCTAGTGTTTTCTATCACTGGGATATAGTATAGGTCTCTAAATGTCCTTGTCTTGTTTTCATGGA
The DNA here is from genome assembly GCA_030848705.1 of Heracleum sosnowskyi. NCBI lineage: Eukaryota > Viridiplantae > Streptophyta > Magnoliopsida > Apiales > Apiaceae > Heracleum > Heracleum sosnowskyi. The sequence goes on along the minus strand of CM061244.1, from coordinate 114,668,197 downwards.
CAATAGCTTTATCATGTATGCTCAGATTTATAATGAGCTTAGTAAAATTCTTGCATCTAGAATGTATATAGGCCATTGAATAATTATCCTGGTAGAAGTTCAGAAGTGTTCATGCAGCAGGATAGAGTTGAACAAGGCCATGAAGAAATAAGTTGCAGGAATTTGTCTAAGGCATTATATAGCAAAGTCAAAAGAAAGCTATGTCGTGAAGTCACCAATATCCATGTCGTGAAGTACTATATCGCATAGTCCATTTTGTACTATGTCGAGAAGTCCTCAAGACACATGTCGTGAAGTGTTGAAGTCAGCAAAGTCAAAGGAGCCTAGATCGTGAAGTCCTCAGAAGCCCTATGTCGCATAGTCATCAAATGACCTATGTCGCATAGTCATCAAATGACCTATGTCGCATAGTCATCAAATGACCTATGTCGCAAAGTCTTCAAAGGCTATATCGCATAGTCCTCACAAGGGAGATCGCGAAGTCAGGGATAAAGTGGAGTTCACGATATCAACACTTAGCCGTTCATAACAAGACAAATCAAGGTACAGAACCAAGAATCAAAGGAGACAAATACTGAAGCATTTGTTCTGGCAAGGTGGTCCAAAGAACAGATGGCAAATCTACAGCTAAACTTGGAGAGAAAGATAAGAGACAAGCAGCTACAGAAACGGGAAAGACTCCGAAAAGCAGGTGGTCCTTCCTGACACAGTGAACTTCTTATGGCAGGACAAGTTGGACTTTCAGAAGGGGTAGCTGTGTAATATTGTGTGTGCCTAGTTTGTATAGGGGAATATATATATCGTGCACATGCAACTGTAAGCTGGAAGAGAGATACACATAGTTATTTGCTAAGCTCTTTTCTCTGTAAGCAAGCAAGTTCAAACTGTTCTTGTTTAGAAGCCAGAAATTCGATTGTGAATTTCCTGGAAAGCTGTAGTATTTAATTTGCTTATACAAAGTAGATTAAAGTGATTGTGTGTGTTATTTACTTTCTGCATTTTACATATCATAATCACATACAGTTGTCTACTTAGTTTTCAAGATCGAAAAATATATCAAACTATCCATTCACCCCCCCTCTGTCTAGTTTCTAGTGGTATTCATTTCTAACAAGTGGTATCAGAGCGAAGGCTGTTAACGTACAAACAGGAAAAGATCAAGAATGAGTTCACAGAAACTAAGCAGTATCAAGATTCCTCCCTTTAACAAGGAGCACTACAGTTTATGGAAGAAGAAGATGTTGCTTTTCATCAAAGCTTCTAACCCCATGTATTTAGATATTCTAAAGCATGGTCCCTTCATTCCAATGATTGAGATTGGTGAATCAACCAGTGGCACTGAGATTATACCAGCAAAACATGTGCCCAAAGATCCCTCAAAATACACTGATCCTGAAAAAGAAAAAGTTGCCCTGGATGGACATCTTCAACTTATCATTTGTGAATCTATGGACTTCAACATGTATGGCACTGTTGCTCATTGTACTAGTGCCAAGAAGATGTGGGATCTTATAGAAGTGCTCTGTGAAGGAACTACTGAAGTAAGAAAGAACAAGAAGCAGATTCTTGTTTCACAATATGAAGCCTTCATGGCTCAGCCAAAAGAGGGAATCACAGAAGTGTTTGAGAGATTCAACAAGCTGATAAACGAGCTCAAACTCTATGACAAACACTATGAAACAGAAGAGCTCAATATGAAGTTTTTACTAACTCTTCCAGATCACTTGGAACCAAGAATCTCTTCCCTTAAAGAAAGAGATCTAACAAAGATTGGTTTTGATGTGTTATATGGTGTTTTGAAGACATATGAGTTGGAGCTGTTTCAAAAGAGATCTATTCAAGCAAAGCAAGGATTAGTGGCTAATACCTCCTGTGCACTTATTGCTGACAACCTAAGTCAAAGAATGGACTCTCTTAAAGTCAGTCAAGTGAAGATTGAGGAACTGGAAGTTGAAGACACTGGTGATGAGGTCCAGGTCATCTATGATTTGCCTGAGGAATATGAGTTTTACAGCATGGAGGAACTGGACAAAATGGAAAACAAATCTTTTGCTTATATGGCTAGGAGATATCCTAACATAAGGTTTAAAAGAAAGCAGCCATTCAGGTCCAAGTTCAATACTGGAAACACTGGTGGATCTAGTGGCTCAAACACCTTCAATAAAGGAAAAGGGATGGCTGGTGCTGCTAAGGGTGGATACAAGACAGGAAGTGTGGATAGGACCAAAATAAGATGCTATAACTGCAATGAACTTGGGCATTTTGCCACTGAGTGCAAAAAGCCTAAACAAGTCAAGAAGGACAAAGCATACTTAGAGCTTGAAGCTAAGTATGAAGCTCTACTCAAGAAACAACAGGGCAAAGCTTTTATTGCTGAGGGAAAATGCTGGGATGACTCTGATGAAGAAGAAGAACAAGAGTACTCAAACTATGCCTTGATGGCATTTTCTGATGATGGTGATTCAAGTCAGGTACCCATTCTTACTTCTCTTGATATGACTCCCATTCAATATAAGCAAACTGTTGAAGATATGAGCACTGAGATGTTTAATATTCATACTAGCATGTTAGTAGCTAATGAAGAAATTGATAGACTAACTGCTAAGAATGTTGAGCTTACAGAAAAGAATGAGAAACTTGAGTTAATGGTTGTGAACCTGGATGGTTTGAAAAAGGAGGTTGAGTATCTTAAAAACAAAGTGATTTGTGCTGAGCAGATAGAGAAAGCCCTTAGAGAACAAATTGCTGAAACTGAACTGAAACTAAGAAGCTTCAAAAACTCCTCTGAACTTATTCAAACCTACCACAAGGAACACACTGAAGACTGCAAGGTTGGAGTTGGTTTTGACTATGATAATGACAAAGGAAGGAAGAAGGTCAAGGGCAAAGGAAAGGAAACCTTTACAAACAAAAATGTCCCAACCATACTGTCAAGTGTTGAACAGCCCATCTTCAGAAAGAGTGATGTTGAGTTTGATGAGGAACTACTGATCATCAAGCAACAACTACTTGAAGAAGATGAGGCTGCTAAGAACACTTCTTCCTTTCCTGATCTTGTCAATCAGAAAGAGACCAAAGACAATCTTGTCAAGAGTCCTAAAGCAAAGAAAGAAGTTGTTAAGAAAAGGAAACAAAACAGAAATGGTAAAGTTGGTGTTAACAAAGGAAACAACTATGCTTATGTGCCAAATGCTCCCAGGAAACAATGTCAAAAATGCCTATCTGTTAATCATTTGACTCATAAGTGTAGTAAGCCTGAAATTGTTGAAGTTGATAACCTAAGTAACCTTTCTGCAAGCATAAATTCTAGTCATGATTCTTTCTGTGGTAAGCCAAACTGCATGACATGCTATGTGACTGTGATTGCTAACTGTTTATCTCTTAAACATAAACTTGACTCTGCACAATCTGGTGAATCACACACACACATACATTCTCATAGGACAGGGTCCCCAATCAGGGTTGAGAGGGTGAAAACTTCATGTGAACCTAAGAGTGTAAACTCCAAAGCCACAGAAAAAGTGAAGTCTCCTACTATGAGAAATGCAATTTATGACAGAAGAATTATTAATCAAAATGTTTCTAAATCATCTGGACCCTACCAAGTGTGGGTACCAAAAACAACTTAGTCACTTTGTGAATGCAGGGCAACTGGAATAAAAGAGTCATATGGATCTTGGACAGTGGATGCTCAAGTCACATGACTGGTGATATAGCCCTGCTATCACATTTTGAGGAAAAGGCTGGCCCATCAGTAACCTTTGGAAATGACAACATTGGTTATACAATGGGATATGGCAGTGTTAAATCTGGAAATGTCATTATTGAAGATGTAGCATTTGTTGAAGGACTGAAGCATAATCTCTTGAGTATTGGACAGTTTACCAACAGAGGCTTCAAAGTGGAATTTGATGAAGACCTTTGTTCAATCTCAAAAAGGGAAAGTGGTGAAGTTGTTCTAACTGGTGTGAAGAAAGGAAGCTTGTTTGTAGCTAATCTCAAGGCTGCAGATAAGGGAGAAATTTGTTGTTTCTACACAAAAGCCACAAATGAGGAATTCTGGCTGTGGCACAAGAAACTGTCTCACTTAAATGTTCAGGCAATGAACTCTCTAACCAAGAGAGAACTCATCAGGGATTTGCCTGCCTTGGAGTTTGTGCAAGATGGAGCATGTGAAGCTTGTCAGAAAGGGAAGATTAAAAGATCAAGTCACAAGAACAAGTTGCTCAATACAAACTCAAAACCTCTGCAACTAATTCACATGGACTTATTTGGCCCTGTGAATGTAATGTCCCTTTCCAAAAAGAAATATGCTCTAGTGATGGTAGATGACTATTCAAGATATACTTGGGTGGAATTCCTATTCTCCAAGGATGAAGCACCCCAAGTCATAATAGAGCATATCAAGAGAGTTGATAAAGAAGCACAAAGCACTGGTGCCTCTGTAGTTGCTTTGAGAAGTGATAATGGGACTGAGTTCAGAAATTCAACATTGTATGAGTTTTGCAAAGATAAAGGAATTTCTCAACAATTCTCAGCTCCTAGAACACCTCAACAAAATGGAGTAGTTGAGAGAAAGAATAGAACTCTCATTGAAGCTGCAAGGACAATGCTACTGGATGCAAAGCTACCCACTAGCTTTTGGGCTGATGCTGTTAACACAGCGTGCTATGTGCAAAATAGAACATTAATCAATAAGAAGTCTGGCAAAACTCCTTACTCATTAATGACTGGAAAAAGAGCATCCTTCAAGCACCTGCATGTGTTTGGAAGCAAGTGCTTTGTGATGAAAGATACCTCTGAGCATGTTGGAAAATTTGATGCTAAGGCATTTGAAGGTATCTTCATTGGATACTCTCTGGAAAGGACAGCATACAGAGTGTTTGTACCCGAGCAACACAAAGTCATGGAAAGCATGGATGTTACCTTTGATGACAAGAAAACTCCAGGACTGAAAACAAGTGATCAAGACAGTGTGCTATTGAGATTTGAGAATCAAGGTTATCTTGAGGATTCTGAAAGTGAAGATGAACCCCCTGTTCAAACTGTTCTAGAAAATGAAACTCTTGAAGTTGACAATCTTCTTCAAACACCTGTGCAAGGATTCACAAACACAGGGGGAGAAGAAGAGAATGCAACTGTCAACCAAAATGAGATTGGAACAGATCAAGGAAATGAACAGGGGCACACAAGGAAATGGGACAGAGCCCACACTAGGGATCAAATCATTGGAGATCCTAGTGAGGGAGTTAGAACAAGAAGGGCAACATTAAATACTTGTCTGTATAGCTGCTTTCTGTCACAAGAGGAACCTAAATTAATTGAAGAAGCTTTGAAGAATTCTGATTGGATTGTTGCCATGCAAGAAGAGTTGAATCAATTTGAGAAAAACAAGGTATGGGAACTAGTGCCACCTCCAAAAGGAAAGAATGTTATTGACACCAAATGGGTGTTCAGAAACAAGATGGATGAAGAAGGAGTGGTAGTAAGAAACAAAGCAAGGCTGGTTGCCAAAGGATATTGTCAGCAAGAAGGCATTGACTATGATGAGACATTTGCACCTGTAGCTAGACTGGAAGCCATCAGAATCTTTCTGGCTTTTGCAGCTCACTCAGATTTTAAGGTGTATCAAATGGATGTGAAAAGTGCATTTCTCAATGATGATCTTGCTGAAGAAGTTTATGTGTCTCAACCACCTGGCTTTGAGAGTGAAGACTTCCCAAACTTTGTGTATAGACTGCTCAAGGCACTCTATGGACTCAAACAGGCACCAAGAGCCTGGTATGAAACTCTATCTCAATTCCTTCTTGAGCATCAATTTACCAGGGGTACAATTGACAAAACCCTATTCTTCAAGAAGCATGGAAATGATATCATTCTTGTTCAAATCTATGTGGATGATATCATCTTTGGCTCTTCAAATGAAAAACTCTGTGAAAGGTTCTCTAAGTTGATGCAAAGTAAATATGAGATGAGTATGATGGGAGAGTTAACCTACTTCCTAGGCCTGCAAGTACATCAAAGGGAGGATGGCATCTTTATAAACCAATCTAAGTATGTCAAGGATCTTTTAAAGAAATATGGTTTAGAAGAGTCATCCTCAGCTAAAACTCCTATGTCTACTGCAATCAAGCTGGATGAAGACAAGAAAGGCAAGAGAGTTGATATCAAGGTCTATAGAGGAATGGTTGGATCCCTGCTCTATCTCACAGCTAGCAGGCCAGACATCATGTTTGCCACATGCCTTTGTGCAAGGTTCCAGTCTGATCCCAAGGAATCTCATATGATGGCCATCAAAAGAATTTTCAAATATCTGAAGGGGACTCCTAATCTTGGGCTATGGTATCCAAAGGGCACTGGGTTCAACCTGGTTGGTTACACAGATTCTGATTATGCTGGATGCAGGATTGACAGGAAGAGCACCTCTGGAAGCTGTCAATTCCTAGGTCAAAGGTTAGTGTCCTGGTTTAGTAAGAAACAACAGTCCACAGCAACATCCACAGCTGAGGCTGAATATATTGCTGCTGGAAGTTGTTGTGCTCAATTGCTTTGGATTAGAAATCAACTCATGGATTATGGACTAGTGTTAGAACACATTCCTCTGATGTGTGATAATACTAGTGCAATATCCATTGTAGCTAATCCTGTTAATCATTCTACTACAAAGCACATTGAGATCAGGTACCATTTCATTAGGGAACATGCTGCAAATGGTACCATAGAAGTCTCTTATGTTCCAACTGAGAAACAATTAGCTGACATATTTACTAAACCTCTGAATGAAGCAGTCTTCAACAGACTTGTGAGTGAAATTGGAATGCTCAATCCTTCATTCAGTTGTTCTAAGTAAATATGCTGGTTAATAGTTGCAGCAGTAAATTTTCACTGTATTTAAATGATCTATTTGTTTGGAGTGAAAATTAGCTGAGATATGATTTATAAATATTTCAGTATTTTACTGCATATTTTTCAAAATCATATTTGTTAGTGGTGTTGTGAGCTTTTGAGACATCTCGACATAGATGATTTTCAGAGTTCACGACATAGTTCAAATTAAACAGACTTATATCGCAAACTGTTAAGATTGTGAGACTTCGCGACATAGTTCATTTCATGAGTTTGCGACATAGTTAATTTTATGACTTCGCGACTTCGAATAACTATATCGACAAGTCTCCATAGTTGACAGAATTTTGATTTAAATTAATTTTATTTCAAAATTTGATAAAAGTCTGACAAATTGCTCAAAATTCCTAAAAGAGAGCTTTAGACAGGGTATTTCTACTATATCGCAAAGTCTCCCCGATCCTTTCATTTTGAAGACTTTGCGACATAGTTCATTGTTGAGACTATGCGATATACTTTGCAAGACTTTGCGGTACAGGCCACTTTTGACTTCACGACATACAGATAGACTGTACACATTCATAACTCCATATCGCAGTGTCTCTATCATATAAATACCATTTTCTAACCGTTTGCAACTTTTCATCTTGTCTATTGCTCTCAAACTTTCTAACCTAAGCACAAATTCTCTACTCTCTTTCTTACTCTCTCTCTCAAGAAATGGCACCCAAATCTCAAACAGAATCCTCCTCTATTCCTTTAACCATCCCCAAAGAAACAAATCTTCTCACCATTCCCTCTGAGGCTGAGGCTAAACCCAGGTACAAGTGTTTTGTACGGTTCCTGAACGACTCCTACCTCCGCCGAGCCCTAACCTTGAACCCCACGTTGTATGTTGATGTATTGGAAGGATTTTGGCGAACGGCGTTGGTTTCTACAATGGCCAGGGAAGATGGAACTTCGTTCCAGGAGATAGCTTGTTCAATTGGAGGCAAACACTTCCAGTTTGGGGAGAAGGAGATAAATGAAGCTTTAGGGTTCAAGGTGGAGGGTCATGACCAAGAAGCTACTGATGCTCAAATAGTAGACTTCATGACCTTCATTCAGTATGCTGATGAGATAGATACTGGAAAGCTGAATAAGAAGTTTGTAAGAAGGGAGTGGTCATTTCTATTTGATGCACTCCAGAAGGTGTTCCTTTGCAGAAAGACAGGATGGGACCATATCAGTCACATTGCTGTGAAGCTGGCCTATTCCCTAGCCTACAATCAGGAAATCAATGTTGGAGCAATAATCCTCAAGGAGTTGACTCAAAGGCTAGGGAGGACAGTCCGTGGAAGAGGTAATGACATCTTTTACCCTCGCTTTCTTCAAGTTATTTTAAATTATCTTGATGCTAATGTCCATGACTTGGAGGGTATTGATAAATCAAAGATGGCTTATTCCAAGTCCATGTCCAAGATTCTGTTTGGTTCATTGGACACAAGGAATCAAGTGGATGTGATCTTGAGTGTGACCCCGCATATGCAGGACACATTCGCGTCTTATCCACTTGATAAGCCCATATACCATGCTCTTTCCTGGACAGGGGAGGCTGAGACTGAAGGAGCATCACAGTCTAACCCAAGCCTCCCTATCCCATCCAGCAACCCCACTGTAAACACCACTATAGAGGATAGTCAGCCAAGTGCATCAATCTCTCAAAAGGTTGATGTTACTAAAAAGAAGAAGAAGAGAACCCTAGCTATTATCCATGAATCTGTAGAGTTAGCAAGTGAGATTCCTGAGTCACCTCTCACCAGACCAAAGAAGAAATCAAAATCTGTAGCCACCACTGCATCCTCTCAACAGGATTCAGATGTGCAAAAAGGGGTACACCTGCTACTGTCTATGGCCTCTCAACAGGTCATGGGTATTGAAAAGAGCAGCCTCCCCACTGCAAGTTGTAACGAGTCTGCACAGGGTCAAGACCTCACTCTTGACCCTAGGAGTGATAAGGGTGATCAAACACTAAGTGGAGAGCACATCAATGTTGAAACTCCTCCTATTTCTCAGGGGGAGTTGCTAAAATCCAATCTGAACCCCACTTCTCTCTCAGATTCTTCCACTAAAATTTCTTCTGAACAAGAGAGTCATACTCATGACAATCTTGCCCTTGATCAATCACAATCCAGCCCTGTGATTGAGCCAACTTCAAGTGACATGGTGCTTGACACTGTGCTCACCACTCAGGACCCACATTCAGTTGGTCAGGGAATGCATGCTGAGGCATATCCTAATGACACCAACACAAACATGGAGGATTCACCAGTTTTCACTGGAGACTCTGTGCCAAATTCTCCCATCCTTAGGGATGTGGAACTGTCTTCACAGACATATAGGGCTGATGTTGTAACCCATCCCATTTCAATGGAGACAACATCAGACCCTACAGCCATTCCAAGGCTGGAGGAGACTCAAACTCACACATCTCATGAAGTGCCTAGCACTAGCTCTCACTTGGCTCAGGCCACAATGTCAGAATGGCTGAAGCCTGTGCACCATGACAGGCCTTCAGGATCGTCATCTGTGCCTTCCAAAATGTCTGAAGAAGCCATACAAGATCTCCATGTGGCACAGATTGATGAGTTCTCAAAGATAGCTCAACATCTCCTCACCTCCAACCTTCCAAATGCTGATTATGAAGCTATCCTGCTATGCCATAAGGAGGATGTTGAAGCTCAACAGGAGAAGATTGTGGATACAGCTGAACCAGAGGGGAATGTGGATGCCTGGTTGGATGCTAAGAGGACTCTCAAGCTCAAGGATGCCCTGGCTTTTGTGAGAGAAGAATACCTCACCTCTCTGGGCTCCAATGCTAAGGATCTTTCTCCTGTTGCCATCTATGATGCTGTGAATGATGTATACAAGAACCAGTTGAAGGCTCTGCATTATCTTGGGAAAGGGCTTCAATCAGAGATTTCTTCAATTCAGGAGGAGACAGAAAGATCCCTCACTAAGCTCAGAACCTCTTATCTCTCTGATTTTCCCAAGGTGGATGGTATCCTCAAAGAAGTCCAGAAAACCTCCACCAATGTGTCCATGATGGATGTGACTCTTGCCATGGTCACAGACAACATCAAGAAACTGGCTTCTACACTGGAAAATCAAGCAAAATCTACCATCACCACCAATGCTATGTTGAATGTCATGTGGAAAAACCAGTATGGTGATAAGCTGGTGGATGAAGTCCCTCTGTCAGACATCTCCAAATATGATTTTGCCAGGGTCAAAGATCAATCCCTCAACTCATTTAGGTCTCAACAATTATTCTCCAAGGTGGATGGCTTAGAAAGAGAAGTGGCCTCTCTCAAGGATGAAAACAGAATGCTATCTACATCTCTAAGCCAACTCAATGATAAACTAGATGATCAAGGCACCAACACAACAAACATTTTGCTGGTGCAGCAACAAATGATGACCTCAATGATGAGATCTATGAACCTGCCCATTCCTGGGGAAACTCAAGACATTTTGTCTGATCCCAAGCCTAAGGGGGAGAAAGGAAAGGATGTCAATGTGAAAAAGACAGGGGGAGCACCTACCAAGCAGTCAAAACTTAAGGGCAAGCTCATTGAAGAGACAATAAAGCCAATCAATCTTCCCCCTGTAGAGGTCATCAATGCACAAGGTCAGAAAAGCACAGTCACCACAACATTCTATCCATCCACAATGCCTAAAGACATCTCAACCTCTCAACCTGCTATACCTACTCCAATTGCTAAACCTACCCAAGCTTCACTTATCACTGAGGCCAAGCTACAGGAAGTTGCCAACTCTAACATCTATCATGATGAGGCATTCCTGGAGTTTCTGAAAGCCACCTACAAGAATGCTCAAGGAGATGCACAAGCATATAGAAAGAAGCTCAGGGAAAGCATCAAGTACTTCACAGTTGCAGTCAGGAAAATCAGGGATGTTTATCTGAGAGAAATAATCATGGTATGCAAGGACAACTGCTTGTGGCACTTAGCATTTCAAACTCTGGAGAAACTGAAGTTCACTGAAGTGTCAATAATTCTGGAGTTGATTGAAAAGAGTGGGGCTAACAATGAAAGTCTTTATAATGACTTGGAGATGGACCAAAATCAAAGACTGCCTGAGGTCATACCCAAGCCAAGGACAGTAATTTTTCAAAGTCTATCCAAAGTCAGAAGTATTGACCAACTAGTCATTCCCAAAGATCTGCAAATGAAGAATAACACAAAGATCAATCAGGTGCTGCAAATGCTGAGAGCAAAGAAAGGAGTCAAGACAGCAGAGGAATTAGAGATGATTAACATTCTACAATCTTTTCTGATTCATGGTGTTTTGCCAGAATCTGTCACAGAAAAGAACAAGAAGAAGGATGGGGAGGATGATGATGAGGAGAAAACCTACAGGAGGAGATCTCATTCAAGGAGTAATAAGGATGTACCAAGTGACAGCAGCAGGAGCAAATCTTCCAAGAAATCTACAGATGCTGGTGATGACACAAAGGGGGCAAAGGAGACAGTGAAGAGAACTAGGAGTGGAATTCAGCAAGTCAAGGACATTGCTAGTAGTACTTTAACCACAACACAAGACTCTAAGTCTAGGGTGGGTACTGTTAGCAATGATCCTCCAAAATCATTATCCATGACTTCTGAACTTGAGTTGCCACAGAAGAAGGGTGAAGCCACAAAAGAAATATCAAGAAAACACTTCCACAAAGTTACAGCTAGTGGAGTGTTACAGTGGATGAAGGGGAAAGGAATAAAGCTTCTTCCAAGTGATGTGGCACTGAAGACTAATTCTCCTTGTTCCAGAAAGGTATCTCTTGTGAAGCATTTGAAGATCAAGAGTGTACCCAAAAGGATAAGGATAACAAAGAAGACTGGAAAACTCACAAATGTTACTGGCATCAATGTGCTTCCACTAGATGAGGACTATGATGAAGATGCCCTAGCATTTTTGAGGGCTCAAAGGATCTTTGAAGTCAAAGTGAAGTTGGATCATCTAGAGATCAAGTACACTGATGGAAGAGAAAGGATAATGAAGCAAGGAAGCTGGCAATATTTCTATAAGTATGAGCTTGAAAGGATAAATGCCTTACTGAATTTTGAAGAAAGAGAAGAAAGGACATGGAAGATAGATATTGCCAGGTACTTGAAGATGCATGCTGATTATGAAGAAAACATGAGGAAAGAGAATGAAAAGAAGAAGATTCAGAGAGAAAAAGAAATGGCTGAGATGGAGGAGAGGGCTAAAGAGCTAAGGCAGAAAGGGTTGTGCAGGGTCAAGCAAAATCCTTACATTGTGGAGTACAAAAACTCACATGGAGGTCAAAGCAAAATAAGGATGGAGTTTCTTGATTCCTATGTAGAAAGTGCACTCAAGGCTGCAATTGATGACTTGGAAGGCTCACCTATCATTGAAGAACTGATTGCAAGAGAAGAACTTCAAGAAGCCATCATAGACTTGAAGAGAAAAGAAGAGATAAGGAAAAAGAAGATATATGATGATTTGCTAGAGAAGCAATTGGAAGCTGAAGCTGTTGAGCAACAAAAGTAATCTGTAAGCTTTCAATTTTTCTATGTAATCAAATTTCTGATCTCAAGGTTCATGAATTGTTCCCTCTGTTACTAAATTTCCTTTTATGTAAGTTAGGCTTGTTATCAGACATGAAATTGTGCCTAAGGATCTTACTCACAATTTGGGGGAGATTGTTAGGCTCAAGACATGTCTGAATACCACTATTAACAAGCCTACACTATGTGACTATGTCACATTACATGACCTAGTGTTTTCTATCACTGGGATATAGTATAGGTCTCTAAATGTCCTTGTCTTGTTTTCATGGACAATAGCTTTATCATGTATGCTCAGATTTATAATGAGCTTAGTAAAATTCTTGCATCTAGAATGTATATAGGCCATTGAATAATTATCCTGGTAGAAGTTCAGAAGTGTTCATGCAGCAGGATAGAGTTGAACAAGGCCATGAAGAAATAAGTTGCAGGAATTTGTCTAAGGCATTATATAGCAAAGTCAAAAGAAAGCTATGTCGTGAAGTCACCAATATCCATGTCGTGAAGTACTATATCGCATAGTCCATTTTGTACTATGTCGAGAAGTCCTCAAGACACATGTCGTGAAGTGTTGAAGTCAGCAAAGTCAAAGGAGCCTAGATCGTGAAGTCCTCAGAAGCCCTATGTCGCATAGTCATCAAATGACCTATGTCGCATAGTCATCAAATGACCTATGTCGCATAGTCATCAAATGACCTATGTCGCAAAGTCTTCAAAGGCTATATCGCATAGTCCTCACAAGGGAGATCGCGAAGTCAGGGATAAAGTGGAGTTCACGATATCAACACTTAGCCGTTCATAACAAGACAAATCAAGGTACAGAACCAAGAATCAAAGGAGACAAATACTGAAGCATTTGTTCTGGCAAGGTGGTCCAAAGAACAGATGGCAAATCTACAGCTAAACTTGGAGAGAAAGATAAGAGACAAGCAGCTACAGAAACGGGAAAGACTCTGAAAAGCAGGTGGTCCTTCCTGACACAGTGAACTTCTTATGGCAGGACAAGTTGGACTTTCAGAAGGGGTAGCTGTGTAATATTGTGTGTGCCTAGTTTGTATAGGGGAATATATATATCGTGCACACGCAACTGTAAGCTGGAAGAGAGATACACATAGTTATTTGCTAAGCTCTTTTCTCTGTAAGCAAGCAAGTTCAAACTGTTCTTGTTTAGAAGCCAGAAATTCGATTGTGAATTTCCTGGAAAGCTGTAGTATTTAATTTGCTTATACAAAGTAGATTAAAGTGATTGTGTGTGTTATTTACTTTCTGCATTTTACATATCATAATCACATACAGTTGTCTACTTAGTTTTCAAGATCGAAAAATATATCAAACTATCCATTCACCCCCCCTCTCTCTAGTTTCTAGTGGTATTCATTTCTAACACTTGATATTTTTGGAAAATAGAGATTTTAGTGATAACAAATATAAAAGGTAATATATTTTAATTTAAAGATAATTGTCCGTGATATTTTTGGAAAAGAAGTAGATTTTGTTAGAAAAAAAATATTTCATTATAAAAGGCAATCAGCTAGTTAATATTTTTATATTATTTTATTATTTATTAAATAGAGTATTAAAATAGATTTTAAAATAAATAAGTATGGATTGCACCTCATATTTTTGGAAAATAGAGATTTTAGTGATAACAAATATAAAAGATATTATGTTTTAATTTAAAGGTAATTGTCGTGATATTTTTGGAAAAGGAGTAGCTTTTGTTAGATTTTTTTTTAATTATAAAAGGCAATCAGTTAGTTACTATTTTTATATTATTTTATTATATATTAAATAGAGTATTAAAATAGGTTTTAAAATAAATAAGTAAGAATTGCAGCTCATATTTTTGGAAAACATAGATTTAGTAATAACAAATATAAAAGGTAAAATGTTTTAATTTAAAGATAATTTTAATGATATTTTTGGAAAAGAGGTAGATTTTGTTAGAAAAAATATATTTTAATTATAAAAGTCAATTATCTAGTTACTATTTTGGTAAGTTGACAATAATACAATTCCATTAAAGATTTGATTTGTAGTAATTTTCGTTATCCTAAAAAGAAATAAGTATATTTGTAGGAGTGTATCCTAAATTTAAACAAATTAGATCCCACATTTTCATTTTTTTGATTAGATTTCAATATTATTTGATTTTTATGTAGTAAAATATAGTGAAATATTAATGTAGAATAAAACTTTCCCGAATTTTTATTATATTGTTAATTTATTAATTAGAAAAAGTACCTAAAACCAAAAACCGACCGTTAACCGAAAACCAAAACTTTCAATGTTTTGACTTTAATAATATAGTATAAATGAGTGAAAATAAAGTTCCAAGAGACTCTTAGAGAAACTCTTTAAAAAATTAAGAGTCTCTTCTCTCTCCTCTATTTTAAGAGCAACTAGTAGCTCTTAAGTTATATTTTATTAATAAAAAATTAATTCCCTCCAATTTGAATTTGAATATTTGTCCTAGTGAAGTTAAAATAATAATAAAATATGAAATAAAGAGCAAATATAGAGTGTGTTATTGAAATTGACACACAAATCAATATAATACCTTATTAAAAACTTAATTTTTTATAATATATTTAAAAACTAGTTGAAAAAACCGCGTTTCGCGATGGCGTAATATTTTTTTTTTTAAAATTCTATCAAATAAATTACGAAAATTACTCGGTCCTCGCTAATAAGCCGTCCTCCCGTGAAACACGTTTTCCTTTTTAATATCAAAATCTCAAATTTAATATATTAAATATATACTTGTCTTATATATTAATTTTTATGTTATCATACTCTTTTTTAATGAGACACTCTTTCGTTGAAAAAACACATATATAACTTTACATATTCTACTTCAAATAGAATTTTTAGGTATGTATTACAAACTCTTATTCTACTTCTACTTCTAATAGAATTTTTAATTGCAAGTACATCTTTAATATCCGAACTCTTATCCTCTATAAATCGAAACACATATTCTACTTCAAATAGAATTTCTTTTATATTTGAACTCTTTCCATCTACAAATTCAAACACCTATTCTATTTCAAATAGAACTTTTAATTATATATATTTTCACTATAAATTTGAAATCTTCTTCTCAATAAATTCAAACATCTAATCTAATTCTAATATGTTAAAGGATATTTTTTTATTTATCAATATTTAAAATTCTAAAATTCTAGAAAATTAAAAAAAAAATAGATTTAGACGATCTTAGGGGCGTCACCTAAGCTCCCGCGTATTCTCCATTATATTATATATATATACTAGCCTGTAACCCGTGCAAGACACGTGCCTTAGAAAATAATAAACTAAAACATTTAATGTGAACGGAAAATATTAAAATAAAAGGAAAAATTAATATGATAAATTATAAAATGAGAAACTTAAATATTAATTGTAACGTAAAAAAATATATTAAAAAATACAAATGGGGTTGATGAAGATAAATGATGTATTATTAATATTAATTTATAATAAAATAATATTAATAATAAGGAAATATAGAAAATCTAACATGTTTTAATTAAAAAAAAAAGTAATTGTCCGTGATATTTTTAGAAGTGTTTTAATTATATTATTTGTATTTATTAAAAAAATACGTTGACATGTTAAAATAAGTAAGTTTTTTTAATAAGGACAAATAGGAAAGCTAATATGTTTTAATTAAAATAAAGTAATTACCTATAAAATTTTTAGATGTGTTTTAATTATATTAATTGTATTTGTTAAAAAAATACGTTCACTTGTTAAAATAGGTAAGTTTTTTTTAAATAATTAAAAGTATTAAAATAAGTTTTAAAATATATAAGTAAGAGTTGCACTTGATATTTTTGGAAAAGAAAGATTTTAGTGATAAGAAATATAAATGGTAATATATTTTAATTTAAAGATAATTGTCCGAGATATTTTTGAAAAAGAAGAAGATTTTGTTAGGAAAAAAAATATTTTAATTATAAAAGGCAATCAACTAGTTAATATTTTTATATTATTTTATTATTTATTAAATAGAGTATTAAAATATATTTTAAAATAAATAAGTAAGGATTGCACCTCATATTTTTGGAAAATAGAGATTTTAGTGATAACAAATATAAAAGATATTATGTTTTAATTTAAAGGTAATTGTCGTGATAGTTTTGGAAAAGGAGTAGATTTTGTTAGATTTTTTTTTAATTATAAATGACAATCCGTTAGTTACTATTTTTATATTATTTTATTATTTATTAAATAAAATATTAAAATAAGTTTTCAAATAAATAAGTAAGAATTGCACCTCCTATTTTTGGAAAACATAAATTTTAGTAATAACAAATATAAAAGGTAATATGTTTTAATTTAAATATAATTGTAATGATATTTTTGGAAAAAAGGAGTAGATTTTATTAAAAAATATATTTTAAATTATAAAAGCCAATCATCTAGTTACTATTTTGGTAACTTGACAATAATACAATTACATAAAAGATTTGATTTGTATTAGATTTCGTTATCCTAAAAAGAAAGAAGTATATTTTTAACAGTGTATCCTAAATTTAAACAAATTAGATCCCAAATTTCCATTTTTTTTATTTGATTTCAATATTATTTGATTTTTATGTAGTAAAATATAGTGAAATATTAATGTAGAATAAAACCAAAAACTAACTGAAAACCGAAAACTTTCAATATTTCGACTTTAATAATATAGTATAGATATTGATGAGTTAAAAGACTCTCGGAGATGTTCTAAACAACACCACCAAAGAATACACAAATTACCGGACCGAGATGAAGGACGTGAGGAGTGAGGACTGAGGTGAGGAGTAGTTTGGGTGGGTTCTAGAGCCAGCTATTCCCCTTACATATGATGATCATTGGATAATTAAAATAAGACCCACATTTTAATAATTTAGTGGACCTACCAGTATAACAGAAAATTGAAAACCGAATCCTAAATAGGAGTAATTGAATAATTTTGAACATAATTAGTACGGAGTACGACAGTTTATTCGAAAATATGTACTGTATTTTTATGTCGAAATATTGCAAAATTAGTCAAACCGGATCCATTTAAGTGTTTTAGTCTTTTAGATGAATTAATCAAGTAATATCATAGCATCCAATAAAAATTTCAAAAATTATATATAATGATGTGACAAACATGTTATATTTTTTAATTTTTAGATGCATATATATACATGATTAAAAAATTTAAAAGATTTTTATTAAAAATGTTCTCAATTAATAAAAAAAACTAGAAGATTTTTTGAAAATTTTCGTTGAATGCTCTAACATTTTTCTAATTTTATGTACACTAGTAATATTTTTTCATTGAAGTGATAGAGATGGTTCTATATTAGTAGTATCAGTTTTCTTTTAATGAAAAAACATAACGTCTGAAGATAAAAGATTAATTATTTGTACAAAAAATTCAGGAGTGCTAGATTCAATGGACAGCAGCAAGCCAGCTTCTTCACGAATTAATCTCTATACATCGACCTTACAGTGCCAAGAGTAGCAAAACTTAATTCTACCTTTCCAATTATCTTTTAATTCAATAACTGAAGTGTTCGTCAGATAGATATTTATGTAAACTCCAACATTTTCGTAAAAAATTATTATCTCCGTCCCAACCATTTCTTTACATTTTCCTTTTTTGGACATCCCAACCAATTTTTTTACATTTCTAAAATTTTCAAAAATAGTAAAGTTTTATAATTAAAAATTAACTCCCCCCATTATTTTCTCCACTACTTTCTTCCACTATACTCATTTTATACATAAATTATTGAAGGTTCTATCACTTTAACTACTTTTCTTACACTTTTTCACTAATTTATTTATTTTTCTTAACCTCCATGCCCAACCATTTGTAACCAACCATTTGTAAACAAATGGCCGGGACGGAGGGAGCAGATCAGTGCTACACTTCAATTCGTTACCTAGCAATATTTGGACAAGTCTCCTTACAAGAAAATCTAGTAGAATTTTGTAACTAAAATCTGTAGTCGACCTAGAATAATTTCCTTCCGATTTGAGACTTGTATTTCTAATTGTACGAGATTTCGATTAATATTGAGACCAAAAAACTCCACATTTATAAGAACATGTCAGTGTTACATTCCATCGACTATTAACTTTGTTGTCACGCACTTTTACTTTTTTTATTTCCAATCAAATTCATGCTATAAAAAATTTTAAATTTGAACAAATTTATGTAAAAAACACAAACCATGCCAAAATTAATTAAGTAAACTTTATGAATTTATATGGTTCGATTAAGTGCGGTTGGATTGCCTAACACATGGAGTTCGGTAGGTGTGATAAATACAAGTGTCAAATACCTGCATATTTTGTACATACACACATAATATTACTATTGTTGCTTTGTCAAAAATATTTGAGATTAGAAAAGTGCATATAACACACCAAGGATACCTAGATATGACAATCGGATAATCGGGTCGGTTTTAGATCGGATCAATTTTTGATTATGATGTATTTGAGTATAGTTCGGATCGGATCTGATTCGGTTCAGGTCTAATTTGGATTAAAATCGGATGAAATTTGGATTAAAGTCGGTTGAATTTGGTTCGGATCAAATTTGGTTCGGATCTTTTCGGATCATTACTCATTCATTTTTTTAAAATTTGTAAGACTTTAAAAAATATCTTATTATTAAACATATTACCTTTTATATAAAATAATGTACTTTTACAAAAGTATTGATTAAATATCTATGTTATTTTTTACATGAAATTGTTATAATTATGAATTTTTCTTATAAATAGATTAATTTATGGTTTAAAAGTGACTTAATATATGTGGATTATGGTCTGTAAAAATTATTACTCAACTAAAACTAAATTCACCATTTTTTAAGTTCGGATTTAAATCGGATCCCGTATTTCAAAAAATATTCGGTTCAGATAATTTATTATTTGGTTATAATCGGTTCTGGATCATAATCGGATCGGATTATTTTCGGTTAAATTTTCGGTTCAGGTAATTTTCAGATCGGTTCAAATGAACTAATTCGGATATGAAATTGGATTCGATTCTATAAATTTCGATTTAATTTTTCGGATCCAGACCCATTTTATCGGCGTAACAGTACCTATCTCATATGCATTATAATTGCCTATTTTTGCATGTATTTTTAGTTATACATCCCTTTTTTATTAAAAGAGCGTGCCATACTTTCTTAAGTTAGTATACACTGACTAATAATTTAACCAAATTAACAATTGATACTGACCCATGTAATACTAATTCATCACGTTTTGCTTAATGTTATTGCCCCACTAATATACATAATTACGTGCGTGTTTGAGATATTATCACAAAGTTGATTTATAACTTAAAATGAGTAAGTGTCATATAAGTGATAAGTTGATGAATTTTTATAAATTATACGGGTGTTTGGATAAATTTACTTATAAGTTAGTGAAGAATTTGCTAAATTAAATTTGAAAAAATAATTTTTAAATATAATGATTTCAATACTTGTATTTTAAATTAAAAAATATTTAAAAACACAAATGTAAAAATATAACATATTAGAAAAATAAAGAAATCAAAGAATAAGTTGATAAGTTTAGTAAAATGTCGGTGATTTCTAACGTTCAACTTATCAATTTATAAGTTATAAGTTATCAAATAAGTTGAGTACACAAACACCTCCCATAAACTATTATCAACTTATAATGCATAAGTACCCGTGACCAAACAGACCCTATATCATTATTTGGTATAACTTATGAGTTACATTAAACATATAAAAGTAGAAATGTAATTATTAAGTTAAAAATGCGAATGATAATAAATATTTATCAAATAAAATCATTTGAATAAAATAAGTAGTTCAACACATACCTCCTTGCAATTTTCAACTTTAAACTATTTTTTTTTTAAATTCAAATAATTCTCTAACTTTTTAATAGTTTTTTAATTTAAAATAAAAAACGACTTTATTATACCTGTGGCTTAAGGGAAAGCTAATAGGGCTCCAAATGTGGTTTTACCAACAAAACAGTGTAGAGTTTTGGTTTTGTAAAATATCAAGTGTGCAAGTAAGAATTGTAGGAATCTAAACGTGATAAATTGGTCGCTCGAAATAGTTGTGCATACTATTGAGGTAGAGACCCATAGCTACACTTCATTTGTGCTGTCATTTCATGTCAGAAGGATTGCGCTATCGGCCTACCCAACACCTTCATAATAGCTGCTGCCAACTCAATTGGGTTAAATATCAAATTGGTCACTGAAGTGGAGGTCATATATCAATTTTTTCATTAATTTTAACGGGGTCTCATTTCAATCACTTAAGTCATAATAAATATCAAACAGATACCTCTAAATGTGTGATCGAGAAGTAAAATAAATTTTTGTTGAGTTCTATATATTTTTCTTCAATGCCATTATAACCAAATGAAAAGTCATGAACTCTAGTATTTTAGATAATATATTTAGATTTTTTAAAATTTATTTAAAATTTATTTATAATTAAATCAAAGAAAATAACTATAAAATCAAAAATAAAATTTAAATAAAATTTTAAAAATCTGAATATATTATCTAAAATACTAGAATACATAACTTTTCATTTGGTTATGGTGGCATTGAAGAAAATTGTATAGAACTCAATAAAAAATTATTTTACTTCTTGATCACATATTTAGAGGTATCTGTTTGATATTTATTATGACTTAAGTGATTTAATTGAGACCCCGTTAATATTGATGAAAAAATTGATATATGACCTCCACTACAGTTACCAATTTGATATTTAACCCCAACTCAATTCGGGTATTACATCACTCAAATCTTTGGAAACAAGTTCTCAAGGGTTCGAATTTCAGCGAGATCGGTTAAAATAAAAAATTTATCTCATTTTCGAGTTTTACGAAAAATAATTCGAAAACAACATATTGAAAATTTTGAGAAGAATAAATATAGAAAGCTTGGATAAACAATGCTCTGAAGCATTGATGCATAAAATAAGTCACATACGTGAAATTTCACAAGGTTTTTTTTTTCAAAAAAAATATGATAATAAATGTATTTCGATTTTTTTTTTTTTGCTAAATCATGTATTTGGATTTGTAAGATTTGGTTTGATATTTTCCCGGTTGTCGAAATGAAGACTTTAAGGATAAAACACAGAGGGTACACTTACTTACATGTTTGCAGGCTTGTAGGATCGACACACTGGCCACTGCAGCTCTGTCTAGAAGTTGCAAGACTTTTAATGGCGAGTAGGGTACTACATGATAGAAATGGAATCAATTCTTCAAGAAAGAATGAGAAATGACTTGTATACATATTACTCATTATCTTGCATTATTCAGTTTTTTTTAATCTAAAAAATATACAAGTTACTCATTCTCTTATTCACCTAGTGAATAAGCATCTCAGGGAAAAGATCCTGAGGGACCTCAGGATCCTTATTCTATTAAATAAATTAAGTAACAAGAATTTATCTTTTTTCGTCTCAAATTTTGAATTCGATTTTCGCTAATCCTGTAATTTGTTAGAACATTTTCTTATTCGTAAAACATATAAATATAATTATTAAAAAAACTACAGATATCAAATCAGCTAATTTAAAAAATATATTTAGTTCTACTTTGTACTTAGCCTCTTTAACAGAAGAGGCATTTCAATCTCCAATCAGCCCATCTATTTGGACTTCAAAGCAAGCCCACATTATTCTAAGTTTTCCATATTTGCTTATCCAGGTCCAGCAGCATTCCAGCCCACCCACCTACTTGAGCTGTTCAAAAAATATCAAAACAGTTAAAATCATATACAACTACAATTAGCGGGAAAATGCTGAAATGGAGCTCCTCCTGAAATTGTCAAAATTCAAGCTCCAACTTGGAGCCCTAATCTCATCGCTCAAACAATCTACAGTAATCTCTCTCTCTCTCTCTCTCTCTCTCTCTCTCTCTCTCTCTCTCTCTCTCTCACACACACACACACACACACACACACACACAGTCTCTGACTCTCTCTCTTCATTTCAGGAAAGAGAACGCTATGCATCCGAGCAATACAATCTTTTACTTCAGGTTCATTCACACACACACGTGTATTTTATATTTTATTATGAGTAATTCACATAATTTTGCACTAATTTTGTAGTGTAATTGATATTACAGAAACATAATGAAACTGAAGAAATAAACAGAGGAAAATTAAAGGAGTTGCAAGCTGAATTAGCTGCATCTAATGATGTTCGTCAAAAACTCGAAACGAAGGTGTGATAATAAGTTATATTTTGCAATGTTATATGAGTTATTGAGTTATGTATGTTACTAATTCGATGAAATTATGATGAGATATTGAGTTAATTTAGGTTTCGATCTATAGGTTGATCGGAATATAGTTGTAGTAAAATTGAGCTAATATCGAATCGTTGTTGGTTTTCCTCTTTGTTATATACTTATATGTGAAGTGAATGTGGGATTGAGGGTATATATGAATCGATTTGGTGTAATTGAGGTGTGAGAAAAAATTACTAGTTGTCAGTCACTTGTTTTTGGTTTTTAATATATACGTTTTCAGAAAATCAGTGGATTTTGTTGTGTTCGCAGTTGAATTACCTTCAGAATGACAATGAGTTGCTTGATAACAAGCAAAAAGAGTTGCAAGGAACTATTAATAGATTGCTTCAATCAAAGGAAAGTTTTATTAAAGCTTACGAGGTTTGTATACTGATTGGTACTTTTAAACGTATTTTGTGCTATGTATTATTAAATTATCTATCGCATATTTGGTCTAACAATTGGGTTTCTTAGTGGATTCACGCTTAGTTCTTGAAAGTTCCTAATCGTTTGAACTTCGGATGTTTTTATCTTGTTTGTGAATATGTACACTACACATGTGAACTATGCTATATTCAGCTATAGGGTGTGCATACTTTACAATGGCTTCTGCACTTGCTTTTTTATCATTTCTGACGAGTCAACTTTTTGATGTTATAATTAATATTATTCTTTAACATCTTAGCTTACGTTTAGCTGTCTTGATCATCTTTGTGTAAGAATGCATCACAATGTGACTAGGAACTTCATTACTGACTGATCGAGTAACAATGAACACGGCACAATTTAAGATTATGTATTTACTGAATTGCAGTTTTTTTCGTGGGCTTGAGTTGAATGGAGTTTGTGTAATCTGTAACTTTCTCATAACTCTGTCCATTGCCTGTTAGGCATCTGATCTCATCTAACTAGCCCAGCTAACAGAGTTTCGTTTTTAAACTTCTTAGTGAAAGTACAGCTCAAATTTCCAAATGTTAGCAAAAAAAAGCTGGCTTGCACACATGATTATATTGATGTGTTTCTCTACTGTGTTTATTATTCATACAGTTCAGTAGAGTAAGTTTCATGCAATTTGTTGTGTTTAATTTTTTCAGGACTTCTTAAAAACCTGAATTCAATTTATCTGATTGTTGGTTCATTTTTGAACTGCAGGACTCTACCTTTGAAATGAAACAAGCTATCACACGTAAAGATAGTACGATTTCTGGTCTTACCGAGAAGATACGATTACACATGTCATTGTTTTCGTCAGTAGAAAAGGAGGCTTTGTCTGTAAAGCAAATTGTGGAAAATGCGCAACAGGTTCTCACTGAAAAAGAGGATGTAGGCATGTGTTTTGGTTGATGTGTATGCTCAGTTAGTAATTCATGGATATGCAGTGAACCATTTCCTGTAAAGAGCATTATTTTTTAATTTCTAAACTTTGTTTGCTGTTTTCAGTTGCTGGTTTGAAGATCAAAGTAGACAGAGCTTCTACACTAGGAACTGAATTCATGGGTAACATAAAATTGTTAATGCCATTTTTATCAACCTGATTTATTGCTGGTTGCAGTTTCATAGTTTCATTTGCCATAACTGTAATAACAATCCACACAGACAAGATCAATACACTTGATGCTAAGCTGCGAAGTAATGAGGAAGAGCTTAAAAGAAAGAACAAAATAATACTGGACTTGGAATCACATTTGGAGGCAGCTGAAATGTGTGCCAAAGGGCCAGAAGCAGAGAAAGAGATATCCATATTTATAGAAGTTATCTAAATTTAACTCGCTCTAAGTATTAGACGTATAGTCAGCTAGAAATAATTTGTGTTACAGTTTGCCTTGACCAGCCTCACCTCAAGGAAACTCTATTGGCAAAGGAGGAAATTATACAAAGTCTAATCTCAGAGAAAAAGGTGAGGCTTTGCAATTGACGGTCTTTCCTGTTAAATAAACTTGTTTCTCCCGTATCCTTCTTAATGTGCTAAACTTCAACAATCAATTGGCAGGCATTGCATTTCGAATTAAGCAGTTTACAAGTCGTCATCAAGAAGATTCAAGACTTCATCAGACATATGGATGAAGAGGTAGACAATTTATTCCTAGTCATTAACTTTCAACTTGCTCGAAATTTTGGTCCACCCGTAAACTGAATATGTACTTGTAAATAATAACATGCAAGGGGGTTCATTAAGATTATGTACTTTTTTACTTCATATTTTTTCAGAAATATGAGCTATCAGTCTGCACTTATATCATCGAGGATAATTTTGAAACTAAAACATTCAATAATATATACAATGGTTCCTTTAATCAAGCAAAATAAAACAGTGACAATATATAACTTCCTCCGTCCTATAATAAACGTCCTAATTTTTTTCAAGTTTCTTTCACGCATTTTCACGCAAATAAAAAACATATTTTTAGATATTTTTTCTCATTTTTTTTTATTTTGTATTATAATAGGATGTTCAAACTTTTGTACAAAGCAAGAAATTTGAATAAATAATATCTACAACTACTTTTTTATATGCGTGAAAATGCGTGAAACTAACTTGAAAAAAATTAGGACGTCTATGGGACGGAGAGAGTAGTATATTGGAATATAGAAAACCTCTAAATGACCATATATCAAGCCTTTTAGTGTAGTCTGTTTAACTCATGTACTTACCAGTATATGCCAATGGTCTCATGCTAGAGTAAAAAGGCATTCTCCTCGATGATGGCTAGCCAACAATGTGTAGCAAATCAAGTAGAGGCAAAGGACAGGTAAGTGCTAGAAATCATTTGGTTCTCTTTAGTCATTTCAAATTATTTTTCAGACTACATATTCAATGACTAATGTATGTAAGAAGTAATGTTGTGTTTGGTTGGGGTGAATGGAATGGAATGGAATGGAATGGAATGGAATGATGAAATTAAAGGAAAGTAATGGGAGTTGGAGGGAAGATTTAAATGTCATTCCATTCCATTCCATTCCATTCACCCCAACCAAACACAACCTAAGTTATTCAACATATCATGGGAAATACAATTTAATTATCAAAATGAACTCTAAAACTGGCATGCACTCATGTAAGAAGTAATGCTATGCACTGAAAGACTAAAATGTTACTTTTAAGATCTTGATAATTCAATGATTCCTTATTTGTTTGTTTAGTCTTGCTATCATTGATAGTGTAGTGTGATTCTGCTCCTGTATGTTGGCCTTGTTTTTTCTAAATATTACTTTATTGTTGACATTTCAGGAGTGAACAGGCAATGGAAAGCACTAAAGAAAACTTCCCTCATCTTTCTGATCCTCCACAGTCAAATTTTTCGCAACCTGAATCAACTTTGAATATTCTAAACATATCTTTTGCTGAAGCAAAGGTACTAGAAGATAAGCCTTTTCCTTACCATATTTAAATGTTATATCAGAATACAAAGTTCTACTATTAATATATACAATTGGGAGCCCTTGCAGTGTTATCAAGTACTTCAATTCATATACTTGTTGCAGGAAAACTACAAAACATCAGTAAATCATCTTGATTCAGAGTGTTCTACAACCCAACCGCAAACATCATGATATAGGTAACCACAATCCTTTCTTTATCTACAAGTGGTAATTAGTTTGAATTAGATATTAAAGTGCTTATTTAATTTCTTTGTTTTCAATAGTGGCCTTCCAGTTGGTGTAAAATATGATATCTAGGTCTTGTTTCCCACTTGATTAAGTAGTGAAACTTTTGAAGTGTGATAAGTTGTTTCAGTGGAAGTCGACCCACATATACTCATCATCAAAGAAAACTGTCTAGCTGAACTTCAACTTTCTCTTAACTCATAATTTCGACAATATTTTGATGTTTTTGTTGCAAAAATTGTAACAAAGAATTTGCAAACGCAAGACTATCTTCATTAAATGAGCAACAGAAACAAATTTAAACAAACTTATATTAAAAAAACTTATAACTTAATTGTAGAAAAATGTTATATCTACAAATAGGTTATACTTTATATGTAACTCTCTATAGTAAGAGTTAGCAAAAAAAAAAAAAAACTCTCTATAGTAATTACCAAATTTAAAAGTTATGTACCTCTTCTTCTTAATAGCAAATCTGAACATCAAGTATGTGTATATAACCAAGTCGTTGGCCATTCCTTTCTTACACCCGAAGTACAAGATACCTACTATAATTCTATAAAGCAAAAGAAAAATATGGCTGAACTGTGAATCACAGCATTACTAATGGTCATTCTTCTTGTATCGTGTTCAGGTAGCACATGCTACAATATCAGAGCATCTTTTACCTTCTAATTTATTCACATTATTACATCCTTGCACACACCTGTATCTTAAGTCTTAACAGTTAAATAACTTGGAATCAACTTCTAATGTTGTAACAAATTATAAGAGTGATTGACAGAAAAAGTCTTGAATCCCAAAGTTTTAATTATATAGATTTGGTACATTACATGTCTGTTTATATATTGTACTATCAAATTTTGAGCAAGTTCCCCTGGCCCAGATCGACTTTCTAGGAAGTCCAGTTCAAATATTTCAGGATGTAAAATGTTGCAATGAGCCAATGGCAATCCTATTGGTGGCTTGGTGGATGCATTCCAGGTTTATCATCTGAAGAAAGATTTAATTCAATGTGTACCAACACTTCTGGACCAAAAGGAGGACATTGCAAGAATCATCAGTGTCACTGTATGTGTTGAATTTCATTCTCCCATATCAACATTGCAACTATTGTAATTTGAGTTATGGTGTCATTTAATTTTAATATGAGGGAACTTGAGAAGGTAATTGAAGTTGTTAATATGCCACTGCTATGGTGTCTCAAAAGAAGTCTGGCTACCTGCAATGCAACCCATAGTGAGTGGCCCATGTAAACTATCTATGCAACATGTAAGTTGGTTCAAAAAATTTGTACCTCGTGCTCTGTGATTGCGTGCAAGATGAGCACACATGAAGCACAGGTGACATAAATAAAAAAAAAATTACCTAAATTTGTACCTCGTGCTCTGTGATTGCGTGCAAGATGAGCACACATGAAGCACAGGTGACAAAAAAATTTGTCATTCTACCGACTCTTTGAAAAGATTTGTAAAAATATGATTTCCAATTTAATATTACTAACTTATAACCTGTGCTTGGCACGAGTATAAGTAGATATTAAAATATTAGCATTAATAAATTATAAATAAATATTATTTAAAAATGTATTTCTCGATAATTGAATGATAAAAATATATAATAAATAAATAACTATTTAATTATGTAGTTCGAACTGTGCATAAAGTTAAAGAAATTAAAGTAAATAAATAAATTTTGTATGATTACGTAGCTGCAAACGCTCGATGAAACTATTGAATTTAAAGTAAATAAATAAATCTTGTATAATTACGTAATTGTAAGGAATCGAACCCTGGATGAAGCTAAAGAATTTAAAGTAAATAAATCTTATATAATTATGTAGTTGCGAGGAATCGAACCCGGGTTAAGTGATAACCAAATTTGGTATAAATA
This sequence comes from Heracleum sosnowskyi, assembly GCA_030848705.1. Taxonomy (NCBI): domain Eukaryota; kingdom Viridiplantae; phylum Streptophyta; class Magnoliopsida; order Apiales; family Apiaceae; genus Heracleum; species Heracleum sosnowskyi. Next base: position 114,639,948 of record CM061244.1, on the reverse strand, counting down.
AATTTTGTATAATTACGTAGTTGTAAGGAATCGAACCCTGAATGAAGCTAAATAATTTAAAGTAAATAAATCTTGTATAATTATGCAGTTGCGAGAAATCGAGCCCGAATTAAGTTAAGTGATAACCAAATTTGGTACTTTGGTACTTTAGTACCGCGCGCCATTTTCACATTGTTTTGCTTATTAATAAAGAGTATAGATTGGGATCAGTCTTTTTTCCTTTTTAAGAAAAAAGTTGTACCTACATTTTTCATTATGGTCACTAAAGAAAGAGAATTTTTGCAACAAATATATAAAAAAATATAATTTTCAGAAAATGTATCCAAGTATATTTTTTTCAAAAATTATATAATAATCATTTTTATTTTTATTTTATAATTATTATTTTATTAAATTATAACTATAATTTTGTATTTGAATATGAAAAAATCTTACATTATTTAAAAGCAAAAGACAAAACATACGACATAAAAGACTACTCCAAAATAGCTATCCTACACCAAATACATTGCTCCAACCATGATCGCCTGTTAGGCAAAATTTTACCTGTCGAAGAATGAGACGTTATATTTGTTGATTCCAAACTCGTCTTCTATATTTGTCCAGCTTAACTCCCGCCCAATTTCACCCATTTCCTTTTACTTCTATTCTGCATGAGTTTTTCTTTTAAATTGATTTCTTCTTTATTCCATTTGATTATATTAGAAAAATGTGTTATTGTGATTTAATAAATATGTATATTTATGTATCCTTCTATATTGTTCATTCTAAGGAATATTTTAGAAGTGTGAATTACTGAATTTTCATTTATTTTAGTTATTTTTAGTTGTATTTAGTTTTCAATTTTATTATTTATAACATTTAAAATTTGGTTGTTAGGATATAGTAGTTGGAATATGATTGTTGAAAATAATTATTAGGATACGATGGTTAGAAAATAGCCGTTGAAATTTTAAAATAATAATAAAATAATGTTTTTAGAATATAGTTGAATTTGAAAATAATAATAGAATAATGTTTTCAGGATATAACTAATCATCATAGCTAGCACCGTTGGAATACAATATCTTACAAGTTCAGTAAATTTTAACTAACTATTATTTTATATTATTTTAGTTAACCATTATAACTACTTCCCTGAGAGATGCTCCCGATCTTCTTAGGAATTCAGAAACATACATTAAACGCGGTGCCCAAGTCTCACCACACCCACCATATATACTAGTGGGTCCTGGTCCCTGACAATTGATTGTCAGGGACCATTTATTTAACAACAATTTGTTCCTGAACCGTTAGATCAACATTTCAATGGTCAGAATTAAAAAAAAAAATTATCACTCCGTGCATTTTTTTCGCGGAGCACTATTGCTCCGCGAAAATTTATCGCGAAACACTGTATCCGCTCCGCGATTATTTTCTGGGGAAGCGTCAGTAGTATAACTTGAAGTCAATTGTCACCACTCTCATTACTTTTACACCAAGCCCTTCAAGTCTTTGTCTAAATCTAGCATTCCCAACTCTTGACCCTGAGAATGAAAACACGCATATAGGTTTTTAAAGGGATGGGTCCCCATTGTTGAACCTATTTCAATTGTTATCTTTTTTAGTAACTTAAAGTTTAAAAACATAAACAAAAAATGGATGGAACAAATATTGCACTAGTCATACTAATGACTTCCGGTTATACTACTGAAGCTCCGCGGAAAATAATCGCGGAGCGGGTACAGCGCTCCGTGATAAATTTTCGCGGAGTAATAGCGCTCCGCGGAAAAAATGCACGGAGTGATAATTTTTTTTTTTTTTTTAATTCTGACCATCGAAATGTTGATCCAACAGTTCTTGAACATATTCTTAAATAAACCCAGAGTTTACTAGTAGTATATAACCCATACTAGTATGTGTCTGTTTTTCGAGTAGAATGTGTATTACTGTTTCTAGGAATGTACTCAAGTATTTTTTTTTTCCAAAAAATATATAATGATCAGTTTTAAATAATATACTTTTTTTTGCAAAAAAGTATTTTATTTTCTGATCCTCCACAGTCAAAATTTTCCCAACTTGAATCCACTGAATATTCTAAACATATCTTTTGATGAAGTGAAGGTACTAGAATATAAGCCTTTTCCTTGCCATATTTAAATGTTATATCAGAATACAAAGTTCTACTATCAATATATGCAATTGGAAGCCCTGGCAAAGTGCAAACCCAAGAATATCTTCACTAAATGAGCAACATAAACAATTCAAACAAACTTATGTAAAAAAAACTCATAACTTTCTATATAACTTAATTATAGAAAAAGTTATAGTCACTCAAACTGGCTTTTTTGACTTTCTTGGTTAAATTGATCAATTTTATAATTTAAATTACGTATATTATATGTCAAATATAATTAATGAAAAAAATACTGGTTGAAAATATAGATAGTTTATTATAGCATACAAAATGCATGTCAATTTTTTTTTTTAAATTAGTCAAAGTTGAGTTAATTTGACCAAGAAAAATCAAATAAGCCAGTTTGATTGGGATGGAGGGAATAGTAATTACCAAATTTAAAAGTTATATACCTCTTCGTAATAATAGCAAATATTTCATTAGTAGAATTATTAGGATCAATCTTTTTTTCCTTTTTCAAGAAAAAAGTTGTAGCTACATTTTTCATTTACAGTCAAGTCAGCAAACGAAAAATATCAAGTTTGATTATCAGTTTATGTTAGAAGTTGTTCTAGTTAGTAAGGACATGTTTGGCTGCAACTTTATAAGTTAACTTATAACTTATAAACCCATTTCAGCTTATGAGGGGTGTTTGTGTACTCAGTTTATTTCATCAACTTATAAATTATAACTTATTTTTTTAGCTTATGACTTATGTGGGTGTTTGTCTACCCAACTTATAATCTAACTTATAAATTGATAAGTTGAATGTTAGAAAATACTAACATTTTGCTCAACTTATTTCATTTTTCATGATTTCTTTATCGATTTAGTAGTTTATATTTTTATATTTATACTAGTTTACTAAGCCGCGCTTCGCAGCGGCTTTATAATTATATCTCTAAATTTTCTCAAAAAATATTTCACAAAATATGTTTTTAAATAAAATAATATTTCTAATATAAAATTAAGTTTTGTTTTGAATTATATATATATAAAGTTCTAGATCGTTTAATCAAAAATTACAATTATACCTTCAGAGCTATTAAAATATTCACTACCTTCAAATGTACTCCTAGTAAAAAAAATCAAAAAAATATGAACAAACATATTTTTTTTTTGTTGGGAGAATTTTTTATTAATAATGATCTATTTTTGTCAAAACAAATAACAACAAACACAACAACAACTTCTTCCTTTCAAAAAAAATTAATTTAATGACCTCTTGTCAATGTTTCTTATTCTTGTACGACTTTTGTTATAGATGCACCGACTTATTAAATTTTGTTAAAAATGCACACACGAAATAAATTATTTAGTCGAATAAATCTTAATATGATATTTTCGAAATACACACACTATAAATTTCTTAATATACAATTTTTATCTTTGAATTTTCGTGTATGAATTACAAAAAATATTTTACTAAAAGATATAATCTTTTCTCATAAAAATTAGAGCAATAACTATCTAAAAGTTAAAAAACAATGATAAAATTTGTTTTTGAAGACAGGATGAATTCTCCACTTTCGAGTTAACTTGTATACACAGGTTGTATCAACTTTTAACTATAAATTCAAAACTAATAACGTACTCACATAAATATATAAATCAATTCACAACTGAATGTCCATGAAAATCACTTGCTCCGCCTACTATTTTAATTGATTAACTGATGAATCGTCCTCCTTATTAATCCATGTCTTAACTCAATCAACACTAATAGCAAATAACTTGTCTTGTCAAAGATTTTAATATGATATAGGATACAAACAAACGATAAATAACATAAAGGAAAAAGTCTCATACTCATGTACTCGTATACACAATTTTAACATGAACAAACAAAAAAGTAAAGAAGAACAATGTTGACAACAAAAATAGTTGTAGACAATTTACAGAGTTTAGGTGTATATTTATACTATTAATTAGCTGTTTGTACGAAAGTATTAAAGGTAATTAATTATTTACCAAGTAATTACTGAATTTTTTATGCAAGACCGATCTAATTTCTTAACTTCTTATTTACCAATATGTTCTTGTATTTTCTATTATATTACATTAAAAAAGAAAGTTTAGGACAACAGAATGTTAGGATGGTAATTTCATTTGAAAATAAATATTATGAGAATATCTAGATAATAATAATACACTTTTTTTTTAATTTAGATATTTGAAGACAAGAATATTATAATTGAATATTTAGTTTCTTCCATTTGTAATATTTAGTTTCCTCCATTAGTAAAGATCTATTATATATTTACTTTCTCCATTAGTAGAGATTTTAAATGCAGGAATATTATATTTACTTTCCTCCATTAGTAGAGATTTTAAATGCAAGAATATTATATTTAGTTTCCTCTATTAGTAAATATTTAAAAGGCAATTGAGATTTTTTCTAATCTTTGGTATTAATTATTTAATTTCTTTTGCAAGACCGATCTAATTTCTTAACTTTTTATTTACCAAAACGTTCCTGTATTTTCTATTATATCATATATAAAAAAAAGAATAAAGTTTAAGAGAAAAGAATGTTAGGATGTTAATTTCATTTGAAAATAAATATTATGATAATATTTAGATAATAATAGAGGAAAATTTAAAATAATGTAAGGTAATACACTTTTTTTTATAATTTAGATATTTTGAAGGCAAGAGGATTATAATCGAATATTTAGTTTCCTCCATTAGTGATATTTAGTTTTCTCCATTAGTAAAGATCTATTATATATTTATTTTCTCTATTAGTAGAGATTTTAAATGCAAAAATATTATATTTACTTTTCTCTATTAGTATTAATTTTAAATGCAAGAATATTGAAATTGTATATTTAGTTTTCTCCATTATTAAATATTTAAAAGGCAATTGAGATTTTTTCTAGTTTTTGTATTAATTACTTAATTTCTTATGCAAGACCGATCTAATTTATTAACTTCTTATTTACCAAAATGTTCATGTATTTTCTATTATATTACATAAAAAAGAAAGTTTAGAAGAGCGGTATGTTAAGATAGTAATTTCATTATAAAAATATTATGAGAATATTTAGATAATAATAGAGTAAAGTTCAAAATAATGTAAGGTAATACACTTTTTTGCTAATTTGGATATTTTGAAGGCAAGAATATTATAATTGAATATTTAGTTTCTTCCCTTAGTGATATTTAGTTTCCTCTAGTAAAGATCTATTGTATATTTACTTTCTCCATTGGTAGGGATTTTAAATGCAAAAATATTATATGTTTCCTCTATTAGTATTGATTTAAAAGGTAATTGAGATTTTTTCGAATTTTTAATATTATTAATTCAAAAAATTGAGAAAATTAGAAAAATAGAACGAAGTGATTTGAGAGCGTCACCTCACAGCCCCGTCTTCTCCTTTATATAATAGCTAGTTTACTAAGCCGCGCTTCGCGGCGGCCCTATAAATTTTTACTAAATTTCTTTTAAAAAATTTTAAAATATGTTTCTAATAAATAAAGTAAATAATTATAGTTCTTACATATTTTTAAATTTCTTTTGAATTTTCCATTTCATCTTAATTATTCACTAAAAATAAATACAAAAGAACAATATGTTTAATATTTTTATTATTTTAATATAATCTTATATATTATTCTATTTATCACGATTTTTATTTTTCTCGAAATTGAAATTCCAAATTATATTTTAAATTGCATGATATATTATTGTTAAATTCTAGCATATAGTACGCTAGCTTTTTCTAATAAACACCCTCTTTTTAAATATGTTCTCTCCTAGTGAGACGCTTTTTCATTGTTATCAAATCTAATCTAATAAACAACACATTAATCTACTAAATAAATTATATTATCAATTAATCAACTTCATGATATCGAAAAAAAATTGATTTAAATATTTTAAAGATTAATTTAATTAACGTTAGAAACTTGTATTTGAAATATATAGAGGGGGTGAATATATTATCAGTGTACTTGGTTATCTTCATTTTGAATCAATTTTTACTTGTAGCTTAATATTGTATGTTGTATGAAAAGTATTGTGGAAAAAACAAACACACAAACTAACTTTCAATCTAATTTTTTATTAGATTCAAAGATGCTACTGACTCATATAAAGTATTCTCAGATTCGTTTTTTCCCCCGAGAAATTGTCTTGAAATTACAAGTAAAAAACTTAACAACAAAAGCTTTGAGATTGCATACTTATAACATGTATACAGCTTACAATTACAAAAGTAGTAACAAACGAAAAGATTGTCAAACTCAGTCTATACTATGTTTTGATGAAAATGGCATCACGTGAATTTCTCAATATTAAATATCACTTAAAAAGATTAATATATTTCTATATTATATTATATTATATTATATTTAATATTATATTAAACAGTATGTGAATTTTAATATTTAATATTAAAAAGATTGTACTTTGGTGATTATAAATTTATTTAAAAGTGATTAGAATTTGATTTGTAAAAGTTTACTAAGCCGCGCTTTGCAACAGAATTATAATATTTGTCTAATTTTTATAAAAAAAAATTAATCAACATAACTTTAAATAAAAAAATAATAATTTAATATAGGTGTAAAGATTCATTTGGATTTTTATTCATTCACCGAAATTTTGAATAAATAGAAACAATGTCAATTATTGAATATTTTCATTATTTTAATTTTATCTCAAGTATTATTATATTTATCGCCATTTTTATTTTTTCTCAAAATTCAAAATTCAAAATTCAAAATTCAACTTATATTTTAAAATAATACAATACATAGTATAAAATAAAAGTTTAGGTGAATATAAGGTAACTCCACTTGAAGAAAAACTTTAGGAAAATATTAAGATGATAATTTGATTCATGTAGAAAGTTTAGAAAAATATAAGATAATTAAGATATTTTCTGTTTATTAATTTAAAATTTTGAGCAAATTAGAACAATAAATTGATACAATTTGAGAGCCGTCACCTTATCTTCTTCTCTTTCACACAAGTGTACTTATTGTTTGATAGATTGATTTTCTCAAAATTCAAATTCCAAATTATGCTTCAAAATAAATAATATAACATCAATATTAAAGTTTGATTTGAATAGAAAATTTTCATACAAACTCTTTTAATGTATAAATCTCTTTTTATATGATATAATCTTGATCGTTTATTTTTAAAATATGAAATTTAACGATCGACTTTATTTTTTTACGATAATCCAAAACTTTAAGTAAAATCACACTTAATTTGCCATATCTGATTAACTGTTGCTTCATATATATGTCCATATACCGCACATGATTTTTTTTCATTTGATTTTTATCAGACGTTCACCACATCAAAAGAGGGACCAAGATCAAGTCTAGTGTCAAATTATCCCATTTTGCTATCCTTGATTCGTGTTTTGTACATATATCACTATTTCACCATGCAGTTTCATATTTTAATTTTGATCATATCGGGCTTGTGAGTTGCGACAAAAAACTATTTTTCATTGTAAAATCTTAGTTCTGGAAATTTTCTATATGACAAAAAAATACTATATAAAATAATATGAAAATTTAGTGTTTGTGTTTGTATTTTGAGTATACGATACGAAAATACATGAATACGAATGTCCATGACCGAGATTTAGTGTCGGTTTCGTTTTTATCCTTAAGGTACACAACACGAAATAGATGAAATAAATAAATAAATAAATATGTATTAATATTTATATTAGATTTATTAACATTTTTATTCGATATTTAACATTTATTTATAAGATTATACTTAATTTTATAATATTATTTGCAAAAAATATGTAGATATATATATTTTTTTAATACATATTTGTAAAAAATTTACCAATAAATTTTAATTTTTAAATAATTTTTTTTATTTATTTATTTTTATTTTAAAATTACACGAAAAGACGATATTAAGGTACACGAATGCAAAAATATGAATACGAAAGTACACGAATATTAAATGAGTCAGTTTTGGGTTTAGCATTCATGTACAAGAAACACAAAAGTACAGAACATAAAAATATATGACGCGAACAAATTGTCATGTTTATAAAATCCGAGTACATATGTATATATTTTGACATAATTACAATTAAAAACCTTCAAACAACAAATTCACTATAAATAAATTGATAGATAGTTCTATTTAACATTGATATTGGTTTATTTTTATGCTTATCGCATATTCTTTATTCATATAAATAAATTGGATGTTTCTAATTACATTAACTCTTAGATTTTATGCTCAATATCCAAGGATCTTATAGTGAACGAAATTTATGTAATTAATCATTACAAAAACAAAAATAAAAAAGTAAACTAAAATTTTTAAATACAATCAATCAGAAAAGACCAAAAGAAATTAGGGAGTGAGACGGGAGAAAACAAACGTTGTTGTGCTACTAAACTTGTGATTGTTTACACGTTATAATGACGAAGTAAACTCAATTAGAAAGAACATATTATACAAAAAAACCATATTATACAAAAATATTTAATACCTTTAGGCAATGCATAGCAAAGAGATGTGATCTTAAAAATTGACGCCTTTGAATGAAGTCGAAGCAGAGATGATGCTCCACAACCTTGCAAAATTCAAAGAAAATTGTTTAGAACTACGAAATCAAATCTGAACCACCTGCATCCACAACCAAGACTGACCAAAACAAAATAATAATGCAAAAACATGCAAAAACGAACGAAGTAAAAAAGAGATGAAAAAGCAGGTTAGGGGGTGTTTCAATATATACACATACTTTGTTATGTTCCCTAAAATACAACCTTAATAAATGAAATTCAAGGCAATGTCAGAGCACAAACTTTATTTCTTTTCTTAAAAATTAGAAGTTAAACTTTATGGTTTCGGTGTAGATTTTTTTTAATAATAAATAAGTTGTAATTTTCTAAATCAAAGAAAGTTTTATCAAGTTTGAAAATAATAAAAGAAAGTTCTATTAAGATTAAAAATAATAAAATAAAGTTTTATCAAGATTGAAAATAATAAAAGAGAAAATTGCAAAGAAAGTTCTATCAAGATCGAAAATAATAAAAGAAAGTTTTATCAAGATTGAAAATAATAAAAGAGAAAATTACAATTATTAACATAAGATCCAAAAAAATCGAAAATAATAAGGAAGTTGTAATTTTCTAAATCAAAGAAAGTTCTATCAAGGTTGAAAATAATAAAAGAAAGTTCTATCAAGATTGAAAATAATAAAAGATAAAATTGCAATTATTAACATAAGAGCCTACAAATTCGAAAATAATAAGGAAGCTGTAATTTTCTAAATCAAAGAAAAGTTCTATCAAGTTTGAAAATAATAAAAGAAAGTTATATCAAGTTTGAAAATAATATCATTCCTACAAAATTGAAAATAATAAAGGAAGTTGTAATTATTAAAATTAAAAATTGTGAAAAATTGAGAAAATTAGAAAAATAGAACGGAGCGATTTGAGAGGCGCCACATCACTGCCCTCGTCTTCTCCTTTATATAAGTATATTGATTTTTAAATGTTTTTTAATCTAAAATGTATTTATCAAGATCATTATATTAATTAATTATTTTTTCAATTTAGTTTATATTTTTATATTTATACTTTTAAATGTTTTTTAATCTAAAATGTATTTATCGAGATCATTATATTAATTAATTATTTTTTCAATTTAATTTAACAAAAAAATTATTAACTTATAAGTAAATTTATCCAAACACTTACGTAACTTATAAGTTTGCATCAACTTATCACTTATAAAGCACTTACTCATTATAATACATAAGTTCATTTTTTTTAGTTCTCCCAAACACTTATAACAATCCATCAACTTATCACTTATAAAGCACTTACTCATTTTAAGCAATAAGTCAACTTTTGCTTGATACCCCCAAAACGCCCACTAAGTTCGTGTTAGAACTTATGATCAAAGTTTTATAGGTGTGAGTTGTGACCAACAAAATATTCATGATCAAATCTCATACTTTTTTGTTCTATGTTATACATGGTCAGCATAATTGATCAGCAAGTTTCTAGAAAATATGGAGTCTATATCAAATGAGTATTTAAATTGATAAAAAACCAATGTCATGAAGAAAACTAGCAAAACTAAAAGTAGTTTTTTCATTTTGTTGTTCAGTGGGCTGGCTTACAGTTAGATCGAAGTCTTTGATAGGCCCAGTTTGTTAACATCCAAAGACAACATCCTGATCCAACAATGAACAAAAGGCCCACTTAAGAAACCTTCTTCAGTTCATAGCATTTGGCAGAGGCGTTCGCGACACAGGCGGTGCAGTTTTTCTTTAAAACCGTGGATCAATCCGCACATGTGATTTGGTTAAAATTTTAAACCGAACCGCGTAACTTAAAAATTACGTAAACCACACCACATAAATAAATGTAGTGCGGTGTGGTGCGGTTTGTGCGGTCTATGGTCTAATAATATCAATATAAAAAGTATGATAAATTATAAAAACTAAAGGTTACAATAAAATTGAAATATGAAGTCAAATTACCAAATTAAATAGAATTCAGATTTGAAATAAAGATAGATTGTTCTTAACAGTGACATTAGAAATGAAATAATAATGGTTAAACATCAAATAATCATCCACACAAAAGAAAAAAAAACGGTGCAAAAAAATGTAAAAATTTAGTGTATAATGCATACAGATGAAAAAAGTGAAAGTGAGAGGCGCAACTACAATTAAATATTAGGGTTTAAGAAAAAAAATGAAGAAACAGACTGGCCCAAAAATTATACACAAATTATAAATGTAATGGACAAAAAATCAAATATATATATAGTAATATGCGGTGCGGCGAGAAAGATTTCCCAACCCACAAATCGCACCGCCCCACGCGGTTTGACTAAAATGCAAACCACGACAACACCACGAAAGATTTAAACCACGCAAAATGGTGCGGTATGATGCGGTATGGTGCGGGACGAAAGGTTTATGCGGTTTGATGAACACCCTGAACTCTGGTAAATGGTAATGAATGTCCTTTACTAACATCTTTTGGTCTTTTCCGCTGTTTAGTTTTATTATTCTGTAAGTAAATCCTTTCAAATCAAAAATGGTTTTCTATCATATTTCTTTTCCAAAACAAAAATGGTTTTTTTAATCATATTTTTAACTTCACTTGCAAGATTTTTAATGATAATTATAAAAACATAAATCAATAAAACTTTTGAGAACAAATTATTTATTCGCATCAAATAAATGTCCAACTAAACTAGTATCTCAAAACCGAATAAAAGAAGGAATAGTCCACAAAGATCGACATGTCCGAATTAGTTCCGTTATCAACAGTTCGTTACTTTTGGCAGAACCAATCAAGAAGCTCAAAAATTAGATGATACAGTACATATTTGTGAGATAATAGATATTTGGAAGCATTCGCAAAGAAATATTCTGTACACCAATTTAGAAAATTTCACATTAATACGCCAAAAGTTCTTTGGCCAGTTGCATACACGCACCATTCAGTATCTTCCAGATTTTTTATGTTATTATTCTCATCATTTTATTTGTTTATCGATATTAACTATAATAACATTACATGTTTTAGAATAAATTAGTTTATAGCTCATGCAATGCACGGGTATTTTTTTTAATATTTTTTATTATATTAATTCACAACTTTATTATTAGTATTCATAATTTGTTTTTACTTTTTAAATTTTATTAATATTTGTAATTCTAAAATATAATTTTTTAATAATGTATTGTTAACGAATTTCGAATCTTAGATTTTTGAAAAAAATAAGTTATCTATTAAAATAAAAAATATTACTTGACATTATATTCAACGATTCTCATATATTTATTTTAAGATCCAATGATGTTTGCTTTTTTGTATTACTATCGTCACTTAACGACCAAAACTCAGAACTTTCTTTTTTAATATATTTAGAACGAAAAAAAAAATATTTTTTATATTTGATATATTGTTGATTGAGTTCTAACACCTCGTGATTATCATCTATTTAATTTAAAATTTAACGACTCTTATTTGTTTTTTTATGATATTGCACTGTGCCGACCAAAATTATGCATAAAATATATAAATATATATTTTTGGATAAATTATTTCGTGTTGCGTTTGTCTTGTGCAAAACACGTGTATTTTATGTATATTTATTCAAATTTATATGATTCAAAATTTAAATTCTTTGTTAATTTTTGAAATAGGAAATATTAATGTCATTGGGGTGTTTCGAAATTTAAAATTTTGTTAGTATGATATGAATATGAGAATAAAGATCCTTAATCTTGTGATAGTAATTGATCATTTGAATGTATTATATTAACTATCTAATTACTCAATTTTATAATTTATAAATAAATCAAAATATATGTTAAGTTAATATTTAACAATACATGATTAAATTTATTTGTTTACACGTATTGTGATCTTAGAAAAAATATGATCATATTAACCTCATGATCCTTGATCTCTATAAGTATTATATTCAAAATTATTGTAAATGAATATGAAACTCTCAATTTTTAATAATATTAGATCAGACAATTCTTATATACCTATTTAAGATCTAAAAGTCTTTATTAATTTGACTTTACAATAATCAAACTACCAAAATTTTGGATAAGATCTCTTTCACGCTTATTATGTATAAGGATATAATAATGATCTAATCATCCAACTGAAACTATCGAGAAATTGAAGAGAAAAGAATATAACAAACTTTTACATTTAAAATTTTATTCAATTAAAAACACCTACTTATATTTGACTTAAGTTATCAAAAAAATAATTTTTAGTATTTGAATATAATAATGCTAACCAGCAAATATAGTTTTTATTATTATATCCAGTGATTCTCATATATCATTTTAATAACGATCTTTATTATTTTGATTGAAATAATATAATTGTGTACAATTTATATAATTTTATTTTCAAATTAATTATATATTGCATTGAATAAGATATTTATTAGATAAATTTTAATATTTTATTAAAAACATGATGAATTACTAAATTAGAAAAAAATAAAGAAAAAATAACCAATTATGAGTTCAAATAAAATAATAATATTATTTAGTAGACTTTTGCTATTTACTTTACTATTTTGAGTTTTGATTTTGATGATTACAACCCATACGAAATTCATGGAATGAATTTTAACTTAATGATGGTTTAAGAATTATTATCCAACTGAAACTACTTTAAAACTAAAGTGAAAAGAAAGTTACAAATTTTTACATTGAGAATTTTATTAAATTTAGAAACCTACTCATATTTGGTTTGTATTATTTAAATACGCTTTTGAGTTTATGAATATAATTCTACGAACAATCAAATACACATTCTAAATTTATTGCTAATTTTTTTAATTCATTATTTATATTATATTATTATATTATAATTTTTTTAATTTAATATTTATTTTATATTTAAAAAAACAAAGCAAATTTCGGATATACAACTTCTAAAATTCGAGAATAGTGAACACACCTTTTATATTTCTAATTTCTCCTTTTGTATTATACGTAGCGATTTGAATAGAAGTAAGTTGTAGGCTGATCAAAAGAAATTGGTATTTAATTAATTAAGCAAGATTTTTTTATTTAAGTTGTAATAATTTAAATTTTTGCGGTTTTAAAATCGAAACCGAATAGATTGCAACCGAATCGAGGTTTTCAAAACCGAAACCGAAATCGGTGATTCGGTTGCAGTTGTGGTTTTCGATTATCAAAACCGAAGATTTTTTATTTCGATTTTATCCAAAAATCGAACCGAACTGAACCGTACTCTCCCCTAGTTGTAGGCTAATCAAAAGAAAGTGGTAGCCCCATGATATCCTCGTAGAAAACTAAGTACAATGCTGTGATACAACACACCCCGGTTATATTCTATGCGAATTTAACTACACTAAATATATATTAAATAATATATGGTTTCTGAGAATCGATCTTTTTATCTACTCTCTTAATATTTTTTATTTTTATTATATAATAAAATATAGTAACATGATATAATGTAGTTAATAACAATTTAACTTTATATTATTATTATTATTATTATGTAGTTTGTGAGAATCGAACTCTTGATTTATGGTAGTACTCTTATAATATCACTCTTACTCTTATTATATAATAGTATATAATTCTAAAACATTTCCTCAAAAAATATATGACGTATATAGGATTCATATATAACAGCAGGAGGATTCATTTTGTTACGCCATAATTTCGGTTGCCTCAATTATCTCCTAATTTCCCAATCTGAATCTAGTAATGATTAATTGCTTAACCACTTAGTAATATCCTCTCTCTGAAACGAGGAAACAATCAATCTAAATCAATCAATTACTAAAAAATATCTCCAAACGATTCTTTCAAATCAGGAAAGAATCACAACGCTAATATAACTCTAAAAAGATAAAATCAACTTATCTCAACATATCCCTTAACAATCACAGGGATTAAAAACATTATCCTATCATAGAACTGCGTGGGCTTGATCCAGTATAAATTGGTACGCAGGCATCTTGGCAAAGGGATCCGACACATTTAACAAGTCGAGACACCTTTCAAGTCCAGCCCCAAAACATCCAAAAATCCCCAATCCCCCATCATCATAATTCGTTATTCCAGCAATTCCCCGAAATTTGTTATCACCAAATTCCTCCGTTAACAATTGGCGCTAGAAGGAGGGGCATAATTTTTGATTGTGGAGGACAATCAATCTATACAATACGCATGGGGGGTTATTATGGATCTGGAGCGGCTTTAATGGAGGAGCTAAACGGTGGAAGCGGTGGTTCGTGGTTCTATTCAAAATAAAGATAAGTTTTCTTATGATTTTGTCCATACAAATAAGCTATCTTATAAAATTCGTAGTAAATTTATTACATGTTAAATTTTGATGATTTTTTATGATCCGGAAAGTTTTTGTGATTTCCTACAACTTTCGTTCTTGGTGTTTTCTGAGATTATGTTTCGATCTATTCTCGAAATCACAAAACATAATCAGATCCCGTTTTTCAGTATTGAGAAGTTAATCAGCAGACGTTTTATTTGATTCCCGATTCGTTATAAGTCCGTTTCTGACGAGCCATATATCATCGGAAAGCTCTTTTCGTTTCCTGCAACTTTCATGTTTTGTGTTTTCCAAGAAAATATCGTTTACAGGGCCAAAAAGGTAAAAAAACGGATCTGGACAGAATCTGAATAATGGAGATGTTAAAGAATTGTGATGCAATATTCGTAGCACATGATTTGATAACTTCACTAGCTCGTGCATGGAAAAAAATAAGTGTGAAGGGTCCTCATCTGATAAGGGTAATCGAAAGCTCTCTTTTCCAAGGAGAATAATATTTTTGAAGATCCTATTTCGAGTAGGATAATATTTTTGAAGACCCTATTTCGAGTAGGATAATATTTTTGAAGATCCTCTTCCAAGAAGGATAATATTTTTGAAGACCCTCTTTCGAAGAGGAAATTATATTTGAAGACCCTCTATTGAAGATGTTAATATTTTTGAAGGTCCTTCTTTAAGGTGTTGCTTGGGAATTATTTTTGAAGACCCTTCTTTAAGGTGTTGCTTGAAAATTATTTTTGAAGTCCCTTCTTTAAGGTGTTGCTTGAGAATTATTTTTGAAGGCCCTTTTTTAAGGTGTTGCTTGGAAATTATTTTTTAAGGCCTTCTTTATGAAGGTGTTGCTTGGAGTACCTTGGTAAACCCGTACTTCCGGGGTGCTTATCCGTACTTCCGGAAAGCTCACCAAGAAGAGAGTTCTACCTCTTAAGAAGGCGAGGTTACACTTCCCTTTTCTTAAACTTTGCTTTGCATAGAGTGTATAAGAAGGCGATGTTACTCTTCCCTTTTCTTAAACTCTACTTTGCATAGAGTGTATAAGAAGGCGAGGTTACACTTCCCTTTTCTTAAACTCTGCTTAGCATAGAGTGTATAAAAAGGCGAGGTTACTCTTCCCTTTTCTTAAACTCTGTTTTGCATAGAGTGTATAAGAAGGCGAAGTTACTCTTCCCTTTTCTTAAATTTTCTTAAAACTCTGTTTTGCATAGAGTGTATAAGAAGGCGAGGTTACTCTTCCCTTTTCTTAAACTCTGTTTTGCATAGAGTGTATAAGAAGGCGAGGTTACTCTTCCCTTTTCTTAAACTCTGCTTTGCATGAGTGTATAAGAAGGCGAGACATATTACGGGCACATCATGTCGTCTCTCTCGATTTTACAGGCATATTACGGGTAATTATCTTCTTCATATTATCTGCTAATCTTCTACTCCTAGTTGTTTCATTGACTCAGGAAATTCGGAAGATCAAAGCACACTTAGTTCTCCAGTCCATCAAGCTGCACTGAAGAACTGGGGGGTAGTTGTTACGCCATAATTTCGGTTGCCTCAATTATCTCCTAATTTCCCAATCTGAATCTAGTAATGATTAATTGCTTAACCACTTAGTAATATCCTCTCTCTGAAACGAGGAAACAATCAATCTAAATCAATCAATTACTAAAAAATATCTCCAAACGATTCTTTCAAATCAGGAAAGAATCACAACGCTAATATAACTCTAAAAAGATAAAATCAACTTATCTCAACATATCCCTTAACAATCACAGGGATTAAAAACATTATCCTATCATAGAACTGCGTGGGCTTGATCCAGTATAAATTGGTACGCAGGCATCTTGGCAAAGGGATCCGACACATTTAACAAGTCGAGACACCTTTCAAGTCCAGCCCCAAAACATCCAAAAATCCCAAATCCCCCATCATCATAATTCGTTATTCCAGCAATTCCCCGAAATTTGTTATTACCAAATTACTCCGTTAACACATTTTATTTTTGAAAAAATAACTAATAATATTGTGATAACTTATGAAACTTTTCTTACTGAAAACACTATTCCAAAAATTTGTTGCTCATTTGATTCACAAAGTTATAATCATAGACTTATAATTAAAAGAAATTACAACTTCAAATATATAATTCATTAGGAGAGGGCTATAATTCTGTCGAGACAAGTTAAATATTTATTAAGTAAGTTTCAGTGTAGTAAATGAGGCAAGTCGAGTCACTGATTAAGTTAAATGAGTTCAAATTTCTTACCAAAATCTACTTGTTTAATAAATGAGTCAATTTGAGTTTACTCACGAGCCAATCAAGTCGAGTTTAAATATGCCGGATCGGGTTTAATCGCGAGCTCAATAATTAAAAATATTACTCTCTTCGTTTTTTTATATGATGCTTAACTTTTTGCCCACACTTCAAAGCACTTTGACGAGCTACTTAAAATTATTATTTTCAAATTTTCTTTTTCTAAATAAAAGTATGTAAAACATAGTTTAATTTAAAAAAAGAAAAATTAAAAGTAGTTATCTAAAATACTTTGTCAAAGCGTTTTGAAATGTGTGCAAAAAATCAAGCGTCAAATAAAAAAACGGAGAAAATAATGATATAATTTTAATAAATTTTTATTGAAATTATAAACATGTTCAAATTCGTTTAACTAAACGAACTCGAACTTAGATTCAAGTTCAACTTTTTTACAAACTCGAGTTAAATCGGACTATAATAAAGGATTTCGAGTCGAACGGCTCACGGCCCTCAAATTACAAATCTATAATACACTAAAGATACTCAAATTTGTAGATTGAAGTACTGAAAATTTTGAACCTGTCAAGTAAAAAATTAAAGAAAGGAATGTATAAATAAATGTGGCCAAAATAAAAGAAGCCATGGGTAATGGTGCTACATGTGAGACTAGAAAGGAGAGTTTAAATGGCATTAAAATGCCGGCAGTGAGTAAATGTATCCGGTGGTTGGAGCATATGATGACCATACATTCAACTAAAAATTAATTTTGTAAAATCTGATCTAGAAGACTGCTAATAATATCGGCAATTAAATACTGACAGTCCACTCGACTGTCAATATCTTGAAACCCTGGTATTTTGATGATAACACTATAGCAGTAAGCTGGGTTAAGTATGTTGTACTAACATGGTTTTGCAGGAGATAAAAACTTTGTATTTTCTAACAAAACATGTTGTAGCAGCTAGCTGGCAGATTAATTTTCTATGCAGGCAGGAAGCTGGCAGACTAAATTTTGTATGCAGGCAGCAAGCTGGAAACACTCCCAGCAGATAGAGTTTCAGTCCTATTTTATAGCAAATCTTCTAGGAACTGAATTGTAAGGACTCTATCAGTTATATAAGTCGTGTATATATATATGAGCTCAAATAATTTCGAATTTATTTTCATATATATATATAATTCCTATATTATAGGAAGTTGTTTATAAACGTTTTATCTTTTAACAACTTCTATTTTATTGGGCTTTTAAAACCAGTTGAACGTGTCTTCTTGACGTTCTTATTCTCTCTATTCTTCTGGTTTCTAAATGTTATGTTAATGAACGTTGGGTTTGAATTAATCAAGGAACAAAAACGTGAGACTTGGTAGTCAAGACCGTTGGTTGTTAGATTAATTCAAAATCGTGTGTTCATTATATAAATACTTGTGTGTTTTTCATTCTTAGTAGTTGGACAACGTTTTAAAGAAAGCACAAGTACTATCAAAGGCTGATTTGCAAAATCTTTACATACTTGAGCTCTTATATATTATACGATATATATTCTTGATTAGAGTTCATAGTTTTGGTTGTAATTCATTATATCTTTGTATTGTTCAACTTGTAAGTTGGTAGTTGCTGGTTTTGTGAGCTTGGGAAACAAGGGTTCAAGGAACTTGATAGCTAGAGGAGTTTATACTTGGATTAGTATAGTACTTAGAGAGCTGTGTTCAAGGAACAAGGTGTTTCAGCAAGCTGCTAACAGTAACAGGGAGTTCAGGGAGATATATTATTGTATTGTGTAGTTGTAATTCACTTTGATCAATAATATATTCCTTTGCTGTGTTGGTAAAGGACCAGGACGTAGACCTATAGGAGATAGGGGTCGAACCTGGCTAAAATTGCTGTGTGTTCTTTATTTTCTGCACATTTTCTATACTGCTGTGAACAACGTAGCTAGCTGCCACTTTATATTCTGTGAACTCAGTAAGCTGCCAGACAGCAAAACAGACTGATTTTTGCTTTTTCAGTCACATAACTTGGTAATATTTAAAATCGGTCATTGTTAGTCATAACACCTATTCACCCCTCTCCTCTAGGTGTTGATTCTCAGTTGGTATCAGAGCTTTGGTGTACTAACATTTCTGTAACAGGAAAGTACAGATCCGATGGCACACTTTTATGTAAAGGGAGAATCATTAAACACGCCACCGCTTCTCAATGGGGTAGAAAATTATGATTTATGGAGACTAAAGATGAAGGTGTTCTTGAGCAGAAATCCATTTGAGTGGAGAGTCGTTAAGGATGGTCCATTCACTTTTTTGGATAATAATGGCAAGCCAAAAGATGTTGATGATCTTACCGAGGCAGAATTGATGAAAACAAGCTATGATGGAAGAGCAAGGTACACACTAATATGTGGTCTTTCAAATTCAGATTTTGACAAGGTTTCTTCATGTAGCACAGCAAAGGATATATGGGATACCTTAAAAATGCATTATAAAGCTACAACAAAATCAAAGGATGTATGTTTCAAGTCAAACCAGCAAGCTGCCTCAAGAGACGAAAACAAAGCAAAGGCTCAAATCACTTGGAGTGAAGAGGAATTTAATTCCAATGAAGACTCAAGCGAAGATATGCTAAATATTGCATTGGTTGGCATTGATGATGATATGGTTCGAGGAAACACCGAAGAAGTCCTTGTAAATAGTGATGTATCACATTCGGACTCCGATGTTGAATCTAGTGCGGTAAACTCATTTCAGTTTAACATATCTTCTGAAAATATTATATTGGAATCACTAACCATGCAGGAACATAGTAATATATCTATTGTACAGTTCATGGAATTAAAGAATGAGAACAATGAGCTTGAAAAGAAAAATGCTTCTCTTCGAAAGATCATTTCTGATCTTATGGCTGAAAAGACTCCATCAAGCAATCATGAAGATCTCATTTCTGATCTCAAGGGAAAGCTAACACAAATTGAGGGGTTCAACAAATTACTTCTCAAAAGAAATGATACATTGATGAAGGAACTCAGCGAGCTGCGTGCAGAAATTGAAGCAAGAGATGTATGTCTTGAGACATTCAAAATCAGAGAATCCATCTCAATTGAAGCTACTCAACAAGCTGAGAAGATAAAGGAATTGGAAGCTGAAGTTACAAGGCTTGAGAAAGGCATGGGAAAATTTGTTCAAGGAGAGGAAGTATTAAAGACTATTATGAAACAAACAAAGGTTCCTATGGATAAAGAAGGACTTGGAATGGCTTCTACATCAAAGACCAAGGCTTTTCAATATGAAGGCAAACAGGGTATACCATATAATTATGCTATGCCGTGGAAAATTTGCTACAAATGTGGAAAGAAAGGTCATTTGTCACACCACTGCCCGACAGAGAACACTAAGCCAGCAAGCTGGAACAGACAGACTGCTTCTGGGCAGCAAGCTACCAGAACAAGGAGAACAAGAAATCGAGCATCTAAAGTGGTCCAAATGTGGATCAAGAAATCTGAATTGAATGTTCTTTATGTTTTATCAACTAACCATGTTGGACCCAACAAAATTTGGGTACCAAAACGTTGAGTTGTTTGCTCTTTGTTTTGTAGGTATGTCTTGTGGTCAAAGTCAATGCAAATCAATGGATATTGGATAGTGGATGTACAAGACATATGTGTGGTGACAAATCTCAGTTCCTTAGCCTCAAGATGAAAAGGGGTGGTAGTGTTACAATTGGTGATAGCAAAACACTCCGTATACTTGGCAAAGGAACAATTGGTAATAGCAACATTTCTATTGATAAAGTACAATATGTTCAAGGTCTTAAATATAATTTGCTTAGTATAAGTCAGTTATATGATGATGGACATACTGTTGTTTTTGATAAAGCGAAATGTACTATTAATGTTGGCACTAACAAAGTCCCCCTAGTTGCTAGAAGGGAAGGAAATATATATATGTTGGACTTTGAGATGCAGGAAGTAGGCTGTTGTTTAGCTACTGTGGATACAAACCCAGATCTTTGGCATAGATGGCTAGGACATGCTCATATGGACTTACTCAGCAAGCTGTCTACAAAGAAGCTAGTTAGAGGACTACCCAAATTGAAGTATGTCAAGACGGAAACCTGTTCGGCTTGTCAATTAGGCAAACAAATCAGGACTCCACATAAGTCAAAGACAATGGTATCATCTACTAAACCTTTAGAGCTTCTTCATTTGGATTTATTTGGTCCGGAAGCATATAAAAGCATTGGAGGTAAACAATATGCATTTGTTATTGTTGATGATTATTCTAGATATACATGGGTATTGTTTCTTCGTACTAAAGATTGTGCTTTTATTGAATTTGAGAAGCTAATCACTTTACTTGAGAACAAGTTGAATACAAGACTTATAGGTATAAGAAGTGATAGAGGAGGTGAATTCATCTCAAAAGGCTTCCTTGATTATTGTGAGGAAAGAGGTAATTCACATGAATTCTCTGCTCCAAGAACCCCACAGCAAAACGGAGTTGTGGAGAGAAAGAACAGATCTTTGCAAGAAACTGCGAGGACTTTGCTGCAAGAGAGCAAGCTGCCAAGGAGTTTCTGGGCAGAAGCAGTCAACACAGCAAGCTACGTTCTGAACAGAGTGCTTATCAGGCCTATTCTCAACAAAACTCCATATGAATTGCTAAGGAATCAGAAGCCAAACATTGGATATTTCAAGGTTTTTGGCTCCAGGTGCTTTGTACTCAAAACTATTGATAGAGATGGTAAATTCGATGCTAAATCTTATGAAGCAATATTTTTGGGTTATTCTTTAACAAGTCGTGCTTATAGAGTGTATAATACATCTAAACGTATTGTTGAAGAGTCTATAGATGTTTCATTTCAAGAGTCTAATGTTGATCTGTCAAGAGATGAGGAAGATATTGCAGGTGCAGGTGATGACAGCCAGCTACCAGTAACAACTACTGTGTCACAGCAAGCTGCCAACCAGCCTGAGACAACTACAGAAGCTGAAAAGCAAACTGAAACCTCTTCTCCAGTAGATGAAACTATTGCTAAGTTGTCAAAGCTCACCTTGGAAGGTCCAAGAGGTCAGAGATCACAAGAAAAGATGCCTATATATGAAGGTGGTGAAGTTTCTCCTCCATCCAAGCGAATTCGAGTACATGAGGAAGTCATAGCTCAACATTCTTTGCCAAAGTCAACAAGAACAGTGAAGAACCATCCTCCAGAGTTGATCATTGGTGATAAATCAGAAGGAATCAAGACAAGAAAGGGTCAAGCCAACTTTTGTGCATTTGCGGCCTTTCTAGCTCAAGAGGAACCAAAGAATGTTAAAGAAGCACTTCACGATGAGAATTGGATCATGGCAATGCAAGAAGAACTCAATCAGTTTGAAAGATGTGATGTTTGGGAACTTGTGGAGCCACCTAAAGATGCTTCAATCATTGGTACTAAATGGGTCTTCAAGAACAAAGTTGATGAATTTGGTACGGTTACTTGAAACAAAGCAAGACTAGTTGCACAAGGATATAATCAACAAGAAGGAATAGATTTTGAGGAAACTTATGCTCCGGTTGCAAGGCTTGAATCAATAAGGATGCTACTTTCATTTGCATGCTTCAAGAAGATCAAGCTACATCAAATGGACGTGAAAAGCGCATTTCTTAATGGATTCTTGAAAGAGGAAGTCTATGTGAAGCAACCCCCTGGTTTTGAGAATGAGCAATTTCCAAATTATGTTTTCAAGTTGAAGAAGGCATTATATGGATTGCGGCAAGCTCCTAGATCATGGTACGAAAGGTTAAGTAAGTTTTTGATCAAAAATGGATTCATTCGAGGTAAAATCGATCCCACATTATTTACTAAACATAATGGTACTGATATTTTAGTTGTACAAATATATGTGGATGATATTATTTTTGGATCTACTAATGATGATATGTGCAAGTGGTTTTCTAAGTGTATGTATAGTGAATTTGACATGAGCATGATGGGAGAACTTAATTACTTTTTGGGTCTTCAAATTAAGCAAACTCCAGAGGGTATTTATGTGCATCAATCCAAGTATATCAAGAATCTACTCAAAAGATTTGGATTTGAAAATATCAAGCCGAAATCAACACCAATGACTCCTGCTAGCAAGCTGACAGCAGATGAACAAGGTATAGATGTTGATGTTCGCAAGTATAGAGGGAAATTGGCATGTGCAATGTCTAGACAGCAAGCTGCTTACAGCTGTCTGGTAATATTAGCTCACTTAGCATGATAATCTATGCGTATTTGAATTTTCTATTATTGATAACATGTGAATAACCTTTTTGATGAATAAGGGGGAGAAAATTCAGGATCATAGTATGTGTGATTTAGGGGGAGTTTTTAGTTACTCTTTGGGTCACATGTTTTTAATATGAATTTATGCTAATGCTAAATTTTAATGTGATGCCATGAAAATATGCTTAGCTGCTTGGATAGAATGCTAATCTTTTTGCAGAGGAAGCATAATTTTAGGGGGAGTATTTTGCTCCTGAATATTGGTGTGTAATCATCAAAAAGGGGGAGATTGAAACCCTGGTATTTTGATGATAACACTATAGCAGTAAGCTGGGTTAAGTATGTTGTACTAACATGGTTTTGCAGGAGATAAAAACTTTGTATTTTCTAACAAAACATGTTGTAGCAGCTAGCTGGCAGATTAATTTTCTATGCAGGCAGGAAGCTGGCAGACTAAATTTTGTATGCAGGCAGCAAGCTGGAAACACTCCCAGCAGATAGAGTTTCAGTCCTATTTTATAGCAAATCTTCTAGGAACTGAATTGTAAGGACTCTATCAGTTATATAAGTCGTGTATATATATATGAGCTCAAATAATTTCGAATTTATTTTCATATATATATATAATTCCTATATTATAGGAAGTTGTTTATAAACGTTTTATCTTTTAACAACTTCTATTTTATTGGGCTTTTAAAACCAGTTGAACGTGTCTTCTTGACGTTCTTATTCTCTCTATTCTTCTGGTTTCTAAATGTTATGTTAATGAACGTTGGGTTTGAATTAATCAAGGAACAAAAACGTGAGACTTGGTAGTCAAGACCGTTGGTTGTTAGATTAATTCAAAATCGTGTGTTCATTATATAAATACTTGTGTGTTTTTCATTCTTAGTAGTTGGACAACGTTTTAAAGAAAGCACAAGTACTATCAAAGGCTGATTTGCAAAATCTTTACATACTTGAGCTCTTATATATTATACGATATATATTCTTGATTAGAGTTCATAGTTTTGGTTGTAATTCATTATATCTTTGTATTGTTCAACTTGTAAGTTGGTAGTTGCTGGTTTTGTGAGCTTGGGAAACAAGGGTTCAAGGAACTTGATAGCTAGAGGAGTTTATACTTGGATTAGTATAGTACTTAGAGAGCTGTGTTCAAGGAACAAGGTGTTTCAGCAAGCTGCTAACAGTAACAGGGAGTTCAGGGAGATATATTATTGTATTGTGTAGTTGTAATTCACTTTGATCAATAATATATTCCTTTGCTGTGTTGGTAAAGGACCAGGACGTAGACCTATAGGAGATAGGGGTCGAACCTGGCTAAAATTGCTGTGTGTTCTTTATTTTCTGCACATTTTCTATACTGCTGTGAACAACGTAGCTAGCTGCCACTTTATATTCTGTGAACTCAGTAAGCTGCCAGACAGCAAAACAGACTGATTTTTGCTTTTTCAGTCACATAACTTGGTAATATTTAAAATCGGTCATTGTTAGTCATAACACCTATTCACCCCTCTCCTCTAGGTGTTGATTCTCATATCTAACCGCTCATTAATCCTCACCCTTAATCATTTTACATACACGTAGCTAGACATGATAATTTGGTATACGACACGTGAACATGAACACGACATGACAAGGATAATTAGTGTTTTAGTGCAAAAATTTGATACACAAACACGAAAGTACACGAACACGAAAAAACACGAATATAATTAATGTCGGGTTTAGGTTTTCATAATAGGTACACGACACGGAACGAAAGTACACGAATTAATGAAGTAAATAAATAATTTTAAAAAATATATATTATTTATAGTATTGCAGACTTGGAAAATATATAAGCAATTACATATGAACAATAAATAAAAGTTTCACGATTAATTGACAATAAGTTATACATTTATATATAAGAAGTATACATTTATATATATAAGTTATATTTACAATTTTTTGTAAAATTGTATGTAATACATATTTAATACACATTTCATAAAAATTTACATAATTAAAACAGTTTTATAATATATAAATTTTAATTAAATTAAATTTATATTTTTGTTTAATGTACACGAATACGATACGTAAAGTACACGACACGTTTTGAAATGGATATGTGTTTCAAATTTAGTACACGAATTCAAAACGGGTCGGATGTGAGTTTTACATTCAAGTACACGAAAACACGAAAGTACACGACACGGTCCATTGCCAGGTCTACATATAAGGCCGTCAAAAAATTCGTAAAATTCGATATTCGTTCGAAATATCTGTATTCGTATTTGAAATTAAGCGGATATTATCCGTATTTGAAATTAAGCGGATATTATCCATATTCGAAATTAAGCGGATATTATCCGTATCCGTATTCGACAATTTCGGATACGAATATGGATATAGGTCCATTCATATCCGATAATATCCGAATCCGAAAATAAATAAATATTATAAATAAATAGTATACATAATTATATATAATTTTTGAATTTAATTTATTAGGTTTATAATGTATATATATATATATATATATATATATATATCTTATATAATTTAATAATATATTTATATAAGTTAAGGGCAATTGTAAGTATTATAGACACATATATGAAAATATTTCTATAAATTTAATATTTTAAAAAAATCAAAATTATTAAAAATACGTAAAAGCAAGTTTTTTAAAACAATAAAATAAACTTAAACAAATTTAACTTCTACTCAGTTTAAAAAGTATTATTTTTTAACAATTTTTTTTAATTTTTTTGAATTAAAATTCAATTTAAAAATTAAAAAATCTGATTAAAAATCGGATTCAGATATTATCCGGATCCAGATATTATCCATCGAATACGGATTCAGATAATGTTATTTAAATATATTCGAATACGGATTAGAATACAAATTCGAATTTTTGGATTCGAATTCGGATACAAACATATCCGTATCCGAATTATCCGTTTCACAACTCTACCCTACATACATGCCCTGTTTCCCTGCCTGCCTGCTTCACTGATCAATTCCATCCAATATATGTACCCTTAATTTTTAAAAAAAAATAGCAGTACTATCCATGTTTCCAAACAAATTTTCATCGCACAATTTTAATGCTAAAGATTCCGAAATTGTCCAACAACTATCTTCAAATTTTGATATGGTACCACTATATTTGATAATTTTTCTTACAATATAATGAAACTCTATATCCATAAAAAATAACCACTTATCATGCCTTGTTATTAGTAAAAAAATTTAAAATTTTTTCTGAATACTTAGTTTTACTCTTTTGAGCGAGCGGTAATGTCGAAATGTTTTCACTTTCTGTATCATTTTCTGGGCGTAGACATAAATTTTTGTATGATTCTAATTGAATTTGAGGATCGGTTTTTTTGTTCGTATTGAATGTTTTGTTCAGACTGAGCCTCGTAAACTTGCATTTAACTCCTTCAAACTCTAGTTTGTATAGGTGGAAGAAATGTTGTAGGTTCATCATTGCAAAACCGGTCTGAAACCACATTTTAAAAGTATGTTATTGAGTAGGTAACACTCCACGTAGCCTTGAATATATGTGTTGAGTATCTTTGCATGCCAAAAAAATTCAGAGTGGCTCAAATAAAGTGTAAATACCTTAATTTAATACTGTAGTATCAATTTTGAGTTATGACAACCTTAATTAATGATCAACATTTAGTGGCAATAAATTGATGCAAATTTTGCGCACTTTAGTTTTCCAACACATTGACCTTAGATCCCACACATAAAATTCCTTGTTTTGTAAGTATTGGCAACCGACTTTCAACTACTTCATCTGTACCTCTCATTTCTTTACACTTTCCTTTTTTACGTCTCTCTCATTTCTTTACATATCAAAAATAGTAACATTTTATAATATAAAATCAAATCACATTCACTACTTTCCTTCACTATACCTACTTTATACTCATTTTATACATTAAATATTGATTAGTCCCACCAATTTACTCATTTTTCTTACTTTTTTCTTATTAATTTACACTTTTTTTAACCTTTGTGTCGTCCCCTCGATTAGGGGACGGAGGGAGTAGAACAAACACTTGTTATTGTAAACGTCTACCTAATCTTTGTCATTATCAAGCAATTTGCTTACACATTACTAATATACTTGCTGATTGCTAACTTCTTACCTAGACCATTCCGCTTCGGACTACGTAATTCATAATCAAGACCCCATCATTACCACGTTTTCCTTTTTTTGCTAATTATCATTACCACATTTTCCAACTTAAGGTTCTAAACATAGTTTAATTTTATTAAACACACTTGCCTAAGTCTTACTAATCACTTACAAACTTTAGAAGAGTCGACAACTGAAGATTTGGGGTATTTGTGCCAACATAACTATCATAAAATCTTTACATTTAACATTTGTCATTATTTCGAATAAGGGCATTGGACGGTACGGATTGAAATTAAAATACACTCATTCCGTCCCATTCATTTGTTAACATTTAAAATAGAAGTTTCGGCACACATTTTAAGTCTTCTAGAAAGTATAATTCCGTTACTTATTTTTCAAATTTTTTCTTTTTGAATAAAAATTTGAACTTTGAATTTTTAGTCAGAAGAAAAAAAAATTTAAAATAATTAATGGAACTATACTTTACAAGAGCCTTAAAATGGGTGCCGAACATTTTTTCCGAAATGTTAACAAATGGATGGAACGGAAGGAGTATAATTTAAAATGATTACTAAAATAGAAATACGATTACACAATAAAAACGTATTAAAAACACATTCACATTTTCACATTCACAGTTATAAATAGGAAATGTATGATGGTGGGTGCTTGGGTAGGTAAGTGTTTGATGAGCACAGTTATAAATAATAGTAGTATCGAGCAGGTCTTTGAATGTGGTAAGTCTCTTGTCAAATCTGTTTTAAACTCTTAGCTTTAATGGATCTACTACATATCATATGATGATGACAAGTTTGTAACCACTATACTTACAAAATTTTACTGCCTTCATTACTGTACTCTCTCGCATCCACTTCACAGTTTCCAAATCCTCCGCACGCATAACACTATTTGGGTAAACCCTTTATCTTTACAATAAAGTACCATCGCTATTTCGGTCAATTTTCAAAATTGATTTTACGACATTGGTTCCGAACACATTTATTACAAATGTACGATAACACAATTCTTTTTATAGACGGTTAAATTATCGTGTTCGAACGGATAAGTAGTTTTCGAGAATTATCAGTCACGAATAATTTTAAAATTATTTTTTGCTTTGAAATTTCAATAATCAATATCAAGGGGGTGAAGATGCCAAGAAGAACAGTTAAGGAAGTGGAACAAAAAGTAGGAGCACCGGCCAGAACATTGTAATTGCAGAAATGAATAGGGGGAGAACCGAACAAGGCCTTAATGGATTCAAACAAATTTAGGGGTCGTTTGGTTCGCTGGTATCAGGAAATTTAGGGCTGTTCACGAACCGAGTCGAGCCGAGCTTTGATGTAAACAAGCCGAATTTTACTTTTTTTCTCTGACGAGCCGAGCCGAGCTTTCTTATCGCACAAAATTCGTGTTCGAGCTCGAGCTCGTTAACTAACGAGCCGAACACGAGCTTTTATCGAACAAAAACGAGCCGAGTCAAGCCGAGCCGAGTCGAGCCGAGCTCATTAGAACTTACAATTTTAATAGATAATAAAGCCCAATTTTTCTTAGCCCAACGAACTAAAATATTTTTTGTCGAAACCGAACCCAATTTCCCTATCAATTCTCAATAAACCTAAAATACACATACTATAAATTACAAAATTAATTTAAAATGTTAACAAATAATATAAAAATAAGTCGAATATATCTTATTTTTTTCGAGCTTTATCGAGCCGATCTCGAGCCGAACGAGCTCAAGCTCGGTGTGTTCGAGCTCGAGCTCGAACCCTTAACGAGCCGAGCTCGAGCTTGTTCACGAACAGCTCTGTTCGTGAACAACTCTATCAGGAATAATGTATGTGTTTAGAATGAGCAAAATCCATACCTCATGTTTGGTTCAAATTTTTTTATTGTCAAACCCTTACCTCAAACCCCTAAGGTATGAGATTTTGATACCCCAAGGGGAGGGAGGTGAGTATGAAAATAGAGGTACGAATATCAATTATATATCATTTTATTAATTTCATGCAAAAAAATATTATAAATATTAAAAATTATTTTATATACAAACAAATGTTATTAATAACAATAATATTTTTAAAATTTTTTATAATATAATAAATTATTTTAATATATAACTTAATATCATTTTAAAGATCATTCTAGAACTGAACCAAATACATAATATCATAAATGATCTTTCAACCTCATACCACCTCAACCCGATTCTTGATTCCAAACCCATACCACTCCGTGAACCAAACGACCCCTTAGATTTTGTGGCCAGACAGCTGAGACAGCAACGTTGATCCAATCAAAGCAGTCAGTCCTTCATTCAGTCCACACGAACGCATCATCTATATTTCATCACTGGGTCCCAATTCCCACACGTTTACATTTACATTCCACCATTTTGTCTCTCTCACCTAACTTCACAAACGAGTACTACGTTTAAAAAAAAAGATTATATTAAGTAATTTTGAAATAAGATTGTATTAATTTGATTTAATGTCAATTTTAGGATGGATTTGACCTTTAGTCCTTGGATTTCGGCTCTCGATAATTAGAAAATGAAAAATTCACGTTTCAAGAGAAATGTGGCAACAAGATATTTCTTTTCATAAACAAAAAAGAAGAATAAACTACCATTTGCGAGATTATTATTAGAAATGAACTTCAAATATTTCAACATTACCAAGAATGATATTCACCGGATAATCATCACAAAATTTCAAGAATCCCTCAAAAAACAAAAAAGATCGAGAAGAATATTTTTCAAGTAATAAAAAAAGCAAGACACATGTTGTAAGTCGCAAGTTGGGTCATGTAAAAAGAATATGACGAACATATAAATTATATTGTTGTTTCCCACAGACTAGAAAATTTAAAAAGCTGGTCAAGATTCACATAATCCGACGTGGCAAGTACCCTCTGATCCACGTGTTATTTAATAAGATTATAAAGAGGTTTTTCTTTAAATACGATATTATTTTATTTTTTTTACAAAAATACAACTTTGCACCCGAAATCTCTGATAAGAAGAGATAACTGCAATTATTTTTCAAAAAAATATAAAAATATGTTGAATCGCACGTTACTTTTAATTGCAAATCGTAAAAAAACAAATTGCATTTAGTGGTTTATGGCTACAAACCATATTTCACAAACATTTTTAAAAAAAATAATAGAATAACAAATAAATTCAAAAAAAAAATATTTATAATAATTTCTCAACTATTAATATAAAAAAAATAAAAATGGGTATCGAATTTACATAGCAAAAATGAAAAGAAGAAGAAATGTACAAGGAAAAGAAGATGTTTAAACGCTGCCGTCAAATAACGTACGTTGTTTATATTATATTGACTTTGATCTCTATAGCCTAGCCTAGCTCCTCCAATTCACCAAGATTATACGTACAGATTAAACACATACTCCTACATGATACATTTATTATACAATTTAATATAGAATCCTACGAATATAAAATAAGATATAGATATCAAGAAAAATAAAGGGGTGAGAGCTTTTGATGTTATATATATAATACAGATATTTATTTAGAGAAGTTTGTGAAATTCCCATCTCTTGTGTTTCACGTTTGATCGGTTTGGTGATCGAATAAATTTATGTATGCATACATACACATAAAGATTGTGTGTGTAGAGAGAGAGAGAGAGAGAGAGGGAGGAGAGATTTGTGTGTAGATGGGAAGTTGTACGTCTAGGCCGGAGAATTGTGTGGGAGGAGGAAGAAAGGCCAAGAAGTTGAGAAAGAAAAGAAGAGCTGCTGCTAAACGCAGGGCTTCTTCTCGTTTGTATGCATCTTCATCAGCTGGAGTTGCTCAATCTTCTCATGTTAATCACAAGAAAGTTGATGGCCTTGATTACAATGGTACTCTCCTCTCTCTCTCTCTCTCTCTCTCTCTCTCTCTCTCTCTCTCTGTAGCAAGAGTGTAAATATGTGATTTTATGGTGTTTGATTCTTGAAATAGTTGGTGGGTTATGTTTTTTTGTGTGTGTGTAGTTAAGAGTGATTATTTAAGTGAATTGTATTTCTTGAGTTTAAGCTAGCTGCATTTTTTGTTATTTGGTGATTAAAGATGATAAATTTGTGTTTGTGTGTGTGGAGAGTGTAAAGATGTGAATAATGGTGATATTTGATCCATGAAATAGTTGGTGGGTTGTTTTTGTTTTCAAGTTGTTAGGATTTATGAAATGAAATTCTGGAGTTTTAGTTAGCTGCATTTTTTGTTATTTGGTCTAAGATGAGAAGTTTGATTTCTTTTTTATTGGGAGTTAATTTCTTTGACTGTTATATTTGATGGAATCTTTGTTTATCTATTCATAATATTGTTACTGTACTTGTTAAATCTGTAGAGTTTAGCTGTTTAAAAGGGCTTTTGGTTATAGCAGTGGCTTTGGGTAGAATGTAAGAGATTATGTAGCTAAAAAGGGGTAATTTGTACATTTGTAAAAGATGGAAGGGAGATTAAACCTACATTGCAGTTGCATAGTCTGAATTTCAACAGATTCCTTTCAACTATACAGATCAATAGTAATTAACTGTGGTTTACTTTATATAGGCCTTTAGGTTTTTAACAACTTTGATGGTGTGAAGATTGGATCTAGGAATTCTGATGAGGTCTCCTAACTAATGATACTTTGTGGAAAAATGTATGAATTAGTGTTCCTGATAACTATAATACTCTTCCAAGAAACCATTTTTGTATCTTATAACCTTGATTTCTTGGTAGTGCGTCTAGTAAAACATGTCATGTAATTTTGATATGACTTGCATTGACACGTAAGAAGCCAGCAGGAGGAGTTGGGATGAAGCTGAGGATTTTATTTTCAGTTTTGCAATTTTAATTTTGCTGTATTTTCAGTTTCTCTTGCATTTTTTAATCTTTCTGTATATCCTTAGTAGTGTTGCAAAAGTTACGGTACTCTAGCTTAGACTTTATATTATTTCTTACATTCTATACCAACAATCGACTTGCCATAAAATTTTGTGGAACTGCAATGCTTGCTGCCTATTTATTGGAAGATTATTATCTTTTCTCTCATTTTCTTTTTACTAATTTGTCACGATATCAGCAAGAACAAGCATGGATGACACATGGTTCGATTCTGCTGCAGTACTTGAATCTGACTGTAGTGATGATGATTTTCAGAGCATTTCTGATGGTATATTAATAGACCATAGATGTATTTCAATAACATACTATAAATCTGATATAAATTCATTACATTCATCTATACACATGAAGTTCT
Source organism: Heracleum sosnowskyi (assembly GCA_030848705.1). Classification (NCBI taxonomy): domain Eukaryota; kingdom Viridiplantae; phylum Streptophyta; class Magnoliopsida; order Apiales; family Apiaceae; genus Heracleum; species Heracleum sosnowskyi. The sequence continues at coordinate 114,607,065 of CM061244.1, read as the reverse complement.
GGATACAATGTTCGTTCACAGATGTATCATCCCAGAATGAGTCTGAAGCTGCATCCAGATCAAGTATTTCTTCACTTAGAGATGCTAATCATAGAAATGGCGATGTCAATGTACCGTATCCCCACCACCCTGGACAACTGCAAAAGCAAGACGATTACTCAGCAGGCCATCCTGCACACAACTCTGTCAGTGACACTTCCAGAAGTTCTGTGCATCGCGGAGAGCTAGACTTGCGGCTGAGATCTGATTGGAGTTCAAATGACAAATCAGTTTCCATGGATGAAACCTCATCTGTTGAAGGAAGTGGTGGCAGAGGGGGTGATTTGTTAGATAATTGTGGAATTATTCCAAACAATTGTTTGCCCTGTCTTGCTTCCACTGTTCCCACAGTTGAGAAGAGGAGGTCTTTTAGCACAAGTCCACCCCATACGAAGAAAAAAGCAGCGCTGAAACTTTCTTTTAAGTGGAAGGAGGGACATTCTAGTTCTGCTTTACGTGAGTACTATTGGACACACACACACACACATCTTATCGCATTAGTGGTAATCTTACGTTTCTTTGTTTTACTTTTTTTTTCTTCATATTTATACCCTATATCCAATCTATAAGCTATTTCATAGAACAGAACGAGGTTAAAATTTATCAATCACGATTGATACACCATATGACATTAATTAAGTAAAGAAGCACGGATGACTTATGTAATTATGTATATCTGTTGTTGTGCATGCTCAATTATTAAAATCAAAGGCAAATACATTTGTATGCATGTATTGAAGTGATTATTAGTTAATATTTGCAAACAAAACGTGCAAATGCTAACAATTTTCTGGTTTCTCCCAGTTTCTTCAAAGATGCTTATCAAGAGACCAATTGCTGGTTCACAAGTACCTTTTTGTCCAGCTGACAAGAAAATGCCTGATTCGTGGTCACAAATTGCTGCGAGTACTTTCAGAGTCAGAGGGGAGAACTATTTAAGGTGAGAGCACAATGTTAACTTGTGCATAAATTTACATGGAAGTCACATCATATGTGAAGGCATATGGGGAACTTCTATGCATTTGCATCTTAATTTTTCATATTAGATACTTCTATCTACTTTAAATTTCTCTTGGCACGAGAGGACTCAATCATTTTTTTTATCAGGGACAAAAAAAAGGATCTAGCTCCCAACCATGCTGCATATAATCCTTTCGGGGTTGATGTGTACTTGTCTGAAAGGAAAATTGATCACATTGCTCGATTTGTGGGACTACCTAATGTCAGTTCCTCTGGAGAGCTCCCTCCAATTCTTGTTGTAAATTGTCAGGTACGTCCTATTTCTACATTTGCTTGAGCTCTTGTTTATGGTTCTTCACCTCTTTAGGATCTGCACTAATGTCAAAGCATTCTAAGAAAGGGATATCTGTTTATGTTACCAAATTACATACCTCTTTCTCTTGTTCTTAATTATTTACGTTCACTGAATAAACTAGTAGCATCAATTGCTGAAAATGTGATGACCTATGTTGCCCGAATTCGCCCGGAAGTATCCAAGTCTTGACTTGACTATATTTTGACAAATTTGCATGTTTTTTGGACTAAAATGAAGTGTCAACTGGCCATCAAGTGTCCATACCCATCTCCCAGTGTCGAGTTTCCCCAACAAGGGTACAGAGATAAAATTGAAGAGTTATGGTAGAAGAGGTGATGGCCTGAGAATCATTCCATATTTTAGTTTCCTTGATAAAATTTATTTGAATCTTAGAAAATTAGATTTGGGTCGTCACCTTATTTAGCATAGACTGGGAAGATGATGCAACAACTTGATTAGAAAACCTAGCTTTAATGGGTCTGCCTTTAAACTGTTTTCTGAATTCAACTTTCTTTGGGAGTATCTACAGTATTTTCAATTACCATTCCCTTGCTCTTGGGTCCCAACTTGATCGAATATATACTTTATAATCACATAACCTTCCTTTACTTTTGAAAATGTCATTGCTACCTTCTTTAATGTCTACATCAGCCTCTCAGCTACCTCTTCTACAGCTTACTAAACCGATTTTGTTTCTTGCAATACTAAAGAGTTGGATTAGGACTGGAAATTCTGAATTTCCATGATAATTACGGTTTCATTTGTAGCGAGTTATCTTTCTGAGCATGTATTTTCTTCTCTTGATTTCATGAACAGATTCCATTGTATCCTGCAGCCCTCTTCCAGAGTGAAACTGACGGGGAAGGAATAAATTTTGTTTTATACTTCAAACTTTCCGAAAGTTACTCTAATGACCTTCCATCTCATTGTAGAGAAGGGATAAAAGTAAGATGAAACCTTTTCAGTGTGCAACTTATCTTCATTTCCAATAAAATATATCATTTTTGTGGAGGTATTTTATCATGTACACTATGTTTATCTTTCTGAATCCTTTTTTTATACCACCAGAAGCTAATCAATGATGAAGTAGAAAAGGTTAAAGGTTCATCTGTACCATTCCGGGAAAGGTTGAAGATATTGGGTCGGGTAGTAAATGTGGATGACCTTCAAATAAGTGCAGCAGAGAGGAAACTCATGCATGCTTACAATGAAAAACCTGTCCTTTCACGTCCCCAACATGAGTTCTACTTGGTAAGTTTGTGCTTAATACTTCATACAGGGACACTGATTCCAGCTGTTTTATTAAATTTCCTCCGGTGATTTACCCTTAATTTAAGCAAGTGGATTGGGTTGTGGAATGTGTAGTATACCAGTATAATAATACTTTTAGTAACTTCTCATAAAAATCATTTTTTTTCAGGGAGAAAATTATTTGGAGATCGATTTAGACATGCATAGATTTGGTTACATATCTAGGAAGGGCTTTGGAGCATTTTTAGATAGACTGAAGCACTGCATCTTGGACTTCGGCCTTACAATTCAGGCAAGTCCTATTTTACCAAACAACTTTGATTATTTCATGTACTGGACTTATTTTTGCAGAGCCAGACTTTTTAGGCTCTACTATTGCTAACACTTTTTATTGTTCGCCCAGGGAAACAAACCAGAAGAGTTACCGGAGCAAATCTTATGTTGTGTGCGGTTAAATGAAATTGATTATTCCAATTACCAGAAGCTAGGGTTGAATCAGGAGTCCCCTTGATTAGTGTATGAACAATTAAGGTCATTAAGATAGTAATATATGAAAAGTCTCTTTTGAGTATTTAGTGCAGTGTTTCGTTTTTTTTTTAAAATTTGCGATTCAAATTTACACAACATTCTTGTGGTCACAAGTATGTTCTTATGATTTCCCTAATACGTCAAATTAAGTAATAGGAAGAGAAGAGAGGAGGGGGTACAAGAATAAAAAAAAGTGAAAGCTATTAAAAATGGTGTGATTCCTGAAACCTTCATAAGTAATAATATCATAAACTCTCTGTCTCTGAAATGTAAAGTTCAAGAAGATGCTGCCAAAAAATTCTAGAATATATACTTGTTTGTGACTGTATACAGTCAGACATACACGGCTGTGTTCATGAGCATATACAGGATTCATAGTGTAAAAGGAATTCCAGCCCTGAAATATGCTCAAGTATTATCATTTCCTTGCATCTGGTGACCTAAAGTGACAGATGAGAACTCAAGACTTAACAAGGATCAAGAGGTTTCCCGCACAGACCTTTATTACCAGAGTAAGTACTTCGTGGGAAATCACTTAGAGGCTTCCCAAATGGAATTCTTCCTACAAGTAGATTATCTGAAACATCGAGCTCTATCAACCTTGTAAGGTATAAAAACTGACTTGGTATACTACCTGTAATCTGATTTTTCTGCAGCTTTAGTCTTTCTAAAGAACGTGCATTTGTCAGAGATGTTGGCAACTCGGAGCTTAACTGATTGTAGCTCAAATCTAAGCTGTCCACTGATTTTAACTTCCCTATTGAAGTTGGAATTCTCTCATTAAAATGATTGTGTGACAAATTTAGATATTGTATCCCTGTTTGTGTTCCTCTGCCAATCTGTTTCATGCCACTTGAAAAACTATTGTCTGAAAGATCAACATAAGTCAAAGAACCTTCGAATGTGCTTTGTATATTGAAAACCTGATTGATTGTGCCTGTTAGCTTGTTTGAGTGGATGTCAATAACTGTCAAACTTCCTAAGTTTGTGACTGTATTTGGAATTGTAGAATCTAGCGAGTTTCTTGAGAGGTTCAAGCTCCACATCTGAGTCAGGTTTCCGAACCAAGAAGGAATTGGTCCTGTGAGGTGGTTTTGGGATAAGTCCAACACCAGTAGAGAGCTAGAGGTTTTCTGCAGGTAATTTGGGATTTCACCTTGAATTCCACATCCAGCCAAGTAGATTTGAGAGAGTGATGGTAATCCCAGTAGCCACTCTGGTACCACAGAGAGATTTATGTTGTTGAAAGACAAATCTAGTATTTGAAGGTTTAGAAGCAATGATAATTCATGGGGTAATGGTCCTTCAAGCATATTGTTAGACATAGTTAGAGCTTGAAGCTGGGACAAGTGACCTATTGAACTAGGTAGCTGACCGGAGAAGTTATTTCCATCTAGGTAAAACTCTGATAGAGACCTTAGATTTCCTAAACTATAGGGAATAGGCCCCTCGAGTTGATTATTTGATAAGGCAACTCTTTGAAGAGAAGTCAGAAATCCAAAAGTGGAGGGTATCTTTCCACTGAGACGATTATTTTGCAGTCGTAGAAATTTTAGAGCAGACATTTGAGCTGATACAGCGGGGAAAGGAATCTCTCCTTCAAGATTGTTGGTATCTAAGTAAATAGTCGAAATCAATGCAAGCTTAGTAATGGAGGATGGAATCCTCCCGGACAGTGAATTATTTGAAAGATCTAGCTCGTCTAAGAACTGCAAATTACCAATGGCATCTGGTAATGTACCAGTAAGAGAATTTTGGTGTAAATCGAGAGACACTATGTTTGTCATGTTTGTAATGGATTCTGGGATTGCACCTGAAAATTTGTTCGTGTGTAGATACAATCGTCTCAGAGACTTGAGACTCCCTAGACTAGAAGGGAGGGAACTAGAAAAGCTGTTCTCGTGCAAGTACAGTTCTTCAAGATTAGATAGCTTACCAATAGATTCAGGCAATGACCCACTAAGTTTGTTACCGCAAAGGGTGAGCTCTCTTAGTTTTGGAAGACGAAAACCTATCAATGGAGGGATCTGGCCAGTGAGATTAGAGAGTGCGGAGAGATCTATAACCTCCAGGGAATCCATAAGTGTAATTGAAGGAGATAGCCAGCCTTGCATATAAGTCTGATCAGGAACATCTCCAGAAGTAATCGAGGCCGGGAGATATAACTTGTTCACCCTCCCTGTCTTGTTATCACAGGATATGCCGCTCCAAATGCAGCAGCTTTTCCCATTCCACGTGTCGAGGCGGCCCGAGGTGTCCAACATGATTGATGCCTTGAAATCCATAAGACCCTTGAGGTCATTAAAATGACATTCTCCATTGTCAAATAATATTCTGTTTTCTGCAGTACTGATAGAGATGAGCATTACATAAACCCATAATATGTGAGATCCCAGCTTTCTGGACCAAAGAGAAGAAGATGATCCCATTGGTCGAAAATCCCGCGTTTTCAACAGCAGAGAATAATTAGCTACAATCACAGAGTCACAATCCCAGTGAGTCGGTGACAATACAGGCAAAGAAACAAGGTTATGGAACAGAAACAAGGTAATTAAGAAGAACTTTAAGTGAAAGATCTCAAAATGCTTTTTCTTTTTTGTCTTTACAGTTTGTAGTGCTATGATTAAGAAACACATGCATGTCTGTCTGGTTTTGATGCTTTTGTCATGGCCAAGAGGGTTTTAAGATTCGATTAGGCATACAGTATCTGAATATACAACTGACACAGGAACAGGATTCCCTTGTATTGTTTAAGTCTAGTTCTACTAGTATAGAGATTTGAGAGGAGCCAAAACATATTGCCTAGAGAAGCTGCATATCATGCTCCTCAAAATCAGGCCAGATTAATAATCATTAATCAGTAACTAAGTCACTAATTTAGTTTCAAGTCAAATCTCTTTCCTGATAGAAAAAAATGTACTAGCACTTAAACATGTTATCTGACTGACAGTTTCCATGTTTTCCAGATTAGTTTTGTTTTTACATCAACTTAAATTAATTAGTGTATGCAAATTAAATTATAATCTGGATTAAAGTAAACCATGTTTGGTTCAAGTGGTGGGATTAATATTTGTTTAGCAAAAAAAATTATTTGTTTAAACTCTTAAGTGCAACTAACACTTGTGTGTTGTCTGGCACTACATATGTTTTATTAAATCTACGAAAAATAGATTGGATTTTCTTGTCGAGAAAGAGGGTTGGATGTCGACAATAATGATGTATGCCACATAATAGAGCAATTGACAGTTCGATGACATGTAATCATGTATAATTACGTTATAGCCTAAAGTTAATCTAGAAAATTCAAGTCACGTCATACGAAACTGTGCGATAAAGGATTAAGAAATAACTTCGACACGAATACACGAATACGAATATTTGAAAGCATTTCGACGAGATTTAACGAACCTTTTTCTGTTACCGGACTTTGAAGAGAAGAAAAAAATAAAAACTGTTTGTTCTCAATTTATGTTGAAAAATGCTAGAAACCCAAATTTTGTCACAAAAACTTTTGTCACGTCACATTTTTAATTGATAATTTACATAATATTAATATAGGACTCTGCGTATTCCCAATCAAAATTTACCACTTATTTGGGATACCTAGCATTTTCATTAGAGTAATACTCTCTTTTTATTATGTTACCACGAAGCACAAGGGGTTGAAAATCATTGGAAATTGATCTTAAATAATTTGATATATCTAATCTTTACGATGTAATAACAATTTTCTGTACCCATCAAATAATTTGATATCCCTAATCTTTACGATGTAATAACAATTTTCTGTACCCATCAGATGATACTGTCAATTCTTCACGTATCAATTAAACTTTATCGTATTTAGCAAAAAAAATAATAATTAAACTTTATCGTTGACTCGCACAATTTTTCCATTAATATTTACTACGTGAACTTGTAAATTAAGAAGGTACCGGTTAACAGATATTAGTCATCGCATATCAATTAAATTATGAGTAATGCTACATATCCTGAATTGAATCTCAAATGTATTCTCAAATGATACATAACATGTTCTTATTTGTGAACTTTATATATACTAGCTTATAGCCCGTGCAATGCACGGTTACTTAAATTTTATTTATAAATATATTTTTATTACCCATGCAACACACGATTGTTTTTTTAATATTTAGAATTTTATTTATTTATGAATATTTTAATATTTAAAAGTTATTAGTTTACATGATTAAATTATTGTTAAAAAAATTTAGCCAAAAAAATTATAGATAAAAATTTGATATTTATTCTATTTTACACGCTCAATTTAATATTTGTTTATATTGAGTTATAAAAATTAGATTTTGCCAATTTTATAGTCCACATGAAATTCACAAAATAATCTTTAATTTAGTTGTGGTTTAATAGTTCTTTTTCAATTAAAAACTATTCTAAAACTAAAAAGAGAATAAAGTGACGAAATTTAATGTTGAGAATTCTATTCGATTTAGGAAATCTACTTATATGTAGTTTAGATTATTAGAATACCCTTTATTAACCAAATACAGTTTTTAATGTTAAATCTAACGGTTTTCACCTATCTATTTAACATTAAAAGATTTTTATTATTTTGGTATTAAATGAGTTTTCTTATTTAATTACAACTATTTTTATGTTTTGACTTTTTAGAAAATCCAATCCTAATATTATCTTTAGTAGAAACATAATGTATTTTTAAAAGTATTGGATCTAACGGTTGAGAATGTTTTGGCGGTATTTAGGACCAAACTACCATGATAACATCATTAATTTTTCTTAATATTTATAATTTTTTTAAATATTTATTGCTAAAATATAATATACTCTTTTTTGTAATATGTTAAAGATGCGGGAACTTTGAACTTTTGAGGAAATAAAATATCAATTAAAATATAATTTTTTTTTGTAATAGTTCTTCGTTTAAAGTAGTACACCGTGATCAAAATTCTGTATAAAATATACAATTTATATAGGTTTAAAAACTTTGGCACCTTCTGTAGCTGAGTCTAAAATTTCAAAATAAGGTTTTTTTTAATATGAATATAGTTTTGCTAACAATGAAATTAGGTTTGTATGAGTTCTTATAAAACAAAATCACCATTTACGTATAATTTATTATTTAATAATAAATAATATTTGATTAGTTATGATATAAAACTTAATAAAATAGGATTAAAAATATGCACCATTTTATAAAATTTTATCATCGTATTATTATATTCTTTGTTAATTTAAATTTTTCTTAGATTGATTTTAATTTTTGAACATAGATTTCTAAATTTAAAATAGTTAGAAAAAAGTAATTAAATTGGTGTTAAAATAATGATGACATAATAATTAATATTAGAATTTAAATATTCACTTTATTAATTTGGGTTTTATCTTTTGTTTCAAAAATTAGATTTTGACGATTTTACACCCCACATGAAGATAACTAAATTATCTTTAATTAAAAGATGGTTTAACAATTTTTATCTAGGTGGAATTATCCATGGAAGAGAAAAGAAAGTCACGAATTTTTTACATGGAGAATTCTATTCAATATAGAAAACTTATTTATATTTGGTATATTTGGTTTAAATTATCAAAATACACCTTTTAGAATTTAAATATAATCCTATTATTAATAAAATAAACTTTTTTAATATTTGATCTAACGATTTTCATTTATCTAGTTAAGATCTAATGGTCCTTATTAATTATTAATTTGGTTGTCTACGACCAAAATTTGGGATAAGATCTCTATTATGATTATTATATATAAGGATTTAATATAATAAGGATATCAAGTATATACTGATATAAATATCTTAGTAACTGCTTTTACTTTTAATGTTTCGGTTTTATTTACGGTGTAAATAAAATTTTAAAATACATTATTACTTAAAAATTATTAAATAGAATAAAAATTATGTTATGATTATATAAAATTTTATTCTCATATTATTATATTTTTAATCGATTTTGAATTTGTTCTTAATTAATTTTGATACTTTATTGAAAGAAACATAAAATTTCTATATTTAAAAGAATTAGTGAAAAAATAAATAAATTGTTGCTACAATAATAAAAAAAATTATTAAAATTTAGATACTCACTTTAATATTTGGGTTCTATCCTGAGTTTTAGAAATTGAATTTTGACGATTTTACAACTCATGCGAAACTAACAAAATTATCTTTAATTTAATGATGGTTTAATAATTATTATCTAACTTGACCAGTTGACCTACCCATAAAATAAACTGAAAATAAAAGATGGTTAAGAAGTTTTACACAAAGAATTCAATTCAATATAAAAAACCAATTTATAATTGGTTTAAATTATCAAAGCACACTTCTTAGTATTTAAATATAATCCTACATTTAATCAAATACACATTTTAATATAAGTATTATATTCAAAATTATCGTTTATGAATATGAAACCCTCAACATTTTAATAATATTTTGATATTATCCTTTTATGTTTGTTATATGTAAAAAAAATATAAATATAATTTGGATTAATCGAATTGTTATGTTCCTTCAGAAAAAAAAGTGTTTAAATTTATTCATGTACAAGAGTTCTCCTAAGTCTCTTATAACGTAGGGTATCATTGTAATCGATATAAATTATTATCTTGATATTTGGTTTAACAATTATTATCTAACTGGAACTATACATAAATTCAAGAGAAAAGATATTTAAGAATTTTTACATAGAAATTTTTTAAATTATCAAAATACACTTTTTAGTATTTAAATATAATTCTATTATTATTATTAATCAGATACACTTTTTAATATTAGATCTAACAATTCTCATCGATCAATAATTATTAATTTGGTCGTATATTGATCGTACACGGACCAGATCGATTTTAATTTTTTCTTAAATTGATTTTAATATTTTATAGAAATAAACAAATAATTTATAAATTTAAAAGAATTAGGAAAAAAAATTAAATTGGTGCTACAATAAAAAAAAATATTTATTAAAATTTAGATAATAACTTTACTATTTGGGCTCTTGGGCTCTATCTTGAGTTTTAGACAACAGATTTTAACGATTTTACAGCCCACGCGAAGCTTACAAAATTATCTTTAATTTAATGATGGTTTAATAATTATTATCTAACTGGAACTATCCATAAAATAAAGAGAAAAGATAATTACGAATTTTTACATAAAGATTTCTATTCAATATAGAAAACCCATTTATAATAGGTTTAAATTATCAAAATACACCTTTTAGTATTTAAATACTATCCTATTATTAATCAAATACAATTTTTAATATTATATCCGACGGTCCTCATCGATTTGAATATTTATAGTTTTATAATCCAACGGATCGTATACTTTTGGTAGTACAGTGACCAACCAAAGTTTTGGATAAGATCTCCCTTACGCTTATTATATATAAGGAGTTAATGTACTTATTTAAAAAAAATAAAATAATATACTTACAACTCATCATTTAAGAACAATTTTAAGAAAACTAGCATTTTTCTTAAATTATATATAGTTGACTCAATTGCCTATCAATATGCAACAATTTCTTTAACATAATCGTTCTCTCTGCATTCTGCAAGTTTCTAAAAAAAAGTCAATAAAAATAAATAAAATTTAATAAATCAAAAAAGGAGAGGTTGCAGGATCAGTACTGGACCAGAGTGATAATTTAAGCGGGTGTGGACTGATCATGATTTATGAGTGGATCAATTTGCGTATGCGCTTCATTATCGATTAACGTAGTGTCTGGGTCTAACAGTGTGGTCCGCAACTGCACATAATTTAATTTATTTATTACATAGGACTAAATTTTAGGTAAGGGCTAGTGCCCAGAAAAACTTCCGACTTGAAAATTATTACATAGAAGTAAATTTAATTAATTTTTAATATAATTTACAAATTTAAGTGAAGTAAAAAATAATTTTATCTGCCGATTCCATCTAAATAATTCCTTCATAAATAATTTTCTCATTTATTATCATCAATTATCGAACTTCGATAAATTTAAAAATGATGACTGAACCAAAAAAGAGTGTGTACGTAGTAGTAAAATTAGCCAAACGGGCACAATATATAATTTTGTTTTAAAATGAAAAACAATTTTCTTGGTTGCCATACTTGTCGAACCTCGTGAAAATTTGTTACAAAAATAAGTTGATGCTTAATTAGCACCCCACAGTGAGCAACCCATTACTTTGTTAGCCTTGATTGATTTATCTTCCACCGTGCCATCATTTCCAGCAACTGCTCTATATTTATCCTTTCTTGTAAATGTTGTGCACTCATAGGACAGTGTAGCTGCTATCACCCTTTGAATGTAGTTTGCTACTTCATGGCTTGGTTTTCCTGAGCTGCATGTTAATTCTTTTGGCAACTTATTCAAGAAATGTACGACGTAAGCCGGGCTAGGATTCATGAAGAAGTAAAATGTGTCCATTCCTTTCCAACCTCTGGCTGTTGTCCCATGGAACATACTCATCCTGTTTTCCATAGCCACGGGTACTAGCTCGTCTGTTAATTCAGCAAACATTGCGGAAAATCTGAGCAGGAAGGGTTCGCGACAAGTGGTTCCCTCGGGGCATATTGCTAGGTCTCCTTCTTGTAATAATTTTTTGATCATTGATGCATCATTTGCACGGTCTCTGGTAAGTCTAACAGTTTTGATAGGTGAGATGATCTCGGATAGTCTGGAGAGGGAGTATGTAACTGCAGGGATTTTTCGACCAAGGGCCGTTGAGAGAAATATTGGGTCTAGGAGGGTTCTGTGGGAGCAAATGAAGAGGACTCCTGATTTGCCATTGGACTTTTTGACAGGAGGAGGTGGGTTCCCCTTAATGGTGACTCGGACTCCAAGTGCCCAGAAAGCATAGTATACTATTGGCATGGGAAGTAATGCTCCAGCAGCAACACGCATAATGGCAAGGATTAAGCCTATAGGGATCCATATGATGGTGATTAGTGCCATTAGGGGAGTTGGTTTTTGGACGAGACGACCATCATGGAAGATAATGGGCTTGGGGAGCTTGTCATTTTTTACGGCCTCAACCTCTGGTTTAGGTGGCACTACGTAGCCCTCCTGCAAATCAAGAGGTGTATATCAGTTAGAGTTAAATGTGAATTGATGCATGTTTGCTAGTATTAGTTAGTAAACTTGATAGTTGCGCGGTAAGTTTAATCTACCTAACACTGAAGGTTTCAATCAAGTTGCATTGTTTTAAGTTTGTGATAAGAGTTTATCAGTGAATATTGATTTAGGGATTATAATGCAAACCTTGCACAACGCCATGAAAGGAAAATCAGTATGCCTGTCCCCTAGGCCTATTTCTGGTTGAACCTCCCCAAAAGCTTTTCGAAGGGCGTTGGCTTTGTTCTCCCCCACAAGTACTCCAGGCTTGAGAACAAATCCTGTTGCTCTTCCCTTGAAGGTTCCTATCTCCGTTCCTAAAACTAAATCAGTTTCCAAGAAACCTTTCAAAAATGATTCCACCATTATTCTTGGATTTGCTGTAAGAACACAACGTTTACCACATGATGTGTATACACGATATGATTCAGGGTGCAGGTCGGTTGAGTAGAACTTTGGCAACACAGCTCGTGCCACGGATTCTATGTCAGAAACTTTCATCCCAACAAAGGTCGCAAAAATGAGAACTTGGATACCAGCAGCCTCAGAGAAAAAGTAGTATAAAATACCAGCAAGTGGTGAACATAAGAGCAAAAAGAGAAGCCTTAAAACTCCTCCAACCTCGAATGCAATTAAAGCAAAATAAGGAAAAGAACTACGACCTCGTAGCAAGGTTCCATCTAAGTCTGCAACAACCGTGTCTTTTTCTCGGCCAACTGAAGAACAATTGTCAACTGTTGGAAAGTTTGCTATAGCCATCTTGGATTAGAAGAACCCGATAGTTGTGATAACAGCTGAAATAGTCTAACTAATGGAAATCTATTTGAATTTTATTATGCTTGAGGCTCAAGTCTATTTATAGATGTTGTTGTGGACATATTAATAGCAAAGCGTAAGAAGTTGCTGAAAACGAAACAAAATCATCAAACTATGCAGGCGAAGAGATTAAGAAGCATAACATTATTAAATACCACTGTATATCAGGGAGGAATTATCAAGGACAAAGAATGTATGTAAATATTCTCTATAGTTTCAACCGCCTGTTCTCATCTAGGCATAGTATATTATTTTGAACTCCCATATCTGAATAAGTTAAAAACATGCATTTGATGATAAAAGACAAATGGTATAGAACTACAAATGGATGGTTGGTAAAGATTTTATAATATACGAGTAAAATTGTGTACATCAGGACAGACCTTCCACCTGATAATGCGGGATTCTTGTGCACCAGGTACGTATCGTAAAACTGTAGAGTTGATTTCTGCTAGGCAAAAATGAAAACGTTGAAGAGTGTCATAAGACTAAGTGTTCATTATATTATCATTTTTTTTTGTTGCTAAATGCATTATATTATCATATTAGCTGTAACATAATGAGACAAATTTAGGTGTCCTGTGATAGTTGTGAATATAATTTTCGACTTCTAGCTTTAATCAGTGAGTTTGTCTTATCATAAACAGGAAAGTACAGAAAGAATTACTGATCATCTTTGTTATCTAAATCTGTTTTGATAGAGCTCAGAAGTTATCTACGGTAAGTCTCTGGTGATACTTTCAATGAACTAGTTTGACACTGAAATGAAGGTGAAGCCGATAAGCAAAGTTTGGAGAGTTTTGTTATCCTTATGTCTTTTAGTCATTGAATTTTCAAATCAACAATGACGTAGCTAATATGAATCTGCAACGACAAATGAGGCTATTATGGCCACAAGGAAGGCTCCTGTTTAAGTAGATTTAAGGCTATTAAGGTTCTACACAAGTAGATTGAAATTCTGTCTTCATCACTTCAGTTGATTCATTGCTTATACGATCCTCTCTCACACAGATAATTTCGTAGTTTTCTCTTCCTGGTGATGCCTAGATTCCCTCTTTTGTATTTAATGTTCTTTTACTAAATTGAAGCCGGAAACTTTTGAGTGTTGCACAATATTTAAGGTCAAACCAACTTCAGGGGGATGGGCTCAACATATCATAGCTCAGGTTACAACAAACTCAAGGTTAGCGCTTCAATAGGCCTTAGAGCCCGGTCACAAGGTCCAAGCAACGATTGGTGAGTGTCAATATTCGATGAGTGAGCAATAACTTGTTAAGTTATCTCATAAAGGTGGTAGAGGGGCGCATTGAGAGTGAAAAACGTCTTAGATAGTTTTTGAAGTTGAGATAGGCGCAAACAGAACTGCAGAACAATCATAGATAGTCTGCTTTGGTTATCTTCTAAAATCAGAAAATTTTAGTATCAGCAGAATTTGAACCAAGTTTATATTTTAACATTTAGTGTAGAAGACTCTACTCCTACCAGAATCAGATGCTCAAAAATGCCGTACAAGTTCAACTATTTTATTACTTTGTAGTTGATGCGATTCTTTCACCACCAACTATAATATCTAATAAAAGTATTACGCCATGAACTGTACTGACATAGATGATAGATGAGTACTTCCCAGAAACTCCAGAGGTGCAACCAGAGGGTAGAATGATGCTAAAGACTTCGGAATAAAAGGTAGGGTAATAAAGCCTTCTTATCACAATAGGAGCTTCATGATCAATTGGGGTAACAAATGAAAAAAAAAACAATTTTAAAGTTAAGATGCTGATTCTTGCATTATGAGAAAGCTCAAAAGATAGAATCTTATTCCATAGTTTCATTCCAATGAAATAAAGATGGCACTTGTAGAATCTTATATGGTTTACAGACAATTCTTTAAGGCCTTAAAGACTTCAATTTTGGAGATGTAAGGATTAAAATGTTGCACCTTAGCTTTAACATGCATTATTTTTTCATGGAGCGCGCGTCTTCAGACAGATCATGTCTAAAGTTAGTGCCGTAGACTTGTTGGCTGTCCAAAGTTCTTTAAATAACCTGAGCACCTCGATCCTCGGCCACAGTTGGCGCAAATTGGAGGGTCAGGAGATTTCGGTATAACAGATTTATATGTCAATAGAGCTTGATTAAAGTTTTGGTAAATGATTATTTCACGCTAGTACTGAACATTTGAGTACAAGAAGAACTGTCACTAGAAACGTACAATAGAAACTGACTGCCCTCACAAACTCTAGCGCAATCTACAACCACATTGATCCGATGCAACATGCCAAGAAAGTGATAATCTCTAATGGTAGAAGTCTGAAAGCACTGCTCCACGATTGTCCATCGAAACAATCAATTGTTGTATTAAAACCACTAGGACAATTACACGAAAACAAATTAGATGGACCGTTGTACCCACAAACTCCACTGCTCTTCTCACACTGATCACACAGTGTAGGATACTTGTTATCAAAATTAAACTTATACTTGAGTGCCACCCCATATTTCCAATTTTCTGGGTTGTTTTCTTGGCCAGAAAATCCATATAAACCCGAGTACGAGTTGCACCGTAGTTTCTCTAAGTTCATGTCAAATGATGGCCCAAGATCCACGGGTGTGTAGACACAGCACGTAGAGATTGGAATGTCGAGTCTGCTGATAGCTTGACAAGAAGAGAGATGATCACAAACAGATGTTCCTTGGTAATCACATAGTGGAAGTGATGAGTTATTTTCACCATTAATGGATTTGTATATAGGGGAAGAAGATATTGAGCAGTCAAGTAGAGCAAAAACAGTGTCATCATGAAAGCTAAACGGAGCATTCCAGTCTAGGCTAAAGCCTTTGCTTTGCTGTGTGCAAGAACAAGTTGACATGGAGGGATCACTAATATATATAACTTGGTTACTATAGTCTATGGAGGTGATGGGGTAGCAACCGGTTTTCGTGATAAAGGTGAGTTGATCATTGTTGCAATTTACATATGTTTGGAAGTGTGGATCTCCACATCCAAGGCCAGTGCCAAATGGGTATTTCACGGGTTGAGTACCACATGTTTTTTGACAAGTTTGGGAAGAAATGAAAGAAGGGAGGAACATAAGTGAGATGGAGAAGTATTGGATGATGGTGGAAGAATTTATTAACTTCATGTCTATGGCGAAAGAGGGAAGGGATTTAGAGGGATGTAGAGATGTGAAGAATATGGGGTATATATAGTGATGTGAATTAGACTAGCCAACTTGGTTGGTATTGTCATTATGGACTAAAAGCGAGGTCTGGGGAATATTGTGAAAAGTGTTCTCCTTAGAACTTGCTACAAACTATAGGAAGTAGGGTGCAAAATATAGCCAATTTGGTGCAACTTTCTACTAATGCACCAAATGTTAATACAATTTACTGCTCGTCTGAGTTCTGAGTCTTCTGACTATGGGCTGCATGGTGATTTTTAGTTGGAGGAAATTGTAACTCCTGATAATTTTGAGGTGGTAGTTAATTACTCGCATTTCAGATTTAATAAAGACATAGCAGGTGGTGGTTAGATTGTTATAGCATATGACAAACTGTAAAATCTAATACTTCTCTCCCAAGTTTCTCAATCTCTGCTCCAGTTCTTATTCTGAGCATGCGCTCCTCCTGCTCCCGTCGTTTCTGTCATATGTAGCACTTGGTTACTGTAAAAACATGATAATGCTATGTGGCTTCCAAGATTTTCATCTGCTATGGCGGTGGTCTTGCATCTACTCCTACGTTGTGCAGCTAATTGAAGTCGAACACACTGTATGAGATACTTTGTTCATTAATGCAGAGTGCACATTTTGTATTGGCCAAAAAAACTTGCTCGCACAAAATCACGCAAGCGTACGCGATCAACAAGTAATATATGAAAGTAGAGTTCGTTCCCACAGAGACTGCTTTGGTTATTATAGTTATGCACCTATGCAACAATGTATGGCTATTGTTCAATGCTAAGACAAGTATCAAGTTTGTGTTTTGATGAACTAAATTAACTATTCAACTTAACAAGAATTTAATTAATTAAAGAGATTGCTGTTTAATTACTTATGAGAATAAACATGGGATCCTAACTTCATTAAATACTTTATCTAGAGTCTTTTGTCTTTAATTAATGCATGTGACGGTTGTGATAACTAATCGGATAACACGAAATCATTACACGCTACCTTTCGGGGGTGAATAGGGCGGGTGAGTATTCCTGGTTATGTATTTCACATGTTTAAAACATATAGTATTGCTGGTTATTTGCAGAAATTGTCAAATAAGAGATGTATTCAACTTTTTCATAACCTTCAAACATCATCTTGTTAGTTATCCAACTCTAATGTTAAGAATCGTAATGTTAAGAACTGAATATGTAGCAAGCAGAAATTGTGAGAGATGAAAATATACAAAACTGTAACATGTATCAGAGGTTCCAACTTAAGATTAGCATACAACAACATTAATCAGTCACCTTATAAAGAAAATGCTACCAACAAGAAGATTGAAATAAGAGAGACCTTTGAAAACAAAAATTGGATTGTGATGTGATGACCATTTGAAGATGAAGGGGGAGTATTTGGAGATGCGGAAGTTTTTACTTCTTTTGAGCAGGTAAAATCGCAGCGACTTGGTTGAACTATTCTGTAAACTCCAGTACTTGTTAAAATATAAATTTCTTTGTTGTTATCCTCTCCAAATGAGAAAATGTAGCCTAAAGCAGCTAAACGGCTGTTCGGAACTGTGCTACAATTCATAGGAGAATCTTTGGCACAACTGAAAGGAATTGAAGTAGCACTGAAGTTTCCACTGTTTTTTGGCGTTTCAGCAGCTGCCCATACGTTACCAGCATACAAATCTGCATACACATAACTGAAACATACAGAAGGTTCATAGTGAGAATGCGTGAATAGCTGATTTAGTGTTTGTTTTCAAAGTTAAGGAGTTTGTGGTGTTTGAAGTTTTTTTACCTTCCATACATGCATGGATCAGTAGTAGAACGATAGAAGTACCCGCCAGATATGGCAGCAGATCCTTCCTTCTTGTTCACATCAGAATGGCTATAACCCGCGACAGGGAAAATTGGATTAGTGATATCTACTGTATTGTTTTTAGTGGCAGATTGTTTGGAGTCATAAAGAAGGGGTCCTTCATAAGCTGGCCATCCATAATTTCCACCCTTGGTGATAATATCAACCTCTTCGTAATGATCCTGCAGGAAGTCACGATCTTAAGCTCAAGGTTTTGTTATAAAGTAGAAAAATTAAAACATAAGAACTGAAAATGAAGGGCATAATAAAAGTAAGATCTTTCTGAACCTGGCCAGTATCTGCACAAACAAAGTAAGAAGGCCTTTCCACATCAAAGCTACAACGCCAAGGATTTCTTAGCCCTTCTGCCCAAATTTCTGGCTGTGCTTCTTTATCCTTGGAATACGGATTATCTCGTGGGATGGAATAATTTCCCCATAGATCTGTATTACCTTCACCTACACAATTTAAGACAGATTGACGGAACAATTAACAAAAAAAAAATGACAGAGAATTGTAAAAACTGTAGCAACATAGGATCTAGCATTGAGTATTATAACCATAAATATATAAACTGATGTACTCACTAGGAAAGTTGTCTACATCAATCCTCATGACCTTTCCAAGCAAAGAATTCTTGTTTTGAGCGAAGTTATGCCCTTCGCCTTTGAGTCCACCATCTCCGGTCATGATGTACATGTACTTATCTGCTGGACTAAAGAGAACCTGTCCACCATGACTTGATGATGACGGAAGTCCTATCGTAAATATTCTTCTCACTTCTGTTGGTTTTGCTGTTTCTGCCTGGAATAGATTATATGAAAATTAAGTTGAAGAGGAAATTCGAAACAAACACCTTGGTGGAAAGTGAATATTACTAATCGAATATGTACCTGTGAAGGCGCTGATGCTGTACCATTAGCACTGTACTCTGCAACAACCATGTGATATTGGCACGGCGCATCTGTAGCTGAACCTGGAGGCAACTTGGAAGGGTCACAACCTACATCAGAGTTACAAGCACACCTTGCAGAACATCCAGGATTGGAGACCTTATCACAGTTAAACGAGGCAAAGAAACGGCCATTTTGTGCAAAGTTCGGATGAAAAGCCATCCCCATCATTCCAAAGCTGGTGTCAAAATGAATTTGATCAGTTAAATCCACAAATGGACTAGACTCATCAAGTTCTAAACTGTCTCCCGACCCTTGTTCAGGAACTTTGGCCAACCAAATTTTACCACGCTGGTTAGAAAAGAAGGCGCGGTTAGAGCCATCTGGATGAGCTACCATATTGAGGTAAGCTCCATTTCCAACTTTTTCAAGACACATTCCTTTAGGAGCAGGTAAAGTGTCGCTTTTGTTAAGAGAAATTGGCTTTCCCTGAAAACATGAAGAATCATCGGCAGAAGCACCACCAAATGAGTCACAGAAATCGGATTTGGACTGCCATAGATCAGTTAACGTCGACGAAGTGGAATTTTGAGACGTCCCAGCCCCTTGTAGTGACGGGGCAAAAGGAGAATTTTTTATGGAGATATCTTGGCAAGTATCCCAAACAGATGAACAGTAGCTGCTTGTGGCCTGTTTTGACACTAATGAGTCCGCTGAACCGGTGGAGTTACAAAGGACTGGAACTGGACGAGATCTGGTTCCAGCTCTGTATAATTCTGCTGAGAACGGATCACATGTCTGCACAAAGATGCTACAATTTAAATTTCTCATCTCGCTGTTAAAAAAGAATGCTCTTTTGAAAAGGTTTTAAAACACATAAACTTAGTGCTAACTGGTATTAAATTCGATTTATTTGTAAAATGGTTTGCCCCCTCTTAATTCATTATTTGCAGGATCTAGCTTGTGTAAATGCTTATAGACATGTCTACATACCCCTGTTTACATACATTGTAAAATGTGAAATAAGAACTTACTGCGCATAAGATTGATTTCACAGTAGAAGCACAGGCAGTATCGGATATGTTCATTGCCTCATATTGCTTCTGCAATTGTAAATCTTTGGCTGAATCACAGCAGACATTCCCACTATATGGACAAAAAACCAAAGGCTTCTGTGGGGAAAAAGGTGCTCCTGTTCCAGTTCAATCAAAGGATACATAATTTAGATGGGTAAATATTCAAGTATCAGTGTGTGTTTCTGTGTGTGCTTTGAAAAAGTGAGACTTACCAAGATCAGTACATAAAGGGAGTGATGATATAGGATAAGGTAACAGCAGCAAGAAGAGACAAAACAGGGAGAAAAAGTTGAAAGCACCTTCCATAACTGAAGATGTGATGATAGCTAGAGTGAATGAGAACAAGAAGATCAAACTAATCTCTCATCTGATACCTCGACATGAGGAGACTCAGCAAGTACAGACAGCCTCACAGACACAAATTTAAAACTGTAGGTGGCAGGAGTTGTATTTATATTACACACAGGGACATACAGATAAGTAAAATTTATTATAATGAAGTCCAGAACATGTTCAACCTTCCATGTTCTAATCCTATTAGCAAAAAGTCAAGTTTGGCTCATTTTACGTAAAACTCGACTCGACTTGGCTCAGTGTATGTTGAGGGCAAGAAATGAACAAAAATTTCAAAAGTTGACTTGTGTCTCATAAATTTCAGTGGGTAGGGGCAGTTATGACTGGAGAAATAAAGGCAAATCAAAATCAAAAATCTTGGTGATAGTTGGCTAGACTGGCTGCCTGAAGATGATGGTTTTGAAATGTCTAGAAAAGCTATGTGAAAAGTGTTGAAAAAGTTGAGGCTCGTGTTTATCTGTTTTTACATTTTAATATGTTTAAATAGTCAGAGCAATTTCTAAAGAGGAAGTCCACTATTGTAATATGAAAAATGCCAGAGGCCCCTAAACTATTCCCAAAAATTGTTATCAAATAAGTTTAGAATAGTAAGTTTCCTAATACTAATATGGACCCGCGTGCATTAATATGCGTTCACGAATTTAAAAAAAAACATGTGTCGTCCACATAATTTTATAAATATTTTGGTAATAATTTTTGGGATGCCTAATATTAGTATAAAAATAGAAAATGCAATGTTGTGGTGGATTTATTTAAAATGATTTAATACAATATATAGAGGTCTGTAATCTTTGTAGTAATATTATATTGGATATGGGGACAAAACAAAACAAGATACTATAGCACAGATCATGTTTAAAATAAAAAATAAAAATGGGCACTATCACAATCAAATAATTGTACCTCATGCAATTAAATTATATAAAAAGGGTTGGTGCATTGCACATAGCCAGATAGGTGATTTTAGTAATGAATAATAGTTTGAAGTATTCTATCTTTAAATGTACAAGTTGAACAACAGCACCAGTGGTCTAGTGGTAGAATAGTACCCTGCCACGGTACAGACCCGGGTTCGATTCCCGGCTGGTGCATTCGTTTTTCCTTTTTGCAATTTTTTTTTGAAAAGTTAAAAAAAGAATTGGTATTCCAGGAAATTACAATCTAAATTACAATGCCCTTTTTGTCCAACTAAGAAAAGTTTAAACTTCCCTATCACCAGGCAAAAAGTCCTAAGGTTGTGTTGAAATTTTCTTTAGTAAATTTTGACATTTCAATGTTCATATACTGGTATTCTTCTTTCTTCTTGACCCTGAGGGCTGCAAATAGAAATTGTTCTTCAATGTTGACACAGTAGCCATCTAAGAAACAATCAGTGAAAAAATGTGAAACCCGCAGGAAATTTGCTGACTAAATAATTTATTATAAAAATTAAATCATGTAATATTTTTGGAAACATGACAACTAATACACAAATTAGAGTAGAAATGCATTTTTAAAAGGTGATATATACTTGATGTCACCTAGGATATTATTCTTCTACACTTAGAAAGCAGACACAGTCACAATATATCTGCAGATGGACATGGATAAAACTTATCCATTACTGAAGTCTGCAATAGAAAATACTATGGCAATGTAACTTGAAACTGAACTGCTGCAGGATGTAATGGTGGGTAAAAGTAAACATCTTTGTCATCACCTAATAACCCACTGACCATGCTGTATTAAGTTAGTATGACTTTGCAACTGTTCATTGTAACATCTTATCTTACAGTATTACTTTTTCTACCTGCAGGTCCACAACTCCATATCACACATGACTTATTATTGTCTTGATTTGATCATAATTTGTCAATTATAGTGTTCATGTACATCACTGCATACATCATGTTATCTACAAAGAACTGAGAGAACTATGTGCCAAGATTTCGCAAATTGTACAGTCATCAATAACAAAGAACTGAGAACTATGTGCCAAGATTTCGCAAATATTGTTTAGCTTAACTGATCAGAGTGTATTAGAGAGTCCCTTGTAATTGTTCAGTACATTGATGATTTTTGGAATTTCAGTCTCACATTCTCCAGTATTCATCCTAATGATCGTGCCTCTGCTCGCTTATGGGATGCCTCTCTCTTGTTATCGCCTGTTGCTTATTTTTTGATGCATGCATTAGATTTGTGAGTATGGGACAAGAAAATGAGGATTTGAACCCATGACCTTTAATTAGTTAAAGGAGGTGAAGGAACCTTGTCACTAGATTGTCAACGAATTCTCAACTTCAATAGATTTTTTATGAGTTTGTTCGTCTTTTTTATGTCTTTTTATCATGGTAATGCAAGTGATAATTTAATGGAAGAGAGGAGTTTATTTTAATACACAAAATGCTTAAGAGAAATTAACATCACGTTTCATTAGATGAATCAAAACCTTCATTGTTTCGGTATTGAACTCTCATTCCTCTTAGTGTATTACACATCACATTTAACAATACAAAATAGTGCAAGCTTACATGTAGCGAGTTTGAACTTTCCCTAATATACTTCATTTTGGTAATCAAACTCTCTGTAATGGACATGCATTACGGATATTTGTCTTGCACAGTCACAATTACACTAATCATAGTCCTAATTTGCAAGTCTGAATCTCCATTCAGATTTCAAACATTGTTTAAACCCATAGTAGGAAGGAGCATTTGCAACTCACAGAACAAGGGAAATTCCCAATGATTTTCAAAAGTTTCTACTGAAGAAAAACAAAATTCACAAAAGAAGCCCCCTTGGTATTCTTTAGCTTATGATAACTAAGCATGGAAACAAATGATGTAAAGCTTTTAGGTAGATGTGCAAGCCCTTATGTTAACAGGGTCCAAATCGCCCTCAACATGAAGTCCATAAACTATGAGTACCTTGAGGAGAATCTCGGTTCTAAAAGCTCACTCCTTCTGAATGCCAACCCTGTAAACAAGAAAGTTCCGGTTCTTATTCATGGCCATAAGTCTGTCTCTGAATCCCTTGTCATCGTTCAGTATATCGATGAGGTGTGGACCAATGGTCCCTGCCTTATACCCTCTGATCCCCTGGATCGTGCTGAAGCTCGATTCTGGGCTGACTATATTGATCACAAGGTATTGTTAAAGTTTCTCCAGTTGAACAATCATATTATCCTGGTCCACTATTTTATTTTTATGAATTGATAATATATTTTATCCCGCATAATTTTAATCTTCAACTTAATTAGCTGGCTATGTAATATTAATTTTTTTGTTAAATTTGTATTTTTGAAGTGGTTTCCGTTAACAGCAGAGTTTAAATTGACACAAGGAGAGGGCAGAAAAGTAGTGGTAAAAGAGAGAATCATTGAAGGCTTGGTGCTTTTAGAGGAAGTATTTGTAAAATGCAGCAAAGGTAAAGATTACTTTGGAGGGGACAGCATTGGATACCTCGACATTGTTTTAGGAAGTTTCTTAGGTTGGCTGACAGCTATCGAGATGACGTCTGATGTGCAGTTACTTGACATAACAAAAACTCCGGATTTGGTCGAATGGTCCAACAGGTTTAGTTTGAATGATGTTGTTAGAAATGTTGTGCCAGAGACTGAGAAGGTGATAGAGCTTCTGAACGTTTATCTCAAGCTGTCTTCAACATTGAACGCTTACGCCTATGTTTTTAATCAGACAATATAATGAGATTATGGTGATGGTCATTCATGTTTTATTGCATGCAGATTGTCAATTCTTAAACGCTCTAATGGTAGGGATAAGGTCATTTCATGATTTCGACATCTTCCAACCGTACGGATGTGAAAATCTTAAAAAATATTTATCGACGATCCAACCGTACGGATGTGAAAATCTATTTATTTCAATGATATTTCAATTTTTTTGGAAAATAATAAATTTATTTGGTTTGAGATTTTAAGAGTCAATTAGTACTTTGACTTGTACTTCTAAGTTCTAACTAGTGTTTTCTCGCGAATTGGTGTTTCAATTTTTTTAAAAATATTTATCGAAGATTCAACCGTACGGATGTAAAGATTTATCTATTCTAATGGTATTTCAAAATTTTTGGAAATCAATAAATTTATTTGGTTTGAGATTTTAAGAGTTAATTAGTACTTTGAGTTGTACTTCTAACTAGTATTTTGTCCCGAATTGGTGTTTTGATTTTTATAAAATATTTATCGACAATCCAACCGTACGGATGTGAAGATCTATCTATTTTGATGATATTTCAAAAATTTTGGAAACAAATAAATTTATTTGGTTTCAAATTTTAAGAGTTAATTAGTACTTTGACTTGTACTTCTAACTAGTGTTTCCTCCCGAATTGTTGTTTCGATTTTTTAAAAATTATTTATCGACGATCCAACTGTACAGATGTAAAGATCTACCTATTATAATGATATTTCAATTTTTTTTGGAAAATAATAAATTTATTTGGTTTGAAATTTTAAGAGTCAACTATTACTTTGAGTTGAACTTAAACTAATGTTTTGTCCCGAATTGATGTTTTGATTTTTAAGAAATATTTATCGATGATCCAACTGTACGGATGTGAAGATCCATCTATTTTGATGATATTTCAAATTTTTTTGAAAATAATAAATTTATTTGGTTTGAGATTTTAAGAGTCAATTAATACTTTGACTTGTACTTCTAACTAGTGTTTTCTCGCGAATTGGTGTTTCGATTTTTTTAAAAATATTTTTCGACGATTCAACCGTACGGATGTAAAGATCTATCTATTTCTTTGGTATTTCAAATTTTTTGAAAAAGAATAAATATATTTGGTTTGAGATTTTAAGAGTCAATTAGTACTTTTTTTTATTTTATTTAGTCAATTAGTACTTTGACTTTTACTTTTGACTAGTGTTTCCTCCTGAATAGGCGTTTCGATTTTTTAAAAAATATTTATCGACGATCCAACCATACGGATGTAAAGATTTATATATTCTAATGATATTCCAAAAATTTTGGAAGATTTGCATTTTACTTACTGCATTTCATTTAAATATTAACCTTTTATATTAGAAAAAAATGAAAAAAATAATAATTTGTGCAACAATTCATTCAATGCGCTTCAACGTACATGAAAAAGTTTAAGTGAATAAATAAAATGAGATATGTGAAGTAATATTTTAAATTTGTGTTAATAAAATGAGATATGACAATTTCCCCTCTCTTTACTCTTTTTTTTAAGCACCCCGCTCTATACTCTCAAATTATTTTAGAGTGCCCGCTCATCTCAAATCATTTCCTTTACTCTCAAAACCGAGCCCTACTCTCTCTTTCCCTTTCTCTTTGTCTCTCCGCCTCTCTCCACCCCCATCGAGCATTTACATCTGATCCAATTTCTTGATAAGGGTTTTCAATTTAGGGCTTTCATTTTGGTGCTTCGATTTAGTCGTTCTCTCATCTTATATTTAATGTTTTTCAATTTGGGGCTTACTATTTAAATGTATAGCTTCTTCAATCGATTCAATTTAACAAGTCGCTTTATCTTTCTCTTTTTTGTTGCAGGGATTCAATTTGAGTTTCTAGCTCTGCTAATTTGGGTTTGTTCACATTTAAGGCATCTTCAGTTTATAAGGTTTTACCCTCTTTCTCAGTTGGCATATCCGATTTGTGTTAGATGTGTATATATGTTGAATATGTTTTATATGTATGTATATGTAAGTGTTTATCTGGCTTTTATAGAAACGTTCTGGTTTAGGCATAGATTTGATTTTTAGACATAATGGATTAGACCCACCTAGTTCTAAAAAATCAATATCAATCAATGAATCATTGGTTTGTACCTATAAACTCTTTGTGGCCTAGGAAAAAATATTTAGTCACAGTCAGAGTTATGAAGTATTCTGGTTTATACACTGATGTGACTGTGAGCACGTCAATCTGTATGAGTGTTGCGGATGATTTATATATTCAAAGCATGTGTATATGACTATATGTAGCATGGAGTCCTTTTTCCTTTTTGCAGTCCATTCAGATATAATGATTGAAACTGAACTAGCTTTTTCCTGTAAAAAGAACTTCTCCGAAATTTGTAAAGGCATACTTCCGGTATTGAAATGCGCCACTCATGTTTGATCCTGGAAAATTATTAAATTTGACATTGTGTTCACTTTCTGAGTTCGTATAAAACAGAAATTGGCAAGGAATAAGGGAAACCTTAATCGTCCAATCTGTATTCCGACATGCACTTCCTAGAATTCGATGCTCAGGCGAGAGACAAGTTTTTTTTTTCTTGTTATTTTACCAATCATAGCATTTTGTTGACATACTAGCCTAGGTGCCAAACCAAACAGGTAGTACTCTAAAGGAAAACCTACTTTCAAGTAAGGTTCAACAGGATAACATCAAATATGCAAGCGAAAGCAAGGTCCGGGAGGGCGTGACGTAAAACAATTTTTTGAAAAAAATACTAGCACATGTTTATATCTACATTGTTTATAAATTAGACAATAGATTGCTTAATGTTTATCTCTTAATGCGAGAATTTTTTGATGATTACTGAAAGAAAATAGAATAGAAAAAGACTAACACACTTCATCACGGAAATTGATAATAAATTTGATTGTCAGTAACTTGTTGTTTATATCTTAGAATCTGTAAATCTTTGACGATAATCAATATAAACACCAGCAACACGTCATTAGTGTGCTTCCCTTGGAAAAGAATAAAATTAGACAATCCAAGAAAATCAAATAATGCATCATCTAAAAGCATAACTTTTGTCTTTTCATACTTGAACTCAAACACAGTGATGTGTAACTTGGCGGGATTATATTTTACAATACATGTCAGTATATCACTTAGCACTCAGCAAATCTACAATAATTGTTTTTCAAAGATAGCAACACGCTTCAGAATGTAAATTATTTAGTAATTTGACAGTTAATTTATTGTATATGCCTTGGTTCTAAATATCTATGTTAATGGTTTGTATGGAGGACTACTACCGGAAAATGAATGCTCTGTAAGGCCGGCTTCTACTATCTTCTACGCACTTTTGTTTCATTCTTGGAATATTAGATGTACTGATAGACTGTATATGCAGCCTGAATAGATGGCTCCTGAATTTTTAAGGAATGAATTATCCAATGAGAAGTAAGTTCATGCTCTGTATACCTAGAAGATCTTGCGAGGGAATTAGTAAAAACTTGATACATTTTTTATCGTCAAACTTGCTGACAGAAATCACCGGATTTGGTTTGCAGGTGTGATGTATACAACTTTGGTGTGATATTGTGGCAGTTGGCAACTTTGCGTGTACCATGGAATGAGATGAGTTCTATGCAGGTTGTTGGAGCTGTTGGATTTCAACAGACATCTTGATGTACTAGAATGGGTTGATCCCTTAGTATCAGAACTAATACTTGAGTGTTGGAATCCGTAAGTTTATAAACTTGTTTTCTATTCCGGTCTTCCAGTGTTGGATAATGATGTTCTGTTTTAATTCCTGGACTAATGTTTTAATTCCCGGACTAAAAGTTTCCATATAACTTTCTTTGTGTATTGAATTGTCTGATGTCAAAAGCATATTTATCTCAATGATTGCTTTGGTAAATATATTTCTTTTACAGTGACTACCTCGTTTGGACAGATTATATGAAAGGTTGCTTCTCCGAAGAGAACAAGAGATAAAATTACATATGGATGTGCTATGTAAATCAAAATCGCTGAAAAGCCTAAGCATTACTGCTACTTTTTAAATATCTATGTTGCATTTTTAGCCATCATTATTTATGCGAAAAATAGTAGTTAGGGATGCACTAGTTTGTGTATTGGAATTTAATGTTTGTACCTATTACATTATGTTATTGAAAAATTAGTGAACTTTTTATATTTTTTATGTTGCCTTGGTTGTGACTTTGATTATGAATGGAGTTGCAAAGCAAATTTGCAGGGCAGTAGATAATTTATATGTTGCACACATATCATATCATTTGTTTGGAATTGTTAAAAAATTCTCCAAATTGATTAACAATAAATTTTACGTGGGAAAATCAGGAAGCAAAATAAAATGGTGTGTATATAGCAACGGACATTCTGTTGGCAAATCTACCAACAGAGAAATATGTTAACATAATGGTGATATTTTACTAACGAATATACCGTTGGTAGCTTTCTCAACGGAAAAATCCGTTGTCGAAATGGTGCTTATTTTGTTGAAATTCATTCACACGGTCTGTTACTAGTTTGTTGATATTCCGTTGTTAGGTTTAGTGACGATAAACAAATCCGTTATTAGAGACTTCCCAACGACGTTTACTGCAACCGACCATTTTGGTGGCTATTCCGTTGGTAAGCTATCTTAGTAACGGATTTTCTTAATCTATCAACGGGATTTTCTGTTGTTAAAACTAAATATTCTTGTAGTGAAAAATTCTTAAACGCTCTAATGGGTAGAGATAAGGTCTTAGACCCAACTTCCGAGCAGAGCATAATGGATCGACTGAATTTGGTTTGATTCGAAGACATACTACTTTGGATCTTAGCATATACCGGAATAAGTTGCGTATTCGTGCAACTTCAGTAAAGATTTGTGACATTTAATCAATACTGCAACCGCATAATAAATAAAGATGATAGTTACTTCAAGTTCGAAACTGATTCTTCGTCAGTTTCTTTAAACCGCATAAATAAATAAAGTGTTTTGACCGAATACTTAACATTATTATTTTTTAATTTTTTTTTTGAATTAAACCCTTTATATATTTTAATTTAAAAAAAAAAGAAAGTTTTAAAAATAATAAATTTAATTACACCATCAAAACACCTTGAAATATGTACAAAAAATCAAAATAACGTATAAAAAAAAATGACGGGAGTACTATCTAGATTTATGCAAGTAGTTCAGACATGTTTTTCACGCCCATGTTCCTTGTTCTTGTCTCAACTTCAATTGATATTATATTACCTGTGATCGGTATTCAGCTTAAGGAAGGAATTTATTCGATCCGGCTACCGATTGTTTGGAAAACATTATTCTCTAGGAACATATAGATAGGTACGTGCAATGATAAACCCACAACAGTAACCAAGTTCTCACTTGGTCTAGTTAAAAACATTATCTGTACATTTCTGACATTTTAATTTTGCAATTTTTGTCATATTAGCTGACGACATGTGCCCGGAACGGACGAGCCGACACTAAAATATTAATTATTAATAAATATTATCAAAATATGTATTTGTAAAGAATTGAATGATAAAAATTTATAGTAATTATGTAATTATAGGCATTCGAATCCCCGACAAAGTTAAAGAATTAAAGTAAATAAATAAATTTTGTATAATTATGTAGTTATAAGGAATCGAACCCGGAATGAAACTAAAAAATTTGAAGTAAATAAATCTTGTATTATAACGTAATTGTAAGGATTCGAACTCGGGTTTAGTGATAATTAAATTTGGTACTTTAATATTTAAAACAAATAAATCTTGTATAATTATGTAATTTTAAGGAATCTAACCCGAATTTAATGCTAATAAAATTTGATATTTTAATATTTAGTACTGCACATTATTTAAATATTATTTTCGTTATTAATAAAAAGTATAGATTTCGTAAATCCTAAATTTGCCAATTTTACCCGTCCTTATCACATTTTATGTTACGATATCCACAGGAAGCGCGTCCTGATCCAACCCCATGACAAGGTTGGTTCGTAGTACACATCACATGTATATATAGGATTGGACACAGTCACACAGTGTTCGAGTCGCCTCATTCTTAAAAAAAACAAGTAAAAACATCATTTCATTACAATGACAGAACACAAACAAGTAAAATTAGATAGATGGGGTTACGAGATTAACACCATTTCTGATTCTTGCATTTCTTCCATCAATGCCTACTATCATCAGGTACATCTATCTATATATGTCTATATTCATGTCTGTGTTTGTGAGAGAGACGCAGAGAGATACACAGAGAGAGATAGAGGGAGAGGGAGAGAGAAAGAGAGAGAAATTTTTTATGTGTATCTTATATCTATGTGATGACTTGCTCTGTGTATCTCATATCTCTATGACTTGCTGAAAGAGAGAGAGAGAGAGAGAGAGAGAGAGAGAGAGAGAGAGAGAGAGAGAGAGAGAGAGAATTTTAGGTGTATCTTATATCTATATGATGACTTGCTCTAAGATTTTTTATGTGTATCTTTTAGATATCTTTATGATTTGTTGTGTATGTGATTTGTTTCTATATATGTGAATGAATGAAGGTGCTTAGCTATGGAAGAAGCAGGTCAGTGATTGTTGAAGCTTCTCAACAAGACCCAAGTTGTGTTTTAGCTAATATCTTGACAGCCCATTACTATGCTTCTTCTTCAAATCCATCCCTTTCATCTGCCCATCTTGAAGCTGCCAAAGCTCACCTAGTAATTAAATTTTTTCTTTCTCTAATTACGTGTATATGATTTACTCCGTAGTTTATTGTTTTTATATATTCTTCTTGAAACTCGAAAGATTTTTATATTAAAAAAAAAGTGTTCTTGATGAATTCATGTGTTATTTATTACAGGATCATGCTACTTCTTATGAGAAAGCTGTTTTTGATGCTCTTACTTATTTGATGACCCCTGATAGAGATGATGATGTTGCTGTCAATCTACACTCCAAGGTTTTTCCTTTTTTGGTTTTTGGCAATTTTTTCTTGATGGTACAATTATGTAAGCACTTGGTGGACACCGACTTACTATTGATATTAGTTTTCAATCTATCGGGATATCTAATAGACCAAGTAAATAATTTGTTCAGATGAGATATGAGCTGTTTTTTTTCTTTTCTTTTTTGGTAGTTTTATCGGCTTGATTAGTGGATACCAGTTCGGTGCGCAATAAGAAAAAACTAACCCTTGAAGAAACAAAATAATTGTGACATGAAACCTAATTATAGGCAAATAGAGTTTAAGTACGGATATTCCATGAACTTTAAGATTTTTATGTTTGCCTTCATGAGAATTAAGAACTTTGTTAGTTTGTTTACTAAATCTCGTTACGTTGTTATTTATTTGATAGATCTCTGTTACTGACTGTAGTACTAAGAATTTTTGCTTATAACTCATTAATTTTCTTGAGTTATAATGTTTGATTTTTGTGAGACTTGATATATCTAAAACTCTTGTAGAACAAGGAGTACCCTTGTCATACTTGGGAATTCCATGATTCTCATTTTTTTTTATTTTCTAATGGGATAGGTATCTATCAACTATCAAAGATATAAATTTAAATCCAAAAGCGATCACATTGTTTTGGTTTAGCCATCCTTAAGTGCAGCTTTGCGTAGCATATATGTAGTAACTTTCATGTAAAAGTTCACCATTTTCACTGTCTTCCATTTCGGTCAGTAGAATTTCTGTTTTCACTCTATTTTTCTCTTTTCCTGGTTAGCTGTTAAAAGATTTCCCTAAAGATATGGTTTCTCTGAAGAGGGCACAAGTGCTTTGCTTTTACATGGGTCGACCTGACCTATCTTTGGAACTTGTCGAACAGGTATCATTTCATGCTCAGCAGTTGCCAGATAAAAAAGAATGTACTAATTTTTTATAAGCATTGAATGCATTTTGATTGAACTTGTTGTCCGCTTGCAAGGAAATCAGACACTAACTGATATCTTATTCCTGCATATTCTATTGAAGCTTTGAATATCTGACACAACTTTCACTTCTGGTTAAATGTTTATTTACAATAGGTTTTACCTGTAAATGAACAAGAAAATTACATATATGGAATGCTTGCCTTTCCTTTATTAGAGCTTGGTAGGATGGCAGATGCAGAAAAAGCAGCGAGGAAGGGGCTTGAGATCAACAAGGAAGATCCATGGGTGCATCATGCTGTAAGTAAATATTCCTCTGGTATTTATTCAGTCTTGTATGCAAAACCGTATTCAAATAATTAGGTTTACTTTCTATGGTGCTCATTTGCACTTGGCAAGTATTTTGTAACTTTTCGAAGAGTACCTCTATCTGAATGCTTAATCATGAATTGCCATGTCTACTCATACTCGCTTAGCAGGTCTACTCAGCATAATGAGAATTTTTATGCAGATCTGCCATGTACTTCAGTTCGAGTGTCGGTTTAAAGAAGCAGTGGAATTCATGAAAGATCACTCACAATCGTGGAATGCTTTATCATCTTTCATGTATCAAATTAACTTGAACGGGCATCAATTGTAGATTTCATGTTTTGTGATATGTTTGTCTAAAGAAGTTTAATTTCCAGGATTACACACAACTGGTGGCATGTCGCACTTTGTTACTTGGAAGGGCAATCATCCATTGAAAAAGTATTAGAGGTTTATGATTGCTTTATTTGGAAGGAATTAGAAAGATGTGACGCTACAGCTGCAGAGGTATGTAGTAAGATTTTCTAAAGGTATCAATAGTCTAAAACGTACAGGAGAGCTGAAACTTTTTGATATGTAGGTATACTTGAATGCACTTGGCTTGTTACTGCGGGTCTATTTACGAGGTCGAATATCTGAGTTTAGCGATAGTTTGAAGATCTTAGCAGAGCGTCTGACAGATAAAGTAAGGACCTATCATCTTTAATATTTGAATTGGTTTTATCACTTTTGACATATTTATATTTTGAAACGGATTTATAATTGCTTTTACAACCTTTCTATAAACGTAGATTTTCCTCCACAAGAAGACAAGTATAAAAAGAAACACAATTTACATTGTTTTTTAAGTAACTATGTTATTTAAACTCTTTAGTTTTTCGGTCATACCCATGTGGGATAGGACACTGATATGATCCTTTACGTTGCAACTGGACACTTCACCCTCTTCCAAGAATTCTTATATTTTGACGATCTGCCACTTTGATTGTACCTGAGCTTGACTCTCGCAGACGAGGCTGGGTAACATAGCTTCAAAGTGCAAAATTATTTTATTTTCTCTTGCACTCATCTCTTTTGTTTCCTTTTTAACTCATTTTGATTCCACCAACCCTTTTATAAAGTTGTAATAACCGAGATACTAATTAAGTGATCCACTCCAAAATTCTCAGCAATTTTGGCATCTTGAATGGCACCTTGATTTGTTGATATTATGGGCCTTAGCATGTACTGGTAAACAGTCTGATGCAGAAAACTTGTTTGAGGGCCTAAAGTGCAGGTTATGCATATTTTGCTTACTCTCTTAAAAAGGTTGGTTTAAGTGCCAAGTCTTTCACCTCTGCTCAAGTATCATTTATGCTTCCTGCAGAATGTCTGGGATGACTAAGAAGAAGCAACAAATAATGCAGAGAGGAATTGAGGTTTGTCACTTTGCTTCTTTTTTGCCATGTCATGACCTTTTAACTCTTTTTTTTTTTTGAAATGATCTTTGAACCGCTGTATGACTACTTTATTAGTTTGTGTCTTTACTTAGTTGTAAGCTCACAATGGGCGGGAGAAATGCAGAGAACATAGATGCAACCACTATACCCAAAGTCCAATGGTTCCATGCCCGATGCTTTGGACTGAATTGCCTATCAAGTCCAATGCTTTGGGCTGAATTACCTATAATAGACATTGAGTTGCGGCACTTGCCTTTATAAATTAAAATGCTAGGCCGCTGTTTTCATACGAATGAATCAAATCTTTATATATGGAAATAGGCATTTTTTTCTTCATTTTAATTAGATTTCTTAATCATCTGGGATCGAAAATTTTGTTGTTTCACCTTCCATAGTAACCCCACGATAATAACATTTTTACTCAAATTAGCTTATTCATGGCTGTAGTATGTATTGGACTGGATTTTGCTTTCTATATGTCTGTATGTTGCACTGTTGTAGCTTGTACGTATTCAAGTGTACATCAATATGCAGTTTCGAATTTTTGCTTTTCTATTTTGGATTTTGATTGTTGATAAAACTTTGCTTTTTATTTCTTTAGCTTGCAGAAGCCATGTATAGGTACGGAAAGGGCGACTCTGAACTAGCATTAGAACTGCTTGGTTCAGAATTTAACGCCAGTAATTATAAGGTAATAAGAGCCACATAGTAATGGATATAATTAGACTATCATCATGTTTTGTTTAATAATGATGTCTCTGTTTATGTGTGCTAGATGATTGGGGCATCTGAGGAGCAGCTTGATGTTTTTAATGAAATGTGGTATATAATGTTGCTAAATACTGGACGAGCCAAGGAGGGTATGCGGATAACTCTTTTTTGGAATATAAATTCCGACTCAGTTACACAAAGAATCTCACTTGTTATTGATTTTGTATGTCTGATAACTAGAAACGAATTATGGAAATAATCTTTTTATTAATTATACAATAAGACTCTTTTGAAGAACAGATGAAGCGTAGTTCTTACTATGATTTGTCACATTACAGCCATTTCAGTGATTGAGCTGCAGTTGCAGAAGAGGGAAGCAGCCCCATTTTTGTGGTACTTTCTGGTATGTCTTTTTCATACACAGTAAGAACAATAGGATTTAAGACAGCTAATGTAAGAAATGCTCAAGACGTGTGTTTTGGTGCAGGAGAAGGCTTATTCAGAATTGGGGAGGAGTAAGGAAGCTGCAGACGCAGGGGCAAAAGGCAGGGCCTTAGAGTTAGCATGCGCTTTTGATCAGGAGAAGGCTTATTCAGAATTGGGGATGAGCCAGAAAGCTATAGCAGATGAATACAGGGCCAAATATAGGGATTACAAGTTTTAGGGCCCTTTATAAACAGTTTACATATGTATATTGTTCTATCTACTGTCCTGAATGACTTTGTTGTATGGCTCAGCTCCTATAGATGCACCAATAGTCTCCAACACCTTGCATGTTATGTTTGTTTTGTCAAATTAACATTCCGGAGATGATCGGTCTATAGATTTTTAAATTTGTAGTACATTTTAGTCTTCAGTTTATTGCATAATTTTTTAAGTAGAGATCTCTTCTGAAATCCAACTAGAGATAAAAGATTTACTTAAATGTAAGATATAAAACCAGAGATAAGTAAATTACAGAAATGTATAACTGTAAGATACATGAAAGAGTGCAGGTCCTGTTGCAACCAGCAGGATCAGTTCCAGAAAAAAAAAATCAAGTTGTAAGGTGATTTGCTAGGGAAGGCTGATATTAACTATTCTGGAAAGGTAGGCCAGGATCAAGTCCAAAATAAAATAAAAATCCAATCTATAAAGCTGCATACAGATATTCACAAGGCTGATAATCACTATTCTGCAATGGGAAGATAAAGAAAAATCTAAGTCATAAAGTGACATACTTCAATATATTGCAGACAAGTTACATCCCAGAATAAATTTGTAATGGACCATAGTAACAAAGTCAGAAAATGTGGGGAAAATAGTCCAAAATTTCATATATACATACCAATACTAAGCTCAAGTAAGATCTAACTTCAGTTACCTCCCCAAAATTCAAACACCAGTGAGCCCACATTCATGCATCCCTCCTAACAATCCCATGTGAACATCCCCTTGTCCGTCTCAACTCCTCCACCTCCCTTGACATTACAGGCCTATCTTCTTTCTCGGTCAGCTACGGCAGTACTCCGCCATTACTGTATCATATCCTTCCCTTTCTGTCTAAAGTTGACAATTCGTGTTTTGTTAAAAATTTCGTACGTTTATAACTAGGAATTTTCTCAAAAATCTGCTTGCCAACAGAGGAAAAATTCCAAATGCATAACGGGCCAAATACATCATCGAAACCAGAACCCCCAACCTAATTTCTAAAATTCAAACTCCAATGGGACCACATTCAGGAACTACCACATTAGTAGAACTTCCTAACCGGACAATCCCGCGTGAACATCCTCGTATCCGTCTCAACTCCTCCACCACCTCCTTAGCATTAGGCCTATCATCTTTCTCCGCTGCAACACACCTAAAAGCCAGCTCTGCTACCGCACCAACACCCTCCATCGCCACTCTATCCCCCACCAAAACCGGGTCCACAACTTCCTCCAACAAGCCCATTTGTATCTTCGGCACAACTAAATCAACCAATGCCATTTCACTCTTTTCTCTCTTCGAATCAACAGCACGCATACCAGTGATCAACTCTAGTAAAATCACACCAAAACTATACACATCACTTTTCTCAGTCAATCTAAATGACTGATAATAATCAGGATCCAAATACCCCGGTGTCCCTTGCGGACCAGTCCAAACACAACCCGAACCTGGCCCATTAAGTCCATTACCTGTCATCACCCCATTTTCTTGACAAATCAATAATCTTGATAGCCCAAAATCTCCAACTTTCACCCTCATATCTTTCTCCACAAAAATATTTGTTGAAGTTACATCTCTATGCACAATAGGTGGCAATACAGAGAAATGTAAATACTCAATTGCTAATGCAATTTGCAAAGCAATCTCAACTCGAACAATCCACTTCAAAGAGCCTTTTTTATATACACCATGAAGATGATCAGCTAATGTACCATTAGATACATAATCATACACCAAAAGTAACCCTCTAGGATCACTACAATACCCATGTAACTTAACTAAATTCGGGTGAGTAATCGACGAAAGTATCAAAATTTCATTACAAAATGACTTTGTTTTCGAGTTTTGTTTGTGCAAATGCTTCACAGCTACAATGTGACCATCAGCAAGTTGGCCTAAAAACACTGATCCAAACCCCCCATCACCAATTTTCCTTTTAGGGTCAAAATAATTTGTCGAGATTTCGAGATCATCATAAGTAAATACAGGTGGAAGTAGACTAGCTGAGCGGTGCTGATGAAGAAATTGAGTTGTTGGGTCTTCTTGATTTTTCAAAGATGTCATTTTTTTCGTGCGAAAAACAAATGTACCTATTGTAATTGCAATGAAAATGCATATAAAAATGAATGATAGAGATAAAATTGTGACCTTGTGAGGTGAAAATGATTGTTGATGAAGTAGTGATTGCGAAATTTTCGGCTTTGGTTCGAAACAAATGAAGGGCTTTTCTGAATCACTATCGTTGTATCCACAAGTACCCTTGTTTGTTAAACATGTATTGCAGCTTGAAAAGTATGAATCTTGATTTTGGGCTTCATTTGGGCTTTGAGTCCACTCAACTTCAATGCCCATTTTCAAGAAATTATCAAGGTATCCAAGAACATCAGGCTGACAATCTTGTTGAGAGATTGAGTGAGGCTGTGAAGCACAGTTGTGAATAAGATTTAATGGGTTTTTGATGAGTTTACATTCCCAAGAACAAAGACTACAGTTTGGTAGATTTGGAGGTGAGCATTGGTGAAGATGAGAGAGTCTAGAGCAAGAAGAATCAGAGATTTTAAAAGGGGTTGAAGAGAGATTGATGGGGAGGTTAGGAATGGTGTAGAGAGGTGGAAGACAAGAGTGTTGTTTGTGGTTTGGTTGAGGAGAGAGGAGGAGAGAAGTTGAGTTTAGTTCAAAGTGGAGGAGAGAGAAGTTGAGGTTATTGATTGAGAGAGATGAGTGTGGAGTTGAGCATTTGATTGGGTATGATGGGTGGCCACAGCCTGGTGAAGCTGAGAATGGGTAGGGTATGGTGGTGGTGAATGGTGGACATGAATTTAGTGGTGGTGATGTGCATCCTTGAGTGGTGGTGAGGAGGAAAAATATCAAGAACATTGTGGTCATGTTCAAAGACATGGTATGTGGTTTTTCAGAATTAAACAAAACCAAACTAAACGTACGTAAGATAAAATTTTAGGAAATGGGAATGATTTGGATCTGAATTTTTTGAAAATGTTGATCTAGATTTGGGTTGGGGTGAATTTTGAGTTAGGTTGACTGGGTTCTAGAAGTGATGCAATGGAGTGAATATTTGGGAGTGTGGTTAGTCTCGAGGAGGAGAGAAAAGAGAGGAGGCCTCACGTGAAGTGGAGGAGATAATGGGGATGAAGACAAAACTAAAGAAATTTAAGTTTGGTATGATTGTATATTTTGACCATCTCTATATAACTTTGGTAAATAAAGTGACTGTGTTCATTGATCATATCAGAAGCCATTCATTTCTTTTTTTTTTTTTTTTGACTCAAAGGGTAGTTTTATTAATCAAATAAATCAGCCAACAAAATAGAATTCAACCCAATAGGGACAGACCCCTTATCGAAAACTCGACCTGAAAATGAACATGACTCTCTCGCTAAATAGTGAGCCGCCATGTTAGCAGATCGTTTAACAAAAAACACTTCAATGTTTAGATCTCGAAGCATCATGCGACACTCTGTAATAACTTGGCCAAACGGAGAACTCAAGATGACATTACTCCTAATAGCCTGAATCACTGTTAAGCAATCCGAATTGATCACAACTCTCCTCCAGTCTTTCTCTTTCACCCAACTAAGAGTCTCCTTCACTGCAATAGCCTCTGCGTGCTCTGGTCGAATTACCCCATCGAACAGCTTCGAAGCACCCTGCATCACCTCACCTTTGTCATCTTTGGCAATAAAACCAACACCATACTTTGAATTCTCGGAAAAAATTGCAGCGTCGACTGATACCTTGACTTCATCTTTCTCTGGCTTTACCCAAGAAGTCGCTCCATCACCATTTTCTATGTCCTGGTACAGAGCCTTAGTTGAAAAAACTTGGGCACTCTTCCAATCTGCAAGGTACTCTCTCGTCGAGTAAACCACAAAATTAACATCACTCTTTTTCTGATTCCATACAATGTTGTTTCTTGCCTGCCAGATACCCCAACATAACGACACTATTACTCCATGATCTTCTTTATTATTCATATGGAACATTCGATGAAGCCAAATATCGAATTCCATGCCAGCTGGGCTTTGACACATACTTCCTCTATTACTCCAACACTGATAAGCAAACGGACAACGTACGAGCGCATGAAAAATTGTTTCCTCTTCAGCATTGCATACCGGACAAATCTCAGTAACAGGAACTCTTTTTGCAGCCAAAACAGTTCTAGTAGGCAGACACCCAGATAAAGCTCGCCAGACCATGTTTAACACCTTAGGAGGTGCCTTGGTCCTCCACACCTTCCTCCAAATATTATTATTATCCCTTGAGCTCCACATACCTTTATTACGTTGAATCAATTTGTAGGCACTTCTCACCGTATAATCACCCGTACTGTCCTCATGCCAAAATAATCTGTCACTTTCAATTTCACCTCCCAACTGAATATTCAGAATGCAGCGTTGATCTCTCACATTAAACAAGTCTGCAATAATACCTGCATCCCATCCTTGCCCATCCATCGACATAAGCGAGGCAACGGTTGCATGCTCCAGGCCCTGCAATTCGCTGGTTATAAAAGGGTTGTCTTCATTTATCAGCCACGGATGACCCAACACTTTAACATGATCTCCCCTTCCCAACTTCCATCTTGCACCCTCGACAACAATCGATTTAGATTCCCATAAACTCCTCCAGATATAACTGGGATTATCCCCCAATTTTGCATCAAAGACGTGGCTGTCAGGAAAGTATCTGGCTTTGTAGATAATACTTGACAATCTATCCGGGCAAGTAATCAGTCTCCACAGTTGTTTACCCAGTAGAGCCAGATTGAAGTCGTGGAAATTCCTGAAACCGATACCACCCCTATCTTTATGAACACTTAGCTTTGCCCAGCTCATCCAAAATATACCGGAACTTGAATCCTCCTTCATTCCCCACCAGAATCTCGCCAAGCTTCTTTCAAAATCTTTCGTGATATCCAACGGAAGTAGAAAAATGCTCATCGCATACGTAGGTAATGCTTGAGCCACATTTTTTATTAAGATCTCCCTACCCGCTTGAGAAATCCATTTTTCCTTCCAAGATTGGACTTTTTGTTTCATTCTATCTTTTAAATAGCCAAGAACACGGGATTTATTACGACCCACTCTATTTGGAAGACCCAGATAATGGACAGAACCATCAGCTTCTTCTACTTGCAGAATTTGGCCAATCTTGCTCTTAAGCTCCCTGTCAACATTCGAGCTATAAATCACAGACGACTTGTTAAGATTTACTTGCTGCCCCGATGCTTCCTCAAAGACCTGCAATAGCTCACCCATTCTCAAAGCTTCGTCCTCACTGGCCTTGCAGAATAAATAACTATCATCTGCGAATAAAAGATGGCTAACACTCGGAGCATTTCGACAGACCTTTATGCCATGAATCCACTTTTGAGCTTCGTACTTTCTCAGAAGTGCAGATAGCCCTTCTGCACACAAGATAAAAAGATACGGAGAAATCGGGTCTCCTTGCCGGAGACCTCTACTCGGAACCACCGGACCCATTTCTCTAAAACCATGCGTTATTGTATAAGATACTGAACTAACACATTGCATCACCAGGTGCACCCACCAGTCATTAAAACCCATTCTGCTCAATAATTCTCGAAGATAAACCCATTCGATTCTGTCGTAAGCTTTGCTCATGTCAATTTTAAGCGTCATGCAACCATTATTTCCCCTCCTTTTCCTGTTAAGATAATGAACCATCTCATAACCAACCATAATATTGTCTGTTATTGCTCTCCCAGGTATGAAAGCACTCTGACACTCCGAAACAACACAGTCGAGCATATGCTTCATGCGATTAGCCATGACTTTGGTAATTATTTTAACTACCACGTTACATAGAGATATTGGCCTAAGATCACTAACAGCAACAGGACTTTTCTTCTTTGGAATGAGCACCACACTTGTTTCATTTAAATGACTGGGTAACATACCATCCTGAAAGAAATTTTGAACCAACTCAGTAACATCTTTCCCAACTATCGTCCAATTTTTCTGGTAAAAGGCCGGCGTCATACCATCCGGACCTGGAGATTTATCCGGGTCCATTTGAAATAATGCTGACTTCACTTCCTCACCTGTCACTTGTTTCAACAGCTCCCTATTTTGTTCCTGCGATATTTTTGGCTCAATACACTCAATCACCTCGTGCCAATTAGATTGCGTAGCTGTAAACAAGTGTTTATAAAATTCTGTGATATGCTCAGCTAAGCCACCTTCCCAATCGATCCAAACACCCTCCCCGTTCTTTAACCTGTTGATTTGATTGTTTCTCCTCCTCGAACTTGCAGATGCATGAAAGTATTTCGTGTTTTTATCTCCAGAATGCAACCATAATTGTTTAGATCGTTGGCGCCAAAATATCTCCTTTTGTTCGAGGATTAACATCAACTTATCCTTGGCCTCTGTATACTTCTGGACCGAGCTAGTATCTCTGAGATTTCTTAACTTTTTCATCTCTAGCTTACAGCCTTTTATGCGCGTTCTGAACTTGCCCGTGACCTCCCTTCCCCACTTATGAAGTTTCTCTGCACATGCTTTGATTTTAGCTTGAATCCCTGCATTATTACTATCTTCCAAGCACTCTAAGATCAACTGTATACACATTGGCTCGGTAAGCCAAGCATTCTCGAATTTGAATCTTTTTGGTCTATCCACCTTTGAGTTATCTTCAGGGACCAGCATAATCAGATTATGATCAGAAGGAGAGCCCTCCATATTATAAAGCTTGACCAACGGAAACAAATTAAGCCAAGTCGAGGTTGTTAGAGCCCTGTCCAATCTCACCTCTGTCAATGCCTCTTTTCCACGACTCTTTTCCCATGTAAACGGATGACCAACTATATCCAAATCAATGAGGCCCGTGTCACTTAAAACTGCATTAAAACCTTCAATTAGCCAAGTTGGATACGGTGCACCACCTCTTTTATCTTGTTGAGAGACCACATTGTTAAAATCCCCTATAGCACACCAAGGGAGATTCAAATCCCTCGCTAAATTCCGAAGCAAATCCCAAGTTTTCCTACGCTGGCTTCTATCTGGCTCCCCATATATCCCCGTTAATCGCCAA
Organism: Heracleum sosnowskyi; assembly: GCA_030848705.1. Classification (NCBI taxonomy): domain Eukaryota; kingdom Viridiplantae; phylum Streptophyta; class Magnoliopsida; order Apiales; family Apiaceae; genus Heracleum; species Heracleum sosnowskyi. The sequence goes on along the minus strand of CM061244.1, from coordinate 114,564,883 downwards.
GCTTCTTTCCCATCAATTTTTATTTCTACATCTATGTGATTGCGAGAAAAGCTCCGAAGATTAACCTGATCTTTAACCCTCCACAACAATGCCAACCCTCCACTCATCCCTTGGGCATCAACTGCAAAAAGACCATCAAAGTGCAAAGCCCGTCGAACTTTCTCCATCTTCCCTTTATTGTCTCTAGTCTCACAAAGAAAAATAACAGAAGGTCTTTCTTGACATACAATGTCTTTAAGGAACTGAATTCTCGAGGCGAGACCTATACCTCGACAGTTCCAACTGATAACATTCATAATCCTAGGCGGGGTTGCCTTGCAACTCCCGCCATTGCCTCGTTTTTTTGGTTCTGCAGCTCATGTGCTTCATTTTCCAGCATCATATCATCTGCGTTGGGCTGTTTTGCCTCAGGCCCATTAAGTAACAACCCGTCTTTTCTCCTCCTTTTTGGATCCACTACTAAAAGTCCATGGTCCACTTCAGATTCTCCCTCCCAATCTTCATTTGAATTTTGAATTAACATGTGATATTTATCAGCCCCTAATCCTGCATAACTGCTTCCTTTTTTTCCTCCCACAACTTGCATGCTACTGTTTCCAGCTATCACCATTGAGTTTCCTAAAATCAAGGGATTATGATTACCATTTCCATCATTTACGCCCGCATTTCTCTCCATACTACCGGTTGCCTCCCCCCCTGTGTTGCTCACCGGAAACTTACCCCCCTGGGTTGCAGATCGTACTCCTCGGAAATGTGTTAATTCTCCACCATTATCTTCTTCCTCAAACTAATTTCCACCAGTATTGTTCTTTACACTCGGCTGAACTAGCCTTCCATTAGCATCCCTAAGCCATTGATTAGATTTAGAGTTGTCTTGCCTCCTTATTATAGCTCTCAAGGATCCATCATACCTCCGTTCTTCCCCCACCTGAGGATTGTCAAACAAAGCTTCACAGAATTTATCCGAATGCCCAATTAACCCACAATAAAAACAAAAGGAAGGAAGTCTTTCATATTTGAAACGAATCCACAACCATTCTCCCCCTGCTTTTTTGATTTTCATCTGACTTTTTAATGGCTGCCGAACATCCAATGCAACCTTGACTCTTAAGTAATTTCTCCATAATCCTTCAAAATTTTTATGATCAGCTTCCACAAATTTACCAACATAATTTCCAATGGACTTCAAAATGCGTTCTGAATTAAACCCAATAGGAAGATCATAAATCTGCAACCATATGAAAAACTCAGTTAGCTTCACATCTTTCAACTGCTCATTTATATCCAATTTCTTCAAGAGTAAAACTTGCTGATTGAACGTCCACGGTCCATCGTTCAACACCCTTTTCATATCCAATTCATGGAAGAACTTAAAAATAAAAAGGTTAGGATAAATCGTCTCCTCCATAAAGACACCTTTCACTGGCCTCCATATCGCCGATAGAGTTTCCTGCATTGCTCCAAAATTAACTTTCCTGTTTGTCAAAAAGCTTCCTATCACACATCGTTCATAGCCACCATTCTGTTTATCTGTTGGTAATTCCTCCAAAACAAGACCCTCCTGGTCGTCATCTGAAATGTTCAAATGACTATACCCCTTTAACACATCTTGTACATGAGACGGTTCCGCCATGAAATTTAAATCCAAGATGAAGCAGAAAAACAATCCTAGATTTTGGATACGGGATACTAAAGGTAGGAATAAAGAAATGAAAAATAACTCATCAAATTAATGAGACATAAGAAAAACACGTCAATAGACGAGACTTTTGATACTTTGGATGAAGGCTAATAGGCTATCGGGTAATCGGGGATTAATCGGGTCATTAATCGGGTAATCGGGGATTAATCGGAATGATTAATCGGGTCATTAATCGGAATAAATTTAATAATATTTTTTATATATAATTATATTCATATATATAATTGTTTCGTTATTTCAACTAAACATATGTTATTATCATATATTTATGCAAATATGTTAAAAATATTATATAATTTTAATAAATAAAATTTTGAAGGTTTAACTTTTTAATTAGAGATCAATTTAAGAGGAAAAATTAAGAGAATTTACGATTTTGACATCTAAAATTATAATTACATGTACAAAAATAATGTTTTTTCCTATCATTTAATCAAGTTTCTACATTTTAAATTTTCTAATTACTTTTTTAAATTTTAAATATTTTTTAATAGTTAGCCCAATTTTTGACCGATTAATCCGATTTTTGACCGATTCAATCGTTTTTTGACCGTTTTTCTGAAAAAACGATTAATTGACCGATTTTCGCTTAATCAGTTCGGTGGCCCTTCGTCTAGCGATTAATCGGCCGATTTTTAGAACACTGGGTAGGACCTTAGGGGGGTGGGCCTTCTAGACTGTTAGTTTCATGATGTTGTGTTTGTTTGAATGTAGTCTACAAAGTGTAGCTCAATGTTAAAAATATTGATTTAATTGCATTTTTTCAATTTTCCTCGTTAATTAAGTACTAGCTCATAACTGTTGGAGTTGCTCTAATTCAATCAATTATGATGGACTCCTACATTCATATAAATTTTACCAATTAAAATCCCCTAAATTGCGGCCGAAAATGTTAGTAACTAGAATACTACCCCGACATAGTCTTGTCATCTGACATGTGAGTCTCTGTGAAGTGTGTGAGTCACTTCATTTTCTATTTCATTACGTATTTCAATCATTGGCATTCAGTTTTATCACATTCATTTAGTGCTCTTGAATCATTATGGACAAACAAAAGTCACATTTACATGAGATGGAGGAAGCTTTTGCGAAAATACAGATTGAGGATGAAGAGTATGAGGGACTTAGTTATGAAAACGCTACGGAGGAGTTGAGTGAAATTGATAAAAAATGGTGCCTGGTAGGACGTTTCCTCACAGATTCATCTATCGATTTTCAGGTCATGCAACATAAGATGGCTTCACTATGGAGGCCAGAGAAAGGTATGTATGTGAAGCAACTGGATACGAACAGATTTCTCTTTCAATTTTACCATGAAGTCGATATTAAGAGGGTTATTGAGGGAAGTCCATGGATGTTTGGCCGTTTTCATCTTGTCCTGCAACACCTCAAAGAGGGAGACAACCCAAGAACAATAGAGATAAAGAGGATTGATATGTGGGTACAGTTACACGATATGAGTGCTGGATTCATGTCACAACGTGTGGCAACAGACATTGCCAATTACTTAGGTACATATATTGATGGGGATTCTAATAATTTTGTAGGAGTTTGGAGGGAATTTCTACGTATAAGGGTATCAGTACCATTAGATATTCCAATCAAACGTAGAATCAAGCTGCGAAAATCTGAGAAGGAATGGTGTTGGGTAAATTTTAAATATGAAGCTATCCCTACATTTTGTTTCATTTGTGGAATAATTGGACATGGTGAACGCTTCTGTGAAAGAATTTTTGATACTCCAATAGAAAATATTGAAAAACCATACGGTGCATGGCTTCGTGCAGATCCGAGAAGGAGAACTCATACCATGGGGTCAAAATGGCTGCGAAACGGCGGTAGTTTTCAGGGGAATAATTCCGGTGGGCGAAGCGAAGGTGAGACAGATAAGGCAAGTTCCGTGAAAGTAGGAGAAATGCAACAGCCCAACAACAAATTGGGGATTGTATTTCAAACTAACTCGATTGTTAAAGGAATGATAATAGGAAGTAGTGGTGGAAATCAGGAAGACTTTAATATGATTAATTATAATCTGCCACATGTACATACTTCAAATGCAGGCTTAGAGGGAAATACGAATGGGCCGGATAGTCTTCTAGTGCTGGATCCAAAAAGACGTTGAGTGGACTTGGACTTAGAACATAACAAAAACATTCACATGACCCAGGACCAAAACATAGAGATGGAAACACATGCTGGAGACCTATACAATCCAAAAAACGAATTATTGGCGGGTGCTGCAATGCAGGCCCGCCATTCATCATGAATGCTCTAGCTTGGAACTGCCATGGTTTGGGTTCCCCTGGGAAAATTCGGTTTTTAAAAGATTTAACCCGTATGGAGAGGCCAACATTTGTTTTTCTCAGTGAAACTATTAGTAGTTATGCAAAGATGGAAGAGTTGTGTAGTAATCTTGGTTTTGAAGGGTTCATTGATGTGGAACCTCAAGGTAAGAGTGGGGGCATAGCTATGTTTTGGAAAAATGCTGACAGTGTGAAACTTTCGAGTTTCTCTCGATCTCATATTAATGTTACTATTAATTCGAAGGAGCAGTGTACTTGGCGCTTAACAGGAGTATACGGTGAGCCTATGAGACCTCAAAGGCACAAAACATGGGATTTATTGAGAAATCTGGCACGGGATGCGAATCTACCATGGTGTTTAGTTGGTGATTTTAATAATGTGATGTAACAGCCCGACTTTTCGGACTATTAAATTTAAATACAAATCTAAAACACAATACAATTTATTAATCTAAAAGTCAATTACAAAGATAACTATTACATTAGCGCAGCTAACGATGATCCGAAAGCCAAACTACTCCGAACATAAGCTCATCGAAATCCAATGTTATCCAACTTGATCTTAACTCAAACCTGAAAATTGTAAGGAATGAGCCATACAACCCAGCAAGAAACCAATCGATCCAACTAGTTGGGCAAATAACATGTATAGACATAGTACAATACAATATTCAATACGATACGATATACGAAACAAATAACTTTCAATACACATATTCTTATTCTTATTCGATACCACATAACAACAATAACTTGAAACCCACAATTTATGCCACGACCACTACAACCCGGTGATAACGGTCCTAAATTTTCAGAAAACTGTCACTATAACTCGGTGACTCGGTCCTTATTCTTATTCGATATTTTCACAAACCATGGCACAAATCAGACTCTCAAGACTATTATTGCTTACACATAACACATATCAAATAAACACATCACTTCAAAATATAATCCCACTTAGCCCAAGTTGTATAAGCAAATATATACATATAACACATAATTTCGAAAACACTAGGAAAATCAATCGGAAACTTACCTCAACGTGAAAAATCAAGAATCAAATCATCCTAGAGCACGTACCCATTTCTGACCAGAACTATATTTACTCTTTTTGTCCCTCTAAATGACGTTTTCTTGAAAAACTCAAAAGACGAAACTCTTAGAGAATGAAAATACCTTTCTGAAAAGATATTACTCATCAAAATCGGACTTATAACGAATCGGAAATTGAATAAAATGTCCGCTGAATTTGAACAAAAACTGAAAAACGAGATCTGGTTGTGTTTTGTGATTTTAAGAACAGTTAATAGCATAATCTGGAAAAACACTGTGAAACAAAAGTAGTATAAAATTGAAAGAGCTTTCTGAAAAGTCCAGAATCAACAAATTCCGACTTACGATGAATATTATACGAATTTTACAAGATTGCTGAATTGTATGTATAAAAACCCTACGAATTTTGACAATAAAAACGAAGAAAGAGAATATGATGTTCATATAAAGACTCGGAACCCTAATTTCAAACCTACTACTTACCCGTGTTCAAATCTGATCCAAACTTTAAGCCCATTAGTCTAATTTAATTTTAAATCCTATTCTTTTTTCCAATTTTAATCCTTTTTTCCTTTTCCTTTTATTATTATTATCCTAAAAATTACGGGATATTACATACTACCCTCCTTAAAAGGAATTTGGTCCCCAAATTTACAATAATTCTATCACATGACACAGCGTATCCTAGGAAGTGTACTAGTCTCATACCTAACACAGTCCGAAGGACAGCCTGCTCTTGATACCAACTGAAACAGCCCGACTTTTCAGACTATTAAATCTAAATACAAAACTAAAACACAATACAATTTATTAATCTAAAAGTCAATTACAAAGATAACTATTACATTAGCGCAGCTAACGATGATCCGAAAGCCAAACTACTCCGAACCTAAGCTCATCGAATTCCAATGTTATCCAACTCGATCTTAACTCAAACCTGAAAATTGTAAGGAATGAGCCATACAGCCCAGCAAGAAACCAATCGATCCAACTAGTTGGGCAAATAACATGTATAGACATAGTACAATACAATATTCAATACGATACGATATACGAAACAAATAACTTTCAATACCCATATTCTTATTCTTATTCGATAGATTCGATACCACATAACAACAATAACTGGAAACCCACAATTTATGCCACGACCACTACAACCCGGTGTAACGGTCCTAAATTTTCAGAAAACTGTCACTATAACCCGGTGACTCGGTCCTTATTCTTATTCGATATTTTCACAAACCATGGCACAAATCAGACTCTCAAGACTATTATTGCTTACACATAACACATATCAAATAAACACATCACTTCAAAATATAATCCCACTTAGCCCAAGTTGTATAAGCAAATATATATACATATAACACATAATTTCGAAAACACTAGGAAAATCAATCGGAAACTTACCTCAACGCGAAAAATCAAGAATCAAATCATCCTAGAGCACGTACTCATTTCTGACCAGAACTATATTTACTCTTTTTGACCCTCTAAATGACGTTTTCTTGTAAAACTCAAAAGACAAAACTCGTAGAGAATGAAAATACCTTTCTGAATAGATATTACTCATCAAAATCGGACTTATAACGAATCAGGAATTGAATAAAACGTCCGCTGAATTTGAACAAAAACTGAAAAACGAGATCTGGTTGTGTTTTGTGATTTTAAGAACAGTTAATAGCATAATCTGGAAAAACACTGTGAAACAAAAGTAGTAGAAAATTGAAAGAGCTTTCTGAAAAGTCCAGAATCAACAAATTCCGACTTACGATGAATATTATACGAATTTTACAAGATTGCTGAATTGTATGTATAAAAACCCTACGAATTTTGACAATAAAAACGAAGAAAGAGAATATGATGTTTATATAAAGACTCGGAACCCTAATTCCAAACCTACTACTTACCCGTGTTCAAATCTGATCCAAACTTTAAGCCCATTAGTCTAATTTAATTTTAAATCCTATTCTTTTTCCAATTTTAATCCTTTTTTTCTTTTTTCTTTTATTATTATCCTAAAAATTACGGGATATTACATGTGACTTCACAAGCAGATAAGAGAGGAGGTGCTTCATATCCTGATAATCTGATAGATGGGTTCAACGAATGCTTACACAATACTGAACTTATTGATCTCGATATAACTGGGCACCAATTCACATGGGAGAGAGGTCGTAACACTGAGCAATGGATTGAAATTCGACTTGACAGAGTCCTTGCTAATGCACAATGGCTGACTATGTTCCAAATGGCTAAAGTCTATAATCTTGAAGGATATCATTCGGACCACAACCCATTACTTCTAATCCATGAGCAGCAAACTAGAGACAATAAGAAAAGACACTTTCGCTTCGAAAATGCCTGGCTAACAGAGCCCATGTGTTTTCAAATTATTAAGAATTGCTGGGAGGAAGATACTAACAGTGGTGTCATGCAGAAAGTTAAAAATTGTGCTGAAAATTGTGCTGAAAGTTAAAAGTTCGGACACTCAGAGTGCATTTCTCCCAAGACGACTGATTACTGATAATATCATGATTTCGTTTGAGATCATGCATTATTTGAAACGCAAGAAGTTTGGTAAGGAAGGTTATATGGCACTTAAATTGGATATTTCTAAGGCTTATGACCGTATAGAATGGAAGTTCTTAGAAGGAATGTTGCTGGCAATGGGATTTAGCAGTTGGTGGACTTTCTTGATAATGCAGTGTGTGTCTACGATGAAGTACAACATAGGTCATGGTGATTTTGAAGTTGGCCCCATCATTCCTAGCAGAGGTTTGCGACAAGGAGACCCCTTGTCTCCCTACCTCTATATCATTTGTGCGGAAGGATTATCAGCTCTAATCAAACATTATGAAATAAACAGGTGGTTGAAAGGCATTAAAATCTGTAGAAGAGCCCCGGTAATCAGCCATATGCTATTTGCAGATGACAGTTACCTGTTTTGTAAAGCGGAGACAGAGGAGGCCCTGAAAGTTTTGGAGGTATTAACTGTGTATGAGCAAGCTTCAGGCCAGAGAATTAAGAGAGGTAAATCCACAGTCTTTTTCAGTGCGAATGTAATTCAATATAACAAGGAGATGATCTGTTAGGTGTTGCAAATTAATGAAGCAGATAACTCATCGAAATACCTGGGATTGCCTAACATATTTGGGAGAAATAAATCTGTGGTTTTTGGCTACTTACGAGATAAGGTGAAAACTAGTGTTCAAAGGTGGAATGAAAAGAAGATATCTAAACCAACAAAAGAAGTTCTAATCAAAATGGTGGCCCAAGTTCTTCCGTCGTTTGCGATGAATGTCTTCTTACTTCCACTGGAACTTACTCGGGAGATAGAGAAATGAATGTCCAAGTTTTTTTGGAGTACTTCCCCGAAAAATGGTTCCAAAATCAGCTGAATGTCATGGGACAGAATGGCTAAACATAAGCATACATGTGGGTTAGGGTTCAGAAACCTTCGTGATTTCAATATAGCTATGTTAGGGAAGCTTTGATGGCGTCTTATCACGAATGAGGACAGTTTGGTGACCCGTGTTTATAAAGCTCGGTACTATGCAGATAAGAATTTTTTGAAAGCCAACTTAGGTAACATCCCTAACTTTATCTGGCGAAGTGTTCTTGAAGCTAGGAAAGTTATTAGTGAAGGGTCGAATTGGAGGATAGGTAATGGGAAAGGCATTTCAATATTGCACCAACCTTGGTTATCCAGTGAGGAAAACCATTATATTAGCACTGACTCTCCTTCGATGGTGAATCGAAAAGTGGCCTCATTGTTTCGTACTGGTACCAAGGAATGGGATCTCGATATTATTAGAGACATTTTTGTTGAGAGAGAACAACAATGTATTGTCAACACCACCATAGAACAAGAGCTTGAAAGGGATGTTTTGTGTTGGAAATTAGAACACTCTGGTCAATACTCAGTTAGAAGCGCCTATAAGCTTCTCCAACGACAGAAAGGAGACTGGAATATAGGAGTCAACATGGTGTTTTGGAGGATGTTGTGGAACATTAAAGCTCCCCCAAAGGTGCTTAGTGTCATATAGAGAGCTGTCAATCACTGTCTTCCAACGAAAGCTCAGCTGCAAGTTAAGCACGTGCAGATTGACAATGTATGCCCGATGTGTAATGAGGAGGTGGAATCAATCAGTCATGCTCTAGTTCAATGTGAAACAGCAGCTATATGTTGGCAGGTATTTAACCCAAGCATTGTTACAAATGGCAATATGGAGTTTTCAGTTTGGTTGGAACACACCTTAATAGGTCAGTCAACAAACGCCAAAGCCAAAATCATTACTCTTTGTTGGTCGATTTGGAGATCAAGAAATGACTTTGTTTGGAATAAAAAACGTTGGCCAATCATGAGAATTGTTTCTAAAGCGTGGGAGTATCTTTCACAGTGGACAGGGACTCAGTGTAGAACCTTCGTAGTATCTCTTCAGCCTCCTGTGTTAGGAGATGGTGCAATTTACTTGGTCAAGCCACATCGGAACGAAGTAAAGATCACAGTTGATGCAACAATTTTTGCGGATGAGGGAGCTTCAGGTATATGCCTTATTGCTCGTGTTCAGGATGGTTATTTGCTCCAAGCTAAGACTAAAAGCTATTCAGAAGTAATGCATCATACGCTGGCAGAAGCTATTGCAGTAAATGAAGCTTTAAGCTGGGTGAAAGATATGGGATGGTCTACGGTCACTGTCGAATCTGATTGCTTGGTGGTAGTCCAGATGATTAGAAGCACAACCCCTATGCGATCAAGACTTGGACAGGTGATCGAAGAATGTAGGGAGTTAATAAGGGAGACAAACAACTTTAAGTTATATATTATAAAACGATATACGAATATGCCGGCACACGAACTTGCTCATGTGTCGCATATGTACCCTGATCGTACTTTTGACTGGAGTTCTGTTCCTGTTAATGTTAGAAATTGTATTCAGCATGATTTGGAGTAATGAAATTGCATTTCGTCAAAAAAAAAAGTACTAGCTCATAACTTGTATCAAGCACGGACTTGGCATAAATTAATAATAAATTATTAATATTAATAAATTATTAAAAAATATTATTAAAAAATGTATTTGTAGAAAATTGAATGATAAAAATATATAATAAATAAATATTTATTTAATTATGTAGTTATATGCACTTGAACCTTGGATGAAACTTCTTTATTAATAAAGTGAATAAGCTAATGAAATTAAAGTAAATAAATTAATCTTGTATAATTACGTAGTCGTAAGAAATCGAGCTTGGGTGGAGCTGAAAATTTTAAAGTAAATAAATCATGCATAATTATGTAGTTGCGAGGATTCGAACCCGAATTTAATGAAGCTTCTTTATTAATAAAGTGAATAAGCTAATGAATTTAAATTAAATAAATTAATCTTGTATAACTACGTAGTGGTAAGAAATTGAACCTTGGGTGGAACTAAATAATTTAAAGTAAATAAATCATTTATAATTATGTAGTTGCAAGGAATCGAACCGAATTTATTGATAACCAAATTTGATATTTTAGTACCGTCCACCATTTACACAATATTTTGCTTATTAATAAAAAATATAAATTTACTTTTTTTTTAATGGAATAAGGATTTGATGGAATTTATGAAGTTGAATCTTATGTTTTAGATCATACTCCCTCCGTCCCCTCAATTTTTTACATTGAGGGGACGACACGGAGGTTAAGAAAAAGTGTAAATTAATAAGAAAAAGTAAGAAAAATGAGTAAAGTCGTGGGACCAATCAATATTTAATGTATAAAGTGAGTATAAAGTAGGTATAGTAGAGGAAAATAGTGCATGTGATTGGATTTTATATTATAAAATATTACTATTTTTGGTATGTAAAAAAATGAGATGGACGTACCAAAAAGGAAAGTGTAAAGAAATGAGAGAGACAGAGGAAGTACATCTTATATGATTTTTAATATGACTAAAGAAATTTTGTGACTAAAGAAACAGTGTCGTAAAGCACATAAGTAATTATTTATTTTCCGCAAATATTAAAAAGAAAGTACATGAATAATTGATTTCATAATAAATCTATTATCTATCTATCTATTACTATATATTATATGCCAACACAAGGGCAAAGTTTGCCATTTTAATGCTTGTGAAATTACGATTTTGCCCCTATTTTTTGAAAAATAACAAAAATATCACTGTTATATTATTATGCAAAAATATGTCAATATTTGTTAACATAGAGAATCGAACCTCCAACCTCTTTCTAAGAAGTCCAAAGCATAACCACTATGCTATGTTGCTTCTTGAGTTAACTTTAAAGATTTTATTAGATAAGTCACATCATCTCCTCTAATTCTGTATTCCTTTTTTATTTTGAACCTTTGAGTAAAGGAAATATTGGTCCACATTATTTATATAAATCTGTATTTTTTATTTACGTTATTATATATATCTATATGTAGGTAAATGATCAATCGTCGTTATAAACTTTTATTATAGTTGTATATTTTTGATTAAATATACTTTAGTTATGTTGTTGATAATTCATATTTTTATATCATATTATATATCACTATTTTACATTATTAGAATTAATTAATTATACATAAAATATAGTAATGAACTTGATCTAATATAAGAATTATTGTATATGTTATGTATCTCATTATTTGTTAAGTCTATAATTTAAAATTAAGGAAATTAGCATCAAAATTATGCAATGCTAATGCTTATACACTTTGTTCGTCACATTCATTTCTTAGCAAATTTCTTTTCAAAATGAACACTTCATTTGTTGATATTTTCTAATATTACATGTCATTCTTTATTAACTTCGGTATATCTCTAATTTACTCATTTTTTCGTCAATTTTTTCACTTTTTCCACCATTTTAATCCCTGGTTGATGTCCGAGTCAAAAATCGGGGTGAAGATTTAAAATGTAGAATATTACGGAGTATATATTTACAAAAAAAGTTTTCTTTCATTATAAATGATAAACTAGCTTTATAGCCCGTGCGAGGCACGGGCATGCTCTAGTTATTTTCGGTTATGTTGGTCTCATCGTTTGGTGGAATGCATGTAGAAGAAAAGACATAAGCATGTAACGGTATATCAGTAGGAAATATGTCGAAGGTTTGATGATACATGTTTTACAAAATCCCAGTCTATAAGGTTGTTATTATGACCTGAGTAGGCACAAATATTTTGACTAATTAACATGTTTTGTTAGCACGCACGATCCTTCTGTACTGCAAGATTTCGTCGGTTATAATTTTGCCAATCGTATTTGAATGAGAAGATGGTTTTAGTGTCACTTTGAAAGAATATCGGGCATCTTTTATCATTTCCATTGCCTGAGGAACGTTGGCACTCCATTTACTTGTTTGTAGTTCATGGGGTAGTCGTGACCTTGTATACTGCAAGATTTCGGCGATTATAATTTTTCCAATTGTATTTGAATGAGAAGATGGTTTTAGTGTCACTTTGAAAGAGAATTTGGCGCCTTTTATCATTTTCATTGCAGGGGGAACGTTAGCACTCCATTTACCTGTTTGTAGTTCATGGGGTAGTCGTTAAGTGGGTGTTGTAAAATTTGATCGGTGTGCATAATAGAGTAAAAATGTAGAAGTGCAAGTTGTATTAGTATGTGTGGATACACTATTTAAACGAATGCATACCACTTTGCCCGTTTTAAGAAGGGTCTCCTTGCAGACACGTTGAATACAATAATTGTACAGGTGTGGATATAATTTATTTTAGAAAACTATTACTTATACCTTTCAAGATAATGCTAAACTGATTCGTGATAAGTTACTCGTTTCACCTTACAATTGCCACTTGACACAAATAATTTAACATTTAGTACTTTTAATATTTTATCATAGATATTCAAAAAAATTAAACCAATTTAGTTTAGATTTGATTTAGTCGTACGATGACAACTTCAACTTTCTTGTAAAAATCTCCAACACAAACTTTTTTATTTATATACAAATATAAAACTTTTTTGCATTTTTCGGGTTCAATACTTTATATACTATAGTGGATTTTTCGAAAATGACCAACGCATAAAATTTATCTATTGAAGACGAGATTTATAATATATTGGATCATAATAAAACTACAGTTTTAATCTTATTAGTAGCTAAAATTTCAAAAATGCATATATAATTATAAGTTGTTAATATCTTATAATTAAACAATAATAAATGTAAAATAATGATAAAATCCATTTTTACGCTTATTATATATAAGGATATAATTGAAAAGAAGTAAATATGTTGATAGTTTTAAATTTTAAAAAAATATTAAAAAAAAATATAATGAGTGATATTGGATATAGATGTCAATATTTGTCACACTATCACCTAGGTCATGGTTCAATTCACATTAAAAAGAAATTTTTTTTATCATCAATATACAATTGGAGGGATAATTTATTAATCTAATATCATCAATATAATACTGAAAGGGTAATTTAGTAATCTAATATATATATAATCTGATAGTATATAGAATTTGTAATCTAATAGTATATATAATATGAGCCATTATGTACTTAATGCAAATAAACATGATTTATAATATAAGAATATTAATACAATCCTTTTTTATGGATCAATTCCAATTTTATAACATTTTTTTAAAATACAATTTTATAACATTTTGCGCGAGTTTTTCTCAAATATGGTTAGAAATATTTATTTAAGGCACTTGCGAAAATAAATTATCTACCTTACCAAGTAGATTACAAAAAGAGACCAAAATAGAGTATAACATATTGAGTGTTTGCGCAGATTAATAAAAAAACTTCATAATATAATCTAAATAGATGTCTATCATAGTGGTAAGGAATGTTACTTTTAATTTAGAGATTAAGGGTTCAATTCCCATCAGAAACAATTTTTTTGTACTAAAATAGAGTATAACATATTGAGTATTTGTGCATATTAATAAAAAGTTTCAAAATACAATTAAAATAGATGTCTAAAATAGTGGTAAGGTATGTTACTTCTAATTTAGAGGTCAAGGGTTTAATTTCCATCAGAAACAATTTTTTTGTTGTGCTATTATATAGGGGTAATTTAGTAATTTTATGATGAATCAATTGTCTCACGAACCCCCCGTGCAAGGCACGGGATCGCTCTAACGACAGAACTTGATGTTATTTTATGACGATATTTTCTAGTTCACGTCAGTTTAATTTTGTGATGATAAGTATTCTTCAGTTTGTTGTGGTGATCCTGCCACCGGTTTGAACTTGTTGGTGACACTATGTGACATGGTTGAGAAGATTTGCAAGGAAGATCGGTTTGGTATTAGTCCGAAGAAGATTTTGTTCTTAGTTGAATGTATTTGATGATTAGTTTTATAAGCTAATTAATAATCAGATAGGAATTAGTTAAAGGTGTCAAATAAATGCTCCATTTCGAAAGTACCAATACTCTCCGGGCTCCATAATTCTCTATAAGCGGCCGGAGTAGTATACATGTCCTTAATGCATGAGGTGGCGGGATTGAGATGCACACAAATTCGTATTCGAAAAAAAACTGTTCGAACTGGTTAAAAAAATCAAAAAAAATCTGATTAAAAAAAAGTCCACCTCAATTGGATCCAGCCCGCAGGCTTAAACGAATCGCATATTTTTCACAAAACCCAGATCCGGTTCGAGCCGAATAAATCCAAATAATATTTCGATTTGGACGTAGTCTTGATCAGGATAAAAGTCCAATCCAAAAAGCTAGAATTTTCAATTAAATATCAGATAAAAGCTTAATTTTTTTAATTAAATCCGAAAAAATAAAAAAAAGGTAAATTTAAAGTTATCAATATCTAAAATAATTTGTAAAAATACGATTTGGCCCCTCCTGACCCGACCCTATCTACATGTATAAATATTTTAGAGAAAATTTGTCTCGATTTAAAAAAGCCCGGCCCTATCGGTTATCGAAAAATCCGACCTGAATCCGGATTACGTATCTCTATTCAGGGTAACAACTATAGAGGTGCTTATATTATTACTTATATTATCTGATATGTATGAATATAGTTGAGACAAAATGATTACTATTTTGTATTATTTTATATTATTGGATGCTCGGACTAAAAAGTGATATTATGTGACTAAAAATGCATTTGTACTTTGTCTTAAAATTGTGAATACAAAGGAAGAAACTTAATTAAATTTAATTAAAAAGATACGAGTCTATTGGATATACTTTATACCAATAACCACTTTTATCAATAATCAGACAAATGAAATTATCATGAAAGAATCTTGAATAAAAACTAAAGTGTAAAATAATATTTGTGAAAGATATTACCACACTAATGGGTTCTATACCACAACAAAATAGCCCAAATAGCTCAATGGTTAAATTGGTGACTTGAAATTCTTAGTAATTAGTATTGATGTGTCTTAGGTTCGATTCCCATCAAGATCAAAATTTTCTTACATTTTTATAACATTTGACTTTGGAGGGGCAGCTATGTAATTTCAAGTGTTGAATAAAATGGTTCACAAAGTGCTTGTTGCAGTATAAGATATATAATAGATGTAAAAAATAAAATCTTTACACTCTCTTTGTCATGATAAATGATGAGTATGGAAAATAAAATTTATATGATATAATTTCACATGTTACACATGAATGTAAATTATTCAGGATAAAAAAATATTTTCATTTTCATTTTTCTCTTTGTATATATATATATATATATGTATTATACTATTTAAATAAAAAGTATATAAATTCTATCTATAAAATCATACATAATATATAACTACGTCAAATATGAACTATATATCATAATTTTTAAGTATAGAAAATATCAAATATTTGAGTTAAATTAGAAATGTTTTATTGATCAAACATTTAGACTTTGAGGGGTTTAAATGTATAATTCGACTAAAAAAATAAATATTTGAAAATGTAGAAGATACAATTGAATTGATTCCAAAAAGACGATAACTCAAAAACAGGATCTATGTTTTAAATAAAAAAATCAACATGATTAATATGCAATAGATGAAAATAAGATATGATTTTTCTCGATCATAAGAATCATAAAATTGTCTAATTATTAATGACGACCAGTTAGATTATAAGTTTTAACAATAAAAATTCAAATTATATGTAAAAAATTATTGAATGATGTTAAAAAAAAAGTATAAGTCTTTAATAATAATAGAATTTTATATAATATATTAATTGGATGCGTAATATCATAAAATCATTTTGATAAATGAAATTCTAAATAAGGTTTGTGGGCTTTGATAACATCGTCGAACTACAACACTGAAGCTAATACACGATAAAATACAAGTAAAGTTTATTTTTTGTATATGAAAAGTTGGAGTTTATTATTACAAAAATGACATTCAATATTTGTATTGAAAAAACAGTATAACCTCGTATAAGTCTTCAGGTCAAAATCATGGTCATTTTTCACTTTTAAATAGATGAATAATACCTGGACATTTATAAAGTTATCACATTTACATTACTTTTTAAAAAAAAAATAGTCTTAAAAATGATATATTTATCAGTATATATTTGTTTATAACACATGCAAATCACGAGTTATTTTTTGTATAATTTTACTTTTTTATTTAAATTATTATAATCAAATTAAATATAGTAACGAGTGGTTCACGTATTTTACCTTTATTTATGAAATATAAATTTGACCTTTATATTATATTATATTTATAGAATATTTATATTATATTATATTTTATGATATATTTTATGATATATTTATATTTATATTATATTTATATATTTTATATATTTATTTTATTTATATTTATGATATATTTATTTTATTTATATTTATGATATATTTATATTTATATTTTATTTGACCTTTATTTATGTTTTTAATTTTTGAGTTGTTCTGCCGGATCAGTCGCTCAGACTAAATGTTAATTTTAACATATTTGTAATAAATGTTTATTTTAATATGTTGTTGATGAGATTCGAACTTTAAACTTCTATGTAACATAACTTTTAGTAATACATCTAGATGTTTCAATCAATTTGACTTCAAAGACCTATCAATATCGATTGTGATTGAAAAAGATAACCAATACGAGTCGTGAATCAAATGATAAATTATACCCCATTTTGTTTATTATAGTTTAGTATAGATTGTTGTTGATTCAGAATTCATTAATTTGTACCATATATTTATAAAATTATATAACTGAGCAAAATACATGAATTTTGAGAAATATATATAAGATAATTCAATTTGAGTTATATATGAATTTTTAAAATTTAGGATTTTAATTATTTATGATGATTGAGTTGAAACATTTACTTATGTCATTATAACATGGACCCACTCTATATGAAGGGAAAAAAAGATGGAACCGGAAAATAGTTGTTTGTGAATTATATATATGCATAAGTCATTAATATTGTATAATTATTCTTACATCGATAAAAATAATCATGTGCCTTTTATCATATAGATATTAGTTGAATATTACGAAATCTAATCAAATTTACAAGTATTTGATTCATGAAAACGGTATACAATATTACAAATTTACGATAAATTACAAATATTATAATCTAATGTATTTTTAATTATAAAATTATTTCGATATATGAACAAATTCTGCGAGAAATATATGAACAAGTCTCAAAACCTGACAGGGGTACGTTCGTCATTCAAAGTAGTTACATTATTCGCTAACAAAATTTTTTACTACTCTGCACAACTCACACTTCTCATCTTACGCTATCAAACTTACGATTACACAAACCTCACATTAATAAATCGACCTCTTCGCAAAAATATTATTGACGTTTTTGTACAGGCCCGTGCCTTGCACGGGCTGTTATGCTAGTATATATAATATAACAACTGGGGATTTGGGTAAACAATTTAAATTGTGGATCATTTTGCCCTTCTTTCTACTATATTTTTTCAGGGTTATTTTGGTCTTTTAACATCGATATATTTATTACATATTATTGAATGCTATAAAATTAATATGCATACTTATACATATATATATTTATTACATATTATTAAATGCTACAAATTAATATACATACTTATATATACATACAGTCATACATACATACAATTTTTATGTTAATATATATATATATACACATATATTTATGTAAATGTAAGATAATATATAACTATATACTCTTATATATCATATATCTCATATTATTATTTAAATTTATTATAAATTTTTATGAATTAAATATTGGGAAAAAAATATTATTTGAGCAAAATTTTTATATTAAAACATGTATGTGCATTGTAATTATTAATACCTCTATTAAATCACTAAACATAATGTCTCATATGCCTTAAGTATTATATTTGTAAAGCACAAATACATCCAAATCAGTGCAAGCTAACAAAAAAAAAAGAACTTTCGTGTGTGTAATACAAACTTGTATTAATTTTAATATCCTACTACTTATCAATTTCTACTCTAATATGTAGTACAAAAATTTTTCAAATAAAGAAATAAGTTACTTATATTTAAAGTAAATGTGTAAATGTGTAAACCTGAATTAAATGTGTAAACCTGAATTCTGAGCATGAAATCTTTCTTTAAATTGGAAAAAATGTGTTGTCTTGTACAATTGGGCCCAAACAGGGAAAAGAAGAATCAGAAAAGCTGACATGAACACAGGCCTGTATAATTGAAGACATACGCAAGCCATTTACCAATTTTGTTCATCACTCTTATTTTCTTTTATGGCAATTTACATGCAACATAACAATAATCGGTCGTTGCTTTCTTCATTCATGTGCTATATTTATAGTTCATCGGTGCTTTCGAAATTATTGTAAAGTCAACACTTATATTTTTAGAGGAAGAGAAACAATTGGCTTTAATGCGATAAAATCAGAACAAATAAAGCTTCATTTTTTTAATTTTTAATTTTAGTTTGTCTACCCCCTGCAAGGCTCTAACAAGTAACAACGTTGATCCGGTAGACAAGCCTGCATTGAGCACACCATATTAAAAAGGCAGATAGAAAAATAGACATAAAAGAAGACTCTAAGACTTGAGCATGCTCCTCCACACAACGCGCATGACTGTTGCCATCATTCTTTGCCCTCTCCTCCTCCTCTGTGTGTTTCTTTTCTTCCTTACTCCACCCTCTTCACTCTGTGTGCCTTTCTGTTTATGCTGCCCTTTGCTTGCATCAAACAGTATCCTACTTGCTCATTTTTTGGTTATATATTATACCATATAAATCCGATCCGAATTTCCGACAAATGATTATTATACAATTAAACTTAACTCATTGCAAACTAAACACACCATCTCGTATTTAACACAATCCGAAACCCGACACGAACTCGACATGGAAAAGTACGAATTTTGGTTAAATATTTTGAGTTTCGTGTCGGGTTTGGGTTGGGTAAAAATTTACCCAAAATATTCGGGTGAGTTTCGGGTTGACCCAAAATACCCGAACCCGACCCGAAAATTTAATATATATAATAAATTATTTAAAATATATGAATTTATATTACATAATTATAGACATATGTGATATATCTTCATAATATTTAAATGATTTTAATTCATATATCATATAATAAATTTTTTATTATATATTTTTAATATTTTATAAATAAAATTTAATTTTTTTATAAATGAATAATTATTTTTAATTATTTTCGGGTTAAACGAGTCATTTTCGGGTTGATCGGGTACTAACATATCAGGTTCGGGTTGAGAAAATTTAATCCATTTCGGGTTCGAAACAGGTTTGAGTTGACTCAATAATAGGACCGAATACAAGACCGAATACAGCAAATCCGACATGAACCCGACCCATTACCCGAAATTGACATCCCTAGTGAACACAGTACTGTAATTCTTAATCTCTAATATATAGCATAATAAGACACTTTGACTTTGTATCTAATATTTAATATTCACAAATGTTAACATCTTCTCTTTGTCTAACATCTTTAAAAACAAA
The DNA here is from genome assembly GCA_030848705.1 of Heracleum sosnowskyi. Taxonomy (NCBI): domain Eukaryota; kingdom Viridiplantae; phylum Streptophyta; class Magnoliopsida; order Apiales; family Apiaceae; genus Heracleum; species Heracleum sosnowskyi. The sequence continues at coordinate 114,544,861 of CM061244.1, read as the reverse complement.
TCACTAGTATATAAGGTTGAATAACACAAATTAATTCTAATAATTTCAAGATTAAGACACGTAAAATAAATTTAAAAATACCATCACAATTTCTTAGTAGTATTTTTCACGATCAAGACTTTGTAAAATTTGCGTAAAACATAAGTAAGTGAGCCCTACTTAATCAGAAAAATAGGTATGTACATAATTAATACGAAGTTGCAAAGTAAACTACAAAATAAAAGTCTCTTCTGCGAATCTTGAGTTTGATTAACGCGGACTAGACCGGCCGTTTCGTGGTCCGAAATTTGTTCGAATTTTAGCTTCTAGAGTGCGTGTATAGTCTATGTGTAAATACAAATTACATGTGATGGGGTCTATACTTTTGAACTGGGAGGGCTCGCATATTTTTACTATTAACAATTTCTAGTTTATAATATCCCAATTTCCTCGTTTACCATTTAAATGTTTATTTAAAAAATCACTGTGTAGGAGGAAAATATAGCACGATAATTTGTTGATAATTAAATATTTTTAATTGGTCATAATTATTGTACACATAATCTCAGTTACGTTCTAATATATATACTCTTTATTAGTTCTAATATATATCTATACTATCAATCAATACTATCAATCAATACTATTATATAATAGACGAAACATTAAAAGTTTAGTCGGTCGGTCGGTATGGTACGTTGTGATTTTACTTAATTGCCCTTTCTTAAATTCGTGTTTTTACTTAATTAAGCTTATTAAATAATAATATTACATATTTATAAGAAATTATGTTTTTCACCTAAAATACATTTTTTTTAACAAATTCCCCTACTTTTTGAAATATATCACGGACAATTACCTTTTTTAACGTTAGTTTTTCTATTTTTTCTTACTAAAACCCCTCATTTTCCAAAAATATCACGGACAAACCTTTAGTTATTTATTTTTAAACCTAATATTATAATTATTTTTTTAAAAATTTACCTATTTTACCATGTATACTTATTTTTCTTAACAAATGTAATTACTAAAAATATTAAAATATAAATAATCAAATACCTATATATAACCAATTACCTTTTTAGCTAAAACACATTATAGATTTTTTCTAACATAGTCCCTCATTTTCTAAATATATCACGGGAAATTGCTTTTTTCAATTGCTTTTTTCTATTTTTCTCACTAAAATCCATTATTTTTCTACAAATATGACGGACAAACCCTTTACTTATTTCTTTTAAAACATATTTAAATAATTTGAATTATTAAATTTTAAAACCTCATTTTCCAAAAATATCACGGGCATTTACCTTTTTAAACTAAATATATGTTACATTTTTTATTTTTCCATACTAAAACCCTTCATTTTCTAAAAATATAACGAGCAAACCCTTACTTATTTATTTTAAAATATGTTTTAATGTTTTTAATTAATTAAAAGTGTTTAGCTATTTTAACATGCCTACTTATTTTTTTAACAAATACAATTAAAATAATAATAATAAAATAATAAAATAACAATTAAAAATCCGTGCATCGCACGGGTTTTAAGCTAGTACTATTATATAATAGACAAAACATTAAAAGTTTGGTTGGTCGGTATGGTACATTGTGATTTTACTTAATTAACTTTACTTTGGTTGGTCGGTATGGCACATTGTGATTTTACTTAATTGCCCTTAATTAACTGTACTTCATGTTTTTATTTAATTAACCTTACTTATTTATAGAAATATATTATTAAAAAATAATATTACCTATTTATAACCAATTAACTTTTTAACTAAATATATCACGGGCAATTACATTTTTTAACTAAAACATGTTAGTTTTTCTATTTTTCCTTACTAAAACCTCTCCTTTTCCAAAAATTTCACGGAATAACATTTAGTTATTTATTTTTAAACATATTTTAATATTATAATTATTTTTAAAAGTTTACCTATTTTAACATGTCTACTTATTTTTCTTAACAAATGCAATTACTAAAAATATTAAAATATAAATAATCAAATACCTATTTATAATCGATTACCTTTTCAGTTAAAACACATTATATATTTTTTCTAATAAAATATCACTTTTTCTAAATATATCACAGGAAATTGCCTTTTACAATTTAATTTTTCTATTTTTCTCACTAAAATCCATTCTTTTTTTAAAAATATCATAGAAAACTATTTACTTATTTATTTTAAAACATATTTAAATACTTTTAATTATTAAATTTTAAAACCTTATTTTCCAAAAATATCACGGGCATTTACCTTTTTAAACTAAATATATGTTACATTTTTTATTTTTTCTTAATAAAACCCCTCATTTTCAAAAAATATAATGGGCAAACCCATACGTATTTATTTTAAAATCTGTTTTAATGTTTTTAATTAATTAAAAGTGTTTACCTATTTTAACATGTCTACTTATTTTTTGCACAATTACAATTAATAAAATTTAAAAAAATAATAATAAAATAACAATTAACAATCCGTGCATCGCACGGGTTTTAAGATAGTATTATTAAAACCGAAATATTGAAAGTTTTGGTTTTCGGTTTTCGGTTGATTTTCGGTACTTTATTCTATTTAATAAATAATATAAAAATAGTAACTAGATGATTGCCTTTTATAATTAAAATATTTTTTTCTAACAAAATCTACTCGTTTTCCAAAAATATCACGGTAATTATCTTTAAATTAAAACATATTACCTTTTATATTTGTTATCACTAAAATCTCCGTTTTCCAAAAATATGAGGTGCAATCCTTATTTATTTATCTATTTTAAAATCTATTTTAATACTCTATTTAATAAATAATAAAATAATATAAAAATATTAACTAGCTGATTGTCTTTTATATTTAAAAAAAATTCTAACAAAATCTATTCCTTTTTCAAAAATATCACGTCAATTACCTTTAAATTAAAACATATTATATTTTATATTTGTTATCAATAAAATCTCTATTTTCTAAAAATATGAGGTTCAATCCTTACTTATTTATTTTAAAATATATTTTAATACTCTATTTAATAAATAATAATATAATATAAAATAGTAACTAGCTGATTGCCTTTTATAGTTACAACATTTTTTTTCTAACAAAATCTACTTCTTTTTCGAAAATATCACGGGAAATTACCTTTAAATTAAAATATATTACCTTTTTTATTTGTTATCATTAAAATTTCTCTTTTCCAAAAATATCAAGTACAACCCTTACTTATATATTTTAAAACATATTTTTAATACTTTTAATTATTTAAAAAAACTTACCTATTTTAACAAGTCAACACATTTTTTTAACAAATACAATTAATATAATTAAAACACATCTAAAAATATTACGGGCAGTTACTTTTTTTTTAATTAAAACATATTAGGTTTTCTATTTGTCCTTATAAAAAACATTTACTTATTTTAACATGTCAACGTATTTTTTTAATAAATACAATTAATATAATTAAAACACTTCTACAAATATCACGGGCAATTATTTTTTTTTAATTAAAACATGTTAGTTTTTCTATCTGTCCTTATTATTATTATTATTATTATTATTATTATTATTATTATTATTATTATTATTATTTTATTATAAAATAATATTAATAATACATCATTTATCTTACTCAGCCCCATATGTATTTTTTTTATATTTTTTTATGTTCCAATTAATATTTAAGTTTCTCATTTTATAATTTATCATATTAATTTTTACTTTTATTTTAATATTTTTCGTTCACATTAAATTTTTTAGTTTATTATTTTTAAGGCCCGATATACTAGTACTGTTTATTAATAAGCAAAACAATGTTTAAATGACGTGTGTTATCAAAGTATCAAATTTGGTTATCACTATACCCGGATTCGATTCCTTCCGATTACGTAATTATACAAGATTTATTTATTTTAAATTCTTTAACTTTATTCGGGGTTCGATTCCTTACAACTACGTAATTATATATATATATTTTTTATTTATTTCAAATACATTAGCTTCATCGAGAGTTCAATTCCTTGCAGCTACATAATCATACAAGATTTATTTATTTATTTACTTTAATTTATTTAGTATTTTTAAGCTAGTATTTTTAAAACCGAAACATTAAAATTTTTGGTTTTCGGTTTGATTTTCACCATATTTAATAAATAATAAAATAATATAATTGATGGTAACTCTTACTCATATCTTACCATTTTTTCACGTTATTTTTTAAATAAAACGATTATCTTTTATAAACACAACTGACCGCCTTTCTAATTTAAACACAGGTTCCCTTCTAATTAAAACAAGGTTAATGAGTTGTTCGTGAGCAAGTTCCTGAAACATGTTCATGAGTTGTTCGTGAACCGTTCGTGAACAACATTTTTCTTAATGAACAACATTTTTCTTAATGAACCAAGTTCAAACATAATTTTTAGGTCGAGCTCGAGTTCGAATTCGATAATTTTTTAACAAACGATACATGATCGCTCTAGAGTTCGGCTCGGCTCGGCTCGACTCATTTACGCCCCTACTCACACGGAATAAACTTTTTAATATCCAAAAAACAAATAAAATTTGCATTTGGACGATTCCCAACAGATATAGAATGAGAAATTATAACTCGCGCACGTCTCAAAATGATAGTATCCAAATTATCTGTATAAAATTATCAGAAAAAACACAAAATTAAAATATTTTATGTTCATAGTATTTGAAGTCATAACTCAAAACCAAACTAGAAAAACACCAAGCTATTTCTGATTCAACAAGCGTAAAATTTACTGTAAAATCAATATCTTAGAGGAAAAGATTATAATCTCCCAGGATTTTATAAATATACAGCATATATTCCATGAATTCTTCCTTTTATTTACTGGTATCTACTCATATTTGAGTGTGTGTTGAGCATATATAGCAGATCATCCACAGGATATTAAAAATATTAATAAAAATAAAATCAAAAATCAATGTTTAAAGATCTTGTGGATAGACCAGTAACTTATGATATCGTGCAAAAAGGAATATTACAATATTTCCAAAAATCCACAGATAAATAAATGCAGATAATAGCAATTTCACGTTTTAAAGCGAATAAGCGTTGCATTCACTGCTGATTGTTTGTTTCGTACCATGCCCATTGTCCCCCTCGAAGTTTCATCCTTCGTTCCTTTTCTTTGTATTTGTCGTCCCTCCCTTTACAATTCATACCTCACTTCCTAGTTCCTCCCGAATTTTGCTTTCGTTCCTTGAAAAAACTCGATCAGTTTCATTTTCGAAAAAATTTGAAACGGAACACATAAAAAACCATATATATTTAAAACTAGACTAATTCTGAGTATTGAAATTCTTTTCTCTCTTTCAAACCGTTCCTAAAGCCTCTGTTTTCTTCCCCTCATCTCAGACCATCAGACAAATAACTTCTGTTACACACACATAAACACACACAAATATTTCGATATTTAGTCTTCATCGGTGGATAAATTAATTTCAACATGGAGTTTTTCAACCAAAAAGCTGTGAGACTAAGAAGTCACCTAGACAAATACTTAGTTGCTGATGAAGATCAGCAAACTGTTCGTCAGAGTCGTAACGGATCGACACGTAAAGCACGATGGGTTGTCGAAATCGTCGACACAAACAGCCATGTTGTCCGTCTTAGAAGTTGTTACGGGCGTTACTTAACTGCATCAAGCTCTCCATTTCTTTTAGGCATGACAGGCAACAAAGTCCTCCAAACCGTGCCCGAAAACATGAAAGATTTCGCAATCGAATGGCAACCGATACGAGACGGATTTCAGGTTAAAATTCGGGGTTTTGGCGGGAAGTATTTACGTGCTAATGGTGGTACGTTACCTTGGCGTAATTCTATCACACATGATAATCCGCACAGCGGCTCGACAAATAATTGGATTTTATGGACTGTGGAAGGTGTAGATATTCCCGAAGACGAACAATTAAACGATTATTTATCGATGGTTTCGAGTTTTTCTTCGGTCTCGGATGAACTCTCTAGCTTGGATGGCCTTGGCTCACCGGTTTCAAATGTTTCTGCTAACAATTCTGCGGCTCGATTTTTTTCTAGAAAGGTACGTTTTAATTTCCATATATCATATTATTTCCTCTTATCAAAGATGTTTCTTATCTTCATTATGAGTTAATTATCATAGTTGTTAAGATTTTAGTGTAGAGATTAGAGAATAATAAGCCGGAGATGAGGACGAGAGGAAGTCATTTTCGTCAGAAAGTTACCGGTGATAAGCATGTTAGCACAAGTTAGACATTACGTGTGCAATGATCCAATCTTTTTTAAATTGTTTTAGCATATATGTGTGGAGTCATCTCATTGCTATATTTTTCTAATTGATTTTAGCAACTTGTTGAGTGTAACTGATTTCACATGCCCTGATACAATAAGTTAAGTGTTTTCGAGTTTTCATTTCAGCTCCAAATATTAGCTCGTAATACCGAAAAATTAAAAACCGAAACCGGAAAAGGTTTAGCATGGTGTCATGTGCTAACTCAAAATGAAATACTAAAAAAAAGTCCAATGTTTTGTATTTTCTAAAGATTTGGGCGGACCATTAGGTCCACTACGCCTGCGTTGACCAGAAGATCATAAGCTAACCGGTGTCCAAAATGTAGAAGTATGGGGTTAAAAATGGGCTGAACGTGGGGGAAGAAGAATCAGGCTCCACTAGCCATGAAATAAGTTAGGGGCCATTCTAATATGTAAAATAGAATGGTTGATGTTGAAAAACCTAATGGCCACCAAATGAGGATAGTTAAATCCCATCACACCCCATTCATCATTCCCACTAAAATACTTACACAACATTCCACTAGTTGAAAAAGTGTGCAATAGTAAATCTTGTTTTGCAATTGATGGTGTGTATTTGTACATTTCTCTTGGATTCTTTGGTAGTATAAAGTGAAGATAGAACCAAACATTTTTCATGTTTTGCTTTTAGATTTTACCAGATCAGGCATAGAATAAACACCAGGCTTTGTTGAAGAATGTTGTTATGTATTCAGAACCACTCATACAACTTTACTGAAACTCGAACTCTCGACTTTTAGAATATTACTAGTGGAATTCTCTATTTCGAGAAAAATATTAAGAAAGTTACGAGGCAATGATAATGATGCAATTTTAGGACCTACAAATAAAGTAATCATACCTGATAATCCCATTAATCAAATGATCACTAATCACCGCTAATCTGTATGTTAGGCAAATAACAAAGTAACAAATCACAATCAACTCATGAGTTTCTTGGCTGCTTCTGCCTATAACCATTATCATTATTGACTAAACTTCCCACGTAATAAACATAACATCCACACACGCATACCACAAAATTGTCTTCCTACCGTCCTTATCTGTATATTTGTTACGTGTAATTTTGCTACAGGTGATTAATATATTGTTTTTTATACGCGTGTTTTATCATTTTGGCCTAAACCAAATATTAAATATATAGGATCTCAGTCTTTACTGCTACGTAAATTAATTTTTGCATTTTCAAATTTATTACCAGAATCGAGCAACTTCATTTCAACAAGTACCAGCAATGGATCTCTTCCACAATGCCAAGGCTGTTCGTATTCGGAGCAGTCACGGAAAGTACTTAACTGCCCAAGACGACGAAGAGTCTGTCACCCAAGACAAGCATGGCTCTACTAAGGCTGCAAAGTGGACAGTCGAATTTCTTCCAGCTGATCACAACAACCATAATATTATCCGCCTCAAGAGTTGCTACAACAAGTATCTTACGGCCTCTAATCATCCATTCCTACTTGGAATGACAGGTCGAAAAGTTCTCCAAACTATGCCAGACAGGTTGGACTCCTCTGTTGAATGGGAGCCTCTTAGAGATGGTGATAACCAAGTGAAGTTCAGAACTCGATATGGTCAGTTTCTTCGAGCCAATGGAGGGCTTCCACCATGGAGAAACTCTATTACTCATGACATTCCTCAGCGGACAGCTACTCAGGATTGGATTTTCTGGTACATTGATGTTGTTGAGATTGTCCCGCCAAAGCCAATGCAGAAGTTGATTGCTGATCACTCTGATTCTTTTGGTTCTACTGAATCCAGCACGCCTAACACTCCTGCCAGTTTCTCCGGACCTGAGGTAGATCTTAAATTCTAATTATAATCTTGATTTTTTTAGTACAATTTTTAGACTTAATAAATTTGATTTTGTAAATTAGCCAATTAGTATCTTAGATTAAATTGTTGATTAATGTGATCTATATATAATTTGTAACTGATCAACCCTTTTTTGTTCAAATTGCAGTCTGCTGATTCTTTTGTCAGTTCCCCACCAAAGAGAGGAGATGGAAGGCTAATATTTTATCACATTTCTAATGAATTTGGGGATGTAGATGAAGATTTAGATGAGCTTGTGATTACCTTCAAGGGGACTGGAGTTAACGAGTTAACGAAGAGGTTAGAGGAAGAGACTGGACTCACTGATATTACTGTGTGTTCGAGGAGCCCTTTGAATGGAAAGCTTTACCCACTTAGATTGCAGCTTCCTCCAAATAATGTGACTATGAATGTTGTTGTAGTTCAATCCTCATAAAAAGGTGAGCTTTATTGCTTATCAAGTTACTACATACTTCAAATTATGTTAGTAGTGCATTATAATGTTCCACCTATAATTAAGTTAAAAGTATTAAGAGAATGGTTTCTTAATCTAATTAATCTGATAGCACTTCCTTCTGTATCTCATCTTGATCTTTGGTGTATCAGTGGCTTAAGGGTTGGCGAAAACTAGGGGCCTTTATGAATGAGGTGCATTAGGTTAGAATTAGTATTTTGCTGTAGAAATTATAAGACAAGTCAAAGCCTTGTTCTCTATAATTTACAGCAGGCTTCTTCTCCCCACCGAAAAAGGAGGATGATTTTCAGAGGCTTGCATCTGGTAATCTCTTTTGATGTACGAGTTAATAACTTCCAGTGACGAATGCTAAAGATCAAATAATGGTGGAAGCTATGTATGTTTCATGTTGCATTTTGACCAAAAATGTAGTACTTGTCGAATTGTTGAGTTGTATGATGGCCTCTATCTCCTGCTTGTAATACATCATTTTTTCCCTTTGTAAGAAGGATGTTGCAAAACTGGAGGTGATTATTGTGTAAATTCTTTTGAGGACCTTCTAAATTGAACTATTTGTGTCTACACAGAAATTCCTTGTCTTTTGATTTTAACCTATGGATGGACAACATATACTCTAGTTGTAGGAAAATATACCTCTTCACTCAATCATAAGAAGTAATAATGTGTATTACTCTACTAATTACTAGTAGCCCATTTCACTAGATTGATCTAAATAAGCACTAACAAGTTGGTAAGTAAACTCCTATTAGGAATGATCAAAATAACAATATTAACTATTCAAACTTATAATAGAATGAGTTAAGGCTTACCTCTGTTCTGATTCAGCTTCAAGTGACTAGTTTTGATACATAAATACAACATAGAACGAGAGTTCATCACCAATAGTCCATACATGAGCATGACCCATCTCTGAAATGATGAAATCGAGCACGGTCTCTGACAATTGTATCCACATTGTAAATTTTAGAAATTAGTTTGGTCATGTTGTGACAATCATTGCACAATCCAAGGTTCTTAACCACACGTATCGGCACTCCTGGTGGCTAGTTTAAGGCAATGGCAAGTCTTTCCTATGCAGCCCAAGTGAATGTCTTTTGCCATCTAGAAGTTCCTGTTCATCTACCATTGGCGCTTGAGGAACATCAGGGGCATGCCCTATTGCCTCCACTCGTTTGTCTATGATTACAAGCAGCCAATACCCCGGGAAATGTGATCCTGAACAAAACAATCAAAACATTCCAATGCTATTGCTGCCTCAGACTTTTCATGCATAGCAGATCCAAGAATAATCGAATTCCACGAATGAACATCACACTTCTTTATCCTCTAAAAAACCTGCCTAGCAATATTCACTTCACCACATTTACAATACATATCCACCAAGGCATTATTCAACAAAATTGAGTCACGAACCTCACTATCAAGCGCCCTCAAAACATAATCACGACACCACATCCCTAACGCCAATTACCTCAAACCTGCCCAATAAAATATATTCATATTATTAATTTATTGATAAATAAATATTTTTTCAATTATTAACAATAACTTTATTTTATTTTCTTATAGTAATTGTCTTTTAAAATTTAAAATTCGAATATATTTAAAAGATAAAAGTTAAGAATTTAAATTTATTATCATATACTCCCTCAGTACCTCTCATTTCTTTACACTTTCCTTTTTGGTACGTCTCTCTCATTTCTTTACATACAAAAAATAGTAACATTTTATAATATAAAATCCAATCACATTCACTGCTTTCCTCCACCACTATATCTACTTTATACCCACTTTATATATTAAATATTGATTTGCCCCACCACTTTACTCATTTTTCTTACTTTTCCTTATTAATTTACATTTTTTCTTAACCTCCGTGTCGTCCCCTCAATGTAAAAAATTGAGGAGGATGGAGGGAGTATCTTTTTAAGACTCAAATAATATGCATACATATATTATATGTATAAATTAAATATAGTACACTTGAATTATTTTAATATGCTTGAGATTATTTATAAGATTGTATAAGTAAAATGCTTAGAGTCTACTGAAATATATATGAATTTATGATTTAGTTACTAAATTACATACTCCCTTCGTCCCACTCAAACTGGCTTGTTTGATTTTTTTTTTGTCAAATTGACTAATTTTGTAATGTAAATTACATATATTATATAATGAATATAATTAATGTAAAAAATATTATTAAAAAATATAAAGAAATTATTATAACGTACATTTTTTAGATTTGAAGAAATGTAAGTCAATAATTTTTAAAAGTTAGTCAAAGTTTGATCAGTTTGACCAAAAAAAATCAAACAAGTCAGTTTGAGTGGGACGGAGGGATCATAGTAATATACCCCCTCCGTCCCGTTTTCATTATCAATTATTTCCATTTTCGCTTATCCCATCTCATGTAAATATTTCATATCATACAAAATTGTGCATATCAAAATTATATTTTAAAAAGATTATGTCAAAAGATTTTCCATTTCAAAATTACATTGATTTTATTTACATTTCAGAAAAGTTGCCTGAGAATTGAGATGCATCTCTGGTTTCATTTTCTCTTTTTTATTTATGTTAAATTTCTAAGCTCAATTCCTTTTATGATTGAAAATTTAAATTAATTAAGGATAAATTTAAAAATTAAGTGACACTTTAGGAAATTATCAATATAAAATAAATTGATTGAATAAAAGGTGGATTTTGATTGATGGACAAGAAAAACGGGACGGAAAGAGCATATTACATCTATTTTAGTGAATCTTTATTTATGTTTACATAGAAGCCTTTAAAAATTTAAATAAAATTTATTCATTAATACATTTTACGATATTATTCAGTTACCCCTTATTTCATGTTGGAACCGAAAATTTTTATTCATGAGATTGTTAATTTATTGAACATTGGAGTATAACGATGTAAAATGGAGCATGTACAAAAATTGTAGACCCTGTCAAAAAAAATAAAATTGTACACCAAATTACGCTAAAGCCCACAACAAAGGCCCATCACTTACAATATACACAAAGCACGAGGGAAGAACCCAATAGTAAGGATTTAACAACAATAAAAGCCCATTACTATATAGTCTATAAGACTATAACTAAAATAAGCCCAAGGGATGAGCCCAATTCAACTTATGGTTAATAAGGAATTCTTTTTAATTTGATTTATCTTCAAAAAAAATGAATAAAAGTTTTTTTTTTCGATTATACGAATTGTATATTCTTTGGTGCAATTAAAATTAAGAAAATTTTAAAATTTCAACTAACTACTACAATCACCAGAAAAAATAGTTGATACAGTTGTAGTTCTTTTTATATTAACTTTAAAATTCTACAAAAAAAAGAAGAGAAATTGGTAAATATACGTACTTTTTGATGTTATTTTCAAATTTACGGGTTTGTTATTTTCATTGCAATTATACTAATAAAAGTAAAAGTTTTACAAAAATACTTCATTCTTTTGCCATACTCTCTCTCTCTCTCTCTCTCTCTCTCTCTCTCTCTCTCTCTCTCTCTCTCTCTCTCTCTCTCTCTCTCTCTCTCTCTCTCTCTCTCTCTCTCTCTCTCTCTCTCTCTCTCTCTCTCTCTCTCTCTCTCTCTCTCTCTCTCTCTCTCTCTCTCTCTCTCTCTCTCTCTCTCTCATCTCAATTTTATTGTACTTTCGTGTAATACTCATCTTATCTTTTCTTCTTTTCCTAAAGTTATCGATCCTAACTTTCAGTCCTATATACTTTTTCATTGCTCTTGGATATCTATTCTAGGCATGTCAATGGAACGGAGATCCGATCCGATCTCAGGCCATTTTAATGAATATGGATTTGACAAAAAAAATCCGATCCGAAATTCGATCTAAGAAAAATCCGATAATAAATGGAGCGGATATGGATTTAGGTCGATCTGATCCGTTAACGATCCGATCCGAATATAATATATATAAATATATTATATATAATATATATAAATATATTATATATATACATATATATCAATTTGTAAATCAATATTAGTGATTTAAAAAACTGTTAGGTCCTGATAAGTTTGTAGAAGGGGGGTTGAATACAAACGATACCGTTTAATCGAATTTGTCCTTTTAAGATTTAACAATTTAGAACAAATTATTGCGGAATAAAACTGAAACAATATTCAAGTTAAATAAAACTCTATTAAACTTGAAGGGTGTTACAATTTTGATCACTGATTACAAAGAACTTGATAAAACAAATCTAGAATAAATTCGACATGAATTTATCTATTTTTGTAATAAAAAGGATCGAATACTAAAAAGTAGTTCAATATAAAATCTAGGGATTATGATCCGCTAGAAAGCTAAAGCAGTACAAGTGAAATGATCCTTATGAATTAGTGTGAGGAACAGATCAAGAATTAATTTCACTTGAAGAAATGAATGCTTTTGCAGTTGGAAGTTGTAGAAGACAGAAGGCTTTTGATTTTGATGCTGTATGTTCTTTCTGTCTTTTTCTTTTTGTGTTGTCCAAATGTAATTGTAATAATGCCTTCAGTAGTCTGCCTTTGAATATATATCACTTCATTTACTTTTCTTTAAGTCCACGTGCAAGCCACTAAAATTGAATGGAATTGCCTTTGGAAGACTAGCAGAAAAACTATGCAATTGCTCTTGGAAGACTCTCGGGAAGACAATGGAATGCAAGAGGAAGACAATCGGGAAGACAATGCTTGGCCTAGGAAGACAATCGGGAAGACTCACTTGTGAGTCTTCCTAGTTCATTTTTCTAAGTCTTCCTAGTTCAAACCTAAGTCTTCCTAGTTCATTTTTATTCTAATTTAAATAATTAACTAAATAAATTATGTATTAAATTAATTCTTTACAGAATTAATCTAATAAATAATATACTTGATAGTATTAATTATTTATAAGAGAATAAATAGAATTAGTTGACTTCTCAATTAATTTCTTTTTTTTTTTTTTTTTTTTTTTTTTTGCTAAGTTTGTAGCGAGCAGGACTTCTCCTTCTCTCGAAGGCTTTTGACCCTCTAGAGACTAGACTCCAGGCTAGAATATAAATCTATAACCCGCCTAGTTCTCTTTTGTACCTCTGAAGCGAAGTACCAAAGAAATCCCCTTTGGGGAGATCCCTAATAAGCCTTTTTTTTTTATGGTCTTTGCTCATGAACAAGAGCCCTTCGGACCCCTGTCTGCTCATCGCACCACCCGAAGAACAGCCCATAGTCTATGTCATCATCGCAAGAGAACCTTAGCATAGACATAGTGTGATTTGATCTCTTTTTAAATAATTAACTAAATAAATTATGTATTAAATTAATTCTTTACAGAATTAATCTAATAAATAATTTACTCAATAGTATTAATTATTTATAAGAGAATAAATAGAATTAGTTGACTTCTCAATTAATTCCAGAATCACTAAAAACTTAGATAAATAACAAACACAATAGTACGTTGACACTCGATGCACTGTCTGGTTCATGAGTGACTAACGACAATGTTTGTTCTTTATCTATTTGACTTTAAGCAGTGATTCACTTCCTTCTCATTCAAGAACTCCGTAATCAGTATCTTTTGCTGTCACAACTTGAAATCTCCGTCACTTTAATAAATCCACTGAGCTTGAATACTTCATTGAGGCTTGATCAATAAATTGAGCTTATTTCAATGTAGAATCACTTCAAGTCTGTAGATGACTTTAATCTTCATTCTTTGACAGATATAATATTCTGAGATTCCTGTGACATCTGATCTAATATTTACTTATTACATTCTTGTTTAAGTTGAGTAGAATCCTCGAATTACAAATAGGCTATTTCATATGCCTTTCAATCTCCCCCTATTTGTTTGTTAGAGAATAACAACCAAATACCTAGAGGATCACTCAACTAAAACCAAGAAAAAGATAGGACTCTTAAGCCTAAGTAAATACTAGAAAGTTCTGGATCAAATATGACATTTCCAGATTTCACCAGTAAAGATAAATGCAAGACAGGTGTTCCTCTAGACTGAACATATGATAACATTTAACCTGTCTTGATTTACCTAAGCTCTATACATATAACATTTACAAAACAGAGCTAATTATCCTTTACTCCCCTGAAACTCCTCCTTTTCCTTTTATATCTTTTTCAGCTCCCTCTTCCTAGCTTCTCCAAATTTCTCTATAAACTTATCTAGAAACTTCTCCCCCTTAGTTGAGGAATTCTCTACAGATATAACATTTTGAGTTTCTGAAGCCAGTAGGAGTTTAGATAGTTGATGGAGTTGATCTTGGGTAGTAAATTTGTCTTCAAAATTTCCTTGAGTAGTCCCAGCTGATTTTTGACAGAGGTGGAAGAAGAAGACCGTTCAACCACTTGTGCTTGCAAAAGTTCTTTATCAGCCTGGGTTTTAGAATAGATGTTCCTGTAGACCAGCTATGTGAGCTAACTACATTGCAGTGTATGTGTCTGTGTGTGCACTCACTTGAATTTCTCTTGTAAGTGTATCACTCATCTCACGTGCATGTGTTTCACTCAGTGTTTGACTCTTATCACTCAACATTAGCTGTCTGTTTGCTCCTTTTTGATCAGTACCTGCATTGAAACTCACCCTAGCCTCTTCAAGAGAGGTCAGTGGTGGTGCAATGGGAGTTCGCAAATCCCGATCCTCAATCATGTCTATCAAATCACTTGGATTTGAAATCTGAATTGCTTCAGTGATAGACTGACCAAGTTGCCTTCCACTTTCTCTAGATAAATCTGCGAGTGGAAAATCCCTTTGGGAGCCAGAGATGTTCACTCTGGGAGGGGAGAAAATGATTCTATTTAAATTTGGCAAAGAATCAAATTTTCCCTCAGATGCCTATGAAGGCACTTCTACCGTAACAATGGTAGGCACTGTAACCAGTTGCAGGTGCTCTTCTTTCACTGTGTCCTGAGTTTCATCTAATGAAATTTTCTTCTCCCATTGTGAGTAATGAGAGTGTGCTTGACTCAGTACAAAGTGCCATGGACCTATGGCAAATTTCAATAGATTCATCCTGTTGAGAGAATGTCTCTAGAAACAGTTCATTGGCCATTTCAAAGTTCATATCCTATTGTGAGGATACAGATGGGCTGACAGATGCCTCAGAATATGTTGAATTACTTTAGAGGAGGCAGAGCTGTGGGATCACTCACTGTTTCAATCAAAATACTTCTTTGTTTAACAGTTGATTTCTGTTTAGGCTGAGAGGTCAAGAAATTAAGTTGTAGACTCATTGTTTGGCTCTAAGACCTGGGATAAATATTGTGGATCTACAATCCCTTGGTCAGCCCTAACAACCACTTGGGTTCAGCAACAGTAAAAGAAGTGGATTGAGAGATAGAAAGTAATACCTGAATTGAATTTGGCACTGAATTTCCAGCTAAGCAAGAGCTAGATCAGAAATAATATATACAATATATTTACAAAAACAACTAAGAAAAATAGAAAATAAAAGATAATAAATAATAATAATAAAAATAAAATACAATAATATATATATATACATATAAAAACTATTAGAGGAAAACTAAAGAAAGAAAAGAAAAATAAAATAAAATGCAGAAAAAATATTTACAGGAAACTATTTACATGAAATTATGCACAAACATTAGAAAAATGCAGAATATTATAGAAGTGCATAAAAATAATATAAACTTGCAGAAAAATTTAAACAACAATATTTACAATCTGAAAAACACCTAAATAAT
Source organism: Heracleum sosnowskyi (assembly GCA_030848705.1). Classification (NCBI taxonomy): domain Eukaryota; kingdom Viridiplantae; phylum Streptophyta; class Magnoliopsida; order Apiales; family Apiaceae; genus Heracleum; species Heracleum sosnowskyi. The sequence goes on along the minus strand of CM061244.1, from coordinate 114,528,550 downwards.
TCTAAATAAATATATTTTCAATAAAAATACATTTCTCCACTTAAAAAATATGAGAAAAATATTTTTAAAGAAAATAAAATATTCAGAGCTATTTAAATTTACAAGCATGTAATATTAAATGAGAATTGGCAATAAATATCAGTTAAATGACAAGAGAAAATGAATTTATTGAAAGAACAAACATGACAGAGATAATGTTAATCACTAAGACTGTTTAACATACCCAATTTACCAACTAACTTGATAAATGTGGATTCGTCAACAGATTTAGTGAATATATCTGCAGTCTGTTCTTCTGTGGGTACAAAGTGTAACTCCACAGTTCCATTCATGACATGCTCTCTGATAAAATGATACCTGATATCAATGTGCTTCGTTCTCGAGTGCTGCACAGGGTTGTTGGAGATTGCTATGGCACTTGTATTATCACACAAAATAGGAATTTTGTCTAATGCAAAGCCATAGTCCTTTAATTGATTCCTAATCCATAAGATCTGAGCACAACAGCTTCCAGCAGCAATATATTCAGCTTCTGCTGTTGAATTGGAAACTGTTTGCTGTTTCTTGCTATACCAGGAAATCAACCTACCTCCTAGGAATTGACAACTCCCAGAGGTACTCTTTCTATCCACAACACTACCTGCATAATCAGAATCTGTATATCCAACAAGATTAAAATCAGAATCTTTAGGGTACCAAATACCTAGATTAGGTGTACCCTTAAGATATCTCAAGATTCTTTTCACAGCAACGAGATGTACATCTCTAGGGTCCGCTTGGAACCTTGCACACAAGCATGTAACATACATAATATCTGGTCTACTAGCAGTAAGATAGAGTAAGGAGCCAATCATACCTCTGTAGCTTGTAACATCTACCTTGATAGAATTGTCAAAAGCTCCAAGTTTGATGGCTGTTGAAGATGGAGTCCTTGCTGATGCTGAATCCTCCATGTGATACTTCTTGAGGAGTTCTTTGAGATACTTGGATTGACAAATAAATATACCATTTGACCTTTGACTTACTTGCAATCCAAGAAAGAACTTCAGCTCACCAATCATACTCATTTCAAACTTACCCTGCATTAGCTTAGCAAATCTCTTACAGAGATCATCATTAGTAGACCCAAATATGATGTCATCCACATAGACTTGGACTAATATCATATCACCTTTATGTTTCTTTGAAAAAAGAGTTTTGTCTATGATACCTCTAACAAAACCATTTTCTAAAAGAAAACCAGAGAGAGTGTCATACCATTTTCTTGGGGCTTGTTTGAGACCATAGATAGCCTTGAAGAGAAAGTACACAAAGTCCAGCAGCTCCTGATTTTCAAAGCCAGGGGGCTATTCCACATACACTTCTTCATCAAGCTCACCATTCAGGAATGCACTCTTAACATCCATTTGATAGACTTTAAACTTGGAATAAGCAGCAAATGCTAAGAACATCCTGATGGCCTCAAGTCTAGCCACTGTTGCATAGGTTTCATCATAATCAATGCCTTCAGCTTGTGAATACCCTTGTGCAACCAGTCTTGCCTTGTTCCTTGTAACAATGCCATCCTCATCTAGCTTGTTTTTGTATACCCATCTTGTACCAACTATTTTCTTGTTCTTTGGCCTGGGTACCAGTTTCCAGACTTGCTGTTGTTCAAACTGATTGAGTTCATCTTGCATAGCAATCACCCAATCTGGATCAGTCAGTGCTTCCTCAGTTTTCTTTGGCTCCATTTCAGATAGAAATGCTGAATAGTGACATTCATTCTGAGTAGCACTTCTAGTTTTAACTCCAACACCTGGATCACCAATGATCAGCTCAAAAGGATGAGCTCTATTCCATACAGTCTGTCTTGGAAGATTTGATCTTGATGATTCACCTTGTAATTCATTGTGGTGTTGTGACTGACTAGTAGATCCATCATTTCCTCCCCCTGAGTTGTTGCTTGATTGCCTTGATGATTCTTCTCCAGTGTTAGTGGTATCTCCATTGTTACCAATGTTTCCACCACCACCACCATGATCATTATCATCATTGTTATTGTCATTACCAGCAACATTCTCAGGCGGGGCTTCATCATCTGAATCTGAGTCTGGAAAGTTATCAAACTTCAGTTTCTCAGATGAGTCTTCTGTTTGGATATTAGAGAGTTTAGTGTCATCAAATGTTACATTGATGTTCTTATTGACTGATAACATTTCTTGATTTCAAACAGGCCATATCCTCAGTTATACCCTTGCTGTTATCTCCAAAGGTAACTACTGGGCCAGCTTTCTCAACCAAATTTGATAGCAGGGCTCTATCTCCGGTCATATGCCTTGAACAACCACTGTCAAGAATCCACATAACACGGTTTACCTGTTTAACTCCCTGCAATACCAAATTGATTAGACCTTCTTCGGAGCCCAAACTTGATTGGGTCCGGCATACTTAAAGAACTGGCCTTTGTCAGGCAAAACAACATTTTTAACTACAACTACCTCAACCTCTTTCACAAAAGAACGTTTCCATTTATAACCAGCCTTAACACATTTCTGAGTAGGCTTAGGAATAAATGAATCCACTCTAGTCTTAGGAGGACTAGTAGTTTTATCTCTAAGATGCTTCTTATTATTAACATGTTGACGTGGAACAGTCTTATCTTTAGATACATGCTTTTTATTAAAATAAGCATACATAACATTGATGGCACAAGACATGCAATTAATCACACCACATGCTTTATGAGAAGAATTAACAACAGGCATGTTAGTTCTACAGTTGTTTTGATCCAACTTATGGATATCTGATTTAGTCTTTTCAGTTGTAGCAACTTTGACTGGAATATCAGATATACACTTTTTGGATTGTTCAACTTCCAAAGCAATATCTTCTTCACGAATCTCCTCAGCAATAATGATAGAGTATTCATTTAGAGGATCTGCCTCGGACTCCTTATAGAAGGGTGTTTCAATACCCTTAAGCATATATGGAACACCCCTTCCTTCAGTTCTGACTCTACAAGGGAAATTAATTCCAAGCAATCCAATGGCCTCATTATAATCATAACCTATACTGACATGATTACCCATAGCTTGTTTATTGAGAATCTCTTTAGCCGTCTTACAAGAGTTGTAATAGGCATTTGCTTTTGTATTAAGCACATTATTCTTTTCTTTAAGAATGGTTTCCAGTTGAATATAACATTTAACCCTATTCTCAAGAAATGCAATTTTCTCAATAAGTTCATCCTGATTAACATGCACTAGTTTTAATTCTTTTATTTCCTTTTCAAGATTTGTGTTTAAAAGAATTATTCTATCATTTTCAGTGCGTGCACAACTTAAAGTATCACCAAGATTACGAATAATTTCAGTGTCAGTGAACTTTACCTCAGACATGTTGGGTGAAGATAACATGGAATCAAAGAGTTTGTCTCCTATTGCCATGAGTGCAAGATTTCCAACTTCTTCATCTTCACTGTCTGTGTCATCCCAACTCTTTCCTTCAGACTGGTTCTTCTCAACCATCCCTATTTTATAGCCACCCCTTGTGCTATTCGAGGATGAAGAACCACCTGTCTGGTATTTGTCAGCATATGTCTTGAACTTGAAACTAGGATTTCTCCTGAACCTGAAGTTTCCAAACTTCTTCACTACCCAGGCCATAGACTCATCTTCCAACTGTTCAAGCTCCTCCATAGAATAAAAATCACCACCAGATTGACTTGTAGATGTAACACCATATTCAGCTACAATTACATCCTTGTTAGGACTGGAAGGTAGAACAACCTTCGCTTCCTTTTTCTGTGGGACTCCAGCTACCAGTGAAGTAGACATACTAACCACTCTTCCTTCCCTTGGATTTGATCTGAAGTGCTCATATGAAGAGGTGAGAATTTCCATCTTATTCTCTCTGACTTCCTCTGTCCCTTCATTGATTATTTCAATCGTATCCCAAATGTGTTTGGCAGAAACATAATTTAAAATATGATCATGCATGATTGGATCAAGACAATCAACCAGTATCAACTGTAGACAGACATCCAAGGAAACATCTTCTTTTTCTTCAGGAGTGTAGTCCTTGGGATCCTTAGGGTATATCCCAGCAGCCCTAGTAACAACATCATTCTCTATTAGCTCTTCCTCAACAAACATAGGAATTCTTGGTCCATTCTTCAGCACATCAAGATATTCAACATTAACCACTTGAAGAAACATGAGCATCTTCTTCTTCCACATAGGATAGTGCTCCTTTCTGAACATTGGGATTTTTACTGTACTCACTTTCTGTGTAGTAGACATCTTTTGAGATTTTTAGGAACAATAAAAAATTCAGAGTTTAAGAAAAATCTCAAAACAATTGGATCTTTGATTTGTATATCAATCAAAAGGCTCTGATGCCAATTGTTAGGTCCTGATAAGTTTGTAGAAGGGGGGTTGAATACAAACGATACCGTTTAATCGAATTTGTCCTTTTAAGATTTAACAATTTAGAACAAATTATTGCGGAATAAAACTGAAACAATATTCAAGTTAAATAAAACTCTATTAAACTTGAAGGGTGTTACAATTTTGATCACTGATTACAAAGAACTTGATAAAACAAATCTAGAATAAATTCGACATGAATTTATCTATTTTTTTAATAAAAAGGATCGAATACTAAAAAGTAGTTCGATATAAAATCTAGGGATTATGATCCGCTAGAAAGCTAAAGCAGTACAAGTGAAATGATCCTTATGAATTTAGTGTGAGGAACAGATCAAGAATTAATTTCACTTGAAGAAATGAATGCTTTTGCAGTTGGAAGTTGTAGAAGACAGAAGGCTTTTGATTTTGATGCTGTATGTTCTTTTTGTCTTTTTCTTTTTGTGTTGTCCAAATGTAATTGTAACAATGCCTTCAGTAGTCTGCCTTTGAATATATATCACTTCATTTACTTTTTTTTAAGTCCACGTGCAAGCCACTAAAATTGAATGGAATTGCCTTTGGAAGACTAGCAGAAAAACTATGCAATTGCTCTTGGAAGACTCTCGGGAAGACAATGGAATGCAAGTGGAAGACAATCGGGAAGACAATGCTTGGCCTAGGAAGACAATCGGGAAGACTCACTTGTGAGTCTTCCTAGTTCATTTTTCTAAGTCTTCGTAGTTCAAACCTAAGTCTTCCTAGTTCATTTTTATTCTAATTTAAATAATTAACTAAATAAATTATGTATTAAATTAATTCTTTACAGAATTAATCTAATAAATAATATACTTGATAGTATTAATTATTTATAAGAGAATAAATAGAATTAGTTGACTTCTCAATTAATTTCTTTTTATTCTAATTTAAATAATTAACTAAATAAATTATGTATTAAATTAATTCTTTACAGAATTAATCTAATAAATAATTTACTCAATAGTATTAATTATTTATAAGAGAATAAATAGAATTAGTTGACTTCTCAATTAATTCCAGAATCACTAAAAACTTAGATAAATAACAAACACAATAGTACGTTGACACTCGATGCACTGTCTGGTTCATGAGTGACTAACGACAATGTTTGTTCTTTATCTATTTGACTTTAAGCAGTGATTCACTTCCTTCTCATTCAAGAACTCCGTAATCAGTATCTTTTGCTGTCACAACTTGAAATCTCCGTCACTTTAATAAATCCACTGAGCTTGAATACTTCATTGAGGCTTGATCAATAAATTGAGCTTCTTTCAATGTAGAATCACTTCAAGTCTGTAGATGCCTTTAATCTTCATTCTTTGACAGATATAATCTTCTGAGATTCCTGTGACATCTGATCTAATATTTACTTATTACATTCTTGTTTAAGTTGAGTAGAATCCTCGAATTACAAATAGACTATTTCATATGCCTTTCAAAAACATATATGAATGAATGACGGGAATTCATTGTCGACGAGTAAAGCGATCAAAGTTAAACTCGAAAGTTAATTAATGATTAACAGGTAAGAGTAAGAAGACTATCGAAGTTGATTTTGGTTGCTCTTAGTTGCTTCCAAGTTAATTCATGATTGGTAAGAGTAAGAAGATTATCGAAATTGATTTTGGTTGTTGTTAGTGATTTTTTTTGTGAGATCCAAGTCGCTTCGGGTTGCTACAGAGATTGTTTCTTCTTATACTACTGTAATTGTTGTTTCGATGCTACAGAGATTGTTTATTCTTATACTGCTGTAATTGTTTTTTCAATGCTTGGAAATGAGATGTTTGGTAGTAGTAGTTTGAGTTGTTGATTCGTGTAATTTGATCAGTGTTATTAATTTTTGCTGGCTGGTAGAAGAATAAAGTTTTATAGTTAATTAGCGATTAACAAGTAAGAGCAAGACAATTATTGAAGTTGATTCTGGTTGCTCTTGGTTGCTTCTGATTTTTTTTTATGTGAAATCGGTCCCGCGAGGGCACCTATCTCAGAAGTTGTAAACATGGTTGCAAAAGTTGCAACTACTCCCTCCGTCCCGCCCAATTGTTTACATTTGAGTTGAACACAGAGGTATATGAATATAAGTAAAGTAGGAAAAAAAGCAGGAAGAATGAGTAAAGTGGCGGGACCCGTCAATATTTAAGGTATAAAGTAAGTAAAGTGAAGGAAAATAGTGGGAGTAGTTGATTTTTATATTATAAAACTTTACTATTTTTGGAAAATTTTGGAATGTAAAGAAATGGACGGGACATCCCAAAAAGAAAAGTGTAAAGAAAATGGATGGGACGGAGAGAATACTATTTATATATTCAAATGTTAATGTTGCATACGTGGTTGATTTTGGTTACAAATATGGCTTGATTGTGTTTTGGTTATCTTTTGTAATGTTTTTAGTTGATTTTGCTGAATACAAATTTGTTATGCAACCTAAGATATTCTAAATATTAAATTTTTATAAGTTACATTTATGGTTGATTTTGATTGATGGAGTTGCATCTGGTTGCATTAGTTGCGGACCGTATTTTTGCAAATATTTTGGTATTTTTGCAAAATATTTTAAAAAAAGATAATATTTTTGCAAAAACGTTTCTGGGATTGGGTATTTCTGAAAAAGCCCAAAAAAAATGAACCATAGTTTTTAATAAAACTGTATTAAAATATTAATAGATTTCTTTGTTAATACTTGCGCCATCTTGCGCCTAATGCCACCGAGAGGCGCCGAAAACGTTTCCGTAAGCGCCGTAAGCGCCAAATTGAATTTAAATAAACCAAAACATCTTAAACTAGAAACGTATCTACTTCAATACACTGTCACCTTAAGTTCGTAAAGTCCAATAAAATTCAGCCAGCTCAGTAAAAACTAGAGTTGTTCACGTGACAAGGCTGCCAACATAACAAATTCTCGTAAAAATATCACACATTCACATGGTCGTACCTTAGCAAATACTCGCAAACACATGTACTTCACTTAGCTGCTCTGTTCACACGAGAACATGAATTTTGTTACTTAATTTTTTATGTCGTGTTTTCGTATTGCATATAAATATCGTGTCAATATATATGACTAGAAGTAGCTGCATTTACTGTTAAGATGGGGATTGATTACTACAATGTGTTAAAAGTAGGACGAAATGCTAGTGAAGAAGAGCTTAAGAAAGCTTATAAGAAACTAGCTATGATATGGCATCCGGATAAGAACAATACAGGTAATAAGATTGAAGCTGAAGCGAAATTCAAGCAGATCTCCGAAGCGTATGATGTTTTAAGTGATCCACATAAGCGCAAGTACTATGATCGTCATGGTGAAGTAGGATTGAGTACTGGACAATTTCCGACTGGTGATTCGGAGAAGAGGTTTAATAAGCGTGGAGCTAAGAATGTATATGAGGAGGTTTTTGGTCGATCGGAGAAGAGTGAGTTTGAGAAATCTAAGTATGATGCTGGTGGAAAGAGTAGGAAGGGTTCAGTTGTGGAGAATGTACTGTCCTGTAATCTTGAGGAGCTTTACAAGGGATCAAACCGGAAGTTGAAGATTTCTAGAACTGTTATTGATGATTCAGGGTAATATAGCAAGTTCAATATATCTGTCATATTATTTTACTGTTTAGTTTTCTTTTATTGTGCTGTAATTTACTTTTCCGCAATCTAGGTGTGCATCATAATATCACATGCCATGCTATTTAATTTGGTGTTTTCGTGCTAGGTTGTGTGAATTAGCATTTAAATACGACTTTGGTTGAATGAATTGAGCGTGTGCTATCCGCAGTAGATTCTAATCTGGAATTCATCTGACACAGTGATTAAGTCATTGAGCTAATTTATTGAATGTGATCATTGTATGGGTGGGTCAATGTAGCATATTCGATGTTCAGGTTTTATGTTCTCTGTTTTGCTGTCTTGTTTGGTACAAGTTGGTATGGCTGTTGTAGGTGGTTCCATTTAAAGAAGTTTGTGCCTGTTGCAATTCTCCAGTCCTGATCCTACAACCATTTAAAAATGTAGCATAATGTATATTCCTTAATGATTTTAGAGCTTTGAGTACTTATAATGTTTGGTTTGATAAATTAACTAGGTGTGATGTTGAGGTTCTGGTGAGTTTGCACTAGGTCTGACATTTCACGATTCCGTGAGTTAGAACTTGAAATTTGGCCCCAGGAAGAAATGACATGATATTACTAAATCAATGTGTCATAAGTCATAATCTAATTTACTCTGCTGATTTTGGTACCTGTCTGAGTGTCTGCAATTTTATTTTTGCCTTATTTCCTTATTGCAGTAAGCTTGCTACTGTTGAGGAGATATTGGGAATACATATTAAACCTGGTTGGAAAAAAGGCACAAAGATCACTTTTCCTGAGAAAGGCAACCAAGAACCTGGTGTTATTCCTGCAGACCTTATATTTGTTATAGACGAGAAACCACATTCAATTTTCAAGAGGGATGGTAATGACTTGATCACTCATAAGAAGATCTCCCTACTGGATGCCCTTACAGGTAAGACCGTAAAACTGACTACCTTGGACGGACGAGATCTCAGAATTCCAATTACAGATGTTGTAAAGCCAGGTTATGAGGAAGTGGTACCTAATGAAGGAATGCCCATATCCAAAGAACCTGGGAAGAGAGGAAACTTAAGGATTAAGTTCAGTATTAAATTCCCAACAAGTCTCACCACAGAACAGAAGTCTGATATTAAAAGAATTCTACGAGGTAGTTGCTGATTAGTACAGACTACATAGTTAATGTTTGTGATGAACACTAATTCTGACTGCATATAGTGTTTACACATTCACTATAAGAAGTAGCTTGTGCATTGCATTAAATTTTAATTTTATAAAGTCCGGAACTTCTTAGTAGCTCATGTTCCCTGTCGATGAAGAGCTGATTTTATGTTTAGGCTTGGCTGCCAGTTTGTATCTGCTCCGTTTTGGGTTGCAGGATCCAAATGTAAGGGCATTTCAACTTGCAGATTCTAATTATACTAGATTTTAGTTAAAATGAAAATCTGAAGTGTTTGTTATAGTACCATCTCCTGTTCAGAAGCATGCTTGCATCAATGATATCTAATAAGAATGGTTCAGTTGAATGTTAAGTTTTTATGGACGAATGTAGGTAAAATGTACTAAAGGGAATATTAAGTATTTATAGAAGTATGTAGATAATGGGTTACTAGGAAGTAAGAACATTCACTGTTTCCATCTATACTGCATAAGCAATTGAGAAAATCAAGCATCTCAGAAGAGCATATCGTGTACTAATCATCACCAATTTACTAGATCATAGATTACTCTGCGACTGCCTCAAAGCTCTTAACTCATAGATGTAAAGTGTGTAGGGCTTCTACATGTGATCACTTGCTACTTTATACCTACGATGATCAGCTTCGATGGCTTTATTTTCAGGAAGACTGATGAGTACTCATCATTCAATTTTTATTTTCTGGGAGCCGAAGGCGACCAAAAGACACCAATTATCATGTTTTACAGGTTGGGTAACTCTACGAACAGCTAAAGGTTCACTTTCAAGCAAGAAGCTTAAAAAAAGAAAATTAGAAAGGTAAGCTGCCATTTTTGTTTCTTATGAAAAACTGAGTAAGATGCTGTTGTACACTAAATAGTTAGAAGTCTTCAATCATCGTATAGGCTTCATAACTGACTGTCACTTGCTTCAATCATTATTTAGAGCCCACAACGTTTACTAGCACTGTTAAGAAGTGCAACAATTTACAAATTATACAATACTAGCCTGGTGAGAAGAGGCCATTATTTCAGGCTAAAACAGATAGTACTGCTTTGTTTATAGTGTGTTTCTTTTGTGTCAAGTGTTGCTTTCCGTGTTTTCTTATTATATGATATCGGCGTCTAATGTTTATAGATTAGACCATGTATTTCTCAATCTTCTTCTGGAGTGCTGCCTTTTCTGCTCCAACAACCTTGTCGACTGTTTTTCCCTTCTTTATCAATACGAATGCTGGCAATGCCTGCACCGCATACTCTTTGGCCACGCCCTGCATAAACCACACGCATCAGAAATTAGCCTCATCCATTTAATTCTGAAACATGAAATGAAAAACGAAACAGGATAGCTCAAGCATACTTCTAACTCATCTACGTCAATCTGGATGAACTCCACTCCCACATACTTAGCAGCAAAGTCGCGTATTATAGGTTCCATGGTGCGACAAGGTCCACACCATGTAGCCGTGAAATGAATAACCATCTTCAAACAAATACAAAAAAGAAAAATATTACTGTCATACTTGGATATAAAACAATTTATGAAGTGCGACATGGAAGATTCAATATGCAACAAATATGTAAAGGTTGGCTTTTGTATCTGACCAGCTTATTTGTTTCTTTGGAGGACTGGAAATGGCTGTTCCATTTAGAAGAGGAACGGAATATTAAGACCTGGCCAGTCTTCTTAGGCATGAACGATTCATTGGCTCCCTTAGAAGCAAACTTATTTGGCATGAACGATTCATTGGCTCCATTTGAAGCATATACAGCAGACTGATTAGCACCCATTTTCTTTTTCTGGATTAAAATTTGCAAACTGGAAAAGAAGAAGTAACTAAGAAATTTCAAAGAACTTTTTTCTTGTTTCCCGCTTTAGTTTGATGATGATAAAGATTGCACAGGCTTACCCATTTTATAGGACTGATAGTGCTGGTGGGAACTTAATGAATTGTATAACTTTGTATTTGATTCGATGCCTTTACTGAAGTCAACCAACAATAGCAAAGATACTGTTCACTACATTACATTATTTAACGAGTTTCAAATTTAAATACTCGCGCATTCATGTTTTTACTCATGTCTAAAAAAAAAAAAAAAAAGGATCTTTCATGTCTTCACTCATATCCGCACCAAAGAACTATAGTCCAACTTACGATACTAGTGATAAATGAAAATATTCGCAATTTTTTCTGGCTGGATAAAAAAAATGAAAAGGAAAAGCCAACGGCCTCAGAGTCTATTCATGGATGCTGGAATTGCCAGTACAGGATTACAGGGTTTCAATTCGAAAATTTACTTTATTCCAATTTCTGTTACATACAGTACTATTGTATAATCAAAATTTTATATAAGCAATACAGCATGCTTTCTTTAATTAATATAATCGACATCTGCGTTCTGGAAAAATTGCTGGCCGTGAAAACATTTCGAGTACAACCAACTAGATGTTTTACATGATTCTCCATTAATAACACACGGTCTCCTACACTACACGATCGATGATGCAATGGACAGAAAGACATTCCCTTGACAAGTTCTAGATGTTTTATTCAGTGCGTTGAAGTTGCGGCGCATCAGAATAAATTGTGGCAAAATGGTGCCCAAAGGCACTTTTTCTCACTTGAAAGCCAGCATAACCTATCAACTTCTTCTGTTTGACAAACAAAAAGAGTGGCAAACAATGTTAACCCACCTGCTGGTTCCGAATTTAAGGATACCTGAAGATTCTGCAGATTCGCTATTTCTAGATCCAAAGCTTTTAGCTCCGTGTTTTCATCTCTAAACACAAGACTGTTTTGATTAAATGAGCAAGCAATAAAACAATCTCACAACATCTTCGCTGAAGAAAACCTATAATAAATCAAGGAAGTAAAATGACTAATACTTGTCAATTTCGAAGTTTGGCATACTCGTAAAGAATGATCACAAGAATATGGCTCAAACAACTGAAGACATCCATCTATGTAAAGAGTGGAGACTGTGGTAGATTCATGTACACCAATATCAACCTGGCCAGGGTAGATTCCACCGTTTGTATATCTCAATATCATCATCATCACTTAATTGCTGAGGCAATATGAGTGGCGTGGCAGCGTTTCATCCCCAAATCACAAGTGGAAAATTAGGTAAAATTCAGAAATGAGCTTCGAGTATAATAACAACGGTAAGAATGACACAGTCACTAATAATTCTTCGGAAATAAAGTTAATCATAAAAGATGCGGTAGACAAAATCCTCGACCGCTATCCCCCTCCGAACTTATAAGCGTCTGTTCTATGATTTATATGTCTACTTGTACAATGCTAAGATTTTATTCAAATAACCCATTCTTTTGAAAAAATTATATTACCAAATATCAAATCACCTGTTACAATCTAATTTCAACATTATACTGTTTCCCAAATTTTCTGGCAGCTGCTCCTTCAGGCTGCAATTTGAATATGTAGCATTTGCTTTTTAGAAACTTTTCATAACATCAACAAGTAAAAAAAGTACAAAATTACAATTGTAAAGTTTTATGTGACAAAGTTACAGGATATATAACCCTCTTGTAACCCTTTCTTTTAGGTGATCACAACTAAAAACAGAACGTAGGAATGTACACAATAAAACTGGAAATAGTATTCCTTTTACAACACTGAAATATTAGAACTTTACAACATCTTCTTCTTCGGGGGCTACTGCTGCAACACTTGATGACTACCCTGAATCCATTGAAGTCTGAAGGATATACCAATAACATCATCGTAAATCAAAGTCATTTTACAAATTAAGAACTAAGTGAGCTACGGATGCTAAAATATCTAGGAAAACAAAAGAAAAAGAAATATCAACTAGACGAGGATGACATATTAACTTGAGTTTCAGTGTGTGTGCATGTGTTAGAGGATGTACTTGGTGAATATATAATAGTTCACTTGTCAGTTTTAGAAATTTCTTTGCAATAAAGCAACGGCAATCGCTATCCTGTCAAAGACTAGTTCTACAAAGTGAAAATAAGAATACCTCCAATACTTGATGAAATGCAAAGAAGCGCAGAATTCCGAAAAACCAACCAAGAGACCGGGTCCAATTCCGGCATGAAACCACATGCGCTCATCATCTGAATCAGAATCAGCTTCGTTGTAGTCGTGAGCAGTACGTGAATCTGGTCATCAGTGCAGGACTTCAAGATAGGTTGGCTACAGAACTGCTTGTTGCAAGCATAGATGGAGGGATTCTCCAGGGTCTGGAGTTGATTTCCAGTCGGTATTCTCCCTGTTAACTCGTTGAAGGGGAGGTTCAAGCTGCTTAAAAAGTGTGTATCCGACAGACTTGTGGAATATGACCATAAAGTTCATTTCTAGAGAGATCAAGATATTCCAAACAATCCAGTTTCCCAATCCTCTCAGAATCCTTCCAGCTAGATGATTACCTTCTAAATTCAAATTCAATAAACCCCGGAGATCCACCAACTCTTGTGGAATCTCTCCACTAATTTTGTTGTTTGACAAATCAATGGAATACAAAAACCTAATGGTAGAGGTGTATTTCAGCTCATATCCTTGAATACGAACTGAAGCATGGATATCAATTATTGTTGTCACCTGTAATCATGGCACTAAAATTGCCAAAACAAGGAGGAATTCTCCCTCTGATTTTATTTTGTGCCAAGTTTAAAACTTGAATTGATGAGTAGTGGCAAAGCTGTGTGGAAATTTCACCACAGAAATTGTTGGAACGTAATATTAGATACTTGAGGTGAGGCAATTGTTCTCCAGACCAAGGGGGAAAAATGTCACTCAAATTATTCTTTCCCACATCAAGTGCGGCCAGCTCTTTCAAATTTTGAAAGGACATCGGCAGTTTCCCTTGAAACTTAATCTCGTGCAAGTTTAAGTAAATAAGATTTACAAGAGAACCCAAAGAAACTGGTATATCAGCAGAGAAACTGTTATTGATCATCACGTTGGAAGCTCTCCTGAAAATTTATTGTTGCAGATAACTAAAGTTTCCAATGATGTTATATTGCATAAAAATAATGGAAATTCACCGGACAAACGGTCATTTGAGAGTGCTAATACCCTCAAACCATTTCGAACTGCTAAAAATTGATAGTTGTCCCACACTAATGTTATTGCTAGATAGATCAACAACGAAGGCCTGAGATAAGAGACACGCAAACCAATCCGTTGGGATGGTATATGATAAACATGTATTTTTCATCCTAATATCATAGAATTGTCTTTGTGTTAAGAGCCAATTGGGAAATTTGGGTCCCACTTTCAAGGATTGAATGTATATATTTTGGAGCTGAAATGGTGGAACCCAATTTTAACTAACATTCAACGTTAAGTTAGAATTTGAAGAAATATCCAACTCAGCCAGTATGGTGAGGTTAACAAAGCGACACTCTGTTACAAAACCCTCCCATGAACTAGAATCAAGAAGCAACCTTTTTAGATTTGATAGTTCTTCAATGCATTCAGGAATGTTTCCACTCAATTGATTTCTATGCACAAACAAATGTTCTAACTTTGACAAATTTCCAATAGAATGAGGGATCAAGCCTCTGAAATTATTATTAGAAAGATCAAGATCAGTAAGTGATATTAATGGTTCGACTTCAATCCATGTAATTGCTCATTCATATTCAGTAAAACTATCTAAATGTTCATACATAATAAAGCTCACAAGTCATTCAATTCCATAAATATTAACTATATTCTAGCTACGACAACACAGAAACATATGACCTTCCTCATTCTCTTTTATGCATTGTTAAGTGTTCTATCAAATTTAAAGTTTGGTTTTGGAAGCACAGTTGGAGACTATCGTTATAGAAGTTGTGTTGAGAGTGAGAACAAGCTATGCTTCTCCTTAAAGAAAGTCTCGTTGATGACCTAAGTTATTTATCGTCATAGACCGGAGATGATTGTTGTGCATGGCATGGAATTGGTTGCGACAACATAACCGAACATGTCATTCAACTTGATCTTCGAAACAGTCTTTTAAAAGGTGATCACTTGCATCCTTCCTTGTTTGATTTGAAACATTTGACCTACTTAGACTTGAGTAATAAAGTTTTGGCCAGATGAAAATTCCCCAATTCCATAGGTCATTCAAGGATCTTACATATCTCAATCTTTCTTACTCCAATTTTGAAGGTTTAGTTCCACATCGTCTTGGAATTAAACCTTTCTAAATTACGGTACCTTGATCTAAGTAATATTGATCATAGTAATTACAAAAGTTACTCTTATGATAATTTTATTTATGTATTAAGCATTAATAGCATGAGATGGTTATTTGGGCTTTCTATGTTGAAATACTTGGACCTCTCCTTTGTTATTCTTTCTAAGGCCACTGACTGGTTTTCCTTCTTTAATATGCTTTCGAACTCAATTTTAGTACTTCGATTGTTTAGTTGTCAATTATCCAACAATATCCCACGTCATCCCCTCTTTATAAACTTGACATCTCTCGTTTCACTTGATATTGGAAACAAAAAATTAAACTCTTCTTTTCAAATATGGTTTCTCAACAACAGTGGGCTTGAACATCTATATCTTGGATCTAACCATTTCGATGGCTCAATTCCTGATTCTATTGGAACTTTGACGTCTCTCCTAGAAATTGAGTTCGAAAGGATATTAAAGGAAGAAAAACAATCAGTGGCCAGGAGAGGTCCAAGTGTTTCAACATAGAAATAACCATGTCATGCTTATGCTTAATACATAAATAAAATTATCAAAAGAGTAACTATTGTAATTAATAAGATAATTGTTACTTAAATCGAAATACCGTAATTTAGAAAGGTTTCCAAGATGACGGGAACTAAAACTTCAAAACTGGAATAACAAAGATTGAGATATGTAAGATCTTTGAATGGCCAAAGAAATTAGGAAATTTTCATAAAACCCAAACTATTGTTACTCAAGTCTTAGTATGTCAAATGTTTCAAATCAAACAAGGAAGGATACAAGTGATCACCTTTTAAAAGACCGTTTCGAAGATCAAGTTGAATGACATGCTCGGTTATGTTGTCGCAACCAATTCCATTCCATGCACAACAATCATCTCCGGTCCATGATGATAAATAACTTGGGTCATCAACAAGACTTTCTCTAAGGAGAAGAAAAGCTTGTTCTCACTCTTGACAGTAAACTTTTGACAGTAAAAAAGTGTGGCACAACGGGAGAGGGAGAGGGAGAGGGAGAGGGAGAGGGAGGGAGAGAGAGAGAGAGAGAGAGAGAGAGAGAGAGAGAGAGGGAGGGAGGCGGGGGGGGGGGGGGGGGGGGCGAGAGAGAGAGAGACTCGTGCTCTGAAGAAGAAGAAGAATTGATAAGAATTTTATAGAAATTTGGTGTGCAGGAATCAACGTGCTTAGTTTCCAAGCAGCTTCATTAGTCTATTAAATTTCCTTGTTTGGTCACTAAATTTAACAAGGTTGAAATGCTGCTGTATGGTCATTTTAATGTAACGACCGAATTGATACCTGAATGAATGTTAGGCACCGCACTACTACTTTAACAATACATGACAAAAGGCAGGGAAGCGCACTTGAAGCTTGGGCCAGAATGATGAACAAAAGATGTATTAAGTTCAGAAGTACGAGTCTATGTCCCAGCAAAGATACAAGAAAATTTATTTTTCTTCTCTTTATCATTCGATAGTGCCAGTAAGAATGGCTGGACTGCTTTTCAAGTTGAGGAGTTTTGTGATTTCCATAACACTTCAGAAGCTCTACGAGAGGGTGACGCCGTGATTCGTCAAGACACAACACACGATAAAGCTTTAAATTTGTTATTTATTTATATTTTAATATTTTGTTTTTCATTTTTAAAACATGATTTCATTTCTATAACCACTTATTTTCACTTGCCAGCATGTTTGATGAACTAATAAATAATTAATTATGAATTTATATAACTACTTATTTTAATTCACAAAAATGGCAAGACAACAAAACTAATAATATAATAACTAAAATATACAAATATCAATTATTCATCTTCTTTGTGTTATTATAACAACGTCGAACAAAGATTTTGTTAGGCAACAATTATATCCTCCGTATAAATAGTCATTCTAAAATCAGTGTTATTAAATGATATGATTAATGTATGCAAAACATTTTTAAAAGTTAAAAATTAGTAAAAGACTTATATTTAATTTAATGACATTTTGAAAAGAATCAAACAGTTTAATAAATAAATAAAACTTGAAAAAATTATTTATATACAGTAGATAATTTATAAAACTTTAATAGACACAATGAGTATCATACGCCAACATGGAATATTTTTTGACTAATAATATTGATACTGTCAGGAGTGTTCATTTTGAGAAGAAAAACCAAGATTACATACCCCTGATAATTTTAATATCTTGGATAATACCAATTATTTCCAAGAAAGGCACAAAGATCACTTTGAGCAAGGCAACCAAGAACCTGGCGTTATTTTAAAATGAGGTTTTAAAATTTAATAATTAAAAATATTTAAATTTGTTTTAAAATAAAATGTATTTTTGAAATAAAAATACATTATTAAATAATATTATTACCTATTTATAACCAATTACTTTTTCCTTAAAATACATTATTTTTTCTAACCAATTCCCCTACTTTTTCAAACATGGCAATTACTTTTTTTAACTAAAACATGTTAGTTTTTCTATTTTTTTCTTACTAAAACCCCCCATTTTTCAAAAATATCACGGACAAACCTTTAGTTATTTATTTTTAAACATATAATATTATAATTATTTTTTAAAAGTTTACCTATTTTAACATGTCTACTTATTTTTCTTAACAAATGCAGTCACTAAGAATATTAAAATATAAATAATCAAATAAATACTATTATATAATAGACGAAACATTAAAAGTTTGGTCGGTCGGTCGGTATGGTACGTTGTGATTTTACTTAATTGCCCTTTCGTGTTTTTACTTAATTAACCTTACTTATTTATAGAAATATATTATTAAATAATAATATTACCTATTTATAACCAATTACCTTTTTCACCTTAAATACATTATTATGGTACGTTGTGATTTTACTTAATTGTCATTTCTTAAATTTGTGTTTTTACTTAATTAACCTTACTTATTTATATAAATATATTATAAAATAATAATATTACCTATTTATAACCAATTACATTTTTCACCTTAAATACATTTTTTTTCTAACAAATTTCCTTACTTTTTCAAATATATCACGGGCAATTAACTTTTTTAACTAAAACATGTTAGTTTTTCAATTTTTCCTTACTAAAACCCCTCATTTTCCAAAAATGTCCCGAACAAACCTTTAGTAATTTATTTTTAAACCTAATATTATAATTATTTTTTTAAAAGTTTACGTTTTTTAACATGCCTACTTATTTTTCTTAACAAATGCAATTACTAAAAATATTAAAATATAAATAATCAAATACCTATTTATAACCAATTACCTTTTCAGCTAAAACACATTATAGATTTTTTCTAACAAAGTCCCTCATTTTCTAAATATATCACGGGAAATTGCCTTTTTCTATTTACTTTTTCTATTTTTCTCACTAAAATCCATTCTTTTTCTAAAAATATCACGACAAACCCTTTACTTATTTAATTTAAAACGTATTTAAATAATTTAAATTATTAAATTTTAAAACCTCATTTTCCTAAAATATCACGGGCATTTACCTTTTTAAACTAAGTATATGTTACATTTTTTATTTTTCCATACTAAAACCCCTCATTTTCCAAAAATATAACGAGCAAACCCTTACCTATTTATTTTAAAATCTGTTTTAATGTTTTTAATTAATTAAAAGTGTTTAGCTATTTTAACATTCCTACTTATTTTTTCAACAAATACAATTAAATAATAAAATAAAATAACAATTAACAATCCGTGCATCGCACGGGTTTTAAGCTATCAATACTATTATATAATAGACGAAACATTAAAAGTTTGGTTGGTCGGTATGGTACGTTGTGATTTTATTTAATTGCCCTTAATTAACTGTACTTCGTGTTTTTACTTAATTAACCTTACTTATTTATAGAAATATATTAGTAAATAATAATATTACCTATTTATAACCAATTACCTTTTTCATCTAAAATACATTTTTTTTCTATTTTTTCTAACAAATTCCCCTATTTTTTCAAATATATCACGGGCAATTACCTTTTTTTAACTAAAACATGTTTCTTTTTCTATTTTTCTTTACTAAAACCCCTCCTTTTCCAAAAATATCACGGACAAACCTTTAGTTATTTATTTTTAAACCTATTTTAATATTATTATTTTTTAAAAAGTTTACCTATTTTAACATGTCTATTTATTTTTCTTAACAACTGCAATTACTAAAATTATTAAAATATAAATAATCAAATACCTATTTATAACAAATTATCTTTTCAGCTAAAACACATTATATATTTTTTCTAACAAAGTCCATCATTTTCTAAATATATCACGGGAAATTGTCTTTTATAATTTACTTTTTCTATTTTTCTCACTAAAATTCATTTTTTTTCCAAAAATATCACAGGAAACCCTGTACTTATTTATTTTAAAACGTATTTAAATATTTTTAATTATTAAATTTTAAAACCTCATTTTCCAAAAATATCACGGACATTTACCTTTTAAAACTAAATATATGTTACATTTTTTATTTTTTCTTACTAAAACCCCTCATTTTCGAAAAAAATAACGGACAAACCCATACTTATTTATTTTAAAATATGTTTTAATGTTTTTAATTAATTAAAAGTGTTTAGCTATTTTAACATGGCTACTTATTTTTTTCCCAATTACAATTAATAAAATATTAAAAAAATAATAATAAAATAACAATTAACAATCCGTGCATCGCACGGGTTTTAAGCTAGTACCTATTTATAACCAATTACTCTAAAACACATTATAGATTTTTTCTAACAAAGTCTCTTCTTTTCTAAATATATCACGAGAAATTGTCTTTTTCAATTTACTTTTTCTATTTTTCTCACTAAAATTCATTTTTTTCTCAAAAATATCATAGTAAACCCTTTACTTATTTATTTTAAAACGAATTTAAATACTTTTAATTATTAAATTTTAAAACCTCATTTTTCAAAAATATCACGAGCATTTACCTTTTTAAACTAAATATATGTTAAATTTTTTTATTTTTTCTTACTAAAACCCCTCATTTTCCAAAAATATAACGGGCAAACCCTTACTTATTTATTTTAAAATATGTTTTAATGTTTTTAATTAATTAAAAGTATTTAGCTATTTTAACATGCCTACTTATTTTTTTAAACAAATACAATTAATAAAATATTAAAAATATAATAATAAAATAACAATTAACAATCCGTGCATCGAACAGGTTTTAAGCTAGTGTATTTTAAGAATAATTAGCTAGAAAAATATGCAACATAAAAACAACTAAAAGCAATTAAAGAAAATTCGAAATGGCCACTATCACTGGTAGAGACTAAAATATAAACCGGGACACAATTTCAATCATGGCACAACACAAGCCCCGGGAGGAGCACCCAGTCACCCACACCAGCGCCTTTAGAAGCTCCGCGGAAAATAACCGTGAAGCGGTATAGTGTTCCCCGATAAATTTACGCGGAGAAATAGGGATCCGTGAAAAAAATACGCGGAGTGATTATTTTTTTTTTTTTAATCCTGACCGTCGAAATGTTGATCAAACGGTTCAAGAACAGATTGTTAAATAAATGGTCCCTCTCTCCGAGAGGTTGGCCGCCTTTCCTAGATCTTCCCATTTCCAAGAAGATCCCGGGCTCGATCCGGTTTAGTATCAAGGTGATTCTGTTTCCTTTTCTATATATATGGGTCCGTGCAGCATTTCCACGATATCGTTATGATCAATTAATGGGACTTGGCCGGAAAGTGTTCTTGCCTCTATCATTAGCTCGGGTAGTCCCCGTTTCTGGTGTTTTAGTCACCTTTCAATGGCTCCCTTAATTATGTGCGAGGAATTGCCCTAGTGAGTAATGGGAAGCGGGCTACTCCCCGAAAATGCCCCGCCCGTAGGTTCCTTTGTCGTTGGGGCTAAAAAGAAACCTTGTGACTCATTCCTTCGGTCGAGCGCTCTTCGGGCGTCGATCAATCTATCACTCAAAATCACAGGCCGCTCTTTTCATTGTCTGATTTTTGGTTGTCTGATCACACTAGAAATTATGTATCTACTTATCGTATTTTTGCCCCTGCTCGGCAGTTCCGTAGCAGGGTTTTTCGGGCGTTTTCTAGGATCAGAAGGAACCGCTATAATAACCACTACGTGCCTTTCATTCTCTTCGATCTTATCTTTGATTGCTTTTTATGAAGTCGCACCGGGAGCTAGTGGCCGAATTCTGCTTTTCCAAAGGACCAGGACCCTAGAATAACATGTTTATTCATGTTATGTATCAGATGGTGAGCATTGTTACCGTTACGCTCGGGTTTGCACTATTGCAATGACAATGCTATTGGTGGACGTCTTCCAGGTTCATCATCATCCTAAGAAAGATGTAATTCAATTTATACTCGTATATATTTTACCAATTATTACTACTTAATTGAGATTCACCTGTATTTTGTAGCGAACCTGATATATTTTTTCTTGACAGGGGATCTAACATCAATTCACACAATTTTCTCAAGGTGAAGTAACAGTCCGGCACCATATTACAAAAAATTTGGTTTTAAAATCTAATAAATTGAGATGAGTGTGGCTGTTGGGGGGCTCTATCCCTCCTTTTGACAGAATTTTCATATCAAGATACCATTTTTGCAGTTCAATATAAAGTCATTGCTAAAAAATCCTTTTTACCAAACAAGTCCTCCATTGATTGAACTACACAAAAGGGTCATGAGTGTGCAACACTCATCTACAGCAACCCACATTCAATCCATGTCTCACACATGCAAAACATGTTTTCACTCGCACCAGGAAAGCTAGTAGCACAAGGTCAAGATTCTGATGGAACTGCTGAACCATTGTTGTTGGAGTTCCCAGGGGCACCCCTACCGCCTCCCCTGCTGCCTCTATTGTTATAATAGTTGTTTCTGGGATAGTAACTTCCAGGCTGGTCATTGTACTGGTTGCGGCCATTCTGGTAAGGCCCACCTCCCCTACGAGGGCCCCCACCACGACCATTGGAATATCCCCTGCGAGCACGTCCACCTCGTTGGTTTTGAAACTGCCTCCGATGATTAAATTGTTGCTCCTTTGATTCCACGTCTCTTACATTTTGTTCCCATTCTGGCTGTGGTTGGGCCGACTCTGATTGAGCTGGTAGCTCTGTGGAGTTTTCAACCTCGTGCTCACCCTACAATAGCAGAAAATTGAAAAAATGTCATCAAGCACAACACTCTAATGCATGCAAATTAATTCCAAAACAGAAGTCATACCTTTTGCAATTCATCAACAGGACCACCCTGATTATCAGGAGATTCGTTCACTTCACGGTTTGCTAAATCTTCATCCTGGGAACATTGACAGGCTAGGGAAATTAGAAATTAAGTTTGATGCATAACAATACAAATGACATGTCAAAATAAATTCATGAGCATGATGGTCTATTGTTTGTGAAGTGGTATATCTTAATGCTTTAAGATTACAACGAGTGTAGAACTCGGCAGAGGAGAGGTGGGACAAAATAAGAGTGTCCAACCATCTACCAGCGGAATGTATACGAGAGAACAAGTTAAAAAGAATATCAAGAAGCTACAAACAGTCATCCATTTTTCAACTAAGACTTGGTAATTTGAGTCTGAAAGTGATGGAATAGCTTGAAAAGCAAACAGATACACATATGACATATGCCCTGTCTTACTACTTCCCAGTCCAATATAAGTTAATTTTATTTAATACCAAGTCAATGACATCAATCTGTTTGGATAAAATCTATAAAATAAACGAATATATGGATATTCCGAATCTTAGGTCTATTGTTGCCTCTGCTATCAGTGAATACAAATAAGGGACAATGGGACTCGCTCAATATAAGCACTATAAACACTTAAAAAGGAGTAAGATAAGATTTCTTGTCATTATAACCTTAGCATTAAAACTTGACACATGCTTGTGATATTGCTATATAAAATTTGTCAGCGATCAAAGCAGTTCATGGTACTGCTAGCAGGATTATCAATAACCACTTTAACCCCAAAAAAATGCACAAAGGAAATCCAAAGTTAACAATCAAAATTATTAATAGATTTACTGATCATTGTCAGAAACCAAGTCTAATATTCAGATGAGATTAGATCAGTTTTTGTCGGTTTCAATGAATGTTTGTATAAATCGATGGATCCAGTTATATCAGAGAACACAACGCATAGTTTGTCGACTAGTGAGAATAGACCGGAGATGAGGAAAGATTGGTAGGGAAAGCTTACTACATCACACGTAAGAATCATTACATAATGCTCTTTTAAGGAATAATGTGATTTCACTAAGTCAATTCACTACAATGAATGCTTAGTAAGAAATATGTTAGGTTTTACTTAACAAAAAAAATAGTGAGGTTGAGGGTTTAGCCTAGTTGTGAAGGCAACTCTCCACCATGACAAAGGTCATGGTTCAATCCTCACTACCATTCCCCTTGCATTAAAATATATAACCTACTAACAAATATGCAGTTTCAAGGCATCAACTATAAGCAAATTGAGGTAAATATGTAGCTATACAAGTGCAGTCCCAGATTTATTTTAAAGGGTATATGACCCACAAAAGCCTCAACAATGAATTGACGCCAACATTAAAACTGAGAAGATCCGGTGACATGCCTACAAATATGATTTAACGACGAAAAAGTATTCATAATACACTATATGCTTGGAAGATATGTGAAATTCAAAAATTAGTGAGTAGGGGAAAAAATAAGACTAAATCTTAGGTGCCAGTATAGTGTGTGCCTAACTCGTTTCTCAAATAAGATTTATAATTAAGTAAGATGGACACCAGTTAATATGCCTTTCTGTAGTTTGTTTTCCTGATAAGTGATAAGTATTGTTAAACACACATTACACAGATATACCCTATATAATTTCTTTAATAAAGAATATACATAAACCTAACTTCCTTTATATTAATCAAAATTAGAAAGAAAAAGGTTTGAGGCCAGAAAAGGGACTACAAGAGAAAACGAACAACTAAAAAACATTTATTAAAAAACCATTTCAAAAGATTGACAAAAACAAGCACCAAATTAGTTACACATAGAGCAGTACACCGTTCAATCGAAAAAACCTAGTACAGAAGTGTCTTCCATATATGGTTTGTTCAGGCAAAAATGGTTGAATCCTAGCTTGTGCATGATAGTTATAAATCCCCAAGAACCCAAAAACAGCAACATGACTCTCTGGTAGATAGAAGCAACGCCACATTGTTGGTGTTGGCAAAATATTTAAAAATATAGTGCTATCTACATCTGGAAGACAGATCAGTGTTTTGACAAGAATTATTGGATACAATTTAAAAGTAGACTCTTCATTTTAAATAATATATCAATTACTAATAAGTACTAATTGATTGACCTTCAAACAAGAAATTGCTAGTAATTCATCTTAATGCACATGTAAGGTTTAGGACATAGGTACGACTATAACTTATGAGTTATGACATAAGCCTGGAAATAACTTCAATTAAATAAATAAGGACAAAATTTTCACCTTTTGCTGATACTGCACATCAAACCCTTCCCCTTGAGCCTGGAAAGACCCATAGTTTCCAGCAACAACTTCAACTGGCGCTTTCATCTCCGGCATTGTTGTAACATAGGGAGAAGCCATAATCTTCGCAATCTTTTCTTTCAAAAAAGCATCTGCACCAACACCACAAACAAATCATTTCAAACACAAAACACAAACAAACCATTCTTAAAAAAAAACCAAAATTCCACTAAAAGAACCCTACAAGTCACATTCGAACCCTCCTCAATCGGCTGATCAGACCCCGAAATCCAAAGCTTAGCATGCTCAACACACTTCTCCAACGCATCTTTATGTGATAAACCCGTATCAAACGGTCTCGAAACAACCAAACTCCCAACTCTCGAAATCAAGTCCAAATCTTTCTCACCTAACAAATCATTCCCAACATCCTCATCCGAAACATGATCATAACTCAAACAACACCCTCTTTCGTGACTTTTCGTCAACAAAACCCTCTCGAAATCACTCAAACTCTTAACATCAAACAACCCCGAAAAATAAACCAACTTCAAAACCTCCTTAATCGCAAAATCTTCATCACCCATCTTCTCAACTCCCTCAATCTCACTCTCCTCTACTACATTCCCTTCACCTTTCTTGACCCGTATCGCGAGATCGATTTCCTCAGCTACAGCATTAGCTAGAGGTTGTCTCAGCTTTTCGAGCTCTTCAAAAGCGACAATAGCGGAGAATTTAGACTTGTAAACCTCTTCTTGTTCTTTGTTCAAGGGTTTGTTTTGAGCAAGTGATTCTTCCATTTGAGCGATGCGATTCAGCTTCTTGCGAAGAGCGCGGAGACGTTTGTTGATGAAATTGAGAACTGGGCCGTCGGATACGTCGGAGCTTGTCGCCGTCGCCGCCATTGATTAGGGTTTTGAGAGGAATTGAATTGGGGGGAGATGAAATTAGGGTTTGTATTTGGGGGTTTTGTGTTTGAGAGTGGGGGATAAATGGGGGGTTTTATAGAGGGACTTTAATTTCTTTTTTTCTTTTTTCTTTTATTTATATTTATTTTTTTTATTTTTTTTATAGATGGACTTTTGAGTTGACAAGGGGTTTGTAATTGGTAAATTTCTAGTTAATGTAGACTTGCTGTGTCAAACTAATACTATATTGCATAGGTAAGTATGATTTATATTTCGATTTAGGAAAATATGGTTTGATGGATATATATATAACTTAAAGATTTTGTTGATTTTTTTTTAAAAGAATTGATTAATGGGATCTGAATAAAGAAAAATTCATGTCTAAGAATTTCACAATGATTTTTGTGGTATCAAAATCCATCAATGAAGTTATATAAAAAGATCAAGCAAATTATGCTAAATTTTAAAATAACTATTTGAAAAACCGCGCTTAGCAGCGGCGTAATATTTTTTTTTTTTTAAACTCTAACAAATAAATTACGAAAATTAATCGGTACTCGCTAATAAGCCGTCCTCCTGTGAACGCTTTCCTTTTTAATATCAAAATCTCAAATTTAATATATTGAATATATATTTGTCTTATATATTAATTTTTATGTTACCATACTCCTTTCTAATGAGACACTCTTTCGTTGAAAAAACACATATATAACTTTACATATTCTTCTTCAAATAAAACTTTTAATTATGTATTACAAACGCTAATTCTACTTCTAATAGAACTTTTAATTGTAAATACTTCTTTTATATCCGGACTCTTCTCCTCTATAAATCGAAACACATATTCTACTTCAAATAGAACTTTGCATGTACTTCTTTTATATTTGAACTCTTCCCCTCTACAAATTCAAACACATATTCTACTTCAAATAGAACTTTTAATTATATATCTTCGCTATAAATTCGAAATCTTCTCATCAATAAATTCGAACATCTATTCTACTTCTAATATATTAAATGATATTTTTTTATTTATCAATATTTAAAATTCTAAAATTTTAGAAAATTAGAAAAATAAATTGAGACGATCTTAGGGGCGCCACCTAACCTTCCGCGTATCTCATTTATATATATATATATATATATTGATATATATATTGATATAGTTAATGGAATCTGAATTGAATTCAAATCAATTTTTAATATCTTAATTTATGGGTAGTGTTATAGTTAAGAGTATTTGAATTTCCAAAATTACATGTAAATTGTTATAAACACATTAATTGGATTTTCATAAATACATTTCTCTATAAAATCATTTTCATAAGTGTAATCAATTTCTTGAAACGATGGCAATCACTATTTTTATTCTTGAAAAGTTTGAGTTATATTAAATTCTTAAACATAGAAAAGTTAAAAGAATTTATTGCTTAAAAACAGTCATAGGACTGTGGTTAACATTTCCCATAAATTATTAATCAAATTTTTTGAAGATTTCAAGATTTATTTTCAAAATCATAACTGATGAAATATTGAAAATAAACTCTTACCATTGGACTAAGGCCCAGAACTTAGTATGGGCTCTTTTTTTTCTGGCTTCTTTATACTTAAAGGCCATTGGGCTTGGTTTCCTCTCATTAGACCCAAAATGAACTCTAATGTCTTAAAACCATTTGAGGAACAAATGAAACACTTTTCTTTGAAAAAATAATAATATGAAAGCACTTCATCGTTCTAAGAAACTATTTTCTAATAGAATATCGTGGCAGATAGATACAAAGAGGTGCCAGTTTCAAACATGTGGAAGATCTCTCTCAAAAAGTCTCTCAAATTATGTCGATCATCTCCCTGGAAAAATACGTTTTGCAATCAAATGCAATTTATTGATAGAATTTAATTGATTTTGATAGATTATGAAAATTTTAAAATTGAATTTGTATATGTGATTGTGCAGATTGCATGAAGTTGTATATGTATTGCAAATTTGTGTATTTAGTTGATTTTAGTTACAAAACGTATTTTTATAAAATAATTTTCAAAAGATAATATATTCGTAAAAATATATATTTTTATCCATAAATATTCTGAATTGAATATTTATGAGTAAAAATCCTAAAAAATAAATTAAATTAAAACTTACATGTTTGAACATAAGACCGCGTCTAAGTAATTTGGTCCACCGATTTATTCAGTCGGCCAGGGAGGTTACGAGCACGGCTTAACATATTGGCGGGCCCATGACAACTATGACAAGATGTGGATGGGTTGATTGGATTCTACATTCGTACCCTGCCCGACTTCACTTTTATCACTAAACAATTTTAAAGTGTACTCCTATTATGAAAATCAACTCTCTTTTTTCTAACAAATCAATATTTATTTAGAGTAGTTTTAAAAATTGTAATTATTTCTCTTTTGGTAAAATACAATTTTTTATGGCCTTCTTTACCATGGATTATGGAACATTCATTCTAAAAGTGCTCACGAGGTTACTAAATAATTAAAGTTTAAGTATGCGTAATTTATATTATCCGAATAGCTTTTCTAGAATGCGCACTTTAAAATGTATATATCATTTTTACTGAAAGGAAGAACAAAATAAATTTTGAGATGGAAAATATAAAAGGTACTTGCAACGAATGTTCTAAAAATAGTTTGATTTTTCAAAAACTGCCAATAAATTTCCGTTTTATCATTTAAAAATGTTTGATTGTTCCCATTTTTAAAAATCCGATTTATCACTATAAATTATTTTTAAATGGCATCTTTTATTATAAATAAAATTAATATATTGAATATATTTAAATTAATAAAATTTATTATTTGAATATATTTTTAATTTACTAATAAATCAATATTCAATACATCAACGGACTTGTTCCAAATTCTAAAATCTTCGCAACTAATGAAGGTGTATGTAAAACAAAACATGTACGCACATTTCTTATCCAAACAACTAGTACCAAACATAAACCTAATAATATTGATACATAAAATTTGCCCCCTGCCTCACTGACAAATACTATAAACTGTACATACAAATATAATTGTCTCTATTTGTCCAAATACACACACACAATTCAAGTTCTTAGCTCAGGAGATTTCAAGATTCCACTTTTAAACTCTCTCTCTCTCTCTCTCTCTCGTGTGTATAGGTAAGTATTATACTGTACTACTTAAGACTTAAGAGTAAAAGAACTACAGTTATTATAGTACACTAGTACAGACAGACTACAGTTACCGAGAAGCTTTCTTTCATTTCATAAATGGAAGTTTGTGGGTTTCAAGAATAGTATCATTTGTTGCTTCACTCTTCCTCCATCTTGAAAAGATTCAAACCCATGTTTTCTATTTACTTTATAGTGTCTCTAGGTGTTTGACGAAATGCCTGACAGAGATGGTTACTAAGATTCTGGCCTCTCATTGCCCCATTTCTCATTTTTCTGTGCCCCATTTGAGTTTTCCTGTCACTTCTTTTATGGGTTTTAGAAATTATGGTGAAAGAAGACATGGGGTTTCATTGGTTTTGAATGGGAATGGTGGGTCTTTAGGGTTTGTGGAGGGGAGAGGGAGAAAGATTGAATCTTGGTGGTGTTTGTGTAAAGGGGGGAAGGGGATTGATGGGGAGGTGGGATTGGAGGCTGAGATTTTGGAGTTTATGAATAATTCGGAGAAGCCCGATAAGTTTCCAACGAAGAAGGAGCTGATTGATGGTGGTAGGATTGATTTAGTTGAGGCAATTATCAAGACTGGTGGTTGGTTTTCATTGGGATGGGAGACTGATGATGATGAAAGTGATGAACAAGAAGAATGTACAATGGTGGACAGTGAAAGTGTCGATTTTGATATTGTCGATTTTCAAGAAAGAGTTGAGAGTCTGCAAGGGAGGATTTCTTTTCAGGAAGATGAAGTAGAGTCCACGTGTTCTTCTCAATCAGCTTCGTCGTCTGGTAGATCACTGTGAGGTTTTTATCTGAATTTGTAGATTTGCTTTCCTTTTTTCCTTCTGTTTTTTGGACAAAGCATGAAATTTTGAAATTCTTTTATAAAGAAGCATTTGAAATGCGAGGACAGTACAAGTTTTTTTAGAATTATTTTGAGATGATTCCTTGGTTCAGAGATGGCACTGCTGAGGATGACTCTGGAATTTTGGGTATTCTTAACCGATTGGAGAAAGATAGAACTTTATCGCTTGGGACGAGTAATGGACATCAATTTAAAGGGTCTAGCGAGAATGGAGATTGCTTTGGGCACTCCATAGATATAGGTGAGCAATTGCTATGCTTTTTTGCCATGTTATATGTAGCTGTCCCATCTTGACTCTATAGTTATACTATACCAGGACTATATTATTATATGCAAAAGTAATTCTCATACCTATTTACATGGTACTTGTGAGATTTGTGGGAATGTCAGCAGTTATTGCAACAGCATCACAACTAAACATGACATGCCCCATATATTCCTTTTGCCTACATCTACATATTTTATGTTGCCTGCAGTATCCCTAATAATTGAAGCCTGTCAGGCAATTGTTTAAATTGCCTCTTTTATATGTTGTTCTGTCATTTTGTTATTGTTATTACATTACTTGTTTTTACAGTAATATAGTAATTTATGTTCTTACATTTATAACATTATATATTGTGTTTGTTTCACTATGAAAGATAAGGTGGAACCTGGGGAAAATATCAGGTCGGGTCAGGTAGCCCCACTAGAAGAATGCTCAACAATTCTGTTAGCAGTCTCGGCAGCAATGGATCTGTATATGACATCAATGATGTAAGATACTCGGCAAACCAGATATGTGGAAAACTTGGAGTAGAGAGCGAGCAGGCTTGAAAGATACTGAGTTTGAAGGTTTGAATTCTCAAGTTCTAATGTACATGTTAAATGCAGGTTTTAGTTTGATCGAATTCTTACTGCTACTTCATTTTATAGCTGCTGAAATTTGTTTCAACGAATGTCAAATAGAAGAAAAAAATGGCCAGTCGCAAGACATGATACTTTCAATAACTGATAGTGCAATTAAAGGTTTGGAGGAAAAGAGCGAGTTTAATCACCGACAAATTCAAATTCGTCTTCAGCATATGGGACGTGAGCTTGCCTCTACACTTCACTTGCTGAGGTCCCAAAGCAAGGATCTTACCTGCAAGGTGGCAATTTAATTTTCTATATTTTGGTTTTTCCTATCGTTGTTACTGTTTAGATTTGACTTGTTTCTATTGCACAAAATTTACACATGCAAATATGACTTTGTGTCACACTTGCATGATATTATTCAGTCACAAAAAGTTATGTTAATAATACCAGACATATGTAAGTTGCCTTACCGGAAGTTGTATCCATTTTTACGTCTGCAGTTTAGATATATGCACATTTATTTTTCCATCACATTTCAGTGGTTGATAGATGCTAGTCAGATCTATTTCCGTGTAAATTTTTGAAGTCAAGCTCTCACTGTCTGTACTTCTGTTGAAACCTTGAGCACTAAAAGACATTCTTTATGTACTAAGTTGTGCTGTGTATTCAGTACTAGTGGCATACCTGTACAGTTTCATTGGTTGGGAAAGATCATGCAAGGAAAAATAATTGTAGAAGTGGTGCAATTGCAAAGCCTTGTTGTAGAATGATAGTTTAATTGATATTATAGATACTGATATGATGGTTAGTTTCATTGACAGCCTTGTATTTTGTAGAACAAGTAAACTATGCTCTACAACCTAAACTTATGTGATGCGGTTAATTGATTGCACTATTTAAGTACACACCAAAATTTCAAGGCAAACGATTTAAGGTTAACTCAGCTGATTACCTTGGGTATCTTTCATGTTTTAGATCTATGTCATAAGATTTGGATGGAGTTGTTTACAAACCGTAAAGAGCAAGAAATATGTCTACCCATTGAGAGGGAAGTGGGAATTCTGTCCTAATTAGTACTAAGTTATGCATGGTTAAGGGATGTTCTCCATGATTTCATTCATGAAGTCGTCAACGAAGAAAAAAGCTACAATACATTACCCTTCGTTGTAATTTTAGTCAGCTGCAGGTATAAAAGATGTTATCCGTGAATCATTACGTTTGTTTCCATAAACTCTTTGATTTGAGAAGCCTGAACAGAATGATTTGATATTTCATATATATACATCTTGTTCTTCTGCACTTTGACTTTTGTTAGTCCCCTGTTAGTTTTGTGAATTGTTTTTTATGTGGTCCATTTTAATTTCACATATCTTGTACGAACCAAAGTAAGTGGTTTGTGTTGATCTTTTTCTAGTCAGTTGTAAAAAGAAGGAATGTTATACATTTTCCACTGAAGGAGGCGAAAGTTAAACTTGACAAACATTTCATTAAACAACGTTTCTTGTTTTGAATCTAGAGTGCATGCTTAATTTTTGGAAATCCTAATTAATCTAAGCAAACATATATCTACAGGATCAGGAAAGCACCTCTGGAGATTTGCATAAGCTTTATGATACATGGGAATTTCATGAAAATGACGTGATGAATGCTCAGGCCAAGTTGCGGTCTATTCGTGCAAAGCTAGCAATATTAGAAGGGAAGATAGCACTATCTATAATGTAAGGAATAACCTATGGTCAATTGGCAATATTTACGTGACTATTTTCAGTTTG
Organism: Heracleum sosnowskyi; assembly: GCA_030848705.1. Lineage (NCBI taxonomy): Eukaryota > Viridiplantae > Streptophyta > Magnoliopsida > Apiales > Apiaceae > Heracleum > Heracleum sosnowskyi. The sequence continues at coordinate 114,496,182 of CM061244.1, read as the reverse complement.
ATCAATGTTCCTCACATTCTTACAATTTTACTGGCAGTGAATCACAGAAGATAGTTGAGGAGAAGCAGAGGAGGGTTGATTGTGCACGGAGAGCCCTGCAACTTCTCCAGACTACCACTATAATTTGGCCTAATACAGCCTCAGAGGTTCTGTTGACAGGATCTTTTGATGGTTGGACCACTCAGGTAAAATTCATCTTGACATAGTCATATTAGTTGAAGTAATTACTTTACTCCTATAAAACATATAGGAAAGCTTGTGAGTTGTGTGTTAGGATTGAATTAGGCCATTTTAAATGTTTTCTAAAAGAAGGTTGAAAATTAATAACAAATTCAATTTTAATTTTTATGATTTTCCACATCATTCTGTTGCTTACTCCTAGGAAAAGGTCATTTGTTGGACATTAAGTGGGGTAAATGATACTCTTGAGATTGACTTCTGATTGAACTATGACCTGGACTGCCATTAATTCAATGTTAATGGTTTTGTTTGCTTATTCTTCGTTGATGAATTATTGTTTCACCTTTCGTTACATTTATGATTTTTGTGTAGCAGAGGAAGATGGAGAAATCGATAACCGGTATATTCTCTGCGACCCTGCAACTGTATCCGGGTAGATATGAGGTATCCCCATGCACATTAGCTTAATGACTGATCCTACAGATATACTTTGGGTTCATTTATAACTCTCATTTGCACTACTTTCCAGATTAAGTTCATTGTAGATGGTGCATGGAGGTGTGATCCCTTGCGCCCCACTGTTCACAACGATGGATATGAGAACAATATACTAATCGTTACATGAGGTAGATACATTTGCACACCAGCAAAGAGTGGATAAACTAATTTAGTATATTGTTGTAGTCAGGTCAAAAGAAATTTTAGGTGTAGGTTTTTCTTGTATTTGTTTTACCAGAAATTCATTGTGAATAACTTTCCCTAATTTGCCTGTTTTTAACCCCGCAATGCTCTGCTAGTATGTTCTAGTTCTCCGTGTAATTGGTTGTTGATGTAAAGACAGTGTAGTTGTCTCATTCAGTCGAACTCATTTCTTGGGCAAGTTGTGTGGAACATTTTGTTTCTAATTTTCACGTAGTATAAAATCAAGCTGCATAAAACTACAACTGAAAATACTATCTTATGTGCATGACGGGATGAGTTCACTAGGGCTTGCATTTAACAACTTTAGGAGGACATGGCAAATCTCATCCTTCGTGCAATTTTACCCATCGGAAACCCGTGCTTGACAAATATGCTTTCAATATATGTCAATCACATGGACTGCAGATTGCCCATATGAAACTTTCTAAATATACCAACCTCACCAATAGCAGTCTAGTTTACTTACTGAACCTCCAAAACATTAACAAAAGTTGAACCGCTGATAAGAATATTAGAGTTTGGATCCCTGAATGAATAGCTACATTCTGATTTACTTTTTCTGGTTACATAAACATTGGCACTAGTGAAAAATAACTACGAGATAGAATTCAACAATGAAAATTCATGTTAAGAGAATATCTGAACACTCATGATCAAATTACTGCAGCAAGATGCCCTAATCATACATTATATGCCCTTTCAAATTCGCCATCAAAATGTATAACATTATAACTCTTAGCATGATGTTGAAATCAACAATAGTTCTCCTTTTACTATGCAAAATTGAAACTTGATATCGCATATGAATATATGATCATTATTAGACGAGATGAATGACTTGCAAGATTTGCGGGGGCAGATGTAAATATATCCATTCAGTAAAATCTGGGGGAAAAAATGGAAATATACCCCTACATAATATCTGGGGAAAAAAATGCAACATGGATCTATCCATTGTGAGCTGCAACTAATTTTACCTCTTTTCTGACTACATCCATAGTTTCTATATCAACCACGTTAACCCTTTTATATGCAAGGTCGGTTCTTCTTCTTCATCTGGATAATCATTTCATTAGTTGCCATGGATGATATTTGTACAGTTTTCTGGTGAGCAGTATAGATAAACAACACCAATTGATGGGAGAAATTATAGAAGTTCTCGGACAGATACATGGATGTGGGGCCTAGTCAAAAGATCCAAATGCGGGCACATCAACACCGGAAAGCTGGACCAGGTCTCCTCATGTCCTTATAGCAAATGTGAATCCACTGCCACAATAAGCTTTTGTGGTAGTTTTAGTGTATGACCCAGAATCTCGCTGATTGAGACTCACAAATTGAGGCATAGTTTGATCACATGTGCTTCCCAGGCCAAGCTGACCATGTTCACCCCAACCCCATGTCATAATCGTACCATCATCTGCATAATGGATTTAAGGATTTAAAAATTAATAGATGTAGAAGCCACAGAATAGTTTTCTAAGAAAATTTCACCTTTTACTATGGCTGAATGCTCAGCTCCTGCTGCAACTTGTAGAATTTTTACACCGTCAAGACCTGGGACTCGCTCCATGACATTTATATTCGTTTCTTCTGTAGCGTGAAACAAATGAAGATGTTACCAGATATGGCAAATTACACAGCAATATGGCGCTAGTTCAGTATATTCTATTATTCCATAATTACAGGCCTTGCTGCTACAAATATCAGAAAATAATTTACGCTAGGTGCATAACGCCATAACCAGAACGAAATACAAATATTATATGCATGACATGAAACAAGTTTGCTAAGACCTGCATTTTGAGTTGCGTTCTTCAGCATGCTTGTCTGAAGATCACCGAGCACTCCATGGCGGGCACCACCAAACATAAAGACATCTCCGTTACCTGTTGAAGATATTATAGGAAAACTGCAATTTAACATGCATTGATGTACCTACCTCACTAAAAGAATTTGACTTCCCTGTTCAAAATATTATACGGCATTTTAACATATATGTATGTGCCTAACTCAATGAAAAAAGTTTAACATGCATGTTTGTACTTAACTCAATAGAAATATATAAGTATACCACAGTCCCAAATTGAATATCGAATGAGCTCCCAGATGCATTTATAAGGAGACATTGTCAATATATATCTGTGTCTGTTGCCTCATCATAAATCATAATTGAACTTGGGAGCAAATTACGGATTCATTCTGGGACCTGTGGCATAACTCAACAATAAAATAAGTTTAAAAATGTTGTATACATCATGTACCTGTTAATACTAGAGCATGATGCCATCCAAGAGCCATCTGGCAGAGTGATGTAGATGATATTGCACTCTGGGGATAACAAATATCCGAACTGCCAGTGAAACCTCTTCCCCAGATGTACATATCACCATCAGCTAGAGTTTCAGAATCAGGTACAACAGTAAAAATTTAACTCAAATGCAAATTCCAATTGTCTAATATAATATAAAAAAATTGGACTATGAAGTTTTTGCTCCCAGGAATTATAAATTACTTGCTTATTTATATAAGAAATTCATATGCAGCCTCTAAGGATTTTAGGGTTATAACATTGACAAAACTAGTTATTGCTTAAATCATGCAAGAGACATTTGACACTTGAAGACTCACTAGATAATGCAGCAGTATGATCTCCATTTGCACTGATGCAAACAATGTTGATATCTTCCAATCCACGAGTACACTGAGGAGTGCTCATATATCTAGCGATATCATAAGGTACACCCAGTTGACCACGCTTTGCAGACCCAAATCCATATACTTGATCTCCTGAGCGACCTACATCAAATTTAATATGATATCATCTTGCAGCTAGAAAGTGCAAGTCAAATATATGCATCCATAGTATCTGATATATATGAAATTAATATCATACAGAATTCAAAAACTATTAGGTACTTTATTCTCACACCTTTTGAGATAGAGGCTCTTAATTCAATTTTATTTTATTTTATATTTTTTTTGTCTAAATAAGAGGCTCTTAATTCTACCTAGAGATGCCATGAATACACATTCTTAGTCATTCTTCTACTTCTATACAGTACTAAGTACTAACTAAAAAATATATCTTTTTAAGATGTAAAGACAAGTCTCTGTTTACAGAGAGCCTAAAACTCTTCATTCCAGAGTTGAACGTGTAAAAATCAATGGCTAGTGGATTCATATTTCATAAAATGCCTTGGGTAAATTATAAATATTGCAAACATAAGTAGCTAACCTCTTAATCAACTTTTCAACACTGCCTTTGATGTTAATTATCAGCAGAGCTGCACAAGCTATAGATCCTCTTCTTTATACATATGAACTTGCTACCATATCAGCTTTAGTGTCTGAATAGTCTACCAGACCATTTTGTTCAATATTTATAAGGAACACAAAATATAAATGATATTACACTATTAAAGTAACAGTTAACTTTCCTTTTTATCACATATCTATATCTGTACCTTCTTCAAACTAAGTTCTCAATATCTCAGACAGAGGCTGTCAGGCTGATATCTAATTTAGAGTTGGAGACTTGTAGAATTAAAATCACAGTGATCAAATTTTTACCTGAACTTTACTATCTCATGATTTCCTTCTGACATTGATACCATAATTTATGCATGTATTCAGGTAACAAATGCCAAGCCATCCAACACTGAGAGAAAAGTGGTTGCAGCGAGTTTATCTTTGTTTTAATAAGGCTATATCAGGTTGTAACTACTGGACTAGGCACATTCATAATAGACAGAAGTGGAAGAAAACCTCTCTAACTGGAATATCCTATTATACAAGCATCAAGCATCACTTACAAAAATTATCTGCTTAAAAGTAATCTCTAATATTTGGTTATTTGTTATTGCGTCAGGCTTATTACCAGGCTTTTCGATACAGAGCTGTCATTTCGCCTAAAAGTATAAAGCACACTACACATCTATAACTATATCTTTTTCGATCTTTGATTTCGAGTCAATGTTTGAACAAGATATAATGTGAACTGGACTTATGAAATAGGAGCTATAGGACTAACTTCCGGGAACAGGTTCATGTTAATAATAGAAACTCCACACGTTCTGATTTCTGATATGGAATAGAGGACTAAGATCATACATTTATAAAAATTTACCATCTTCAAGAGGGATATAGGAACCCTTGTTAGAAGAGATATGTCATTCATCGTCTTGAAAACTACCTATACGGCTATACACAAGAAAATCCCCATTGATGCAACAAAAGAACCAACTGTACCATTTAATGTGACCAGTGAATGGTGCATACCACAAGAGATCTTATTGATAGGTTTATGTTAACGATAAAAACTCTACCAGCTCATAATTTCTGATATAGGATGGGGGGGGGGGGGAGGGGGGGGGGAATTAAAATCAGATATAATACTGTCGCCTTATAATACAAATCCAAAATCTATGGGATTTTATTATTACAATACCTAGTGAGGGAAGGTATTAAACAATCCCCAAAAATGAACTAGGAAGTGGAAAAAAACTTGATCATGGGGTTAAATGTGACAAAATGCGTACAAATTATAAATAGTGAAGAAATTATAGTCCTTCCAAACCCTTAGCACACGCCCTTGAGATTTGGAGACTGCTAAACACACCTTACTAGTTATCTTTTGTTCTTATATAGTTTTGATTAGTTATAATGAATGTCTTGAGATGGGATGACACATTGACGTTATCGATACTTCATAAGTAAACTTCTAAAATTGGCAGTCTCTCATACTCACCACACATTGTAAACAGAAGTAGCTAATCTGAATACATCAACTTTCCCGTCTGATTTGGTGTTAATTTTCAGCAGTAATGTATAATACTATAGTTCCTCCTCTTTTCTACATACAAACTTGTTATGATATCAGCTTAGTGTTTGAAAGTCTACTAGACCCAAAATTTTAAAATTTAGGAGCACTACAAAGTTAAAGATTAAGACAGTAGCGACAACTAATATTCTTTCATATCCCCTCTTCATGAAGGATGAGGAAAAAGAATTGTGATCATCCTTCTTGAAAACTTATAGACCAAAAGAACACATTGATGCAACAAAATAGTTCTGATCGTACCTTTTAACAAGGCCAGTGAATGGCGCATACCACAAGCGATCTTATCAACATGCCTAGAAGCGAAGTTAGAGACAATCAACGGAGTACACTGCGATGTCAACTCCCCATTACCAAGCTGACCAAATGACCCATCTCCACAAGTAAAAAGACAACCTTCATCTAATAAACAACAAACACAAATCGAATAACATTACATTAAACACTGAACATAAACAAACTAACAGCAAGGAATAACACAATGGTGGGAAAAATCAAGAAACCTGAAACAAAACCAGAATGGTTCCAACCAGCAGAAACACAAGTCACAACAAAATCCTGAAAAAACTCAACAGGCTTTGGGAATGAGCAGCTGAGCAAATCCCCATGACCCAATTGACCAGAAGTCCCTCTGCCCCAAGTTAACACCTTTCCACCTATTCAATTCATATATCTTCATTAAACTATATAAAAGTCATCTTTTTGTGTGTGTGTGCTCATGTAACATATGCATCAGTTTACACATTTGCACCTATTCAATTCAAATACAATTTCTTTATACTGTATTAGAGTTGCATCTCTCTCTCTCTCCCTCTATCTCTCTATCTCTCTGTCCCTCTATCTCTCTCTCTCTCTCCCTCTTTATATCTCTCTCTCCCTCTATCTCTCTCCCTCTCTCTCTCTCCCTCTATCTCTCTCTCCCTCCCTCTATCTCTCTATCTCTCTCTCCCTCCCTCTATCTCTCTATCTCTCTCCCTCTATCTCTCTCTCACTCTCTCTCACTCTATCTCTCTCTCTCCCTCTCTCTCTTGATGAATATGTGCATCAAGTTAACATCTTTTCACCTATTCAATCCAAATATTCTCATAAAACTATATAAAAGATGCTTAAATATATATACAAAAATGTGTAGTACCATGTAAAAGGGCAATGACATGAGCACCACCACAGGAGAGAGAAGAGATGGGTTGTTGAAAAAGAGAAGAAGGAAGCAACTGGGGAACAAGTTCATCTTGAAGCCTCCCAGTAGCCAACTGACCATCTGTACCTGCTCCCCAACTCCACACTTCTTGCTTCTTTTCTTCTTCTTGTTCTATTGTTGTTTCCATGCTTTCTGCCTTAAATCCCTTTCTCTTCTTCTTCTTCTTCTTTTTGTTTGTATAAATTTGTGTACAATACAAGTAAATTTTATAATTTTATTAACTTTAATTTCATGATCATGGCACCTATTTTTTAGAAATTCCTATTCTCGCTTTCTTCACGTAATTTCTTCTTTTGTCTATCACTATAAATCTATAATCAAACAAAGCATAAGAAAATAAGAAAGTTTAATAAAATAAATGATTCAGTTATTCTTTTTAATTGATCGAGCCCCTCTACATCCATTTGCATAATTTTAATTGTCGTTTTAAGTTATTCTTAACCATAGACAATATATTTATTCAACTTATGAAAATCTTGGATCATTGTTACTATTTTATAAAGAGCGAAAATACACCGTCTTTATTATGTTAAAATTAAACAAAAATTTATAATTTTATCAATTATTACTTTATCAAGATTCAATGTATCAAGTAGGTATTTAGTTTAAGTAGCAAATATGTGTAGTTTTTACACCAAAATAACCTCAAGGTAGTGATGTTAACTAGGGGCAATCGCGCTCCAGTTTGGTTCGGGTTTGATATCAAATTGGAACTAAATCATAAAAATAACGATTTTTAAAAACTTCAAACCAAATCGTAACCCGTAAACCAGCAAAACCAAACCACTCGGTTTGGTTTTAGTCGGTTCAGATTAGTGAACTTTGACAGTTCTCGATATAATTTGATTAATAAAATTAAGAAATAAAATAATACATTTCCGTTTTAAGTTTTCCAAGATAGTATGATTAATAAAATCAGAAAATAAAAATATTTCTCATATCTAAATTTTTCTTCTTTAAATGTGCATAAATAATAAAAATTATTCCTAAATAACAAAGAATTAACCACAAATAACTAACATTCAATTTAGTTACAACAAAAAAACATTGAATACGAAAAATAATACAAAATCGATTGATATATATGTGATAAGTTGATAACTAAATATTTGAAAAGATTTAGAAAAAATTTAATTTGTGATTCTTCAGATAAAATTACTTTATATTATATAATCATAAATATAAAATCATTATATATACAAGTATATAGATGGGTTCTTATTAACCCGAAATCAACCCACAACCCGCAGATTTTTAAAGTAGTTGAACCAAAATCACAAACCACACTTTGATTTCGATTCAGATCAGTTTAAAATCGAATTGGTTTTTGCAAATTATGCGGTTTAACCCGAACCGTGATCACCCCTAATGTTAACGATAATTAGTACAAAATCTAAAATGTTTAGATCAGTACATTTCATTGAATTACACTTTGATCAACAATACCTTTGGGAAAGAAAAAAGTAAATTCTGGAACATATCACATTATCAAGCAAAACAGAAATCAATCTACTAAACTATAACATCTTTTGATCTCACTCACTCATCTCAATCAACACCCTGACCTTTGAACCAATATCAGCTCCGCTAAAATCTACTTAAAATGCTAAACATACATAATGTTACAAATGGGATCGAACCTGTCATTATTAACTAGATTACAAAATATCATCATAGGCAACGATTTCTCTACCCTTAAACGGAATTTCTTCCAAAGACGGTCCAGACTTAGAAATCTTCTTCTTGTCATAATCTTCATCTCTAGGATTTACAATTGCTGACCCAAGCCTGTTATGAAATCTTCCAAGTCTACTCAAAGGAACCTCGGCTCTCAATAGCTTCGAAGATCCATCTATTCGAACCCCTTCTCTCCATTGGGGCACTGGATCGCTCGCCCTCATTACCTGCACCTACATTCACCAACCAACAAAAATCAATCCCTAACTTCACACAAAGGAATCACCTCTCAGCCATAAAATATTTCATTTTTATAGAATTTCAAGAATCCCAACAAAACGAATCCTAAATTCAAATACGAAGTTTCTTATACACTACTAGCCATGAACTTTCTTTCTTATCACGACTACAAGAGTTACAACAAAATTAAAGCCTAAGTTTTATGAAGTTTCAAGAATTATAAGACATACAAAAACCTCAATTCAGTAAAGGACTCACCTGCTACACACTATTAGTCATAACAATTCAATCCTTCTAATAAATTTCAAGAATCAAAACAAAATTAAACAACAATTCATGATATTCCTAGATTTAAACAGAAACAAGACCCTAATTTCCACTCGCAACTGCTTATAAAAACCCAATCTTTACCCAAAATAACAATAACTGCAATACAATTGAGCCCTAAATTAAAAAAAAAAGAGCCACCTTTAACACACCACTAGTCGTAAAAAAATCCAATATTTACCCAAATCAAGCCCTAATTACCAATAAGGAGCAACCTTAAGGTTTACTACTACAATACAATTAAGCCCTGACATTAACAAAAGAGCCACCTTCAATACACTACTAGTCGTAAAAATCCAATCTTTACACACACTTCCAACAATTGCAATACAATTACACCAAAAATTCAACAATTACAAAACAATCAAACCCCAATTTAAAAAAAAGAGCCACCATTACTACTCATAAAAATCCAATCTTTACACAAAATTTCAAGAATCACAGTAAAGAAACAATACCCAATTAAAATCACAATGAAAAACAAAACCCCAATTAAAAAGAGAGAGAGGGTCTTGAACTTACTCTATTAGAATTAAGAGTGATTCCAAAAGAAGGGTCAAGAGAAGCAGCAATGGCAGCTTCAGCTGACTCATTTGACCGGAAAGTGATGTAAGCAACGCCAGTAGGGTCCATTCTAGTCCTAGAAATTGACCCATAAATCTCAAATCTTGATTTCAGGTCAAGAACTGAGCAATCTTGAGAAAGTCCGGTCACTATTACGGCGGTGGAGATTTTGGGTGATGGGTTTTCCGGGGGGTCATCGGTGGTGATGGGTGGTAAGGGACGACGTCGTTTAGGGTAGTTGTAAGGGACGTGGCGGGTGGTGTAGGAGGGTTTGTCTCTTTTGCGGCTCATGTTTTGTTTGGTTTGGTAGGATTGGAATGAGAGATTGGGGTTGGCTTATATTCTTGTGAGTTCACTCGGTAGTCAATTCTGAGTTGACTCGGTTTATTTCAAATTTTAATGTCATAATCTAAAATTGATGGTTTTTACATCATATTAAGTATTGAATTTATGATGTTTAGCTTGTACACAAGTTAAAGTTTTGTGAAAATATCCTTGTATAATCAAAAAATTTATTAAATTTAAATTATGAAATATTATTATTTAATGATAATATTCTTTTTCTATAACTTTAATAGTGTGGGTCAATACATATATTTCTACTTTCTAGTTATATACTTGTGCGGGTCACAATATCATCTGAAGTTTTACACCTATTTTTGTGTAATATTTAATATTTACGTATGTTACGCTAAATTTTAAATCAATTTAGATCGGAGTGTTCATTGTTAAATTCTATTCAATTTGACCTAGTTTATAATATAAAAATTGAACTGGAATTCGATTCGATTCCGGACAAAAAGATGAACTTTTAGGTTATTCTAAATTCATTTATTGTATAAAATTTCATACTACAAAATAATTAATTTTAGCAAATTTTGATTGTTTATTAGGTATAACTTAGCTAAAAAAGATAATTTATTATGTGTAAATCATTTTGTGTCCGATTACTTTTTAAAAAATTCATATAAAATATATTAGAAACTAATCAAAGCATCAAACATATTTAGATAAATAAATAATATTATATAGCAAAATATATATTTTTAAAAATTTATAATAATATGATATATGAGAAAATTATAATATATTATTATATATCTATAAATTTATATTATATATATACATTTATTCCGTTTTTACGGTTTTAGATTGCTAACAGCCCTACCAAATCGAAATATTGAATTAAATGAAAATTGAATCAGATCCCAATCTACTATATCTACTATATATATATTATACGAGAACAACTTCATTGAACCTGAGCAAATTAATTTCGAGGCTTGGAAACCAAGCCTGCTTTCCGAGCCTGCTAATTAAGTCCAATATATATATATATATATATATATATATATATATATATATATATACACACACAATATACAGCTCCATGGTTTGCGAGGATAAATTGCAGCCATATCTTTGGTCTAATATGCTTTGGATGCATAACTAATGTTTCATTTTCGTTAAAACTTTTTTTGCTAGAATTTTTCCCTAATCATGAATGTGTTTCTCCAAATTTACATTTTGGTGCTAAAATTGTTATCTGATGATATCCGGTGTAAGAAGTTAGCTATCAATTTGGATTTGAAACTGTCTATATATAACTCTGATTTTGGTTGAAAAATGTCAAATAAATTAAGTTGTTTGGTTTTGAAGGTGATCATCTCATCGTCTACTTTGATCAAGGAGGGTGTGTTATTGGATTTTATAATAGCAAGAGTTAGACTTTGATAAATTTTGCATTGAAAGTTTTTTCATCCTAATTAATAGAAAATTTTGGTTTGGTTACTCACTTGTAACTTGCTATGAATTACTTAAAATTTTTGCATATTTGCGGTTTGAGATACATGGATTTATTGAATGAAATGCTAAATTTGATAACATTAATCATTCCATTTTGCTGGCTTTATGTTGATACATATACAAGCCTTAGTTTTTTTTAGATTTTTAATCACCTAAACACAGTATATGAAAGTCTGGGGCAATATCATCACTTGGATCTATAATTTTATTTCCCAATAACAAATTTTTAGAGATTATAAAAACAGATGGTGAGCACAGAAGGACGCCTGCATTGATTTTTCAAGTTATGGGATCGATGTTTAACTTGCACAAGTCTTACCAAACACATATTTATTCTAAATAATTTGTCATCGCTGGATAAGACATTTATGAGTTACATTAAGTCACATATGCTATAATGACATATGATGCATACTTCAGATGAGGTTTTATCAAGTTAATTCATGTAATTATATAAAAATCAATGTTGATTAGATCTTTGCGGGGAAACATCCAGAAAGTGGTAAAAAACCAGCACCAGAAAATAATCAAGTCTTTGTTGTCATCAGTTGAGAACAAAGTTTTGTTGTGGGGGACTTTGGGTGGTAGATTTCTTATTTGTTTTATATACTATATTAAAGAAGTTTAAGAACATAATCTAGAACTGAACCAGAGTTTATTTTTCCAAAATCATATTGCTTTATATGTACATCACGTTGCAAGTAAATTTGAGCACATGATTTGCAAATAATACACCGATGATGATAATTGCAGGTTTAGGGGTTCTATAATATAAAGTCAAAAACTCAGTTTGGATGGAAAAGCTCTTACCACGATTGTTGCAGCAGAGGCATCTGAGACAATGCAGGGGCTCCTGGTGCAGTTCGGGATTCATATCCTTTTCAGGTGCAGTTCGGGATTCGTATCCTTTTCAGATGGACCCTTGCCTATTTCTTCCCCCTAGATTCAAATTTTGATCATATGAAAGTTGTACTAATTTTGATTATATGAAAGTTGTACTAATTTTTGGAATATCTCATAATTTTCTTATATGTTAAAAGAAAAGTGTGGTTATAATGAAATTTTATTTGATAAATTTTACGAGTGGCTAACATGAGTTACACAATCATGCCATGGGTTGGTATTAATTATAAATTTTGTTACCGATAGTGTTTTCATTTGAAGCATGTGCCAGTCTAGAAGATCTAGATATCGGAGCTATCATAACGTACAAAATTAATTTTGAAATATGTTGTTATACAAGAATGATAAGAATTTGTATACGAGGCTCGTGCCTTGCACGAGCACTAATGCTAGTTATGTAAAAATGCTCCATCTTAATTTGTTCTTATGAAAAAAGACCTTAACATATGATTGGGGCTTTTGGTAAGAAGCCCATCTGATCCAAGAAGTAACAAGGAATAAAGGTTAAAGATAGAAAATAAGAACACTACAACCAAACTTATGAAAATTAAAACTACATCGATAATATAATATTGACACAATTTATGTATCAAATTCTTCACTAATACTCCCTCCGTCCCAAAAATAAGTGTCGCTTTGACTTTCTGCACGCATTTTAATGTCTAAAAAAATGGTACTTCCGTAACTTATTTTTTCAATTTTCTTTTTCTGAATAAAATTTTAGATTTTATATTTTTATTCAGAAAAAGAAAATTAAAAAAATAAGCTACGAAAGTATTATTTTTTTAAATATTGAAATGCGTGCAAAAAGTCAAAGCGACACTTATTTTGAGACACATGGAGTACTAGTGAAATAAATATCCTACTATCTATCCATATGACTTTGATTTGTGAAAGTGCTGAACTCTAGGATGGAAAAAAGGAACCAAACACAAAGAAACATTCTTTGCTTAGTCTTTGATAACTTTTTTTTAATCATATTCCTGTTTTTATTCTTTTCTCCAATTGAATAATAACTAGCTTTTTAACTCGTGCAATGCACGTGCATATTCTAAAATATGAGTAAACTGATTTATTCGATTTTTTTTGTACGTTTGCATATTAGAATATCAACTTATGAGTTATGCGACAATAAAATTAGTACAATTTTGTATTACACTTGTATCCATAAAAGTTCTTTGTTCTTTTTGTTATCTTGTGTTTATTTGAACATATTTGTGTCATACAAATCTAATACTTAAAATATGTTAAAGATTATGTATAATTTGATTTATTAGAGGTATAAATAATTACAATGCACATCTATACTATATTATAATAGACGAAACATTAAAAGTTTGGTCAGTACGGTACATGTTTATTAGTACCTGGTACTTTGTGATTTTACTTAATTACCATTACTTATCTATAACAAAAAATTATTAAATAATAAGACATTTACAACCATTTACCTTTTTTAGTTAAAACACATTACCTTTTCAATTTTTTATAACAAAATCACTTCCTTTTCCAAAAATATCACGGGCAGTTACTTTTTTTAACAAAAACATGTTACATTTTCTATTTTAACTTACTAAAACCCTTCATTTTTCAAAAATATCACGGGTAAACCCTTAATTAAAACATATTTTAATGCTTTTAATTTTTTTTAAAAATATAGCAATTTTAACATGGTTACTTATTTTTTTAACAAATGCAATTAATAAAATATTATAACGTAAATAATCAAATTACAAATATTAAAAACAATCTGTGCATCGCACGGGTTTACCTTTTCTATTTTTCCTTACTAAAACCTCTCCTTTTCCAAAGATATCACGGGCAACCTTTACTTATTTTCTATTTTTCCTAACAAAATACCCTCCCTTTTCAATAATATCACCGACAATTACCTTTTTCAACTAAAAAATATTTTTATTTATAACCAATTACATTTTTCAGCTACTTTTTCTATTTTTCTAACAAAATCTCTTTTCTTCCAAAAATATCATGGTCAATTACCCTTTTCAACTAAAACACGTTACCTTTTCTATTTTCCCTTACTAAAACCTCTCATTTTCCAAAAATATCTCATACAACCCTTACTTATTTATTTTAAAACTACTTTAATGCTTTTAATTATTTAAAAAACTTTACCTATTTTAACATACCTACTATATCACGGTCAATTACCTTTTTCAACTAAATTATGTTATATTTTATATTTTTCTTACTAAAATCCTTCTTTTTCCAAAAATATCACAAACAACCTTACCTAATTCTTTTAAAATCTATTTTAATGCTTTTAATTATTTAAAATTTTTACCTATTTCAACATGTGTACTAATTTTTTTAACGAATATAATTAATAAAATATTAAAATATAAATAATAAAATAATAACTAGATAATCCGTGCATCGCACGGGTTTTAAGCTAGTTCATCTAATAATAATATAATGAGATATGGTATATATTAGCATATATGATCATATATTGTCATGTATGTTATGTGTATGTATATATATACGTATGCCTATATGGGTAACCAAAAAATTAAAATCGCTGAATGAAATATTTTTATATATTCACATAATAAATGTATGTATGAATGTATATATGTACATACCTACATATATATGTATGTATGTATATATGTATGTATGTATGTTATACATATTAATTGTGTAACATTTAATATAATGTAATAAATATATTAATATTAAAAGACCAAAATAACCCTGAAAGATATATTAGAAAGAAGGGTAAAATAGTCCACGAATTAAATTACTTAAGAAACCCCCTTGTTATTGTATTAGATATATAACTAGCATAAAAGCCCGTGTGAGGCACGGACCGCTAGCTTAAATTGTGTTTATAAATTATTCTATGCATGATCATTATCGTTAAGTATATGATTGATATATATAGAGTTTTTCTTATTGATGGTATATGTAGCTATTGGGTGCTTACTTAAGTATGTTCAAGTTTTTAATTTAGAAATTAATACGAGTATTACTAATAGTTGTCATGTTAGTGTACAATTTTTTTTGCGGGATAGAATATATACCGGGTGTTCTAGATGAGTTTTAGAACATTGCAATCCTAAATTTTCTTCCAATTCTTCAAGATGTTACATTCTGGAGAGTAGATTTTATTACTGATTTTGATCACAAGCCTTCGTAAATTTTCTAATACTCTACTTAGGTCTTGCGCTTTCAGTTCTTAAAACTTTCTTTCTAACTCGTTCATATCTTATCTTGCAATTTGTTGATTTTAAGCATTCTTTTCCTTTGTTTCGCTTCCTCTATCTTTCAGACTTTCAAAACATCGAATAATTCAGTGCCAAGTAATTAGCCCAAACGCAACAACTTGGGTAATCCACAAACCCACCCCAGGTTCCCAAAAGATCATGATTTGTTGGTGCGATTTGTAGTAATACTTTGTGTTATAAACTGAACTAAAGTCCCAACTCTTCTCGATTTTGAGACTCGAGTGGTACAAACTCCCTACTTAAACTCTTGACGTCATCGTTAGATCTGAACGGATAGCTCATAGGTCCAAGATCGTACATCTCTAGCGATTGTGAGATAATACTGGCTAGTTTATGTCCCCACCTCTGGACCTCAGTCCATTGTGGAATAATACCACCAGTATTCGTGTCCCCACCTCCAGCAACTTCACGAATCAACCGTCGGCCAATTGGCCCAAATGCAATAACACGGGTAATCCACAAACCCACCACAGGTCTCCAAAAGATCATGATTGTTGGTGTTAGAAAATGGAAAGTTTGAGGCATATTTTAAATATGTTCTTGATGAAATTTCCGGAAACTAACGATTGGAGGTTGTTCCTTGTTATGAGAACTTAAACTTTCATGTTTGGATCTAAGACATTTTCTTAGTGTAATCCATAAATAAATTGAGTTGAAATAGGTTGCTTGAAATGGGTTATGTGGGTTGGTTATATTAAAATAACTTGTATCCCACATAGCATTGGTAATGAGAGGTTGGTGGGTTTATATAGAAACATATGCAAGAGTAGTGTACAACTACTAAGGCATGTGGGTGTGCATGGTGTTAGTATGTGCCTCGCGCACGCACACACACGCGCGCCGCCGCCGCCGCCCGCCTCGCCTCGCCTCGCCACGCCACGTCACGATTCGACTCGACTCGAGTCGGGTCGAAGGGCGATTTGGGCGAATGTCTCGGCGTCTCGCGTACGCGAGGCGACCTGGGCGAGGAATTTTATTACCTGTTTATTTAATATTATTTATTGATTTAATTTAACAGTATCAGTATTTATTTGTAACAACTAAACGAACTGGGTCAGGATTTATATTAAATCCTGATGGACCTGTTCGTGGATTAAATCCTGATGGCTAGTGTCAGTATGTGGATCAAATCTTGATGACTACTGATCCTGATGCCTGGGTCAGTACATGGATCCTGACGGAGTTAAATCCTGATGATGGTCCAGTCCTGACGAAATCCTGATGTTCGATCAGGAGTTAGCACCATCAGGAGTTACAGTTCCGTTAACCATCTTGTTAATTAACAATATATAACACATAATTAATCTCTT
The DNA here is from genome assembly GCA_030848705.1 of Heracleum sosnowskyi. NCBI lineage: Eukaryota > Viridiplantae > Streptophyta > Magnoliopsida > Apiales > Apiaceae > Heracleum > Heracleum sosnowskyi. The sequence continues at coordinate 114,479,181 of CM061244.1, read as the reverse complement.
CAAGATTGTTGGGTATAATTACTAACTACACAGCAACAATAGGGCAGTTATATATATTTTGTATTAATAAGAACAGGCAAAAATACCAAATAACGAAACAACCACAAAGGTCGAAACAAAAGTATAATCAGAGACTGAAAATAACAAGACAAGAAAGAACACTTATCTCTCAGGAGCTTTAACAAATACTGAAAGATAAATAAACAGCTGAGTCGCCAAGCCTTCGAGAAGTCTTGACTATTCTTGAAGAGATTATTGCCCCACTTACGCTGTGTTGGCTTGCAGCAATATCACTCCCAGGATAAAACAACACAGATCAATCCACTCACAGTAGTAGAAATGATCAACAGCGACCAGCACCTCACTTCGCCCAAGAACTATGTATGTTATCTGTATGTGTTGAGAGAGAACAGAGACGAATGATAGTTGCTAGGGTTTTCAGAGAGTTACGTATATTCTATATCTTATCTCAACGTTCTCCTTTGTATATATATATAAATATAATACAAAATAAAACGTAATAGACCAAATATTGTAACTGAAGATATGGCATTTAATACTAAATATTCTGATTTAATTACTATAACAGTTGTCATCAGGATTTAACAACAGTTACAGCTCAGTCAGGATTTCCTGGTCCATCAGGATTTGATCATCATCAGTACTCCAAGCCATCAGTTCTGTTCTTTCGTTCAGCCACCCCATTAGACTCTGGTGTGTATGGTGGAGTCACCTCATGAACTATACCATTGCTTGTGCAAAATTCATTAAACAACGTTTAAGTACTTTACCAGTTTGTGTTTCAGCTTCAGTTTTGAACATAATGAATTTTTCTAGTGCTTCATCCTTATGTCTAAGTAAATAAACATAACAATATCTACTACAATCATCTATAAAGGTAATGAAATATCGTTTATTATCCTTAGTCAACATGCCACCAAATTCACATATGTCTGTGTGTACTAAATCTAATACTCCTGAATCCCTAACAACATTATGAAAGGGTTTCCTAGTTTGTTTAGCAGTCACACATACTTGACATTTAGATTTCTTTTCAAAAGCATACTTTGGAATCAACTCTAAATTCATCATATTCTTTAGAGCACCAAAATTTAAATGACCAAGTCTAGCATACCATAAATCGGATGATTCAACACAATTAACAGAAGGTGCAACACTATCATTAATAAAACTGCCCAAAACAGGCTCAACATTTATTAAAAATAAACCATCAGACAAATAACCTTTGCCAAAGAATGTACTAGTATGTGTAATAACTACTTTATTACATTTCAAAGAAAGTTCAAAACCATTTTTAACTAAACAACTTCCACTTATAATATTTCTACGAATATCAAGAACATGGTGCACTCTAGTGAGTGATAGAACACGTCCAGAAGCAAACTTCAGGTCCACGTTTCCTATTCCAAGAACTTGAGCAGCACTAGCATTCCCCATCGTCACTGTCACTCCATGACTCTGTTGATAAGATACAAATAAACAAATATCAGTACAAATATGTACATTAGCTCCAGTATCAATCAACCACTCATGAGACAGATAAGTGGAAAAAAGTACAGGGTTGTAGGTAACATACCCGTCATTGGTTCCAGAGGCAACAACCTCACCAACAACCATGTTAACCTTAGGCCCATCAGTGGTTCCAAGCACAGTATTAGCTTGTGCTCCCACAACAGCTTTTTTAGCTTTCTTTGCAGGACAGTCCTTGCTCCAATGACCAACCTGTCCACAAGACCAACATGGTTTGTTTTTCTTTGGTTTCTTAGCCTTGTTCTTGTCATTTTTAGGTTTAGTGTTATCCTTCTTAGTGACAGCCTTTCTTTTCTGTCCAACAGTCACTACATTAACCTTCGAACTCCCATGTTCAGCAGGCTTCACATGTCCCTGTTTGGACTTGTGCTGTTCCTGCACAGAGATGTCCAACATCAGGTTTGTCCAAGTGATCTCTCCTTTCTGTCTTTTCAGGGAGAGAGCAAACTCTTCCCAAGACTTAGGGAGCTTTTCAATCACAGCCATAACCTGAAACTTTTCAGGAAGGTCCATTCCGGACTCCTTCAAAGCATGCACCAACATCTCAAACTCATGTGCCTGCTCGGTCATGGATTTTGTATCCACCAGTTTAAAATCAAGAAACCTAGCCACAGAATACTTTTCCAACCCTTGCGAGTCAGTATTGTGTGTCTGGTCCAGCTTCTCTCATAAGAGCTTAGCAGTGAAAGAATCAGATGAATAAACTGTTAGAAAATGTAAAGTTTGAGGCATATTTTAAATATGTTCTTGATGAAATTTCCGGAAACTAACAAGTGGAGGTTGTTCCTTGTAATGAGGACTTAAACTTTCATGTTTGGATCTAAGACATTTTCTTAGTGTAATCCATAAATAAATTGAGTTGAAATAGGTGGCTTGAAATGGGTTATGTGGGTTGGTTATATTGAAATAACTTGTATCCCACATAGCATTGGTAATGAGAGGTTGGTTGGTTTATATAGAAACATGTGCAAGAGTAGTGTACAACTACTAAGGCATGTGGGTGTGAATGGTGTTAGTATGTGCCTCGCGCATACACACACACACACACACACCGCCGCCGCCCGCCTCGCCTCGCCCCGCCACGCCACGTCACGACTCGACTCGACTCGACTCGACTCGGGTCGGGTCGGGTCGAAGGGCGATTTGGGCGAATGTCTCGGCGTCTCGCGTACGCGAGGCGACCTGGGCGAGGAATTTTATTACCTGTTTATTTAATATTATTTATTGATTTAATTTAACAGTATCAGTATTTATTTGTAACAGCTAAACGAACTGGGTCAGGATTTATATTAAATCCTGATGGACCAGTTCTTGGATCAAATCCTGATGGCCTGGTCATTACTTGGAGTGAAATCCTGATGACTACTGATCCTGATAGCCTGTGTCAGGACCTAGATCCTGATGGAGTGAAATCCTGATGGCAGGTCCAGTCCTGACGAAATCCTGATGGTCGGTCAAGTACTGATGACACTCCTGACGGACATCAAATCCTGATGGACCAGGAAATCCTGACTGAGCTGTAACTGTTGTTAAATCCTGATGACAACTGTTATAGTAATTAAATCAGAATATTTAGTATTAAATGCCATATCTTCAGTTACAATATTTGGTCTATTACGTTTTATTTTGTATTATATTTATATATATATACAAAGGAGAACGTTGAGATAAGATATAGAATATACGTAACTCTCTGAAAACCCTAGCAACTATCATTCGTCTCTGTTCTCTCTCAACACATACAGATAACATACATAGTTCTTGGGCGAAGTGAGGTGATGGTCGCTGTTGATCATTTCTACTACTGTGAGTGGATTGATCTGTGTTGTTTTATCCTGGGAGTGATATTGCTGCAACCCAACACAACGTAAGTGGGGCAATAATCTCTTCAAGAATAGTCAAGACTTCTCGAAGGCTTGGCGACTCAGCTGTTTATTTATCTTTCAGTACTTGTTAAAGCTCCTGAGAGATAAGTGTTCTTTCTTGTCTTGTTATTTTCAGTCTCTGATTATACTTTTGTTTCGACCTTTGTGTTTGTTTCGTTATTTGGTATTTTTGCATGTTCTTGTTAATACAAAATATATATAACTGCCCTATTGTTGCTGTGTAGTTAGTAATTATACCCAACAGTTGGTGCACTTAGTAGTTGTACTTTCTCTTATAAACTGGACTAAAGCCCCCACATTTCTCGATGTGAGACTCAGGTGTTACAATATGTTTTAATTTAATAATATTTTAATCTATTGTCAATATTAGTTCTTTATATATATATATATTAAAATAATTTTCAAATACAATAATTTTTTTTACTACTAAAATTTTAAAACATAATTATGTTTAAATGACCTGGGTTTGTCTAACTGATAATAATATTAACATTCGTGAAATATTATTTGCTATTATAACTTCAATTCTCATATTTTGTTGCATGAACCCGTGCAAGGCACGGTCATTTTCTAGTGATTAAAATAAAATTTTATTAAATATTTTATTTAGTTATATTTGTACATATTTTGTTCGTCTCGTTATAATATACTTACTTTAATTTATATAGATAATTTGATTGATCGGGGCCTATGATTTTAAATAACCCGGGGTGTATAATGTGATCGATCCGATCATAATATTTTTGTATGCTATATAATATCTTGTCTAAAATTTGTTGATTGGACTATATATTTTTATCTATTTATTTTTTACACAAATTAGTATCACCAAGTATTTTTCCAACCCAAATTTATGTGTTTATATTGTCTAACCTTTTCAACATGACCATATAATTCGTTTATTTTTTTTTGTTGTACTATCTATTTATTTTTATTATCTCATCTTTTAAATTGTTTTAATTCAAAACAAATAGTTTTCATATGTTATATATATATATATATATATGTAATATATTAATCCAATTCCAAATAACTAATTATTTTCTTCCATAAAATGACATTAAAATTCATGTGATAATAATTAAAAATGTCTCATATACACAATGCATCCAATTTAATTATAAATCTACCCACTTTTATTATATCTATTTATATTATATTATTAATACCAAAATATTGAAAGTTTTGTAGTTAGTCGGTACGGTACTCGTATTTTGGTATTTGCACTTTAGTTCTTTTGTTTTTACAACTCAACCTTAATTTATCAAAAAACAACGATTTTGATCAAAATATAATGTAGTCGGTCGGTTAGAATGATACTCATATTTTGATATTTGCACTTTAATCCCTTTACTTTTGCAACTTGACCTTGATTTATTAAAAACAACAATTTTAATTAAAATATATTTTTTAAATACTGTTAAACACAAAATTCTTGAAACACAATTTAATCACGCTCAAACAAAAACACATATATCAATTCAACATCGAGTTCAACAATCACATAAACTATTTAAATTTAAGTTCATATTCGTTTAAAAAAGTATAAATATAAAATAAATTATTAAAATACATATAAGATAACAAATTTAAAAGTCATCTTTGCATTGTACCAGCCCTATGCTTGTATACATAAGAAGAATATTCATAAATATCATGTATACATTTTATCGATATGTGCTATATAATAATGTTTCCGGCGGAGAATTGAGAACTTTTCTGGCGACCGGGAAGAAATATGTAAAAATTTCGGGGATCAGGATGATGTCAGGGATTAGTGTCTCTCTGCCACGCTTCCCAGTCCCCAATTTCTATATTTAACAAAAATATTATATATTTTCATGTATATTAAATAAATTATTGTGAATAAATATGATTTGTATATATATTCTTATAGTTTAAACTTTCAATCCATTTTTCTAATTCAAATTTTTCACATGTAGAATACAATTAAATTACAATAATATTTATTTCATCTCTTATTTTAAATAAATATTAATTTGAATTATTATTTAAAATATTAAATTAAATTCAAAATATAAATTATATATCATGATTTATCAAACTAATTTTATTATAAAATTTTAAAGAGATTTTTTAAAGAGATTTTATAGAAATTAATAAGTATGATTTAATAATTTAAATATATTTTATAGTACAAGAAAAGTTAAACCCTTATATAAGAAAACAGAATATATTATAGTTAAAGTTACACAACCGAAATATTTATTTAAAACTAAAGAAAAGATAAAAATACACCACACTTAATATTGTGTTTGAAACTTAATATAAAAATTTTATAAGATTGGTAGTATATAGATTTGTATGATATTTTAATAATTAAAAAATAAATATTATAAATATCCTTTGCAAACATACTCTAAAAAAGAATTTAATAAATAAAATTTAATAAATATTATAAATCACCTTGATTTTTACTTAAAAGTTTAAATAATAATTAATATAGGATTAAGAATGATGTGAATTTATGTAATGTGATTTTTCACTCAAAACCAAAAGAAGTCATGTGGCTCAAAGGTTATAAGAATGATTTCCTTAGGGAAGACCAGAGGTTCGATTCTGCACAAAAACATTATTTACTCTTTTTTTTTCTTTATTTAAGAGAGTAGTGGCATGTCATGTAATTTCAAAATATAAAAGGGTAAAATTGTAATTTCACAGGGGGTTTATTGGCTCAAAATGCCCCTAAATTATCCCCATGTTCTCCTATTATATATAGAACTAGCGTAAAAGCCCGTGTGAGGCACAAGCACTGCAATAATTGTTTGTCCAAAATTATTTATATATTGAAATAATTTTGTAATTTAAAAATTGAAAAAGGATAACATTTCGATTTAATCTCATATTTTAATAGTACTTTTGTAATATGACATATCAATTACATTAACCAGATATCCTATAACTTGACTAATTTTCATAAAATTTGGATAAATATCTATACGATAATAATCACATGATTACTTTTAATTGGTAAAGTATTAATATGGTTTTCGATGACGTGATCAGAACTTTATCAAATTGAACATTTGAGTATAAAAAAATAAATGTTTTTGCAAAATTGTCAATATACAACATAGGCAGCGTGATTTTAACTTAGTTAGAGTATATTTATAAAAATACGATATATAAGTAAGGCCAGAAAATATTATGAAATCTATTAATATTATGTGAAAGTCGTCCTTAGCTCATTTTTTTCATATATTATATACATATTTTTACACTTTTAAACTCAAATATTTTGTTTTAGTCTAAAGTTTACTACACAATATCGAAGTTCAATTTTAAAATTTTGGTAAATTAAAATACTTTTTATCTTATAATACGAATTACTTTTTCACTCAACTTAAATTTTCACACATATTTTGATCAATGTAAATTATGATTAGACGACCGTAATGACTCTGCATCTACATGATATCTAAGATCAAACTTTTTGGTTTCATCACAGGTTGATCTAAATCAATACTATTATATAATAGACGAAACATTAAAAGTTTGGTCAGTCGGTATGGTACGTTGTGATTTTACTTAATTGTCCTTTCTTAAATTCGTATTTTTATATAATTAACCTTATTTATTTATAGAAATATATTATTAAATAATAATATTACCTATTTATAACCAATTACCTTTTTTACCTAAAATATATTATTTTTTTTATTTTTTCTAACAAATTTCCCTACCTTTTCAAATATATCACGGGCAATTACCTTTTTTAACTAAAACATGTTAGTTTTTCTATTTTTCCTTACTAAAACCCCTCATTTTCCAAAAATATCACGGGCAAACCTTTAGTTATTTATTTTTAAACATAATATTATAATTATTTTTTAAAATTTTTACCTATTTTAACATGCCTACTTATTTTTCTTAACAAATGCAATTACTAAAAATAATCAAATATAAATAATAAAATACCTATTTATAACTAATTACCTTTTCAGCTAAAACACATTATAGATTTTTTCTAACAAAATCTCTCATTTTCTAAATATATCAAGGATTTTTTTTTTTTTTAATTTACTTTTTCTATTTTTCTCACTAAAATCCATTCATTTTCTAAAAATAACACGGACAAACCTTTTACTTATTTATTTTAAAACGTATTTAAATAATTTAAATTATTAAATTTTAAAACCTTATTTTTCAAAAATATCACGGGCATTTACCTTTTTAAACTAAATATATATTACATTTTTTATTTTTCCATACTAAAACCCTTTTTTTCCAAAAATATAATTAGCAAACCCTTACTTATTTATTTTAAAATATGTTTTAATGTTTTTAATTAATTAAAAATATTTAGCTATTTTTACATGCCTATTTATTTTTTTAAGAAATACAATTAAAAAAATTATAATAAAATAACAATTAACAACCCATGTATCGCACGGGTTTTAAACTAGTATATGTTATAACTCAACCATCTTATATTATGTTGATTGTTTGACCAAAATTAAAAAAATGATGGAAGAAGAGAAAATGTGATTTATCTAAAAAACTTTTTAAAGAAAACTCAAAATAACGTATAGTATAATGGTTATGGTATGAGTTTAATTAGAGAAGGCCAGTGGTTCAATTCTCAACACTAATAAAATTTCATCTACACTTTGCATAAATATAAAAGGGAAGATGTTTTTGTAATTTTTAACACACAGGAGCAAAATGTAAATTTATAGGTGTTAAAATGACATATATCAATCATTTAAATTGACAAAAGAGAATTGTAGATTATGCTCAAGCGATAAAAATATTTGTTTGTAATTATATGTTTTACAATATTCTAGAAATAATATAAATCAATATTTATTTACTCTAAAATAAAAATAAAAATGGGAGAAGATGTGATTTATGTAATAAGAGTTTGAAAGTAAACTTAAAACAAAGTGTAGCACAATGGTTGTGGTGCAAGTTTGAGTGTGGAAGATCACATGTTCAATTCTCAAGATTAACATAATTTAAGTTATTTTTTGCATAAACATTAAAGGAGTGATGTTTTTTCTAATATTTCAAAAACTAGGAGCAAAATCGTATAACTTCACAGACATTAAAGTGACACTTTTTGTCCTTGTATTGTGGTTTAATATATAGTAATAGATAGATGCATAGATGAGAATACACGTGGAGGTACAGGGAAGAAAAATATCAATGCAATGTGCGGGCTTACCTTGCAGATCCACTCTTTATCCTATTCAAAGATCTATAAGCCCAATAAAGAAAATAAAACCGTTTGCTTCTTATAAGTTATCGCGTTTCTTACGTTACCGTTTTCTTGACAAAGATCGACAATATATATTAACATAAATATCTGGAATTGTGAACACGTCTGGCATGGCGAGTCCTCCGTCAAGGCTATACTGTGGTCATTATTCATTAATGTAGCCACCATTACATGCAATTGAGATCCTTGAGCTAAATCATTCGGCTTCTTGCTGCTCGACTCTGTTTTCGGTCATATTATTAGACTCTCCAAGTCTTGCAAGCACATTTTTTTGCCTTTTAGCATTGGCTTTAATAAGTGTTGAACCTTAGCCTGCAATGGATGATTATCATATTTGTATACTTTAGTAGGAAGTATAAGATAAGTATACTAATCACATATTATTTCATGTTAACCTTTTTTTTTCTTTCCACTATTGACTATTGGCAGTGAGTTCTTATGCCCATTCATTTTATCATTATTCTTGAACCACCCTATGACCAACATCATCCCATTCGCTCAAAAAGCAACAAAAACATAAATCGGAATCAATTTCTACAATGCATTGGATTCGGATTATCCCTCTCCAACTTTGCAGTGTGAGTTGCAGCTCTAGTCGAAATCAAACGCAAGAGAATCGCTACTAACTCTTGTAATCCTATCTCACCTATAATTTTACGTTGCTTTTTTATGAATCATATTATAATTGTAATTCTTTTATTATAAGTTAGGATAAAAAATTACGATAAACAATAATAAAAATAAAAATAACCTTTATTATTAAGCAAAATCTCTTTCTAACGGTACTTTGTGTTAGTTACAAAATCATGTCTGAACATAGTTTACATAGCAAGCTTATAATACTGGAATGTCATGCTCCAAGCTGGGAAACTCTTTAATCCTGATCATTATGCTTAAATGTATGCCTAGATTTTGTAGCTGCAACTTCTGTAGCTGATTGTACATAGGCCAGAAGTAATAAGAATGTCTAAGAAGAAGATCATCTTTGATCATGCTCCTTATGTTTAGAAAGAAGACCTTTAATAAAGAAGTCACAAGAGTTGAAGTGAAAATACTCTAAGGCTAAGATTAGAGAAGTTCAGAATTGTCTGATTAGAGATGTCCAAATTCGAGAAGTTAAGAAGGAAGACTAGAGAAGGCCAGACAAGCAACTTTGAGAAGTCAAGAGAACTAATTCGAGTTGTCCAGAATTAGTTAAGTCTGAATGCTGATTCGAGAAGTCTGCACCAGAGAAGTCCAACTTGGCGTGATTCGATAAGTAAGGGAAATGACCGATTCGAGAAGTCCAGTTGTCGAGTCAGTCATAGCCAGAGTTATCGAATTCGAAATTTAAGCTACCTGAAGAAGACAAATTCTGAACATCATGACAAAGAGTCAGTAAGCCTTGTACTTCTTTAAGTGGTCCAACACTTTGCAGAAGCGCTTGGGAAGTCTACAGAGTAGCTCAGAGAGAGAAGTCAAATGTGGTCCAGCTAAAGAAGTGAATCTATGTCAGCGAAGAAGCTCTTATACAAATTTTACTTAGACATAGACGGTTAGGACAGTTTGTCACATTCCTAATCTGTAAAAGTGAACTGTACATGTCTCTATAAGTGCAGAGGTCAAAAAGTGGCGCAAGCAATACAGTGTTATGGACTGTTAGTATGGTCCTGCTTTCATCGGCATTAGTGAATTCAATATCCGATACATAGTCTATGCCACTCATTATCCGTGTAGTTGAAAATTATGGGAATTTTGAAATATATGCTTATGAAACCTAAAACCACGAAAGTGTGTTAGTTTTGGCTCTTTTTAAAGCAAAACACATATATACTCTTTATTAAAAGCAGAAATCTCTTCTTAATGGTATGGTATGTCATGTATACCGTGGTATACATCTAATTATTAGCTTAATTATCTTAATTTAATTAGATTAATTCTAAATTAATAAATATAATTATTAGTATTAAATTAAAATTAAATTTTTATATATCCCTCTTAACGGTATGATATATCATACTCTTTATTAAAGCATAAATCCCCTCTTAGTGGTATGTTATGCCATGTATACCGCGACATACATCTAATTATTAGCTTAATTATCTTAATTTAATTAGCTTAATTTTAAATTAATATAATTATTACAATTAAATTAAAATTAATCATCAATAATTTTTTTGTTGTATACAAGGAGTCTACCAACTACCGGGATTCTTCCAACTAAAAAGAGTATAGTACGATATACATATAATTATTAGTTTAATTAGCTTAATTCCAAATTAATATAATAATTATCATTATATTAAAAATAATAATATAATAATAATCATATTAAAAGCCGAAACCCCCTCTTAATGGTATGGTATGCCATGTATACTATGGTATACATCTAATTATTAGCTTTATTATCTTAATTTAATTAGCTTAATTCCAAATTAATAAATATAATTATTAGTATTAAATTAAAATTAAATTTTTATACATCACTCTTAATGGTATGATATACCATACTCTTTATTAAAGCAAAAATCCCCTCTTAATGGTATGGTATGCCATGTATACCGCGACATACATCTAATTATTAGTTTAATTATCTTAATTTCAAATAAATATAATTATTACAATTAAATTAAAATTAATCATCAATAAAATTTTAGTTGTATACAAGGAGTATACCAACTACCGAGAGTCTTCCAACTAAAAAAAAGTATAGGACGATATACATATAATTATTAGTTTAATTAGCTTAATTCCAAATTAATATAATAATTATTATTATATTAAAAATAATAATCATCATATTAAAAGCAAAATCCCCCTCGTAATGGTATGGTATGTCATGTATACCGTAGTATACATCTAATTATTAGCTTAATTATCTTAATTTAATTAGCTTAATTCCAAATTAATAAATATAATTAGTAGTATTAAATTAAAATTAAATTTTTATATATCCCTCTTAACGGTATGGTATACCATACTCTTTATCAAAGCAAAACCCCCCTCTTATTGGTATGGTATGTCATGTATACCGCGACATACATCTAATTATTAGCTTAATTATCTTAATTTAATTAGCTTAATTCCAAATTAATAAATATAATATTAGTATTAAATTAAAATTAAATTTTTATATATCTCTCTTAACGGTATGATATACCATGTATATCGTGATATACATATAATTATTAGCTTAATTAACTTAATATCATTCACTTAATTTTCAAATTAATATAATTATTACAATTAAATTAAAATTAATCATCAATAAAATTTTAGTTGTATACAAGGAGTCTAGCAACTACCGGGAGTCTTCCAACTAAAACATGTATAGGACGATATACATATAATTATTAGTTTAATTAGCTTAATTCCAAATTAATATAATAATTATTATTATATTAAAAATAATAATCATATTAAAAGCAGAAATCCCCTCTTAATTGTAATTGTATGGTGTGCAATGTATTCCACGATGTACATATAATTATTAACTTAATATAATTCGCTTAATTCCAAACTAATATAGCTTATTAGCTTAATATAATGAGTTTAACTCTAAGTTAATATAATAATTATTATTAAATCAATACTCTTTATTAAAAATAGAAACCCCCAGTGGTACGTCATGTATACTGCGATATATATATATATATATATATATATATATATATATATATATATATATATATATATATATATATATATATAATTATTAGGTTAATTAGCTTAATAAAATTAACTTGATTCCAAATTAATAATTATATTATTATTACAAAATCTATACTCGCTCTCGATATGGTATGTCATGTATACCGCGAAATACATATAATTATTAACTTAATTAGCCTAATATAATTAGTTTATGAAGAAAGGAAACTATTTTTTGTTGGAACACAATAGTATCAAAGTCAAATTTTGGTTATATAATGTAATTAACTTAATTGGTTTCCTTTCAAAGTCGGGTTCGATTTGGTACAATTACATAAGATATTCCATTTGATAACATTGTACAATTGAATTTTCCATTCGGTACCACTCGAAGTTTTTAACTTCGAAGTGACACCATTATATTTTTGGTTTCATTCACACAATACCACTTCGTTAATCGATCATTATAAAATTATGGGATTTTCCTTTTGGTACCACTCAAGTGGCACCATTCAACTTTGTGCTTCAGCTCCAAAATACCATTTTTTTATGAATATGATGAATCTATTCAAAAACTTCGAAGTGACACCATTATATTTTTGGTTTCATTCACACAATACCACATCGTTAATCGATCATTATAAAATTATGGGATTTTCCATTTGCTACCACTCAAGTGGCACCATTCTACTTAGTGCTTCAGCTCCAAAATACCATTTTTTATGAATATGATGAATCTGTTCAAACTCCTTGATTTTATACCTCTCAAAATATTGTTGAGCATCTATTTGCCTACCAAAAGCAAGGAGTTTGAACAGATTCCTTAAATTTATCAGATTCATTAATATAGTGATATTTTGGAGTTGAAACCCAAAGTAGAACGATGCCACTTAAAAATAAAAAAATTCGGGTGGTACTAAACAAAAAATTTCATAATTTTATAACAGTTGCCCCAGTAGGTAATTTTAATGTGTCCTATTTCCCTTCTTTTGCAATCAGTTTCGCTACAGCACCCGATGCTCTAGCTAATTGTCTACATTTTCCACGTGTGTTTTCTATGTTATGTAAGGTGGTGCCTAAGGGCATATCAGTTGAAGTAGATTCTTCTTTTTGATCAATCAAAACTCCTTCCCAAACTGTGTGCCCTATGCATCATATAGAAGAACTGTGTGGTATTATGTGGATGAAGTCAAAAAAATAATGGTGTTGTTTGAATGTCAAAAACTTCGAGCGGTACCAAATAAAAAAGCCAATTGTACAATGGTTTGTGGTATCATATGAAATATATCTTACATAATTACCCAAGTTATTTATTTATTTAAATTCTACTTATTTGATTTCACTCGATTCTTTATAATTACATAATTAAATAGTATTTATTTATTATAGACTTTCATCTTAATTTCATGTTTTAATTCTCTACAACTACATATTTAAAAGATACATATTAGTTATTTTTATTCTCAATATTTTATGTTTTGTTTTAAGTAATTTAATTTGGGTGATGATATCATCACCCTTTAATTTTTATTCTCGATCTGTGCTTCGCACGGGTTATCGGCGATAACCCAGTATACATAACTACATAAGTTATATTTTTTGTCACCTAATAGATCAGCTTTTTGTGAATAAATAAACAACTACAACAAGAAGACAAGAATAAAAGTAGTTTTGTCATTTTGTATACAAATACAACATATGTACCTTACTGAATGATTCACAAGAACTACTTCAAATTAAATCTCTCACCCTTGACTTGAAAAATACTCCATCTGGTCTTATATATATTAAAGGCATATGTATAGGCCTATTTGTTAACATCGATGATACAACTCAACTTAAACAAGTTTGTAATAAGTAAGTAATAATTCAATTGTCACAGTCTCACAGGAATCTCAGAAGATCATATCAGTCAAAAGAATGAAGATTAAAGTCATCCTACAGACTTGAAGTAATACTACATTGAAAGAAGTTCAATTATTTGATCAAGCCTCAGTGAAGTACTCAAGGAAGTGGATTTATTAAAGTGACAGATATTTCAGATGTGTGACAACAAATGTACAGGTTACAATGGTTGACCAAAGTCAAAAGCAGCTAATGTACCACAACTTAAAGTCAAGATGAAGAACATAAATTGCAGTTAGTCACTTATAAACCGGACAGTACATCAAGTGTCAAATTCATACAGTGGAAATTCTTCATCAAGTTCAAGTGGTTCAAGGATTGGTTATGCTTTCATGAATGGTTATAAATTCTCTTTTAAATTAGTCATTAATTTATTGATTAAATTAATTCCTCAGAATTAATTTAACAAATTAATTAATTAATTTAACATATTAATTAATTAATTAATTATTGAATAAATTAATTCATCAGAATTAATTTATGAAATAAATTAATTATTAGAATTAATTTAAAATAGAATTAGAATTATATTAGAATTTCTAATATAAAATGAACTGGAATGACTATCAAGGATAGTCATCCCGATAGTCATTCCAAGTCATTTTAACTTAAAAATGAATTGCGATGACTATCAAAGGATAGTCATCCCGATAGTCATCCTAGTTAATTTCAAAGTAATTCTAATTTAATTCATGTAATTATCATAGTCATTCCAGGCTAATAGCATAGTCATTCCAGGCTTATTAATAGTCTTTCTAGACTATTATGATAGTCATTCCAATTGAAAAAGGAACGTACAGATTAGAGATTGTCAAATGGATTAACAATATAAGTATTAGATCAAGACAGAAGCCAAAAAGTGATCAAGAACTTTATATCTTAAGAAAGTTTATGTCAAGAACTCTATCAACTGCCGTGGACATTTTTGATTATCAGTAAATCATTTCTAGCTCAAAGTGTTAAATCCAAACCACTAGAAATCATTTACTTGTACTACTTTGACTATCTAGCGGATCTTTATCCATAGAACGTATCTCGAACCATCGTTTATTCTTATATCTTTTTATTACAAAAATAGATAAATTCATGTCGAATTTATTCTAGATTTCTTTTAATTAGTTTGAGATTCAATCTTGTAATCAGTACCATATTTGTAACACCTTTCAAGTTTAATATAAGTTATATTTAACTTGAATTTTGTTTCATTTAATTCCGCCATAATTTGTTCTTGAATTGTTTAATCCTAAAACGAACAAATTCGATAAAACGGTATAGTTTGTATTCAACCCCCCCCCCTCTACAAACTTAGTAAGAAATTTTAAATTTACATATATTACCTAACTTTGTATGTCGTTATTTGTTTTACCATTTAATTTTAGTCTCATAATTTTAATGCTATTGAATACGCGTCTGACTCTACCTTTTTCAAGTACTGTACTTCTGCTATATATGCTATATATACTGAATGTACATGTGTTTAAATCCCGATTAATTTTTTTAGTAAAATACTAGGTTTTGCAAGAAATATAACATAGTTTATAGGAATAAAGGGAGTATATATTTAGGGTCCTGGTCCTTGACAATCAATTGTCAGGGACGATTTATTTAACAATCTGTTCTTGGACCGGTGGATCAACACTCCAACGGTCAGGATTAAAAAAAATTCTTCAGTCACTCCGCGTAAATTTATCGCGGAGCCCTATCCCTCTGCGCAATTTATCGCGGAGTAATGTACCCGCTCCGCGCTTATTTTCCGCGGAGCTTCTGAAAGGTAAAGTTAGTTCTTTACCCGTTTGAAACCCAATATCCACATGCAAAACCCTAAATCGTAATAGAAAGATACCGACGGGCGATCAAAACTGCGATTGGAGCGATTTGTGGTGCGAACAAAGTGCGATTCGAGCGATGGAGGCTACAAACGATTACGAACAGAGGTATATGTGTAATTTCAGTTGTAACTCGTTTGAATTCGAAGTAATTAAGTGTATGGTTAGGGTTTGTTTATAATTCTGAACTAATTCGTAGTAATTTCGGGTGTAATTTCGGGTGAATTCGAAGTAATTTATGAATTTATTTGCAGTAATTGGATTCTAGGGTTATAGTACTGGTTCGAGTATATGTATGTTATTGGGGGAATTCGAATTGATTATATGTATGTTGAAATTCGAATTGATTATAAGTATGTGAATTGGGGGAATCGTGAATGACATTTGGGTATTTTGCATATTGCTTTGAATTATGGGATTATTCGAAATCATGTGTGATTGGTATACTGGACGCAGATTCCCAAACAAGTTATTTTGAAGTTATTTGTTTGCAGTTTGTGATTCCCTTTCAGTTTAACTTTTGTATATTCGAACTGTTTTTCAAATTCTGTTGGACGGTATAGAGGACGCGGAATGTTGTATGCTGAACTGGTATGTAGTTGTTTGTGTGTGTAGTGGTGACGCGGATTTTGTTTTTGTATGAACTGGTATGTTTGACTTGTGTTTGAGTTGATGCTGAATGTGGTTGTACTGGTTAGGGTTTGTTTATAATTCTAAACTAATTCGTAGTAATTACTAATTCGGGTGTTAGGGTTTGTTTATAATTTATGAATTGATTCGCAGTAATTGGGTTCTAGGGTTAGGGTTTGCTATTATTTGTGAAGTAATTCGAAGTCAATCGTAGTAATTCGAAGTCAATCGTAGTAATTCGAAGTAATTAGGTTATGAACACGAATTCGAACCAATTTATGCTGCTATTTGGAATTAACAGGTTCAATTTAACATTTTTTACGCAGAATTTATGTTAGAATTGTTAAGCCCGTTAAGTGTTTGATAAAATATCATATTTTGTAGTTTCAATGTGTGAATTTATGCGTGTATTTTGTACTATTTATGCTGATATTCAAATTATTGAAATCGATTTTTTTGTTGATAGCAGCGCATCCGAATTCCCTGTTTTATTGAAAATTTTGATAGCACAAATGAGCATGTGTTCGTAAGTTGGATTGATTGGATTTATTAAAATGGACATGTAGTTTTATTGATTCAAATGAGCATGTGTTCGTAAGTTGGATTGTGTATGGCTAATGTATTTTAAATTGTGAATGTTTTAGGCTTGAGGACGTATTGTCAGGCCCTATTAGTCAGATGGTCATATTGGCCAATGCCTATCATGTGAGTGAGGATGTTTGGGATGGTGTTGATAGGGGTACCTTGCAGTGTTTTTGTGGTAATAGATTGATGCAGTCATGGGTGTTAAACAATGCTCAGAAGGAGATATTGAACATGATTGGGTTTGGGTTGTTTGCAAATACAGATGTGGTGCTTCAGAATGATACTGCACTTATCACAGCCTTGGTGGAGCGTTGGCGCTCGGAGACAAATACTTTCTTCATGAGACAAGGTGAGATGATAATGACATTACATGATGTCCATTACATTTTGGGATTGCCTATTTTTGGTCAGCCGTTGGTTGGGTGTGCAATCAAGAATCCTAAATCATATTTTACTAGGAATTGGTTTGAGAAGCTTTCAGAGAAAGAGATTGGTGAGGCAATGGATACGAGATGAGGTATAAATTATACTTGGTTGTTTAGTAGGTACGGGGCAGATCCCGGTACTGACCCGAATAAGATTGTTCTTCACACGAAGGCGTACCTGATGTTGGTTGTGGGGTCAGCCTTGTTTCCTACCAGTAGTAGGAATGTGGTGCATCCCAGGTACATTGCCCCTCTTTACTACTTTGATAGTATTCATACATTTTCTAGGGGTTTTGCAGTATTAGCATACTTATATAGGGGCCTTGAGCATGCATCGAAGAAAGGAGCCAACAATGTCAGTGGTTGTTTGTTCATGTTGATGATATGGTCTTATGAGAGGTTTGATATTGGGCTTCCTATTTCGGATCCTAAACGGGCTACCTTTCCAGTTGCTCAGTATTGGGCCAGGGCCACTGCACCGAAGAAGAAGAAGAAGGGGGGAGCTATTGTTACCGGGGATGAGGCTACTAAGGAGAAGGAGGTGCCTACTGAGGCAAAGGGGAAAAAGGAAGGGAAAGAAGAAGACAAAGGGGAAAGGGAAGACGAAGGTAGTTGAGGAGGATATTGAGGAGGATGCCTTGGTTGAGGAGTCAGTGAAGTTAGGTAAACGACGTAGAAGCGATCTTAGTAAGGGGTCTCATCATAGCTTACCACACTATCGGGCGGAGTTTGATGGAGTTGGTTCAGATAGAGTTAACTGGACCCCTTATGAGGATTTTCACGCTTCTGATGACGAGGATCCACATGAAGATGCTGATTTGGATTGGGAGGATTATGAGGGGTTTTATGCCGGGTGTGCTAGGGTTGCACTTCTACATTTCGATATTGTTGAGTACCAGCATTCTGACCGGGTTTTTAGGCAGTTGGGCTTCAGACAGGGTATCCCTAGGTCCCCCGTTGATATGTCACCGTATAGGAAGGCAAAACTACATTTCGTGAGTTGGGATTGGATGGCTGTATGGTTTGCTGAGATAGGGGAGTGGTACATATTTGCTGATCATCCAGATGATATTGACTTGGATGATTCTCATTTTGTTTCTGAGGTAGACTACATGGCATGGTACGTAGACATTTCTCGGATGCGGGTTGGGAAGCCACAACCCCGTCCACAGCCAGAGTATGCTAGCCGAGAGTTGTTTAACAACTTAAAGGTGCACGAGCTTGTGAGTTTTATTTCATCTCTCTAACGTTTGTTAATATTTCATTTGTACAATTTGAAATGTTTAATGTATGTTGTTTCTTGTTGTAGATCATGAAGGGGTTGGAATTTGCTCAGAAGGTTGATAGTTCGATTCCTCATGAGTATAAGGCGGAGTTTACTAGGATTGCACCCACCTTCTTGGACCCCTTCTACAGCTTCATGAAGGAGGTTAGAGGTTCGGCCTATTAACTCCCCAAGTTTGAAAATGTTGACTTGTCAAGGAAGGGGAAGAGGAGTGCACTGCAAAACATTGCTGAGGCTGATATCATTCACCTAACACAGCCTTCTCAGCATGTGTCAGAGACCCCTACTGTTGCAGTTGAGGCATCTTCTTCAAGGCCGGAGAAGCTTGATGTACGCCGTGTGAATGAAAGAAAATGGCAGATCAATAAGCCTCTTAGGGCGGAGAAGATGGACAACATCAAGTTTCCTTGGGGATGGGGTGATGGGGTGGTCAAGTTAAAGGGGGGGCATCCTGCATAGACTGTTTCATTTAAATGAGGCTGTGATGTTATCGTTGGCATCCGCTACTTGGATAGATAACCGGGTTATCTATACAAACATGGTATGATCTACAACTTACAAGTAATTTAGTAATTAACATGAATTGAGGTTGTTTAATTTTGTAGAATTACTAATGTTGTTGAAGACGTTGCTACGTGACCGCGAGGAAGCCATTGCTTTGGAGCACGTGTATGAGCGAAAGCCTACTTACTACTTCATGGATCCTTTTTTCATGAACTTTGCCAAGGTGGTGGACTATAGGCGGGAAACAACGAGGGTGATCAAATTCTATCTTCACTGGGCCACTTGTGGTGTAGGTCCACCCATTAACAAGGTGGATTTCATATTTCTCCCCACTCATGTTTCTGGAAATCATTGGGTATTGTTCGTTTTCGCCGTGAAAAGTTGGGGGGTTATTCTACTAGATCCACTGTATGATGATGTTGAGTATCCAAATGAGGAAAAAGTCATGGTATTCATTCTTTCTTTATGTTAACTATTACATATTAGCTTTTCTGTTTGTGCTGGTACCAACCATAAAATTATGAAAAATGAGGTTCTGTAATTTTCCGGAAATTTTGTTTTCATAATTTTATGGCTGGTACCGTTTGTGCTGTTGTTATATAGTATTTTGACTGGATTGGTACAAGTGGCACTACGCCATAAGTTCTCATATGCAACGCTTTTTTAATGTGGTTGTAGACCAAAAAAGCGT
This sequence comes from Heracleum sosnowskyi, assembly GCA_030848705.1. Lineage (NCBI taxonomy): Eukaryota > Viridiplantae > Streptophyta > Magnoliopsida > Apiales > Apiaceae > Heracleum > Heracleum sosnowskyi. The sequence continues at coordinate 114,459,021 of CM061244.1, read as the reverse complement.
TGCATTCAGCTTCATTTTCAAAAATGCAACACGAAATGGGCGTTGCATCCGCGGGCGTGGCCTTTGATATGTAATGCAACACTTTTGGTCATCTACTGCAACGGCGTGAAAGTATTGCATTATAAGTATACTGCAACACCAAAATCAAGGAAATGCAACACCAATGAGTGTTGCCTTAAATACAGGGCCACTTGCATGCCACGTCAGCAATGGGGCCCACTCAATGGCCACGTCAGTACCTGGTCCCACTTGCATGCCACGTCAGCAGTGGGTCCCACGTGTTACGTCAGTAGGGGGCCTTGTGCCACGTCAGCAGTGGGTCCACATGCCTTCAGTAATGCAACGCTTTGCACTAGCTTTTTAAATAGTAATTGTCATGTAATGCAACAGTATATTTACTAATGCAACACCATTTTTTTTAAAATTCAACATTAGGAAAAGACAAATGCAACGCTTTAATTAAAATTTTGGCCAGAACAGTTTCGTACATAAAAGAAATCCATCCAAAACCATGCAACCAAATATTCTACATACCAACCGAAGGCACGTCCAAACAACAAAACAAAATACCTAAAATATTCATTACAAATTCTTCAAACGCAAGTGCCAACACCAAGCACGTCGGATGAAGTAGATAACTTATACGTGCAAACTGACCAAGTTCAGATATTAAGAACATTTACATAATTATATTGCTAAAATTCAGTGCCGCCTTGAGTCGTAGGAGTATTATTGTCATCTTGACCACTTGTTGGGGTGGCACTCAAGGGTCCAATATCAAAATTAAGATCTGGATTAGCTTCACGCAGCTTTTCCAACATCAATGACATGTTCTGCTGCACTTTTTGGTTCACCTTCGCCTCCAAATCAGCCTCAAGATCTTGTCTTATTTTTGTGGTCAACTCCTGCACAAAATGCTCGTTAAAGGTTCAAAATAATCATATTACAAGTATGAACAGGAATATAATATGACTTGCATGAAAGAATATTAAAAAATCAACAAGAACAATTATTGATGAATTTAATGTGTAAAACATGCAGCCCTTGTAAAAACTTATCAGAAAGTTCAGTGATAATCTTTTACCAACAAATACGAATACGAAGCACCCAATAGAGGTATGCACTCAATAATTACCAGTCATATTCTCCAATGTCTATCATTTGCAAGCTCAACAATTGTTGGTAACAGAGACTGAGATAACAAGCTATTGACAATTAGTGTACAGAAAATACATAAGAGTATAAAGCCAACTGACAAGGACTGACCTCTCTGCAATCAGGGGAAAAAAATGTCATAAGAACTCCATACAGAAAAGGTCAACCAACAACATTTTCAGTGAATCGATAAAAACTTCAGTCACAGGTACAAGAAAAGGAAGCCCTGCACATTGCACAAACCAAAGGAAGGAGTAAGTTAAAGCGTACAAATTTCATCTAAAACTAACGGACAAACAAAGTGATGTTAAACTTATCCATACTCATTACTCATTACTCATACTAATGTTTTACTCATTACTGATGGATTTTTGATGAGTTGTAACATTGTCCATAGTAATGTTGCTGCAGAAGTATCTGTTCCAGCTACAAACATGTCTTGTATTCAAGAGTCCAACCGTAAATGTTTAGTAGACACTCGAAAAATTGAAGTACTGTGACATCTTAATTTTCTTGTTGAATCACAAATTGATTAATGAGTTATAGTCAGATGTATGAATTATTTTTGTCGACATCAGTTTTGGGGGAATTAATGTATGACTCAGTACTCAAACAAGTAGAGAGACTGTCTATCTTAAAATCCCACAGTTTTGGGGGAAAAAAGCACTGAAAAGACATTAGAGATATTAGGAATTCTTCAATAATTTCAGAAGCTACGAACGTGAAAGAAAGGCAGAAGACAATATCAATGAACAAAGATTTACAGTATTGATTTGGATAAGTTAAAAACTTTACCGTGAGAACAGCTTTGATCTGATCATCAGTGAGTCCAATTTCTTGATTTGGATCAGTCTGAATTCGAAGCAATACATCAACAAGATCTTCATGCTCATCAGGTCCAGACCTGCTCTGGCATTCCCTGTGCTCTTGGATTGCCCTGTCATAAAAGCTATCCAATTTTCTAAATTTTTTATCTAATCTTACTTCGACACCGTTCAACTTGTTAAACCAACCCATCCAGGGAAAATAGTCGCCAATATTTACCATGCCCATTAACTCTTGTGCTTCATTAAGGATTTCATCAAACTCACTCTTGATCACATCCTCCTCACCATAATCTTTTGATGTATTCACTTAACTCTTTTGAATATATATAGTAAACTTTATAAAATTGTCATTATACCATTTCCTAAAAGTCTGTCATATTCACTAAGGTCATATTTAATAAGGTATAACTTTAAGTAATCTTCTTCCTTCGTACACACACCTCAAAAACTAAAGATGAGCTTGGATAAATCCAAATTATTATTGCTTTTCATCATAATTTCTTCTTGCATCGTTACATTGTATATATAAATCTGTCTGGATATTTGTATAACATTTCCCAGAAGCAGGAAGGCCAAAATAAGAAGAGAGGAAGAAGGTTTGGATACAGGGAAGAGGACAAACGGCAGACTAATATGCAAGGACATAACTATAAATAGTTTGGAATGAAAAACCATATGCATTTAGCTTGTAATTTAACCACCAAATTTCTGTGCAAATTTATGTCATACCATCTGAACTCAATAGCCAATCTAAAGCAAAACTTCCACCATCAGATGAATGAAATATTTCTCTGTAATAAAATACACAAAGATTTTAACATCAAGAAACGTGAGGATTTATCTTTATATTAACAGTGACAATTATTAGTGTCTATCCATGCATTTCTTTTCAGCAGTTCCCTACATATCAACTTCTGACTTGTAAAATAGTATTCTACATCCATGAAAGGAGACCCTAATCGTAATTTATACAGTTAATGAATGCCAAATTGGCTGCTGTATAATTCCAACCAGCCTATAGCTTATGACATGCTCCTATAATGTATGGTTTGTGACCATCATTAAGTGAATACATCAAAAGATATTTCATTCAACACTAGAAGGTATACTCAGTAAAACTATTAGACAAACAGCAATTTCCTTTGAGCATGCTTGATATCAAGTCTATGAAAAGTAGGAACACTGGGTATTTACTATGAAGAATTAAGTCAAAATAGTGTTATGCTGGACTTTCATTCAGTTTCCTAATAATTTACCAAACCATCTTTATTCTTCTTGCTGAAAAATAGTAGAAAATAGTATCCCACAAATAGAGATAAGAAACAAGCGACTAATGGTTAGTGTAGAGATAACAGATGAAACTCAACTATAACAATTCACATGCTAGCTCAAACACAACAAACATTTATGGAACTCAGAGAAATATAAAGTTAGCATCTCATTACCTGCTGATAAGCATTTAGACGGCCTGAAGGATCGACATAGTGCAAAGAATCTGGATCTCATGGGTTTCCATTTGATGCTGAAATAAATTGAAGTATTAATTCATGGTACGATTATAAAAGATGTACAAAATGTAAAAAGTATTAAGATATTCCAAATTAATTTATTAGTGAAGTAATAAAAAAATACCAGTAAAATCAACAGCGACCATGAAGTTGAGCTCAAACCCACTACATATGTAATCAATGAAACTGTATAATTGCTTCTCAACAAAACTATCCACGAAAAGCTGACCTTTCAGAATCTACAGAAGTGCAAGAAATCAATTATAATAGACAAGCACCATATGGTAATATGGTTCATACACTGACATGAGTATAATAAATCAGTACCTTTTCACGACCCTTGCGACGAGATGGTAAGATAAAATTCTCACCAACTTTTTCTTTGTGAAGTCTTTCAAAATCGGCAACTGATTTCAAAATCAGTATTAGATGAAGCCCTAAAATTAAAGCCCCAAGTTCAAATCCCTAATTACCTTCAAAATAAAACGAATTAAAAGTGAGTCGAGAGTAAATACTCATTAGAGAAGAAATTAATCGATGTGGATTTATAAATTGTGTTTGTCGAGTGGAGTGTAGAGGTTGTAAATTGAGTTTGCCGAGTATGTTTATCGAGAGAGTATGTGGTGTGTGGAATGTTTGTGGATAAGGTTGTACAGGGAGTAGTCTGGAAGGAGGAAGGAGGGAGTAGTGGTTTGGGAATTGGGGGGAAAAGTAGAGTGCAAATTATTTTGTTTTAGGGGGAAATTATCCGCCTAAAATTTTTTTACTTTGTAACCAGTGTTGCCGGTGTGTTGTGATGTTCTATACTAATTTATAATCTTAAATATATTTTTCTAATCTTAAATTTATTTATTTTTTTGTTAAATACTAATCTTAAATAATTTATAGAGTATTAAGAACATTAAAACATGAAAGATACTTAGGTAAAATATATGTAAAAATATATGTAAAAATAATTTTAATAAATAATATTGATATGGGCTAAAAATAACCTTATAAGTATAATTAATGATGTATTAATTAGACCTAGATTGATGTGTACTATAATATGATTTGCTATATATTTCTTTTTTTAATTTTTTAATTTTTTAATGTTTAAATGTATAAAATTTAATTAGAAAATATAAGAACATGATAGATACTTATATAAAATAGTTTCGATTTTAAAATATATTATTTTTCAAAATTTAAAGTAAAAAAAAGATTTAAATTTGAAGACATTGTATATATTTTGATAATATGTATATTTTTCATAATTCTAAAAATAATATAGTATAATGCAACGCTTTTTAATGGTGTTGCACGTCATAACACTAGCATTCACTCTGCAACGCTGCATTCACATGAAATGCAATGCTTTTTGAGTAGTGTTGCAGAAGACCAAAACTAAGCATAGCTTTTGCAACGCTTTGCTTGCAACCCTCACAAAAAGCATTGCATATGAGCACTTATGGCGTAGTGTGGGAAGTGCATAAAACAGGCAAGACGTGTCAGAAAAAACTATACCGCTCCGCGGAGTGCTTTACTCCGCTCCGCGGAAAAAAACCGCGGACAGTCCATGCATTTTCTAGAAATTATGGTCATCAATTTTCATCTATTTCACTTCTATTACACTCCAAATTACCTAACTAACTTGATTTTGGCAAAAAAAAACCCCTTACAAAGAAGTTTAAATTGAAATTTTCAAAATTGGTTAAAGTTGAAAAATGCCTTTATAACTTCAAAATTTCTAGGAAATCTTTAAGTACATGAAACAAGAATTTGACATAAGGCTTCAAATACTACAATATTACAACATAAGTCATCCAAATCCCCAGAGGTTACATAATGGTTCAAATACTACGATATTACAACAAAAGTAATACAAATCCTACAATATTTTGGTCATCTAACCAAAATATTCTAACACATTCGAGAATCCGGCGGACAAACGGTGAGTACGAACACCCGGAGGAGGATCCTTGTTGATGAACACAACTACATGGTGCAATACTACAACACAACCATCGCGAAGTACACACATACTAATGGCTTTGTGCGTAACAGTGTCATTGTGAAGGGAGACACGTATAGTGCTTGTTCCATCATAAAGGCGGAATCTTGCATACAATCCCTTGACGTTGCCACCATCAGTTACGTTGGAAACCCATCCCTTCACATATTCAACGCGCATTTGATCGCGTGTGCAACCCTCCATAGGCCTCAATTTAAAAATGTCCCTAATGTCCCAATCGGAAAGCCTCCATTTGCCTTCAATGTCCTTACCCAAATTCAATATTGGAAGAAAGTAGGGTGTCACATTATATGCAACCTTTTCTAACATTGTTTCACTAGCCGTCCAAAGCCATGCATCTTTCCAATTGGTTGACCTATAAGCCTTTTCCTTCGGGGGATACAAGTCAACATCTTCCTCTTCAATAATTGGTGGCGGCTCACTAACTTCATAGAACTCCATTATGTCATAATAAGGTGATAAATTGCGACATATTTCATCCAACTCATCGCAAGTTGGTGACTCTATAAACACCTCTCCTTCGGATCTCGGAAGTGAATCACTAACATGTGAAACCGAATGATTATCCGAAACATTACCACCATCCATGTTACCTACACATGACAATAAAAAACTTTGTTAGATAATGTAAGAAGAACAAAATGTAAAGTTAAAAATGGAAAAGTAGAGAGTTATATCAATTACAATTGACCACTTTCACCACCACATTGACCACTTTGACTACTTTGAGCATTTATTAAAATTTCTTTTTTTTTGTCACAAGTTCTAATATCATGTCCTTCAAATCCACATTTAGAGCATTTCCTCGGTGTTTTACGAATTGTTTCGATAGGACTTTTGAAACGAGGGTCTTTTTTCCTTCCTTTGGTTTGTGACACAATGGGATCAAGAATTGGCTCATGCAAGCCATCACCATCTTCTTGAGTTGTTTTCGTGCCAACTTCACTACTTACATGCTCAATTCCATCAACTCCCATATTCTCAAGAATTTCGGTTTCCCGATTGATTACCGAAACAGTATACTCGTAACGCTCCTTTGATGTCATGTTACTATGACAAAAGGTCATGGTGAGTAAAATCATGGGATGAGTCAAATCATGGGATGATGCTACGATGCCATGCTAAGCTTTGATGTCATGCTATGATGTTGTTGAATCTTTCTGTATGAGTCAAATCATGGGATGATGCTTCTTCTCCGGTCAAGTGATAAGGCAACATACCATCAACTCTATTGGCATCCTTTGTCCAATGTCGTCTCAAAAAGGTATTAGGTATTTCGGAAACACATATCTTTGTCAACACGGCTATAATGTGTCGGCAAGGAATGCCCAAATATTCATACATTCTACACTTGCAACTACCACTTAGAGCCAATTTTTTGAATGTAACAAGATACATTATTCTTTTTTCGGGATCCACCAATTGCCTATAGCATTTGTAGTATTTATACTCATCTTTTTCCAAAGAACGTTCTCAATATTTCTCCACAAAGTAAGTTGTAGCTTCCACCAATTGCTCTTGAAACTTTCTAAACATTGTTTTTGTGTAAATGGAAGCACCATGTTGCTCCAAGGCGGTCTTCATTTTTATCCCACGACAAGTTTGACGAGTCTTAAAATCCTCTTCTTTCTCCCTCATAAATTGACTTTCCAAAGCTTTTTGAGCATTTTCAACAAAATTTTTCAAACCCATGCAAGAACTAACATAACAATCAAAAAAAGCATTCATTCCCTCACTCCTTGAAGTTGTTGTTTGTCCCGCGGAAAATGTGCTTCGAATGAAAGCCTTGATCCATTTATGCTTCAAACCGTACAATCCTTGTATCCATGTATTATCTTCCAATTCGTACTTCACAACTTTTGGTCCTTGAGTATTGCAGAAGGGGGGTTGAATGCAATACTGAAAAATTTCAATCTCTGTTTCGACAACTAAAACTAAGATTAATGTTTATCAGTAGAAGAAATGCAATCACAAGTAGATTACTCACAAAATAAATGTTTTATTTATTTTGCAAAGTGTTGCTACAACCTTGAGAAAAGTGTGTCTTTCTCAAGCTTCAAATTCTTCAGATCTCAGAGACTTAGAATAAGAGATAGTCTAAGTATACAAATCCTATCTCTATCACACGGGTTTGTGGAGCTGCTGTCATTATCTTGTGGCAGCTCCTTCCAACTTGCACACCCATGTGACTTTCCTAAATTGCTATACAATCAAAGTTATCAATACATAAAAAGCAATCTAGATACATTTTAAGTTAAGCTAACACAATCCCAATAGATGTTGATTTGTCATACTCTTGAATCAGTAAGCTTTGTCTTGTTATCTCCAAAACTTCTGTCGTAGTCTTTGCAGGACTGATAAAGTGTTGGGATACTGCAACACACATGTTTCTTGAACTTCCAAACTGTCACATGTTTGACTGGGTAGATCCCCAATTCAAAGTTTATCCCTTTGAGATAGTATCATGCACTGTCAAGTTTGCTGTCATAAGAATGCGCTTTTGGTGACAGTATGAAATCCCCGCAATAGTTGTTGTCAGGAGTTCCAAACTTGCTGTCAGGAGAATAGAAAGTTGTTGTCTCAAGGCTTTCGCCAATGTTGCTGTCAGAGAGAATATGTTGTCATGACTTGCAACATGCTGTCTTCTTGTAACCTTAATGTCAATGATATGACAATAACTTCTATTCTTGCTGTCGACCTGATGTACTTCTTGAGGCTTGAACAAATGAATGAACTTCTTCCAAGATATACAAACAATTTTTTTACAGCAAATTAAATGGCTACAAGAACATACTCTGGCTGTGACAGTATGTTCTACTTAATAAAATTAAGTATTACTAAACACAAAGTTAAGTTGTCTTCTAAGTTATCACCCATAAATCCTAACAATCTCCCCCAATTTGTTTTTATGGTCAATAACAACAAATTTACAAACTATACATGCTGACAACTTAACTAACAAAGATTAGAATGGCTACAAACATAATTGATCCTGAATGATTGAGCAGATATCGAGTTTTTACCTAGTTTGAGCTTAAGATATTCTTTTTTGCCTGCCTTCTCCCTCTCTTATGAGAGCTTCTTCTACACATCTTTTGAGACCATCCACCAGAGGTATTTCAATAGGAGAAACTACATCATCCTCAATTTCATCAATGTGCTGTTGAGCTGTTCTAGAGCTGACATTTTGAGCATCTTGGAGATCCATCCACAAATCTTGACCAAAGACATAGATTTTGAATTTTAAGATGCCTTGATCAAGCTTGAATCTTCTGCCAGTAAATGCATTTAGAGTTGTCCTTCTTGCCCTGTCCAGATTTGAGTCTTCACCTTTTCTTCTATGAAGAATGTCTTCTAGTTCAAAAGAACACAACATTTCTAGATGGTGAGTTGATCCAACCACCAGGAATTTTAACTCTTTCAGTACACTGGTTTTGAGCTTGTGGAAGCTGTCCAAATAAATTTCTTCCCTTCCATGCTTGATTCTCAGAGGATTTTCTAGCACATAGGGTTGAAAGTTGGGTTCTTTACTCTTCATCTGGTTCAGATTCTTGTATTTGCTCAAGAGTTCTGCTTCCACTTCCTCAACAGACTGATCATGTGCAGCTTTGGTTGGTCTCTTTTGACTTGGCTTGGCTTGCTCTTCTTCTTCAGGGAGATCATCTTCATTGTCAATTATTTCTTCATCAGAGTGCTCTACTAAGTTAGAAATATCAACATCATCATGCTCTACCAAATTTCCATGTTTCTGATAGAATTCATCATCTCTTTCAACTTTATACTTCAGAACATGCTCCATGACTTTATTGGGTATATTGTCATAACCTAGCAGTAGATTCACCATTCTCTCTAAGAAGAAATAATCAATTCTTCTTGTGACTTTCTTCTTTGTGAGTGAGTGGTCTTCATTTACTACATATGAATCAAGTTCCATAGTGAAGTCTTTTTCAACCCTTACTGATTTGGATCTATCATACCAAATGACATACATGTTTGCTTCATTGTTGTCATCCAACTTCACTTCAACATCCTTGATTTCTAGAGCCTCTTTTCTCAGCAAGTCAAAATTGTTGTAGAGTTTTGCTTGGATTGGTTTCCGCATATTCATGCCAAGTCCTGTAGAATTTTCTTTCCCTGAGTACTTTGTTTTTCCTTTCTTTGCTCTAGTGGTCTTCTCAGTTTCAGGTTCCTGTCTAGAAAACCAAGCTTTAACTAAGGATTTTATCCTTTTAGGCTTGACTCCTTGCTTGGTTTCATCCTTGACAGCATCTTCCATAACAGTCTCTTTGCTGACAACATCTTTCATGACAGTGTCCTCCATGACAGTATCTTTGCTGACAACATCTTCCATGACAGAATCTTCCTTGATAGCTTCTTTGGTGACAACATCTTTTTCAGCATTGATACTGTCAATTGCACACCTTAAGATGTTTGCCTCCAAAGCTTCAAGTGTTTCAATCTCCTCCTCTTCTGTAGCACCAGCATCTTTCTTTTCTTGTTCAGGAGCTACTTCCTTAATTTCATCCCGGGCTTGATTTCCAACTTTCCCAGCAGCCCTTCCACCAGCATTCCTTGCCACACCAGATCCTCCACTTCCATCCAACACATCATTATCATCAAGAGAGTCATCAAAAGCACAGCTTTCACCTTGATCAGTTCTTTTGGCATTGGCCTTAGAGATTAACTCCTTTACTTTAGATCTTAGCTTCTTCTCTCTATTTGCCAGTAATTTGTGAATTGATTTGACAGCTTGAACTCTCTCTTTTGTTGATTTTAGAGTTGAGAATCATATTTAGCACCTTCATTATTGACTTTGTCTCCATTGTTGAAGTGCCCTTTAGATTCAGATATGCACACCTTCTTGACTTTGTGGACCACTTGATGGGGGCTCATCCATGATAGGAGATGGATGATCAAAACCTGAAGGGTTGGGACTGTCCCCCTCTCTAGGTTGTGAAAAAGAAACAATAGATGGATCAGGGAAGGAAGAAGGTGAAAGTGGAGAAGAGAATATTGGTTGCTTCATAGAGTGAACTTGTGAAACATCAATGGTTGAGGTGAAATCCACACTGTGCCCTAACTCCATGTGTGTTTCTGCAAGTGTAGGCTCCTCATGAGGTGAAACATGAGGTTGTGCAGACTCTTTACAGGATGCCTTGGGAGACATGCCAGTTTCAATAGAGGTCCCTTGTTGAGAAGGAACATCTAGGGAGGTGTTTGATGCCATGTTTTCCTCTACAGCCTTTTGGGAGACTACAGGGTGGCTGCCAATGCTTGTCTCTGTACTTTGGGAAGTCTAGAGAATCTAGGCTGAGTGTATGGTGTAGAATGTGGGTTAGCTAAATTTGGGAATTCAGCCTCATCCTTGAGAGAGAAGGTTTCATACCCAGAGGGCAATGGAAAGTCAAGGTTAGGCACTTGATCAACCATATGTTGTGTGAAACAAAGTGGAATATGTGCATTTAAATTCTGTGAAGTGAGAGTTGTGTGTGTGTTTCTTTTCAAAACATTACAGGCCTCTGTGTGAGGAGCATTTTTATCAACATCACATAAAGAATTAATGCACAATATTAGAAAGCGAGGATAAATAGATACCTTTTTACAAATGGCAGCTTTCAGGTGTGCCATGAGCAGTTTTCCAACATCCACCTTGTAACCATGGACGGGAGAATGAGTGAGTTTCTTGATGTAGATGGGTATCACGTTCCAACCAGTGGTCTTTGTGGAGAACACATTCACCATGGCATCAAGAATCATGCTCCATTCTTTCCTGAGGTACTTTCTGTCCATTTCACCGGATGAGTACCACTTTGTTGTTCCCTCTTCGAGAATGGGTCCTGAATACCCAATTTTCAAGAAGAGCCTCTTCAAGGTTTCATCATCTGCAACTCCTTGTAGGTTGTTCCTTGTTCGAGCACGATTCCCAAGGCTGCATTGATGCCTTGAATAGTGAGAGTGTAATTGTTGGTTTTGATTTTAAATGTGATGGCTGCATTGTCACCATCTCCTTGAGCAACATCTGACTCCCAAAAATTGTCAATCCTGTCTAGATCTAGAACAAGAGTTGAAGTAATGGCATACCTAAGATAGGACTTGTTCAAGAAGGATACAAGCCCTTTGAAATCCTCACCAGCATCATTGGGTGAGAGTAGATACCAGCAAAGTTAGTTTGAGAGATTGATTGCTTAGGGGCCATTGTTGCTAATTGAGGTAAGAAAGAAGAAAGTGAGTGAGTTGTTTGAGTAGAGAAGAAAATTAAAGTTTTGTTTGCTTTGTGGTTGTTTTGTGTCAGTTTTGATTTTGTCTGATTAACTGTTCAATAAAGAGGGTAGCTCAGACGTTTCGCTGAAAAAGGGGATAATTGGAATCGTGTCTTTACCCAGTAACTCCATCACGTGGGTTACTCGCTTTATTCTCTTTCTACGTGGAGGTTGAATTAACAATTTTAACGGTCCACTACTTTTGACAGTAACCTGTTCGCTGAAACAAACTGTCAGTGACATCTGGTGTGATGACAGTAGGATTTGCTTGACAGCAACTTTGTCGCAAAAAGTTGTTGTCATCGTTAAGTACCTTAATGATAGTATCTTTTAAAACTTTTGACAGAAAGTTGTTCACTGTTGTCAAGAAACTAACTGTCATGGCATACTGTGACAATTACTTTTCTTGACGACAGTAACCCTTGCGGAAAATAATAACTGTCGAGAATTTTATTAGATCTTTTCATTAATTTAATTAACTAAAGAGTCACCAGATACACATATTCAATTTAATCAAGAATTTGTATTCATGCACAGTAGAGTAACCAGTCAATCAACACAAACACATACCACACAGATTAAGAAACATGAAAGAAAATAGGATAAGTTTTATTAATAAAATCATTTTAACAATGGAGAATTACAATTTATGATTTAATGATTTTGTTAACTACTCCTAAAACTTCTGAACGAGTTTCTTCTTCTGTGCTTCCTTCATGCTCGAGGAGCACTTGATGTTCTTTCTCTTGTTCTTGCCACTTTGCCTCTTCAGTGGCCTTATCAACTTTTTCTTTCTCTTCTTCCTCTTCGAGGAACTCATCCACCTGTTGGAACATTTTTCCCACTTTTTCTTCTTGCGAGGATTCACACCATATCTTAGGCTTGTACTCGACTCCTACTTTGTTTTTCATTATACCTTTTTCTAAATGTGAAAATAATATGGCCTAAGGTTCAATTTATAGGCATACTAGGTGAGGGGTAAGGTAAATGGTCAACAGTTTGGAATACCCATACAACTACCAATCAGTGCAATTCCTTTGACCAATTTCTCAAATTTTGAAATCATTCAAGTTAATGACACACAAAGTCTAACTATTAACAGTAAGACTAGCACAAAATTCAATTTTAGCATAGTCATAGCAAACATGCTGTCAAAAGTAAATAGAGACTTATGTGGACAATAACTTCTCATGACAGCAACTTAGAAGCTACTGTCACGAGCTGCATTTAGAATATGAAAATGTAAAAACTAGTAAGTTAACATACCAGATTGAGCATTCCCAATTCACTTACCAACATGTTAAAGGTGGCTTCATCCAATGGTTTAGTGAAGATGTCTGCAAGTTGCTTTTCTGTTGGGACATAGATCAGTTTCACAATTCCTCTTTCAACATGATCTCTTATGAAATGATGTCTGATATCAATGTGCTTTGTCCTAGAGTGTTGAACAGGATTGTCTGAGATGGCTATGGCACTAGTGTTGTCACATAAGATAGGAATGTTGTTCAACACTAGACCATAATCCAAAAGCTGATTTTTCATCCACAAAATTTGTGCACAACAACTTCCAGCTGCTCTATATTCATCTTCTGTAGTTGATGTAGAGACTGAATGCTGCTTTTTGCTAAACCATGACACCAATCTTCCACCAAGAAATTGACAGCTACCTGTTGTACTTTTTCGGTCAATTCTACATCCAGCATAGTCTGAATCAGAATACCTAACTAGATCAAATCCAGTATTTTTAGGATACCAACGGCCTAGATTAGGAGTGCCATTTAGATATCTAAAAATCCTCTTGATAGCAACCAAGTGTGACTCCTTTGGATCAGTTTGAAATCTTGCACAAAGACATGTAGAAAACATTATGTCTGGTCTGCTAGCTGTTAAATAGAGGAGTGATCCTACCATGCCTCTGTAAGCACTAGAGTCCACTTTCTTTCCCTTGGGATCAAGATCCAGATTGGTTGATGTAGAGATGGGAGTCTTGGCAGGTGATGAATCTTCTAAGTTGAACTTTTTGAGAAGTTCTTTGATATATTTGGCTTGGAATATGAAGATTCCATCAACTTGTTAAAGAAATTGTAGACCAAGGAAGAATGACAGTTCTCCTATCATGCTCATCTCATACTTGTTTCTCATTAGAGATGAAAACTTTTCACACAACTTTTCATTTGAAGATCCAAAAATAATGTCATCAACATAGATTTGAAACATAATGATGTCTTTGCCATGATGCTTTTAGAATAGAGTTTTATCTACTACACCTTTAGCAAACTGATTTTCTAATAGAAAGGTAGAGAGTGTATCATACCAAGCTATGAGAGCTTGCTTTAATCCATAAAGTGCTTTGAACACTTTGTATACAAAGTTATACAATTCAGCATCTTCAAATCCAGGTGGCTGTTCAACATACACCTCTTCCTCCAACTCTCCATTAAGAAAGGCACTTTGGACATCCATTTGGAACACCTTGAAGTTACACTGTGCAGCAAAGGCTAGAAAGATCCTTATTGCTTCAAGTCTGGCAACAGGTGCAAATGTCTTATCGTAATCTATTCCTTCCTGTTGACAGTAACCTTTAGCTACTAGCCTTGCTTTATTTCTTGTCACCATACCACTTTCATCTAGCTTGTTTCTGAATACCCACTTTGTCTCAATAAATGATTTTCCTTTTGGTCTTGGAACCAACTTCCATACATTGTTTCTTTCAAACTGGTTGAGTTCTTCTTGCATGGCAATCACCCAATCAGAATCCAACTATGCTTCATCAATTGTTTTTGGTTCCATTTGAGACAGAAAACATGAGAACATGTTGTCAGCAGAAACATTATTCCTTGTTCTTACCCCAGAGGAAGGATTGCCAATGATTAGATCATTAGTGTGATCCTTGTTCCATTTTGTGGTTCTGGGCAAGCTTCTGTTTTGATCTGGTAGATTAGCTCCAGTTTGAGGAGATGCATCTTCACCAGTGCAGTTGTCTCCACCATGCTCTTCATTATCTCCAGAGTCACCATAATTTTGAAGATTAGTCGAAATGGTATGTGACTGAGCTGGAGTTTGATTAACATCATTAGCATTGACAGCATCTTTCTCAAGATGAACAGTTTGAGTGTAGCTGGGTTCTTGTAATAACCCCAAATTTTGGACTTAGTTAAAAATTTTGATGAATAGTGAATGTTGATGAATAGTGAATTTTACTAGCTAAGAAAATTTTCAGACCACTATATATGCGAGGCATGGAATGAATGTTTCGAAGTTATATTAGTGATGTATAAGTAAAATAAGTGAATGTAAACGCGATCAGAATCGGGAGATTCCAACTTTAAAATTTTGATCACTATTCATCGGACAATCAAGGATGTATTGATTTGATCGTTTTGAGAAAGTATATAGAATGAGAAATCCATGATCATATCTTAAGCCAAGGTGAGAAATCTAGGATCATATATTAAGCCAAGGTAATGGAAAGATCAAGAAAGTATCTCCTAACATTGGTACATCGAAACGTTTTTAAAATCACTTGAACCTATCGCGAAACAGAAACGTAACGAATTATGGATTAAACCCTAACCGAAGGGAAGTATCATATAAGATCATCAAGTGCAACATATAAGAGGATTGATGACACAAATTATGACATAAGTGTGATGCAGGAGGATGATATAGGTGTGACAAGGTGATGAATCACCACCTTGTCACCACTTTCACCACAAACCACAATAAAATGACATGTGTCCATGGGGTGACAAAACTCAACCTAAACCACACAATTATATGGCTTTTAATTAGTGTTTATTTGGACAAAAAGAAAGAAAAGAAATCAAGTATTCATCTCCCCTGTTTTCTTCCCAATAGTCAACCCACACAGTTTTATTACTTCCTCAACATTTCCGGAAGTAAGTATGGTAATAAGTTCATACCTATCAACGAGCTAGTTTACGCTCGGCGAATAACGATTAAGTTCGGTTCCAGTTTAAAGGATAGGATTCATCATGGGACTGGAAAGGCTTACCCGGTGATGAAACAGGCGCCGAGGTAGTGACCTTGCGTGCAAAGGCTTACACGGCAATGAAACAGGTGCTGAGGTAGTGACCATAATTATCAAGTTTTACCCGGTGATGAAACATGCGCCGAGGTAGTAACCTTGCGTGCAAAGGCTTACACGGTAATGAAATAGGTGTCGATGTAGTGACCTTATAGCACAATGGGCCCGAATGCGGCCAGGGTGATAACCGAACAGGAAATTGTCCTTCTACTAGTAGAGAAGTTATGTTACGATACATCGGCTGATCACCGTGTATCGGGTGTTCCAGAATGTCCCCTTCTTCCACTTGGAATTGTGCTGCACATTGTAACAAAATCCTAGGTGCTGAGTTACCGATAATGTGACAATAATTGAACAATGATGTTCTGTGTACAGTATTTGAACTATATGGTATGATTTGACGAAAAGAAGATTTAAATATATCATTCTGTATACGAATGAAGTTTGAAAAGATTGCAATTATGATATCATCTACATATATGATTGTGCTGCTATATATTATTGTTGAGATTTAGTGCTCATTCTTGTTTTTATATATCACAACACAACAGAGTCAAAAAAGGTGTTCATTACTGATATTTTACAGTACTTTGAACAATATGAGATATCTATATACATGTGTATATATATTGAGAAGATATTTAAGATATACAGTATGTTGAACTGTATAGTATTTTGAATCGATGGATAGGCTTTAAGCCTTGATTCCATTATTTGATATCTATTTTAAAAAGATACGTTTTGAATCTTGGTTCATTATATTGATACCAAGGATTTCTAAATGAATTACGAAAAGTAGTTGAGTATGATTATAAGTCATACGGTATTTTGAACGGTATACTATTTTGGGGTCGAACCCCGGTAGTTTTTAAATATGGGTCCTATATGGATTATCTACCTGAAAGGTTTAAAGATTTAAACTGGGATAGATTTCTTGCTGAGGGTTATTAGCTCATTCTTGCTTTATTAAAAACTTTCAGCATGAAGAAAACATTGTCGATTCACCCCGTATCACGAGATCAAGGAATTGGAGAGACCACCCTTGAGTTAGTTCAACAGGATGGATACTGTCGGAGTTAGCAGAACAGTTACAGATTGAATTAGTGAGAATTTTTTTCGAGTAGGTTTGCATTATTGAACCTTGTATAGAATTGTGAGGTCTGTTATTTTAACTTCAGGTAGAGGTTGTAAATAATAGATGAGATCCTGGATAGTACATTTGGTTTGTAATAACAAGTGTTACTTATTGTTGCTCATTTCCAAGGCTATAACTTGTGTGTGTGCGCGTAAGTGATTGGGGTATTTGGAGTTGTATCATTAGAATGTTGTAAGTAATGTAGGTATTGTTTAATTGATGGAGCATAACAACCCTGATTCCTGACCCCGGATCTGGGGGTGTTACAGTTCTTCATCAAAAATTTCCTCTTCTTCCAAGTATCATTGATTTTCAAACCTAAAGGTCTGCATTTGACCATCTTCATGCAACCCTGGAAACTTGGTTTCATCAAATGTGACATTCACACTTTCTTCAATGATTCTGTGTTCTATGACATAGACTCTGTAAGCAGTCCTTTCTATCCCATATCCCATAAAAATACCTTCACAAGCTTTAGCATCAAACTTTCCTTTCTTTTCATGATTGTCCTTCATCATGAAGCACTTACTTCCAAATACATGAAAGTATTTGACAGTGGGCTTCATTTCAGTCAACAAATGGTAAGGAGTGTTTCCATGAGTCTTGTTGATTATGGTTCTGTTCTGTGTGTAGCAAGCTGTGTTGATTGTCTCTGCCCAGAAATATGTTGGTAATTTTGCATCATGCAACATAGTTTTAGCATCTTCAATTAGGGTCTTGTTCTTCTTTTCTACAACACCATTCTGCTATGGTGTTCTAACAGCATAGAATTGTTGTACAATGCCTTCATCTTTGCAGAAATTTCCAAGTGAGTCATTTCTGAACTCAGTACCATTGTCACTTCTTAATATTTGAACTTTGGCATTTGGAGTTGTGTCAAGAACTCTTATATGATCAATGATTACTTGAGCATCTTCATCTTTTGACTCTAGAAACTTCACCCAAATGTACCTAGAGTAGTCATCCACCATGACCAATGCATATCTCTTTCTGGCTAAGGATGGAACATTTACTGGGCCAAAAATATCCATGTGAATTAGCTTGAGTGGTTCAGTGTTGGTGTTGACTTGCTTTGACATGTGCACAACTCTTCTCAGTTTTCCCATTTGACAATCCTCACACAGTCCTTCTTGACAGAATTCCTGTTGAGGTAGTCCTCTCACAAGCTCCTTCTTCATTAGCATATCATTGTCTTGAAGTTGAGATGAGAGAGTTTCCTGTGCCAAAGCATGTTGTCACCAACAGTAGCTTTACTGTAGAAACAGTAGATTTTATCCTTCTTTGTTGAGCTTAAATCAGAAACAAACAAGCTTCATTTCCTTACTCCTTTAAGAGAAAGGCTTCCATCCTTCTTGTGATAGATGTTGCAAACCATCATATCAAAGTCAACCTTAAATCCTCTGTCACTGAATTGGCTGACACTGAGTAGATTGTGCTTTAATCCATCAACAAGAGCAATATCATTTATGACAACATTCCCAATTTCCAAACATCCATATCCCACAGTGTAACCTTTGTTGTTGTCTCCAAAGGTTATGATTGGGCCAATTTTTCAACAAAATGTGATAGCATGGCTTTATCACCTGTCATGTGTCTTGAACATCCACTGTCAATGATCCACATGACTTGTTTCTTATTCTTGCCCTACAAAACAAATTGTATTTAGGTTGCATTTGGTGCCCAAATCTTGTTGGGTCCTGCAGATTTAGTAACACCTGAGTTTCCATCATTTTCAACATTAACATCACCATCAAAAATCTCATGTTTGACTTCTTTTCTCACCCACTCAGTTTTAGAATTAGACCTTGTCTTCTTCTTAGTGGGTGTTGCCTTTTTACTGACCTCAGTGGGCTCAGAAGTCTTAACAGTATGCATGTAAGAACATTTTTCAGTAGACAAAATAGGCAAATTGAAACATGTGCTCATGGCAGTGATCTTACAAGGCATGCAGTCAGTGTTGTTACAGACATCCGTAGTTCTATGCATAATGGGGGTTCTATGTAAGTTACCATTGACCTTAGTCATATTGATTTTACGCTCTGTTGGTTTCTTACAAACATGTGTTAGATGGTTAGAGGAGCCACAATTATTGCATAGTTTCCTAGGAGCATTCTTAACATAAACATAGCCATTACCTTTGTTGATTCCTAACTTGCCATTCCTATTCTTAGACTTGTAGGCATCTGTGTTGAAAGTATGTTCTGAAGTTGCTGTCGAGTTATTCTTGACAGTACCTTTTACACCTACTGTCTTGACAGCAGGTTCAGATGTTACTGTCTTGGATACTCTTCTGACAGTATCTTTGGAAGTTTTTGTCTTGCCATTGATGACAGCATCTTTAGAACATTCTGTCAGATTGTTTTGCAAAGTTACTGTCTTGGGAATTTTGACAGTATCTTTTCCTTCAACAGGTGTGCTGTCAACACTCTCATCCTCATCAAGGAGTTGTTGCTTGATGAGCATGGCTTCCTCATCAAACTCGAATTCCGTAATCTTGAAAATTGGTTTGTCAACCTTTTTGAGGATGCGAGGTTTGACAGAAACATCATTTGAACAATCATGAATCACAGTTTCCTTTCCAGGTCTTCTATCATACTCAAAACCTACTCCAACTTTCTGATTCTCAGTGTGTTTCTCATTGTAATCCTGAACTAGCTTAGATGAGTTCCTGAAGGCCTTAAGCTTGAATTCATTTTCAGTGATCTCCTTTCTCAGAAACTCATCTATCTCATTAGCACATACTAAGTCATTTTTAAGTCTAGCATTTTCTTGAGCTAAGGAGTCTAATGGACTGGTCTTAAGCAAAATCATTTAATTTTCAGATTTGAGTGTTTCATTCAGTTTAGTTAGCCTAGCAATTTCTTCATTTGCAGCAGTTAAACTGGTATGGATATTAAACATTTCAGCACTCAATTCTTCAACAGTTTGCTTATATTCATCTTTAGACATATCAAGTAAAACAAGTGATGGTACCTGATTTGAGGAGCTTGATGAGTCATCATCAGATTTAGCCATGAGGGCTAAGTTCACATATTCTTCCTCTTCTTCATCATCAGATTCATCCCAACACTTTCCTTCAGCCACATAGGCTCTTCCTTGAACTTTCTTGAACTGTCCACTAGATCCTCTGTCCATTTTCTGACTTTGTTTTGGCCTTCTGCATTCTGTAGCAAAATGACCAGGTTCATTGCAGTTGTAGCATCTAAACTTTGATATGTCCACCATCCCTATCTTGTATCCTCCTCTTGAGGCACCACCAACAGCCTTAGATGAGTTTCCTTTGCTGAAATTAGATGTTAGACCCTGAGGCTTGTATGGCTTGTCTCTTTTGAATCTTATGTTCCTGAATTTCTTAGCCATAAAAGCCATGATTGGATTGTCCATTTTTTCCATCTCTTCTATGGTGTAGAAGTCTTCATCTTCAACATCATTAAGTTGCATCACCACCTTCTCCTCATCATCCACCACCTCTTCAATCTTTAAAGATGACACTTGAGTTGGTTGAATGATTTGCATCACTTCAATTGGCTGGGTGACCTTTGGCTCATGAGCTACAAGAGCACCAGACATATTTGTCATTTTGCCTTTTGATCCACTTTGTATGGCTCTTTTCTGAAAGAGTTCTAGCTCATATGACTTGAGCACACCAGACAATGTTTCAAGAGAAACATTGTTCAGGTCTCTTCCTTCTCTGATTGTAGTAACTCTATATTCAAGATGCTCAAGAAGAGTGAGCAAGAACTTAACATTGATTTCTTTCTTCTCATAGAACTTGCCATGAATCTGGAGTTCAGTTAGAAGTTTGCTAAATCTTTCAAACATCTGTGTTAGTTCTTCACCAGGTTTTGCCATGAAGGCTTCATATTGAGATACAAGAATTTGTCTTTGATTTTCTCTAACCTCTTCACGTCCTTCGCATAGTAGTTCAATTTTGTTCCACATCTCTTTGGCTGATGTGCATCCAATAACATTCCCACACATGGCTTTGTCAAAGATGAGGGAATCAAGCAGGATGAGTTGCAAATAGTCATCCAGAACTACCTTTTTTTCTGGTTCTAAGAACTCTGAAGGCTTCTTGGCGACCCAGTGTGCTGGAATAACGACACCATCCACTGTCGAGGCTGCAATCTCCTTCTGAGGAACAAAGGGACCATTCTCGAGGATTCCCATGTATAGTGGATTCGCAGCTTTGATAAACAACAAGATCTTTATCTTCCATATGTTGTAGTTCTCTTTATCAAAATCTAGGATCTTGATACTACTTGACTTCTGTATACTCATCATGATCTCAGATTTGTTTATCAATCTGTCGCTCTGATACCAGTTGTTGGTCCTTGAGTATTGCAGAAGGGGGGTTGAATGCAATACTGAAAAATTTCAATCTCTGTTTCGACAACTAAAACTAAGATTAATGTTTATCAGTAGAAGAAATGAAAACACAAGTAGATTACTCACAAAATAAATGTTTTATTTATTTTGCAAAGTGTTGCTACAACCTTGAGAAAAGTGTGTCTTTCTCAAGCTTCAAATTCTTCACATCTCATAGACTTAGAATAAGAGATAGTCTAAGTATACTAATCCTATCTCTATCATCACGGGTTTGTGGAGCTGCTGTCATTATCTTGTGGCATCTCCTTACAACTTTCACACCCATGTGACTTTTCTAAATTGCTATACAATCAGAGTTATCAAAACATAAAAAACAATCTAGATACATTCTAAGTTAAGCTAACACAATCCTAGTAGATGTTGATTTGTCATACTCTTGAATTGGTAAGCTTTGTCTTGTTATCTCCAAAGCTTCTGTCGTAGTCTTTGCAGGCCTGATACAGTGTTGGGATACTGCAGTACGCCTGTTTCTTGAACATCCAAACTATCACATGTTTGACTGGGTAGATCCCCAATTCAAAGTTTATCCCTTTGAGCCAGTATCCTGCACTGTCAAGTTTGCTGTCACAGGAATGCTCTTTTGGTGACAGTATGAAATCCCCGCAATAGTTGTTGTCAGGAGTTCCACACTTGCTGTCAGGAGAATAGAAAGTTGATGTCTCAAGGCTTCCGTCAATGTTGCTGTCAGAGAGAATATGTTGTCATGACTTGCAACATGTTGTCTTCTTGTAACCTTACTGTCAATGATATGACAGTAACTTTTATTCTTGTTGTCGACCTGATGTACTTCTTGAGGCTTGAACAAATGAATGAACTTCTTCCAAGATATACAAACAATTTTATTACATCAAATTAAATGGCTACAAGAACATACTATGGCTGTGACAGTATGTTCTACTTAATAAAATTAAGTATTACTAAACACAAAGTTAAGTTGTCTTCTAAGCTATCACCCATAAATCCTAACAACAACCAATGCTTTCCACCTATCCTCAAACACATCTTCGACCAATGAGTTATAAATGCAATTATTCAAATCAACATTGAAATCCGGGTGCTTCGAATAGTAACTTGCAAGTTTCTCGGGAAATTTGTTACTAATGTGCCAACTACACAACAAATGAGTGGTGTTCGGTAGTTGTGATGAAATAGCCCCGACCATGGCTTGGTCTTGATCCGTAATGATAGTCAAGGGATGTTTGTTTTTAACCGCCTCAAGCCAACTACCTAATACCCATTCAAAACTTGTTTTAACCTCGTCCCTCATTAGTGTAAATCCAAAAACAACCGATTGGTAGTGATGATTTACCCCGGTAAAAGGAATAAAAGGCAAGCATACCTATTAGTTCGGTAAGTCATATCAAAGGGAAATACATCACCAAAATTTTGGTATGCCATCAAACAACGGTGATCAACCCATACTAGACATTTCAACCTTTGTTCTTCATCAAGTAAGGTTTTACTGTAAAATTTCCCACCACTTTCTTCTTTCAACCTATTCAACAAGTCTAAACCCGCTTGAGCATCATTAACATCTAAATTGGTCTTCCTAAACTCACGTACCACATTTCTTACATGTTGTCCATCAAAACCAACATGTTGAGCTCCGCCTTTCAAATTGCTAAAAATGGACATTTTTCGCCTAGGAGGAACACCCGACATATATAATGTTCTCATTATATTTCTTTATGTCGCGCTTACATGTCTTTCCCTTCGAATCAAATTCAGTTTCGAATGTGTAACTACCTCGTGATTATGCTCTAACTCTAGCACGGTTATCTCCTAAAAATTTGTTTTCTTTTCATTTAAAACATACATTCTAACCTTACAACCACATTTAGGAAGAACATCTCGACAGCGTTTACCTTTACCTTTTGTACTACCCATCAAACATGCATCATCATTACCACTATTTTTATCCTTATTCTCACTAAATAAATTACAAACAAATAACCGAGCATATATTTCTTTATTAACACGCAAAACCATTTTTCAAGGCATAAGCTCTAAATAAATTCTCCGCGGCTTCTAAATTATCAAATCTTTGTTCCAAATAAGGGACAACATTATTAACATCTTCATCAACATTAGGTACATTTTTCTCATGCAAATTATCATCTTCACCATAATGTTCATCAATATTATCATCATCACCATCAATATTAACATCATCATCATCAATATTAACATACTCTACATGACCACTAACATTACCAACATCAACATCAACATCAAAATCATCTAACCCCATATCAACATCATTACTTTAATTGTTTTTGATTTTTTTCTAGGAACAAACTTAACAAACATCTTATCCGCCATATTAATCAATAAATAACAACAATCACTTACACAATTCAAGAAATGATGACAATCTCTTCAAGCTCTCCAATCCCCTTTTTCCCCTCTTTCTTCATGCAAAGTGAGTAAATTGGCTACAACGATCACAAAATCTGTTTTTAGGGTTAAAACCGCGAAGGGGAATTTTGGTCTTTACACACTCCGCGGAAAATATACACGGAACTGTACAGTTCTCCGCGATAAATTTGTGTGGAGGGATAGGGCTCCGCGGAAAAAATACGCGGAGTGACTGAAGAATTTTTTTTAATCCTGACCATCGGAGTGTTGATCCAACAGTCCAGGAACAGTTTGTTAAATAAATGGTCCCTGACAATCAATTGTCAGGGACCAGGACCCATATATTTAAAGAGTCAAACTATATATGTAAGTTTGTTTTCTTGAAAGAAAAAATTCGAAACTTAGACTATTACTTGCACGGAAAAAGAAGAATAGGTACAACATATTGTCAGGGACCAGGACCCATATATTTAAAGAGTCAAACTATATATGTAAGTTTGTTTTCTTGAAAGAAAAAATTCGAAACTTAGACTATTACTTGCACGGAAAAAGAAGAATAGGTACAACATATATAGACCTTTTCTGTGTGCGAAATAACACTTCAGATCACCTATTCCTTATGACATGTTGTATTTTTCAACTAGAATCATTTGTCAATTAAGTTTATCTATTTGATCATTAAATTTAATTAATTATTTACGAGAAATGTTCAAATGCATTTATCAACTTACTCGTGCTATTTATGTGCATCATTCGTGCACATTTTGTACATTATTCGTGCATATATTCAAACTACACGGACAATATAATTGACATAATCTATGTATCATATTTTTCACTAATATTAGTGAAAGAAATATCCTGCTATCTATCCATATGAATTCATTTTTTGAGCAATAATTTTTCACACTCAAGAATTTTTTTGCAGGAATTAGAAACTGTTACACTCTAAACCTGCACAAGAACCAGGTAACAGTTACTTGATTCATGCACAATTCGTGTGCATAAATTATCTCCAAAATCCTAATCCACAAATTAATCTTTACGTTGAGTTGAGTTAAAATTTCTATGACTGCATTTAAATACATCTGATTAGTTTCTTATCTACTTGTACTTTCCTTAGATGCATGCACACATTGAAATGCAACGAAACTAGAGAATTTGAAATATAATTGGATGGGAATCCTTTGTGTAGTTGGTCGGTAATACCACTTAATCATATTACTGTATCAACATAGAGCGATGTACTTGAGAAACGAGTGTCTAGCGTTTAGTGCATGAGCTTATAATTCAGAAAACCAAAAAGTCGACCTTTCCTTATTTCGCCACTCCTTAATGCCATCGAGCTTTGTAATGGTGTCATGAAAATTTTAAAATCACAAACAAGTGATCAAGATGGCATTCACTAACTACCCTATAACATTTTTTTCTCAATACCGAGAGTAGTTACTTATTCCTTTTATATCACTTTTTTTGTGGTTAATGCTTTATGAATTTCAGTTACTTAAATAACATACATCAAGTCTGGTTATAAAGTTAAAAAGTGAAATAATAAGGGTGATTATATTCTATCACTAACTCATGCATGAGATTGCATTGAATGCATATGTAATGTTTAAAATATTCTTAGGATCATGACCTTGTACGTGATTTCTCATAATTTATTTACATTTTTTTTAATAATGAAATTTTCATAGATGATATTAACTAAATTTTTATTTTTATTTTAATTAAGGAACTTGCCCTCAAGTGGATTAAATGGGAAGTTTACTTGATAAAAAACATTTTGAAAGAATGAAAATTTTACAACTTTTAATGAAAATAAATTTTCTAAATCTGAAAGATATGTAGAATTCAAAACAAAGAATGTCAAACTTGTCTGAATATGAGTAATAGTGAATTGCAATTTGCATAACTCAACTTTGTCCTAAATGCAATTTTGTATATATAATTTAACAAATTATAGTTTACATCCCTTAACTTTATATAACAAGTCAATTTTTTTTTTTGACAATAAAAGAACGATTATTATTGTTAATCACGAAAAATTACATCGATAAGAAAGGATGGTGGACTAAACCATTCCTTAGGATCAGACAAAGAACTAGCCTCTCTAACAAGGCAATGAGCTGCTGAGTTCGCTGATCTTCTTACAAAATACACTAAAAAGGACCTCAAGTCCTTAATAATCTCAGAACAATCCTTAATTATGGAACCAAAAAATGAATAATCATCTGTGTTATCATGAAAGGCCTGAACAACTCCCAAAGAATCGAGTTCTATGAACACTTGGGACACTTGCAGTTTTTTGAGCCAAGACAAAGCCTCTCGGAACGCCATAACCTCTGCTATCTTTGGATCCACAATGCCCAGAATCTTACCTCCATACCCTGCTATGAAGGATCCCTTATCATCTCGTAATACACATCCAAAAGAACTGTGACCTTTGCTAGCGAAAACAGCTGCATCGATATTACAAATCTTCCATCCTTGTTGTGGTTTCTGCCAGACAACTGCACCTTCACGACTATTGTTACTATATTTCCTTTTCTGTTTTACTTGAGCTTGTTGCCATTGAAAAAGGATGTTACTTGATGCGTTAACAACTCTAGATGGAGTTTGATGTCTGCGATCCCAAACAACCGCGTTCCTATGCGCCCAAATATTCCACATCACAGAACATAATAACTCGAGATCTTTCAACCCAAGAGAAGTAAAAAAATTCAGAAGCCTTTGAAAGACTGTGATTTGAGAAGAGAATTGCAGTGCAAATTGACTCAACTGCCAACAACTCTGAGCAAACGGGCAAGCAAAAAGAATATGTTCCGAGGATTCAGATTCTGTAGTGCAAACTGGACAAATTGGATACACCTCTACATGTTTTCTACGAAGATTCTCCAAGGTCGGGAGGCAGTTATGAAGAGCTCTCCAAATAAAGTTTTTCACCTTAGGAGGGATTCCCAGAGACCATAGCTTCAACCAATTAAAATCTGTTGACATACTCGGAAACTGGAAATGCATTTTGCTAAGGAGTCGATACCCACTCTTCACTGTATAAATTCCTTTCTCGTCTTCCAACCAGATCCAAGAATCATCTGTCATTGTGTTACTAAGAGGGATGTTTAGAATCTTTGTTGCGTCTTCTGCATTAAAAATATCCCGAATTAAGTCATAATCCCAAGCATTTCCATCTTCACTGAAAAGATTACAAACCTTAGTGTCTTCTAGACCCGGGGTAACAGGTGTAGAAATTTTTGTTTTGTTCACAACCGGTATCCAAGGATCAGACCATACATTAATAGAATCACCTTTCCCCACTTTGACTGCACTACCAGCCATAATTAAATCTTTTGCTGCAAAGATGCTTCGCCACACGTAACTTGGATTACTACCCAGTCGAGCCTCATTAAATGAACATGAAGGAAAATATCGAGCTTTAAGAAATCGAATAAATACAAGTACGGTCTCATCGCAATAAATATTTCTGTCAAATAAAATGTTAATTTTAATAGAATAGTAAAATACAATGTGATATATACTATTACAAAAATTATACACACACATAAATCATTATTTAAACATGTCATTAGTTTTGCATCATTAAAGTTTTAGATTATAATTTAATTTTATATGTTGATTATTAATTAATAAAATATATGGTTACAAAAATAAAAGTTAAATCTTAATTTTTTCAATTTGGTGTGGTGTGTAATATATGATATATATATATATATATATATATATAATTTAAATAATTTTATAGCATTTTTATTTTTAACCTATTTAAATTAATCATATATATTGACAATAAATACGTAAATGAATGTCTTTTGATTTTTTTTAAATAATGAGATAAAAAATGTCATTTATGAAATTAAATATACAATTACATTAATCATAAGATAAAGGATGCACACCTCAAATTACTTCATAAGTACTAAGTAATACTAGCAACTAATAACTGTGCTGGACTGTGGCCTGCTTGGAATCCGTATATATATCTATCTATATAGTAGTTGTTATTGCGTCTTTGCTACAGTAATTATGTCTCCCGGCTCTTTTGTTGGGCCGCGCAACACCCGTTAACTCCACATTAGTATGATATTGTCCGCTCTGGGCCGTGGACACGCCCGCACGGATTTGTTTTTGGGCTCCTCCCAAAAGGCCTCATACTAATGGAGTTGTTTTTGGCTGCTTATATTCAAGATAATTCTTCTTTATCTTATCGATGTGGGACTTGGGTTGACACCCACTCTACAATCTCCCCTCAATACAAGAACCACCAAACTTGTAACTCTTATACCGCCGCCATTCATCTGTTACGCATCTTGCGGGACATGCCGCCCGACCACCTCAGTGTCAGGAAGACTTTTGACACAAGTTGTCCAAGATCTCCGACCGTAGTTCTGGAGAGCCTCCCCCACACCACGCAACTTGCAGCCCGCAACCCCAGGATCAATTCTTAACCATCGGCTCTGATGCCACTTGTTGGGCCACGCAACACCCGTTAACTCCACATTAGTATGATATTGTCCGCTCTGGGCCGTGGCCAAGCCCGCACGGATTTGTTTTTGGGCTCCTCCCAAAAGGCCTCATACTAATGGAGTTGTTTTTTGCTACTTATATTCAAGATAATTCTTCTTTATCTTATCGATGTGGGACTTGGGTTGACACCCACTCTACATCTTTGCCATTACTTTTGACACTAATTACAAAATAGCCACCGTTAAAATACTCACATTTTGGCAGCCTTTCATTTGCACGTGGTTTCTCAATCTTTGTACGGAAGCTTTACACGCAAATATACAATACAAACATTCTGCACAATTCAAATTTCAAACTTTGAAAATTTTGAACTTTACCGCCTATGATTTTATTAATTACAATCAAAGATTTACATGTTCAAAAGCATTATTTAATCATCTCTCTCTCTCTCTCTCTCTCTCTCTCTCTCTTTGTGTGTGTGTGTGTGTTGTTTTTTGAATCTTAATGTCGTGTGTGCTAATGTTTTCTTTTCTTTCTTTCTACAGATGTTTCAATCCGGTAAACATGATTATATTGAGAAGAAATTTTAGCTTTGTTCGTTAAGATTTACATGTTTGCGTGTATAATCGTCTAATTTACTATACGGATCTTCGTCGTTATTACGATAATTAATGATAATGATTTTGATATGTATTTACCATCAACTGTTTGATAGAATGCATCAATGAAGAATGTACTTTATTTCTCCTTTTTTTGATCAATTCTCATTTATTATCATTTCCTTTTGCTAAATTACTTATTTATCACCATATTTATTCCTAAATTCCAAGTTATGATTGAGATATCTTTTCGGCAATTGAGATATGGTTTCCTCAATATGAATGGTGCATTATTCATTCTATAACTTTTAAATAACACGTGGATTTTTATGATATTGCTAATGATTTAGATGTTCTTAGACACCACTTTTTTAGGAGGTTATTGAAATTTAATTGCGTGGACCTGATCTTGATGTTAATTTTGTCGTGTATTAGTAAAAGAGCGCAAAGCTTGAAAAGAGGTTGCAACTTAATTAAAGCAGACTCAATTGCCTTATTTGGGGAGTTTGGCTTATTGTATACTTTTATGCATATGCGTTGTTTGGATTATTAGATTTTTTAAGAAAATAAAAATCACGTGAATGTTAGTTTGTGATGAAATCATGATATGAAATGTTAAAAGAATTGGTGAGGTTCTGGGTGTTTAAGGTTTCTTGATTATATGAGTTTTGCAAATTAAAATGATGTTGGTTGTAGATTGCGAAATATTTTAGGTGTAGCATTTTTGTGTTATTTGTTTTATATTGTGACGTTACATGGATTGGGATCATTGCAATGGATTGTGTATTTAGTTAAATCAGTTGTGTTTTAAGAATTTGATATAAATAAAAAGCATGAATTCATTTTGTATGGCTAATTGTAAAAAAGTTTTATTGATGTGAGTGCCAAATGCATGAAAAAATATATTGCAGGGGTACGGAATGGCAGAGGCATGGCAAGTATTAGCAATGTGTTTGGCTTTCGCTAAAGAACCGTTCGAGATTAAATCGGGTGTTTGTGTGACTGTGGTAAGAAATGTAGAGATGAAGATTGTTGATCCTGATAAGTCCATATCTCCACCAATGAATTAACGGGGAGAGATTTGTATTAGAGGTGATTAGATCATGAAAGGTATGTGATTTCAGCTCTTTATACTTTCACAATTAGGTGATTTCTGTTAAGTATAATTGTTATTTCTCCTTATAGATACTGAAATAGTCCATATACCTCATCATATGTGCACCCTTGAATTAGAAACCAAAGTCATGGTCGAGTTGCATTATCATCCGAATCATTTACACAGAGAATATTATGGCCGACAAGTTCGACAAGTTGCAAAAAACATTCTGGTGATCAGAGAATATTATGAAGTGTTCGAGCAATGCCTTAATATCGGTGTAAGCACTGCCTTGAAATTTGGTTAGTAGAGCTGGAAAACATTATTGTTATTTAAACTAACGAGCTTTCTGGATAGTATATAATTAATCTTCTGGATAGTATCCCATTCTCATCTTCTGAGTTGCTAAAAATTTGAACTAGGACCATCTTTAGCATGTCAACAATAGCCTTTGATTGCAGGTGGACAACATTATTAAAGTTTTGGATTATCCTTACCTACATTATACATGATTTTCCCATCAAGTATTCATGTTACTATGTGTATTTGACAAATATACGGAAGTGTATGTTCAGCTTGGATGAATGTATTTCTGATTTTGAATATCATAAGAGGGAATGTAAAAGTTTCCATTCACATAATAAATGAACTCTGCTCATGGAATATCACAAATAAAAGTGTAAAAGGTTCGAGGCGCCGCCGGAAGCGGGGCCGAGGAATTTAGTCTTAGTATTCATTCTCAATGATACTCATAGAGAATGTATTCATGATTTAAATTATGTCCTCGAAATAATATTATGCATATAACAATCAACAACTCAACATTATTAAAAAATAAATACAAAAAGAATCCATTTTCATTTGCAACACTTACTACTAATAGATTGTTAAACACACCTATGCATCAATTTTATCACCTCAACTATCAATCACCTAATCATGAGCAACAAAAAAAATAAATTGGCCCTCAACTATCGATCACCAATCATCAACAGTAAAAAAGAATTATGCAGATGTTGAAAACACGGTAAAATTACATATATGTTGTAACTATTTTAACACTTATGTAATGAGAGATATTAGACTCGACATACTTTTGAAATATTATTTTCTATACGTGTCAATCATATAATTTTTAGTATTATTAAAATAAAATAGCCCAACACCGCGGGCTTAAATACCAGTAGTGATAGTGCAGGAGACTATCATACTACAGTAAATTTGTAATGTAAACGAACATGGCCCAAGTCTCAAACTGCAGGCATGGTAATCTTTTGAACATATTAATATAGACTTTTCAAGTTGTAAACTTATTTAAAATAAGAGTAAAGTGCATTTTGTGTATTCGCATTTTGTGTGTCAGACCACTTGAGATATACTGAACTTCTAAAAGTACCACTTGTTATACTGGACTTCTAAATTTTTTACAAAACGTGTACTTCCGTCAAGTATGACTAATTGTGTTAATTTTTTTCAAGGATATTTCCGTCTTTTTGTCATCATCTTATTCCTCAAACCCATTTCCACAATTGTTGAAGCTTTTGAGAAATTAAAAGTTGAATATCTCATTCATTCATTAACGAAATCAAGTCATTCAAGTTACACAATAATCATCTTTTCCCCCCCCTCTACAAATAGATATTGAAAGGACATAACTTAACAAGCTATACATGAGTTGAAGTTTGTTAAATATATAAAATTTTGAAAGTAAATATTTAATAGTTATAATTGATATCCCATTGTAGAGGAGAAAAAGACCATTCTAATGCAATTTAAATGACTATATTTCGTTATAAAACGAATGATAAATTCGAGTTATAAGTTTTTACGAAGATTATCAATGGTGAAAATGAGTTTGAGGAAGAAGATGATTGATAAAAGACGAATATACCCCTGAATTTCTTAACGGCGTCAAATAAATTTAACGGAAGTACACACATCGTACAAAAGTTAGAAGTCCAGTATAGCAAGTGGTAGTTTTAGAAATTCAGTATCTCAAGTGGTCTGACACCCAAAGTGCACTTTACTCTTAAAATAATAACTAGTTTACTAAGCCGCGTTTCGCAGCGGCCTTATAATAATTTCCCTAAATTTTAGAAAAAACATTTTACAAAAAATGTTATTTAAAATGAACTAAATAATTATACTTTTAATAGAAGGTTTCTTTTGTAACGTCTGTGTTGTCTTAATCATTCACGAATATTCTGAATAAATATAAAAAAAGGCAATTGTTTAATATTTATATTATTTTAATATTATTTTGAATATTATTATACCGATTACTATTTATATTTTTTCCAAAATTTAAATTCCAACATATATTTTAAAATACATAAAATAATATTAGTATTTAATTCTCACATTCACATATAATACGCTGCTCCTAATAAATTGTCCTCCCTTTAAAGATGTCTTCTCTCAATAAACCACTCTATCGTTATTACCTGTTAGGTCCTGATATGTTTGTAGAAGGGGGGTTGAATACAAACTATACCGTTTAATCGAATTTGTTCGTTTAAAGATTAAACAATTTAAGAACAAATTATTGCGGAATAAACTGAAACAATATTCAAGTTAAATATAACTTATATTAAACTTGAAAGGTGTTACAATCTGAGTACTGATTACAGAGTTCTTGATAAAAACAAACATAGAATAAATTCGACATGAATTTATCTATTTTTGTAATAAAAAGGATCGAATACTAAAAAGTAGTTCGATATAATTTCTCGGGATTATGATCCGCTAGAATGTCAAGGCAGTACAAGAGAACTAATTCTTATGGATTAAATGTTACAATCAATTCAAGAATTTAATTCTCTGATGAAATTGAGCTCAGACAGTTGATAGCAGTTAAGGCAGAATGAAGAATTTAATGTTTTGCTTTTCTGTCTTTTTCTTGAATGTGTTCAGTCTGATGATATCTTCAATTTGATCACACACATGCCTTTTAAACAAACCGCCTTCATTAATCTTCACGCGCCATTTCAATTCTTTTGATTTGTATAAGGAAGACAATCGGGAAGACAATGAAATGACTTGGGAAGACTTTCGGGAAAACAATCTATTGGCTTGGGAAGACATTCGGGAAGACTCTCTTTTAAACTAAAAATACTTAGAAAAAGCCTAGGAAGACTTTCGGGAAAACTCTCATGTTAGTCTTCTTAGTTTATTTTCTAAGTCTTCCTAGTTCATTTTCTATTCTAATTCAAATAATTATTTAAGTGATTTATATATTAAATTAATTCTAAACATGATTAATTTAATAAATAATTTACTTAGTAAAAATAATTATTTAGAGTAGAATAAATAAACTTCCTTGTCTTCACAATTAATTCTTGAACCACTAAAACTTAGATGAAGAAATAATACGTGTAGAACGTTGACACTCAATGTACTGTCTGGTTCATGAGTGACTAACGGCAATGTCTGTTCTTCATCTGTTTGACTTTAAGCAGTGATCCACTTTCTTTTCCCTTTTCCTTAAACTCTGTAACCTGCACATTTGCTGTCACATCTTGAAATCTCTGTCACTTTAATAAATCCACTGAGATTGAATACTTCACTGAGGCTTGATCAATAAATTGAACTTCTTTCAATGTAGAATTACTTCAAGTCTGTAGATGACTTTAATCTTCATTCTTTTGACAGATATTATCTTCTGAGATTCCTGTGACATATGACTTTTATTATTTACTTATTACATCTTATTTTATATTGAGTAGAATCCTCAGTGTTTACAAATAAGCCTTTACATATGCCTTTCATTACCAAATTTAACAAATAACACAGGAATCTACTAATTAAATTACATGATTTTCAATTTTGTTTTATATTCTTGACATATAAGAGTTAAAAAGCTTACCTTTATAGTCTTGAAGATAAGTTTTTAAAATTTTCTCTTTAAGGAATTTTTGACCAGAGCCTACATTCAATAACAATGAGATGAGATGTACTACATTAAAAACCAGAGTAAATCCTGAAAAAGTACACAAAAAGGAAGAATAGATATACCAAATCTAAGTAGGGTATGAAGAGGGAATAGATATACCAATGCTAGTAGGGTATGAAGAGAGTAGATTCGTGTGAATCAAAATTGATATGTCATCATATATGCATCCACTTTCTTGCTTTGATAATACAACTAATATCATCAAATTTCGCTTCTTCGTAGTACAACAAAACTTTGGCATGTATCTTCCTAGAAACATAAATAATCAAAATCATAATCGTCTGGGTTCTTAATAAAAGAAAGTTGACATATTCTTGATTTTCATAATTTCTTTATATAGATTATAGAATTTTATTAAGTTTTTAATTATAGGATTATAGATATTGTCAATTCATTATAAAATTTGATTAGATAAATTTTGAGTACTTGTCTTTTATAAGTATTACCTTTTATACAAATTAGGAATTAAAAAAAGAAATTTCAATTTATAATATTTAAAATAGAGGTGCTCTACAAAAATAAATAAAATAAGATTCGGACGATCTGAAAGCTCCCGTGTATCCTCCTTTATATAATATAATAATAACATAATAATAAATATATATAACATATATAAAGATAATAAAATAATAGTAAATATATTTATATTGATTAGCAAGTATATTGATAAATTAAAAATTTAGGAGAATATTAACATTATATATTTGGTTTTCTTCATTTCTAAAAATTTTAAAGGCAAAAATATTAAAATTGTATATTTAGTTTAAAGATTAAAAGAGAATTGAGACATTTTCTTATTAAAAATGTAATTGGATATTTAAATTTAATATTGACTTTTTTTCATTAGTAAATATTTTAATTTAAATAGTATATTTACTTTTCTCGATTAGTAAAGATTTGAAAGATAAGAATATTAAAATTGTACATTTTGTTTCCTCCATTAAGAATGTCTTAAAAGAAAATTGAGATATTTTCTAATAAAAAATTTAGTTGTATATTTAAATTGTATATTTACTTTCTTCAATTAGTAAAGATTTTGATTTAAATAGTGTATTTACTTTACTCCATTAATAAAAAAATTAAAAGCAAGAATATTAAAAATGTATATTTAGTTTCCTCTATTAGTAAATATTTAAAAGATAATTTATATTTTTTTGAATCTTTAATATTATTAATTTAAAATTTTGAGAAAATTAGAAAAATAGAACGAAGCTATCTGAGAGCCGCCACTTCACCGCCTCCGTCTTCTCATTTATATAATAACTGGGTTACTACGTCGCGCTTCACGGCGGCATTAGAATATATCTGTTAAGAAAAAGAATATTAGAATAAAAATTGTGAAATTAATATCTACAAAATTATTTAAATTATCAAATAAAATATATTCTATAAAATTTGCATTTGGGTAGGTATTATAATAAAATATTTACATATTTTGTTTGTTTATATGGTTTGATTTTTTATTTTGTTGGGCCCATACCATTGCCATATATATATTATATTATATTGACAAAAATCAATATAAACATATAAAATCACTTATATTTATATAGTATTATTAGAAAAGATAATATATAATTTATATTATATATTATAACTCTTATAGTTTGTAATATTTCAAATCTTAGCAAAATTCCATCCTTATTGAAACAAACATAATAATTAAAAATAGCTAAGAAAATGACAGTAATTATCGATCTCAATAGACCTTTAGTGCATATTCAAAATATATTAAAATCGGATAAGTTATCAATGTAGTTTAAAAGTATAATGCGAAACCTTTAGTACATATTATTTAATACTAAAAAGTAAGATTGGAAACACATGTGTAATTAGGCAGTAGCATAATGCTAAATACATGTTCCATTGCCTCCGTCACCAGCTCTACTGTATCCATCACCAACTCCGTTGTCCTTTTCATTGTCCTCAATTGATACTTTCCTTTTCTTTTTGTCATGCACAATCTCGGGCGTACGAGAACTTTTAGAATCCTGCAATACAGTGAGTGCTTAGAAAAATATTTATGTACAATATTTTTATATAGATAATAGTGCATGATATTAGAGTTTTAAACTAATGAAGTTGACTATACATAAATTATAGTAATAAATTAGAATATGTCTTAACTGATTTCTTCAACTTGTACTCTTGTTTCGAATTTTCTTTAGCTCCATTGCCTGCATCACCAGCTCCATTGTCATGCACAAACACAGCACCAGTCTCGGATGTAGCAGAATCTTTAGAATCCTGCAATATAATGAGTGTTTAAAAATAGTTGCATGAAGAATAAAACTCATGTATAGCTTATTTGTTACATTATTTAGTGCATATGATATTAGACTTTTAAACTAATTAATTAATTACACGTAAGCTATAATAAATTAGAATGTACCAGCAAAGTCGAGTTAGAAGCGAACACAGAGAACCCTAAATTGATCCAAATAACACAAAGAAGCTATCAACCGAATAGAGAAATTGAGAGTGGGTATAGCGATTGTTCACGGGCAGTGAGTGTGGAGGCGATTATTCTTGTTCACTGCAGTGGATTAGTGAATTAGGAATTCAATTGAATTGGGGAAGACAGAGAGATGAGCGAGTGTATAAGCTATATTAGTCAAATTAAAACTGAAATTTTTTTATATTATAATTTTTTTTATTATTAATATTGTATAATATTCTAAAATATTGAAAATTTAAATAGATAATGTAATATTTTTAAAAATATTATTTTAATATTTTATAATATATACAATATTTTAGAATTTTATACAATATTAATAAAAATTATATTTTATTAATATTGAATAATATTCTAAAATATTGTATATATTATAAAATATTAAAATATTATTTTTAAAAATATTACATTATTTTGAAAAATATTATATAGTTTTCAAAATATTAAAATATTTACCTATAAATTTTATTTGTAAATAATATTCATAACATTTTTTTAATTAATGCAAATTTTATATAGCCCGATATCCATGACATGAAACGGCTCAGGAAAGAATTATGAAATAAGTGTTTAACCTCAGGGCTAAATGTTAGTATATAATAAATTCAGTCAATACATAAAACCAAAACAATCCCGCCTTAGGTGGTTACCAGTGGCAAATAGAAACCCTTGTTAGTAAATGATAAGGGTTCAAATCTCTACTGAAGCTATTTATTTTTTTTATGAGTACAAGTCAAGTCTACAGCGTCGGTTCTACATAGACCGACGCTACAAGTCCATTTTATAGCATCGGTTCCACAACGGCGACGCTAGAAGTCCGCTATACAGCGTCGGTTCTATATAGACCGACGCTAAAAGTTCACTCTACAGCGTCAGTTCTATATAGACCGACGCTAAAAGTCCTCAAAGGCGTCAGCAATCAGAAAACCGACGCAAAAAAGCACTTTAATCGTCGGTTAAAGTCTAAAACCGACGCATAAACTCTAGCAGAATTGCTAATATGCGTCGGTTATGTTGACAACCGACGCTTAAAGCTGGCAAAAGCGACGCAATAGGTGCGACACTAAAAACCAATTCTGTACTAGTGCTTGACTGATTTCTTCAATTTGTACTCTTGTTCCAAAATTTCTTTTGGCTCAAATATTTCAGCAACAGTAAAACTGTGTAATCCTTCTTTGAGATTATAAGCATTCAATCGTAACTTAAACACTATATCTTTTTCAAATAATCCTTCAAGCTCTTTTGGAACATCATTGTTGTCTAAAGATAATTTATTCACTATCTTATTTGATGATGTGTCTAGCAATGGTTCTGCTATATTGTTGAATAGTACAAAAGTTGTATTTCCTGTCTTATCCTTAACTTTCATTTGTATTCTAAACCTGTATAAACACACAAATCATAGTAAGATTAATATATGTATAAACAAAATATAAAATAAAGTTATTAAATTAATTTCTTACATGATAAGAGGATGGTCAATAATTTCGTTGCAAGGCTTGCATCTATAATCTCCCTCACAAAAGTCCAACTCTGTAGAGCATGTTTTACAGCCACTGTAGTACCAGTTATGGGTATTATCAATCCCAAAAATCTCAGCTCTTACCGTAACAATTTTTTCCTATAGTAATATGATTAGAGTATAAATATGATAACAAAAATAACATTGATAATAATTGAGGTCAAGTGCAAGGTACGTAAAATAAATTAGCTAAACAAAAAATGTGCAAAATTAACCTTTAGGTCTTCACTCAACTCTGCTTCCAGCAATTTATCGATGTTCATCCTATTAATAAACATTTTTTCCTCAGGTGACATTATAGGGAGAGAGTCTCCACTGATTTGCAATTTAGTAGAGAGGTGAGCAAATCTCTCTCTCAGGGATGACACATAGGTGTATCCAGATTTGTATAAATTTTACTATTTCTTGTGGTATAAAAGCTAATTATATCTGCATATAAGAGTAAATAAATGGTTAAAAAACTAATATAAGAATTAAATCAATAATATCAATGAAACAAATATTTGTATAATATCTAATGATATTCGTTCAATCGAGATAAGATAGATTTATATATGTACAATTTCTAAAACTATATATTATAAAAACATTAATAAAGATAATTAATTTTAAATTTTTTAATCTGGGTAGATGTGACAATTATTATATAGGGTCCACCATCCTCCTTGTATAAATTTGTATCAACCATCTCGGCCAACTTTTCCCACAAAGTTATGGTACTGGTGATGGAGCTGTTTAAGAAAAAAATTAGAACAAATTAAATTAGTAAAACAAATAAATTGGAGTAACCAAAGAAGTAATATAAAATTACAAGAATAATAAAAAACAATTAACAGCTATATTAAAATTAATATAATGCATAACTTACTAATTTGTGACAATTTTGAGATCTCTTTCTTTCAAACTGCCTTTGACAACTTCAATGTCACCCAAATAGGTCAAGCAGCCCACAACATCTAAATCAACATAGAAAAAATAATATTAGAACATGATAGTTTGAATTATAACTTATATAATAGTATTACTTATATATTACTCTAATATATTACTGCATCAAAAACCTGAGAGTATGTTGGTGTCATTAATACGTGCATCAATCATATCCGGACATATGAACTGAAATTCATGCAGTGATATGTTGACGATGTCTTCTTCCAATCTCTTAGGCAATGTTATGCGTATGAAGAGCAATTTAGACCCATGTGATAGTGGTCTATATTTCCCTGTACTTGAAACAACTTTCAGATTTTTGATGCTGTACACGGAGCCTTCCTCTAAAAGATTTTTGAACCGAGAGACCAGAATCTTCGGGATCGTAGCATGGATCAAATTTTCATGTCATACAACATATCTTAGAAAAGTTAATAACATCATACAATTTGACAAACTAATAAGTTATAAGTATATTGATTTATTAACCTTTTCATCGATCAAAATCATGTCAAGACTGATCAGTTCTTCAGTATTTGGATTGACAGATTCACACATTCTACACACTCGTACTCTTATCATCCAGGTATAGTTGTTGTCATTCAAAGCATCGAACATGGTGTAGGCCATAGTTGTATTGATTGTAAATATGGTTGTAAAAATTTGAAGCTATGTAAAAAAGTTTCGGTGTAGATTTTTTTTGTTATGAATGGCATTTAATTTATAGGTGTTTGTAAGGTGAATAACATGGAAATCTATTATGTTTAAAAATTAAGAAGTATTATAAAAGAAAAGTTCTATAAATTTTGAAAATAATTAAAAAAAAGTTCTATCAAGTTTGAAAATAATAAAAGAAAGTTTTATCAAGTTTGAAAATAATAAAAGAAAGTTCTATCAAGATTGAAAATAATAAAAGAGAAAATTTCAATTATTAACATAAGATCCTAAAAATTCAAAAATAATAAAGAAGTTGTAATTTTCTAAATCAAAGAAAGTTATATCAAGTTTGAAAATAATAAAAGAAAGTTCTATTAAGATTGAAAATAATAAAAAATAAAATTACAATTATTAACATAAGAGCCTACAAATTCGAAAATAATAAGGAAGTTGTAATTTTCTAAATCAAAGAAATTTTCTAAATCAAAGAAATTTCTATCAAGTCCTACAAATTCGAAAATAATAAGGAAGTTGTAATTTTCTAAATCAAAGAAATTTCTATCAAGTTTGAAAATAATAAAAAAAAGTTCTATCAAGCCTACAAATTCGAAAATGATAAGGAAGTTGTAATTTTCTAAATCAAAGAAAATTCTATCAAGTCCTACAAATTCGAAAATAATAAGGAAGCTGTAATTTTCTAAATCAAAGAAAGTTCTATCAAGTTTGAAAATAATAAAAATGTAATTATTAAAATTAAAAATTGTGAAAAATTTAGAAAATTTGAAAAATAGAACGGAGCAATTCTAGAGGCGCCACCTCACCGCCCCTGTCTTCTCCTTTATATAAATATATATATTGATATTGATGATTATTTTTATGATAAACGTTCTGGTTTGTTTTATTTTTTTCCGAGTTTGATTAAGATTTAAAATCTAAATATCCTATTATGTAAAATAAATCATTTATCAATTTTTGTTTGGTTCAATTTAATATGATTCGATTCTCATTAATTTTTGACGATTTCAATTTTGATTTAGGTTCTATTCCAAATTTTCAACGTAGTCCTGGACTTATGGACCTAGGCTGAAATCCGATTTAATAAAAAAATTAGTAGAATTATTTTATAAAATCACGATTTTTGATAAAAATTAGAATAAATTTCACTTTAAATCATGATTAAAGTTTAAAAAATTGCGATAATTTATTTTAATATCGATTTTTTTGTAATTCGGGTTCAACCACACCTGGTAGGCCGGTATAGGGTTATCAATGGATCGGAAATCCGATTTGATCCGAAGGCTAATGGAATGGATATGGATCACTACAAAATAAATCTGATTCGTCAAAAATCTGATCCGGTAACGATCCGATCCGATTAGTATCGGATGTGGATTTAACATGATCTGATCCGTTAACTATCCGATCCGATTATTTTATATATTTTATATATTTATTTTATATATTATATATAATATGTTATATATTAAATATATCATATATTTTACCAATTAAGTCAAAACAATTCTCTTTTACTTGTATAAATTGGATCTCTCTTTTATTTATAAAATTAACACAAAAGACAATGAAATGCAAGACACGTAAACTAGCTTGAGATTTGTTGTTGAATGGTTACAAACTTACAATGATTGTATTGCAAGCAAGTGTATTTAGGATATTTGGATATTCAAATCATGTGTTTTAGTTTTCGGATTGTAATTAGGTTTAAATTTATTGTGTAATCTGTAAATTAATGCTGATGTTAAATTTGCATTTCAACTTTATGAAATATTTAGCGATGTTTGAATTTGATTAAAATATGTTTTTAAAATATTAACGGATCGGAACTCCGATCCATTAACCGTGATCTTAACGGATCTGGATTTGGATCGGACTATAAAAAAATCCGACTATAATCCGATCCGAATCCGAATCCGAATACTGAATGAGGATATGGATAAGGCCGATCTGATCCGATCCAAATCAGATCCATTGACGACCCTATGCCGATACAAGCAGATAACGTGAGATCCTCTTGATGACCACTGTGAACTTAGTTTAATGCAGGCTCCGTATTAAATAAGAGAAGTCTGGCAGTCTGTTGAAATAAGGTCACGTCACTGCTAAAACAGAGGGGAGTTGTTGGGATATTACATACTGCTACAGTTTTATAAACTCTATCTTCTGCTTGAGAGGCCCCTCTCAGCCTACAAATGCATCTATCACCCCTTGCATATCCAGAAGAAGCGAGTAAATGTGGACTTGTGTGATTCATTTCAGAAATTTATATGCACTTCCATCACTACAGTTGAACGTACATGTCACCTTGCAATGTCCCTTCCGTCTAAAAAAAAATCGATTCTTTTTTATTATTTGCATTCGGAGTGATAAAATGATTTGCAACTTTACTCTACATGACGAGTATATGGGATATATTTGATTCGATTTTATGAAATTTAATAAAATTAAAAATAAACATAGTACTCGTGTGATGTGAGGCAACCCAACAAATAGCAGACTTCCCTCACTTTGATGTCCACCGCGTATCTGACGCCACGTTGCATTTCCCGAGTCACCATCCGTGAGTCGTCGTTGATACAGAGTGTCAGGTGGTCCCACCCTCCTTCCGTGGTTTTACTCATCCCAAGTTCATTTATCTGCCCCACCGTTTGTCACTAGTTCCTTTCTCAATTTATACCAAATATATACAAGTACAAAACTTAAAAATCACTCGTATTTTGATAGCAATCGATGAATGTTGATAATAAATTACGAGTTTGGAACGATGGTCAAGTTTTTGTGGATCGAAATAAGATGGATAAAGGCACAATGTATAATTTTTAACAAAAAGAATTAAAATGTGTCTACTCCGTTTAGTCCTTCCAATTGAACAATTGATGTCATTTTAACAATCTGAACTCGCCTAGCATTTTTTACAACACTGCTGACTAAAAACTTTTGATGATTCGGTGTTTATGCAGTGTTAGGTGTTTTGGTATAAGAAAATCTTGGGTAGCATGATCTAATTGCCGACCGGACAGAGTTGAGAGGTATGTAAATATATATTTATGTTTGGTGTATCAAGAAACTTGGCGCATCTATAAATATTCCGTGTCCAAGACTCATCACATGTTTGATATCTTTTGTTTTCTGGTCAAGTTTTATATGACAATCTGTACGAATCTTGAACACTGTCAAGTCTGTTTAAAACACCCCCCCCTCTTATCTAGCCGACACTTTTGAATTTGCACATTGATCCCCCCAGTATTGATCTCTGTTCATCAACTTGGTCAAGTTCTCTATTGGAACAGACCACAAGGGTCAAGACCTGGATAAGTTTCCAGTTACGTGTTCATGATTTAGATCACAAATGTCACTCCACATTACTCCTTGACAATGCTGTTCTTATATGTTGTTCTAGTCCCTGTATTCTAATACGATACCACATT
The DNA here is from genome assembly GCA_030848705.1 of Heracleum sosnowskyi. Classification (NCBI taxonomy): domain Eukaryota; kingdom Viridiplantae; phylum Streptophyta; class Magnoliopsida; order Apiales; family Apiaceae; genus Heracleum; species Heracleum sosnowskyi. Next base: position 114,416,182 of record CM061244.1, on the reverse strand, counting down.
ACAAAAGCTAAGGCTTAAGGGTTATGACAAAGGTCTTTACGGAAACGGTCTCTCTGGTCTTACAATGCATTTTAAGGTCAGATTTATGCAAGACATGTACATTTTCCCCTTCCACGAGACCATTATTACCCTGCTCAAGCAAGATACACGGTACATTTTGGTTTGCCATCATAATTTCCAATAATGATAGACTTTAAAGTAATTTTGAGAAGATGGGAAAGATTGTGTTATCGAAAAGAGCAGATGAGCAAAATACCGAAGGTTCCAACTTTTATTCATGGTAATGGAAACTACTTACAAACATGCTATTCCATAACATTAGATTATTAGTAACTACTCCATTAAGATCAAAACCAAAAGGTTTGATCATCAACAGAACTACCCAAATTGCAAGTGTCTGCATTTAAGTCCCCATAAGAGTCGATTTTGAGCTTGGGGAGACAAGGAGGTGGCAAAATCCTGCAGGAGTCATCTTCGTGGTCTTGGGAGAAATCAGACGGGTCTTGGTCCAAAACTCGGGAAGAATCAACAGGATCAAATACGGATACAAGGTTTGCATCAGCACAATGTGGACTCTCTGAATCGAAAACATCACTCTTGGCTGAATTCGCATCCTCCTGTTTGATAACCACCACATTTGCACTGATTACATTCTGAGATATTGAACTTGAATGTGGTATTTCTGTTGGTCGTGGTTCTTCCGAATTCATCATATTACAAAGATTAGGCCGCTTCTCTGCCACGGGCAGTTTTTGTTTGAGTGATTCAACCTAGTGAAAACAAAGGATTGAAATATTTAATGGAACCAACAATGCCACACATACTTTCAAAACTTATCCTTGATTAGGCAAAACCGATACCATTTCAGACAATTCAACTGTGAACTCCACAATTATAATTGCAAGCACATATGCAATTCTACAAATTTGTTAAACTAGATTAAATCTGAGCAATTACAGATACAAAACATAGCTTAAAAGTCGAGAGTTATGATTACCTCAAGCCTCAATTTCTCATTCTCTCTGGCTAGCCTATCATGATCATCCTTGAGTTTATCATATCTTTCTTTCAAGAAATCATAATCCTTCTCAAGCTTTTTGTTTTTATACCGGGCTCGTCGGTTTTGAAACCATATAGCAACCTGCCTAGGCTGTAATCCAAGATCCTTTGCCAGTTGGACTTTCCTATCAGGTTCAAGCTTGTTTTCTTCCTCAAAGCTCTTCTCAAGATACTTCACCTGATCAATCGTAAGTCGCCGCTTCTTTTCGGGTTGATGAAAGCAAGGATCATAGTCCTCACTACCATTATCTTCTTTGTCCAATGTTGGTAACAATCCCCCAAGCCCACCATTTTCAGGTGGGGAATTTTGAAAATGAACCATTGTTGTAGTGCCAGAAGCAGAGTCCCCTGTACCAATATCATTTCCATTTATCAATGAATAGTACTAGTACCACTTATAAATGAACACAATAAATAGTACCCAGTAGTACTAATAAATGTACACTACTAGCCCAGTAGAAAAAATTACCAAGTTGTAACAAAATTCAACAATGAGTATCAAACCAATCACAAAATAGATAAAAAGAAGACAATTATAAGTTCTTGCAAGTTACAATATTAAGCCTATGAACATAATATAACAAGTCAAGAACTAACAGAAATTTTGTGCAAAATTGCATGCTGTATTACACAAGCACTAAGCTGTGTGTGTGTGTGTGTTTTAGTCTATAGTTAAACACAAAAGAATATCAAGACATTAGGAAAAGGAGGTGAAAAAAGACCTTGGAAAGAAGGGAAAGTCTTAGAAATCCAGAAGGAATCAAGATGCTCAGAAGAAGGTGGTGGCCTTTCATTGGAAAGCAACATATCATCAGCATCATCATAAACTTTATCAATCTCCATAGCTTAAGTAATCACGAGAGAGAGAGAGTTCTGAAACTCAGAAGCTTAAACGGAGAGTTTTTTCAAGAAATGGGAGAGAGAGAGAGAGAGAGAGAGAGAGAGAGAGAGAGAGAGAGAGAGAGAGAGAGGGAGAGATTTAAGAAACTCAGAAGGCTCAAGATAGGGGTTTTTCAAGAATTGTGAGAGAGAGAGAGGGAGAGAGTCAGAGAGAGGAGGGGAGAGAGGTAATAGCAGTTGGTGAAGGGTTATGTCTGAAAAAGGTGATGCTAAAAATCACAGGCATGTGAAAGATGTAAGAGTAGGAGTAGCAGCTGCTGAGAGACCCATCACTCACATCCAAAAGAAGAAACAGGAAAATACACACACAATTGATTCTTCTCTGGGAAGAAGAGCTAGGCTAGTAGACTACTAGTACTATAGCTTGTTGGGATTATAAGTAAACTTTTTCTTTTTCATCTGTCATTGAAATTTTTGGAAAGGATTGCCTTCTTGGGCTTCTACAAAGGCCGGGTTTTTGCTTTTACTATTCTACCCCTTTTTGTCCCCCTTGCTTCAAATCATCAATCTTTTTCTTCATTTTTCGGTCCTTATCTTGTACTCCTAAAATGTAAATGGGATAAGTCACTTGTGACATATTCGAGCTTAATAAAAAAAAATCTAGCGTTAAATATATACTTAAATAATTTCTCACATGAATATGTATAGATATCGGAATAGTTTTGTAATTAAAAATATAGAAAATGATAATATATTGAATTTATCTTTTATTATAATATAAATAATAATTTTAGTATAGTTGTTCGTATATAATATGAACGTATCTAAACTTATATGTATTGAATTAAATAATAGTATACTTGTAAATAAAATATAAAGTTGGTCACATATTTAATATTATACCGTGATCACATTATAAAATCTCTAATCATCCTATTAATTTTTGAACGGCGGCTCAATCAAATATTCCGATTAGGGGTGTTTAGGGTTTACCAACCTGATTACCGAACCAACCCAACCCTATTTTTTGTCGACCAGGCCGATAGAAGAAAACTCAATATTTAATTGGGTTAAAAACATTTCAAACTTATTTAAATGGGTTGGGTATGAAATTTATATTTTTCAGCCAACTCGATTTAACTTTCAAATTCTGTTTGATATTTAAATATATATTTTATATTGTACATACAACCATACATTATATAATACATCGTAATGACATTTATAGATATATGTGTACATAACTATATTATTAAAATTATATTTATTCAGAACTAAAATATTAACACAAATCGTAAGTTATACGTATTTTAGTTTACTTAGATTTTCCGAATGAGAGATATTGTATATTATTTATTTTTTAATAAAATTAATTAAATCATTCAAACTGGTGCAACCCGACCCAAACTAATGAATTATAAGTAGGGCTGGGTTGCAAATTTATATTTTGTGGGTTGGATAAAAAAAATCAAAATGATATAACTAAGTTGCAAAAATTCTTCCAACACATGAACAATCCCTAACACCGATTCTCAATATTTACAATGATGTGTGCAACTTAAAATTTATTTTTAAATAATAGAAATAACCGACAAAATGTTTGTTAGGCCGAATACACAATATATAATCAAATATGTATGATAATAACAATAAGAACACTGTTTATGAATAATAAACTGTATGTAATTAATAACTCCTCTCTCGGTGATGTAAAATATCACAGAGAGCTGCTAGGTTACAAGAATAATATTTCAAGTATTCGCATCCCTTTTAGGGTTAACCTATCTGTGTTTATATAGTACACAGCTACATACAATCTTTAATTGATATTCCTATAAATCAGCTATACAATTAATATCAATTAAGAATTATTTCTGTCTTCTGTTCCGTTTCCTTAGCCATCACGATATCTCTTTGCTTCTTTCCTTCTTCAAAGTATATCGCTTCTAGAATCTTCATTGAGTATAACATCGACAACTAAGTAAACTATGACTGTCAGAGTTTAACAAACTCTGACCAGTCTTCCAGCTAAACTCTGATATTTACCTGATACTTTAAACACTGATAAACAAACATCAGCAATTATATCTAGCAATCTCCCCCAACTTGTGCATACAAAAATGTACAAGTTAACAGATAATTGATGATGTCAAAACATATAACAAATGCAATGTTTATAAAATCACAGAGTTTATATTTTAACTTAGAACAGAAAACTTAAAAACTTACAGACTCCATTTACTTAATCTCTTCAACTTCAGGTACAGTTCTGAGATAGTCTATAAGCAATCTTCTTTCAGCCATTTCAAGCTCAGCTACCATAATCTCTTTCAGTTCCTTCAACTCTGGATCACTCTCTCCAGTTTGATAGATAGCAGCTCTCAAGGCATAAATACTGTTCCTTCTCATTTCATTTCCCAGCTTTATCATGAAACATTTATCTGACTCAAGATTAAATTCTAACACTCTTATACCAAGAGATGTTCTAAATCTTGCACTGTTCCTCTTCATTTCTACAAGATTTCCATGATAATCTCTGTACTTAGGTATGTAAGAACCTGCAGACTTTAAACCACTGAGGGCTCTAGCTTTCATCATTTTGCTTCTTAATACCTCAGCTGCTTGTTGAGTTCTTTGATTTTTGACTTTGAGTAGATACATCACATATTCCAGCTCTTCCTTCATCTTTAACTCAATATCAGCTTCTCCAACTCTGTATACTCTTCCATCAGTTTTGAAGTATAACAGAAAGTCCTTTTTCAATCCTCTATGATATATTAACTGAACAGACTCCAAAGTATCAAGATTTTCTTGAGTCACGCCAACACCAGGTTCAGCTAATGATGTATGATCCATAGGACTATTGTTCACCCTCTTCTCTCTGTGAGATCCTAAACCAGATCTATCTCGAGATTCCTTGCCCATGATGGTTCTGCTTTGAAAAATATTTACAGTTCCAGGATTCAGAGTATGTTGAACCGTGATTGGTTTTCCAAATGTCCTTTGAAGTTGAGAAGATAACTGAGTCTGTACAACTTGAGTAGTATCAGTGGTTGTCACAGCTTCCAATGATTTGTCAACTTGAGCATTGTCAGAGGTTGATTTAGATTTCTTCAGTACTTGTTCTTCTTCTACCATCTTTCCTTTACCTTTATCAAGACTAGCTTTGATTGGTCTCCTTGCATATTGTAAACTCTGTTAAGAGTCTACATTTTCTTTGATAACAATTCCTTTCTCTTTTGGCCTTGAAACTCTCACAAGCTTCTTAATCTTTCCAGTCATCAATTTCTTCTTATGCTCTTCAGCCAGCATCTTTTCTTCAGCTTGAATATCTTCAACTGTGGCATTTGCACCATGCTCTTCCAAAAACAACTGAGTTGCAATTTCTTCATCAGTGATTGGTTGAGAAGTAAGCATTAAGCTTCTAGCTTTTGAAGATGACTGAACTTCAGTGTTTGTTCTCCCAGAGTTTGTCTTAGCAGAGTTTGACCTCAGTCTCCCTTGCTCTTGATATGATTTTGACCTTAACTCTGTTTCCTTTGCACCATCTTCACCACCATCAGTACCATCATCCTTTTTGTTCAGAGTTTGAGATATCTTGCACTTGTCCTTAAATACTCTCTCCCCCTTTTTGACATCATCTGGAATTAACACAGATGTGAGCAATTCAAGTGAAGCAGCAATGGAATCAATTTTGTCAGACATGGCATTCTGATTGTCTTCAACCTTGCTCAGCCTAGTCCTTAAAGACTCCTGATCTTTGAATAAAGAGACATACAAGGATTTATCATGTTTCAAAGATATTTCTCTTGCAGCCACTTCATTTCTCAACCCAGTGACAGCCTTCTGAGCATCATCAAAGCGGTTATGAAGAGATTTGACTTGAACTATAGTAGCTTTAAGATGTGTGAGAAGCTCAGGATTAGGAAAAATGCACTCATGACTTGACCAATTTGCAAAGTACATATCTTGATAATGAGTTTCAGCATGATGGTGAGATGTACCACCAAACTCTTTAGGATTTTGTTGAACAGAAACCCTTGGAGAAGATGAAGAATCAGCTATGTCATCAGACTTTGCTAAAGATTCTGCACTTAGAGATTTAGGAATATTCTCAGCAACATTTTCCTGTGCAGCTTCATTTGCAATATGTTTAGAGTTTAAAGTCTCAAAAACTTCCTCATTTGCTGGAATAGCTTCAACAACAGGCTCTGCAGTAGCTTCAATAACATTCTCAGAAATTACAGCCTTTGTTGTCTGATCAACCTCCTCACCCTTTTCAAGAACCTGGTGAGTAACAGAGCATACCTCTGTGTGAGTAACCATAGACTCATCAATAATCACAGTAGGTTGATCAGTTGCAGCCACATCCTCTGTCTCATCAATACTATCAAACTCTTCAAGAGTTGCAGAAGGATGTGCTTCAATGTTCTCCTTTATCTCCATTTCCAGTGGCTTAGGTTGTTCAGCATTCATTTCAGCCATCTCATTAGTATTTGCTCTGGCTTCATCAGGCACAGTAGCATCCTTAGAAACAATTTCTGGAGCTTCAGAGTTTGTAGATTCTTGAACCAATTCCTCAAATGAATAGTCAGCTACCAGATTCCTTCTTTTGGTCTGTAAGGGCTCATCAGCATCAGAGTGTGGTCTGTTTGCCCTTTTCTTTATTCTTGAAGCACCAACAGACTTTGGTAACTCAGCATCAGAATGTGGTTTAGCAGCCTTAACAGCTTTGAAAGCTCTGTGCTTAGTTCTACCTCCAGACTTTGGTCTTTGGGATGTGGATTGAGGTTGATGTTGTGCTTGAGGTGGATTTAGAAACTGTTGGACTATCACATGAAGTAATAAGTCACCAACATTCCCTTTCTTAGCATCCTTGTTGGTCAAATCAGAAAATATCCACTTATGCAATTTAAAAGAGGGAATCACATCATCCTCAGCAATTTCAATCCCAGTTACACAAGCAGAAAATATCAATTGACAAAAGCGAGCAAAGTACACTACACTTCTATTTTCTGACATTTTCTCTCCTATATTTTGCAGTACTGGTCTAGCAAAATCAAAGTTATTACCATAGAGAAGAGAATACCCGATTTGCAGACTATCAATAGGAATAACATCCCAGTTTGTGCATTTCTTGCCGAACGCTCGAGTAATGCAGTCAAAGAAAAAGCTCCATTCCTTCCTTAAAAGCGGTCGCTTCAACTGACCTATCATTGCCAGTGACCCACTGTAACCAATATCCCTCATCATTCTCTGTAGCTCAGCATCACCAACAGAGATTGTGTAAACATTGAAATCTTCAAAACCCATAGCATCACGGACAGTGCCTGGAGTAACCACAAACTCTTGCTCTTGAAACTCAAAAACAATCGAAGGAGTACCAGACTCTCCTCCATCATCATAGACGCCTGTCTCCCAGAAAACCTTGATTTGCGATCCAAAAAGCTTCGCAGGTTCAACGAGAGCTTGCCCAATAACAGACTGAGCAAGAAAATTTTGAAACAAATGAAACGTCTCCGGTACATTCTCATTATTCAATGGTGCTGCATAGTTGTTAGGAACAAACTCTAATCCAACAGAGTGAAAAACAGTGGTTGCCATTAGAAACAGATTCGAATAATCAGAGAATAAGCTTTGAAAGGTGTTTGAAAAATAGATGCAGAAAAGTGTTTGTGAAAATGTGTGTGTGACAATATCTGTGAATTAAGTAAGTCTGTAAAGAATACGAACGTTGTGTGTATAGTGATTAAGTAAAAATTAAAAATGAAGAGTTTTAATCATTAAGACACACAACTGGCTTACTCGTGAAGTTTGTGAGTGGGACAGGTGTCACACATGCAGTCACTACCAGCAGTAAGTGGTAGTTTCCAACACGCATGCGCAGTAAAACAGGCAATAATTACTGCTATTTTCTAGACACATTTCATCCTTTTCAAAACGCATACAAACCGTTGTCAATCATACTCTCTATTTTCAAAAAAAAATAATGTTTCTCAAAAATGTAAAATGTCTGAAACACATTTATTTATTTTAATCATCAGAGATTAAAAATAAATTACCTCGGCATAGAGTACACAGTTCAGCAGTGTTTATCAATTCTCCAACATCATTAATAAACTCTTTTCTCAAAGTGCACAGTTGTGAGTATTTGTGTGTGGATAGCAGAGTTTACTGAATGTAAATATTTGGAGCATCTCAAAGTGCATAAAATCCACAAAGTAAATCAGTAAAAACTGGTTGCCCAAACTCTCATATGTAAGACAAAATATGATGTCATCTAAACTCTGTACATACTTTTTTTTATTTGTATAAGTATCTATATATATTGTGTTCACCCCCTGTCTAATTTTTTTTCCCTTTCTTTTCCAGTAATCAGAGGTTGGCACTAGTCACCAAAAATTTAGAAATTTTAGCCCTTATCTTAACAGTAAGTTCCTGGATCGTTCTAAACAATTAACTAGTCACCAAAAGTTTAAATTTTAGCCCTTACCAACAGAGTAAGTTCCTGGTTCTTTCTAGCCACATGACTAGTCACCAAAAATTTAAACTTTAGCCCTTACTGAAACAACAAGTTCCTGGGTCGTCCCAGCTAATTGAGTAGTCACCAAAAATTTCAAATTTTAGCCCTTATTGACACAATAAGTTCCTGGGTGTTCCTAGACACAACATGATCTCAAAGGAATTTGTACATGTTTATACATCTTTTGCTTGGGGGTGAAATAGCAGCAACTATCTATAAGAGTTTAGACTGACATCATTTAACACATATATTTTATGAGAGAAAGTGCAAATAGCTAATACAGACTCAGTGTATAGGACCAATAAACTAAGAGATGCTATAAATATAGAGACAGTATCATGCTGTGTAAATTTTCTGCACACATTTGAGATCAGATCATATATAACTCAGAAGGATTCATGATTACTTACTGAGAATCATGCTTCATACTATTTTCTTCATCGGTGTTTATGTTTCAGACAATACCACAATCAGAGATTAACATCAGAGTTTAACCAATCAGAGTATGCTAACAGAGTTTAACAATACGATTTGCATGACAGTTAACATATACATAGAAACATGAGCAACAAATCACAGAAGAGTAAATTTTGAGTCTAACCAGTATCTCTAGTCGGAACCAGAGATCATTCCTAGTTCATTTACCAGTCTTGTAAATGTAGCTTCACTCAATGGCTTGGTGAAGATATCTGCAAGCTGTTGATCTGTAGACAAAAAATGAAGCTCAATATTTCCTTCATCCACATGTTCCCTGATAAAGTGATACCTTATGCTGATGTGCTTGGTCATGGAGTGCTATACTGGATTTCCTGTCATAGCAATAGCACTTTGATTATCACAAAGTATGGGTATTTTAGAGTACCTTAACCCATAATCCAGCAGTTGATTCTTCATCCACAGAATCTGTGCACAACAGCTACCAGCAGCAATATACTCTGCTTCTGCAGTGGATGTGGAAATTGATTTCTATTTCTTGCTGTACCAAGAAACTAGTCTATCACCTAGAAATTGACAGCTTCCACTGGTGCTCTTTCTGTCAATCTTACAACTTGCAAAGTCTGCATCAGAGTAACCAATAAGCTTAAACTCTGATTCTCTAGGATACCACAAACCCAATGTTATGGTTCCTTTGAAATATTTGAAAATCCTCTTCACAGCTGTTAGATGAGGCTCTCTGGGATCTGCTTGAAATCTTGCACAAAGACAGGTTGCATACATGATGTCTGGTCTACTTGCAGTCAGATAAAGAAGAGACCCTATCATGCCTATGTATTTTGTCATATCTACTGAAGCTCCAGTGTCTTTGTCTAGCTTGGTTGCAGTTGCCATAGGAGTTGTTGCAGATGAACTATCAAGCATACCAAATTTCTTGAGAAGATTTCTGGTATATTTTGCTTGATTGATAAAAATCCCATCATCTGTTTGCTTTACCTACAAGCCTAGAAAATAACTAAGCTCTCACATCATGCTCATTTGGTACCTGGACTGCATAAGCTTAACAAACTTCTTACAGAGTTTATCATTAGTAGACCCAAAGATTATATCATCCACATAGATTTGAACTAAAAGCAAATCATTACCAGAATTGAAATAGAACAAGGTTTTATCAATTGTACCTCTTGTGAACCCACTCTCTAAAAAAAATTGAGCCAGAGTTTCATACCATGCTCTAGGTGCCTGCTTTAGTCCATAAAGTGCTTTGTCAAGCCTGTAGACATAATCTGGGTGATTGGGGTCCACAAACCCTGGTGGTTGTTCAACAAACACTTCTTCTTCAAGTTTCCCATTGAGAAAAGCACTCTTCACATCCATCTGAAAGACTTTAAACTTCTTGTGAGCAGCATATGCTAGAAAAATCCTTATTGCTTCCAACCTTGCAACAGGAGCAAAGGTTTCATCATAGTCAATTCCTTCCTGCTGTGAATATCCTTTTACCATAAGTCTAGCTTTGTTCCTCACTGTCAGTCTTGTTTCTGAAAACCCACTTTGTACCAACAACAGATCTGTTTTTGGGTCTTGGTACAAGTGTCCAGACTTCATTTCTCTCAAACTCATTCAACTCCTCCTGCATTGATGTTATCCAGTTAGCATCTTGAAGAGCTTCATCCACTTTTTTTAGGCTCTGTTTGAGACAGGAATGCATGAAACAGACATTCATTTGTTGTAGCACTTCTTGTTCTCACACTTGCATCTGGATCTCCAATAATCAGATCAGGTGTATGAGCATGTGTCCACTTTCTTACTGTAGGTAAGTGGCTTCTTTCATCATTATTGGATCATCCCCCTTGATCCATGCTCTCCTGATTTTCTTGTTGACCATCTGTATTATCTGAGGCTCCCCCTGAATTGGACTGCTCAGTGTTTGAACTTTCAGAGTTTATGCCAGATTTTGTGTCAGATTCTTCAGCTGAATCACTTTCAGAATGTGAATCATCATGTTGAGGTGTTCTCGAAGTTTCTTCTTGATCCCCCTCAACTGGTTCCCTATTCTGTTCTGTCAGAGAAACTTCCTCAGTGCTTACCAGTATAGTTTCAGAGTTTGCTTCAACAGAGTTTTCAACACAAAGCATTTGCACCCAAAAATAAGAAAATATTTCAGGTTTGGTTTCTTTTTCTTCACCATCTCATATGGTGTTTTCCCATGCCTGTTGATCAGTGTAACATTTTGAGTAAAACAAGCAGTTTGAACAGCTTCTGCCCAGAAATAAGTTGGCAATTTTGCTTCATCAAGCATTGTTCTGGCAGCTTCGATTAAAGTTCTGTTCTTTCTTTCAACTACACCATTTTGCTGTGGAGTCCCTGGTGCAGAAAATTCTTGCTTCACTCCTCTTTCCTTGCAAAATTCTTCCATTGTTGCATTTCTGAATTCAGTACCATTATCACTCCTGATAATTTTCACTTTATACTGTGATCCTTTGTCTAGTAGCTTTACATGTTCCATCAGAGTTAATGCAGTTTCATCCTTCTTTGCTAGAAAGTACACCCAGGTGTATCTAGTGTACTCATCAACAATGACTGAAGCATATTTCTTTCTGCCAAGAGACATTACATTCACTGGACCAAATAGATCAACATGAAGAAGATGATAAGGATCCACAACTGAAGATTCAGACTTACTCTTGAAAGATGACTTCCTTTGCTTGGCCTTTTGACAAGAATCACACAGACCATCTAAGCTGAGTATAGATTTTGGAAGTCCCCTTACAAGATCTTTTCGAATCAACTAATTGATGTTGTTCAGATTTAGATGAGAGAGCTTCTTATGCCATTTCCAGCTCTCTTTACTAGACATCTTTGCAGACAAACACACAGCTTTTCCTTCAGAGTTTTTTTACCAAACTTGCTTCATAAATATTATTGCGTCTGTGTCCAACCAAAACAACTTTCCCTGTAGATTTGCTAACAACCTCACAGTATTCAGGTTGAAAATCTACATGATAACCTCTATCACATATTTGACTCACAGATAGCAGATCATGCTTGAGTCCTGGGATAAGAGCTACATTTGTGATGATGACACTTCCAAGATTGATATTACCATATCCCAGAGTACGTCCTATGTTGCCATCTCCATAGGAAACTTTTGGGTCAGCCTTCTCCTCATAATCTGATAGCAGGGCTTTATTTCCAGTCATGTGCCCTGAACATCCACTGTCCAAGACTAGGGTGCTCTCCCTTATGCCCTGCAATCACAAACAATTACTGAGAGTTAGTTTTAAGGATCCAGACTTGCTTGGATCCTTTGGCTTTCTTAACATTGTTAGCTTTTGCAGCGGAATTCTTATCAACAGAGTTTAAGCTAACAGTATCAGAGTTTACACTTGCAGAATCAACTTTAACCCATTTCAAATTTGGCTTCAAGTCATAATAATTGTGTTAAATAGCATGATAATTCTTGCAAGTATAAATAGAATGCCAAGTACTCCCACAGTGAGTGCATAAAGTCTGTGGTCTAACCCTAACATAATCATTCTTTACTCTAGACATGGAGGATAAAGAATTAATGTCTTTGTTCTTCCTGCAGAAACTTGCAAGATGGTTAGTACTACCACAATTATGACATGTTTTTCTAGGAGCATCATTAATAGGCAAATGGTTATTACTTTTATTAATGCCTACTTTTCCATTTCTGTTCTTCCTGGACACTTTCTGTTTGTTGACAGACTTTACCTCTTTTAGCTTATACTTGAATTGTTTCTCTGTCATTAAACCAACATTAACCTGTCTAACGCAAGTTTTTACTGGTTCTTCCTTAACAGTTTTTGTCTCAACTACAGAGTTTAGCTTACTGGATTCAGGAACAAATTTCATAGGTGGAAGATGTGTTCTAACTTTAACTTTATCTTTAAACCTAAGTTCATCTTTCTCACAGTAACCTAACCCAACTGCATCTGTTTGAAACACTTGATGTGTGTCTTTTCCAGAGTTTGTCCAGGTTTTAATTATCTTCCTCTCTTTTTCCAATTCAGATTCTGGTTGCCTAAATCTCTTAAGCAACTCCTGTTCAACATAAACAACATCATCTCTTTCTTTTTGAACTTGTTGCATGTTAACAATTTCTTCTTCAAGAAATTTATTTCTCTCTTTAAGCTTTAGATTCTCAGATTTAATTCTTTCATTTTCTAAAGTCTGATCTCTGTAACTAACATGTATGCTTTTAAGATAAATTCTTAATTCAGATATATTATCAATATCATAAGCATAAGTTGTTAGGGGTACCTTGTTTTCAGATGATTCAGATTCATCTTTAACAGTTGCCATGAGAGCATAGTTGACTCCTTCATCTGAGTCTGAAGTGTCTGCCCAGTCTCTCCCTTTAGTGATGAGCGCTCTTTCAGATTTTCCTTTCTTGCACTCTGGAGCATAGTGACCCATCTCTTTACACTTGTAGCACTGGATCTCAGACTTGTCTTTCTTCCCATATTTGGTATCCCTTCTTTCAGACTTTCTGAAACTCTTCCTTTCAGAGTTTGAATCTCTCCTAGAGAATCTCTTTCCTTTCTTGAAGTTCTTGAAACCCATCTTCTTGAAAGTCTTCACCATCAAAGCAGCCATTTGCATCATCTGTTCTTCATCATCCTCGGATTCAGATGATTCAACAGTGTTTGAGTCATCATCAGTGTTTGATGACTAACTTTCAGAGTTTATGGCCAAAGCCTTTCCCTTAGCTTTATTCTTTGATGATTCTTTCTTAAGAAGCTTTTCTTTAACTTTAAGAGCAACAGATTTTGTCTTCTTACCAGATCTTCTGTTTCTTTGTTCTATCTCAAGTTCATGAGTTTTAAGCAACCCATAGATTTCATCAAGTTCTGTATCTGCAAGCTTATAATTATCTCTTATTGTTGTTGTCTTTAAATCCCATCTTTCAGGTAGAGATAGAAGAAACTTGAGATTAGACTCTTCAGGATCATATTCTTTATCAACCAGAGATAAGTCATTCAGCAGTTTACAGAATCTGTCATATGTCTCAGTCAAAGTTTCATCAGGTCTCGAGTCAAAGTGTTCATACTCCTGTGTCAGTATAGTCTTCCTGTTCTTCTTTATAGCACTTGTTCCTTGACATCTGACTTCTAAAGCATCCCAAATTTCTTTGGCAGTTTTGCAACCAATAACTCTGTTAGACATGACATTATCTAAGGCACTATGGAGAAGATGTCTAACTTTTGCATCCTTTGCAATTGATGAGATGTCTTCAGGAGTCAAATCTTTCTTTTCCTTTGGAATAGTCTATTGTTTTTCACCATCAACAACATGAGACAGTTTAGTCGGCTTATGAGGACCATCATAGATTCTATCAAGGTATTCTGGATCCGTGGCTTCCAGAAACATGGTCATCTTTACCTTCCATATTGGATATTCCGCTGGTCTGAGAATTGGAACCCTAATCGTCTCATATCGACTCACAGAAGTTGGTTGAACCTTTTCGGAATTAGAACCTGCTTGGATATTTTCAACCATGATTATACTTGTGTTTGGATCAAAGAAAACTGTATATATTAAACAGCCTAGGCTCTGATACCAATTGTTAGGCCGAATACACAATATATAATCAAATATGTATGACAATAACAATAAGAACACTGTTTATGAATAATAAACTGTATGTAATTAATAACTCCTCTCTCGGTGATGTAAAATATCACAGAGAGCTGCTAGGTTACAAGAATAATATTTCATGTATTCGCATCCCTTTTAGGGTTAACCTATCTGTGTTTATATAGTACACAGCTACATACAATCTTTAATTGATATTCCTATAAATCAGCTATACAATTAATATCAATTAAGAATTGCTTCTGTCTTCTGTTCCGTTTCCTTAGCCATCACGATATCTCTTTGCTTCTTTCCTTCTTCAAAGTATATCGCTTCTAGAATCTTCATTGAGTATAACACCGACAGCTAAGTAAACTCTGACTGTCAGAGTTTAACAAACTCTGACCAGTCTTCCAGCTAAACTCTGATATTTACCTGATACTTTAAACACTGATAAACAAACATCAACAATTATATCTAACAATGTTATTTATAGATTTTAATGTTATATTTATGTATTAGCACCTGAATATTCCATATAAAATATAATAAGTAACATATCATTATATAAAAATATAAATCATATAACAATTAACAACCTAATTGATATAAATTATATATATATATTCTGTAAACTTAAAAAATAATTTCTAAATAATATGTAACTATATATATTTATATATAATAAATATATATTATTTATTTATTTTTTTGAAACAAAATATATATTATTTATTTAATTTCGGATTCGGATATTACCGGATACAGATGCGCCTATATCCATATTCGTATCCGTAACTACCGAATTCGAATATGGATAATATCCGCTTTATTTCGGATACGAATAAAATCCGTTTTATTCTGGATACGAATAAAATCCGCTTTATTCCGGATACAAATACAGATATTTCGGACGGATATCGGATTTTTCGAATTGTTTTGACAACCCTACATTTATCCATTGATCACGTCAATTTAAAAAAGAAAAGAAAAAGGAACCGATACATCTTTGATATAAAGGTGCACACCCTTTATTGAAACTGAGACCGGACTACCCTTATTGTATATAAAAATTAAGTTTTAATTGAATATGTGCATAAGAATATTTTGGTCTAAATTTCAATATATAATATGCACTTATAAATTAAGAGCAACATATCAGTTACCAAAAAAAATTTGGTACAATTTTGTAGGTACCTAATATTTTCTAGCATTTTCCAAAAAAAAATATTCATTTAATTCGAATTAAATTCAGAACAGATCGATTTTGACCAGTAATTAAGGTTTTACAGGAATTTGGCATTTCAGATGGGGTTTGGCTATGGTACCGTTCCAAAGGTCATGACTCGCTGGAGTCTTGGATTGATTTTTATCTTGTTTGACTGGTATTTTGTGGTCCTCAAGGACCTCAACCGGAATGGTACTTGGGTGCGTACAACCGATGTCATTGTTGATTCATGCTCTGCCTTATTTCGGTAAAATTAATTTCCAAATTTACTAAGATTAAAACGATCCTCAAAACGCGTAGTAGTACTAATTTTAACCTAGAGTATCCTGGTCAACCGGTCATAATTTAATTAACTATATCCCATATAAATAGTGCTAGAGACACTCAATTGAGTACTTGTAAAAAATGACATGTGTTATTATTTAATTAACTATAAATTATCAATATCAATAATTAAAATATTTCAAATTGACACATCAACAATGCTACTTCAATATCAAAATTTTGTACCTCAATTACGTACCTCTAACATTACTCAATATGAATAATGCTAGAGGGAATATCATCCAATATTTAAAGTTCGATACAAACAAATTTTGAACTTCACATTTCTTTCTTGCCTTCTTGGTTACAAATGCAAAAAACTGTAGTTGCTTGTACTAGTAATTTACTAATTTGATCTTTTTTCAATATCACCGCTTCGAATTTATCTTGCATACTGCGGCTGCTACACTGCAGGGTCTTTTTTCTTTTCACAATCTATTAGTATACAGTATTTTCTCTGTTTTTTAATTTTGACTTTTGACACATATATTTAGGTGATTTGATTATATAGTAAAAATTATTATTTTTATGAATTTAAAATTAGATTATATATATGTTTTATTCACAAAAAAATTAAAAAAAAAATAATTTTAACTAAAGGGTCAAAACACTTGTATCAAAAGCCAAATCGTCATGTATCAAAAGCCAAATCGTCAAATAATAAAAACAGAGGGAGTACTTATCAGTGAGATAATTTAAATGATTCTTAGTCTAATGAATATTTGATGTGCATAACTACTAAAATTCGAGAATTCGATTTTCAACAAATAATCGATAAATTGAACGAAAAAAGCAGAAAAAAGGGAACATGAGTAAAAACGGAATGATGTGGGAAAAGAGGAAGGAGAAAATGTAAAACGAGGTGGAATCAAAGGGTCAGTATCAAGGGGTGAAAATTGAAATGACTCACCCCCCATCTCCCTGTTTCAATTTTCTCCTCGGCCCTACTCTGTTTTTGTCGTCGAACTTCCCGCTATGCTCTGTCTTTTTTAGTTTTTTTCATTCTCCCCCTTTCTTACTTTCAGTCGTGCACGTCTGTTTCCACCCCCTTTTGTTTTTAACCATAATTTTTCGTTTTTAACTTTACTTTTTCTACATTAAAAAACAAAAACGTAAAAGCAAAATGTCTCGAGAGACTAATTGATGTTATTAGTGTGAATGCTTTAGAATTTACACGAGTATTTTGTAACTTTTTTGTCTTTGTAGTGTTCAAAAGCCCGTAAAAAGTACCTCTAAGTGGACCAGGCCCTTGTTGTACCAAAATATGAGTCCAGCAGATTTGAACGTTCTTTTTTTTAACAGTTTGGTTATTTTCTTTTAAAAAAAGTGGTGAAAAATCGCTAGAAGGAGGGGTCGAACCTCCGACCTTGTGGTTAACAGCCACACGCTCTAACCAACTGAGCTATTCCAGCAATTGGTACAAATCTATTTTAAGCCTTATTTGACAGTCGTTTCAACTTTAATAGTAAAATTTTAGCAGGTAAAACGACTTGAAAGACACAATGTATAACAAAAAATGGCTTGCAGAAACATAAATGAGAATCAATCATCTGCAATGCATTGGATTCGTATTCGTCATCTCCATCATTAGCAATGTGAGTTGCAGCTCTAGTCGGAAGCAAACGCAAGAGAATCGTTACTAACTCTGGTCTAGATGGTACAGGCTGATTTATTCTTTTGATTTAGCTGATATATTTACCTTATAAGTTGGCTGGACTAGAGTTTTTCTTTATTCGAAACTCCAAGTAGCATGCAGTCTTTGGCTACTTCCCTATAACATTGGCAATTGGCATAACAGACAATGGCAACTCTCTAAGCTGAGAATCAGCAGCACTTCTGGTAGCTCCAACAACGTGCCATGGCTATCCTTAACAAAAATTAAATCATTTGCTACCGAAAGATTCAATTGGCTAATGCGGACATTGAGAGGATGAGTTTTTTAGCATTATCTATTCTGTGCAAACGGATACAACTGCAGATCATCTAACTAGTAGTAGTACGAGTGGTAGAAAATTTGTTATGCAAATAATTCTGGAGGGGCAGTGTTTTAACACTTAAAATTTATACATAGATAAATCAAGTCCACAGACAACAATATACCTGAAGATTGTCGTTGAGTTGAGTTAAAATTTATATATAAATGGTTGAGTCTTTAGCAAATGGGAATTCTATAAATCATCAGATAGTAATAAAAAGAACGGAATGAGATAATGTATACAGAAATAAAATTTGTAACTTCGAGTACAAGTAGCTTTGAATTTACACAGAAATAAAATTTGTAACAAGGAAGATTCAGGTTTTAGAATCGAAGACTTAGCTGCATCAAGGAGTGCTGCAACCAATTCTTTGTTTCCTTCTCTTGCTGCCAGGTGAAGCGCAGTCTCACCAGTTGAGAGAAGTCTAAAGATTAATTTTGTCATCCCATTTGCTCGTAAAGCAACAAAAAACAGAAATTACAATCACTGTCTATGATGCCATGGATTCAGATTAGTCCTCTCCATTATTGCAAAGGGAGTTGCAGCTTTGGTCAGAATCAAACGCCTATGTCATTCTTTTGGATTGCATTCCAGTATTTGTTTCTTGGATCACCTGACTTACCTAATTTGATGGATTAATAGAGGTTTTCTCTTGAAATCTCCAAGTAACATGTGTTCTTTTTCTACTTCACTAAAACAGGCTTCCTTGGCAACAGGCTACTCTCTACGCTCAACTATGATTTCAGTTGTCAACAGCAACACTAGTAGCTCCAACGACACATCATGGCTCTCCGGATATTCTAGGCAAATCCATACAAGTAGAGATCATCGAAGTGGTAGTACAATGGGTAGAAAAGTGCCGATGCATGTTTTTTAGATGGACCGGTGTTTAGGCGGCTATAATCAGTACATTGATGAATTGAGCCTCAAGCCAACAATACTAATGAAGAACCTTGATCCTCTAACTGCCTAAATATATCACATAAAATAGTCAACTTATATCACAAGTGGTATTATCTTTAGTTCATTATAACCATCATTAGCTACGCAGAATGAGAAGATAACAGAATAAAGGAGGCACTTCAGTGAATGAGTGGAATTTTGAAATGATATATCAAACATCTTTGATAGCAAAAACATACATGTTCAACTCAACATATGGATGAAAGCATACGCAATATTTCTTCGAAAAGATGAAAGCCTATATTTGATAGCAAGAAAAACACTGATTTGGTACATGTATGATAACTAGAAAAATGTATTAAAATCAAATAAGGCACTCTTGTTATTTTGTAGATCATCCATACTAATAGATTATATATACAATGGAGATAACTTTTGCAATCTTTTTAGTTAAAAATAATCGAAAAATTATATATATATAGAACCACTCAGTAGCGAAATGTATACATAAATTGAATTTATAACAACTTCCAAATCAGTCACTTTGAAGGGTGACATTTAGTTTGTTCTTACTATCTCAATACAATATTTTATAAAGTTTATATAAAACATAAAAGATAAAGAGAAAGAACAAAGAACAGATGGTGCAAACAGCGTTAGCGAGGGCTGATGAATCACCTAACACAGCGTAAGTTCCTGTAATGAAAGCCAGCATCATTGCTAAAATCGAAAAAAGGTTGAGCAAGGTAGAGGCCCAGAACAAGGCTTTAGCAATAATTATGGTTTTCTCTTTAATCAGTATTGTCCAGAAGTAGAGGAATAATGAAGTAATCGAAAGTAACAGAGCTATTGCATCTGTTATTATAAATGTCTGAAATGAAGCCTTTTTTAAAAGCACCGGAGATCCTTGACTCCTTCCTTTGTTCCCTTCAATGTTCCCTTCAAAACCACCTGGCACGGCAAATCCTGCTGTCAAGGCTACCGTAGTTATTAATGCAGCTACTATAATATGTGTGTTTATCGTTTTTTCAGTCCTCTCAACGTATTTGCGTTCTATCTCCATCTCCCTTTGCTTCTCATTTTTTCCATTCTCTGGGTCTTCCATCTCTAAGTCTTGCAGAGGCAAATACTGCTGTCGTTTATGATTGGCTCGCCTTAGTACTATTCTAGTTAGAGTCTGCAATGGAGGATTGTCGTCATATACAAAATATTAGTATGAGGTAACTGATAAGCATAGAGAGATAATCAGTAGTATAATTTTTTGTTTATGTTATAACTAGCTAGCTACTCTATTCATGAAGCTTAACTTTAATTTGTAAGCTAGCTGAGGAACTTACGTGATCTCCTGATAGAGTATTAGACCGTCTATTCTGTAGTACATCCCAGGGAGTATGACATTCGTAATTTAGTACTTCCCATTCACAATCTGCCTTTAGTTTCATGAATTCCGGGACATAACATCCCAACTTGGCAATGAGGTGGAGAGGTGTATTTCCTTGCTTGTCCCTTCGAATTAGAAGTTTGTTAATTTCTTTACTGCCATGTGACAAAATTAATTTAATTGCCTCCTTTTGGTTCTGCACCACAGCTATGTGCAAAATGTTTTGACCATTTTTATCAACAATCTCCCAGGAATCAGGATAATATTCCAAAAGTTTCTTCATCACACGTTCATTTCCTTGATATGTTGCTACATGAAGAGCTGTTTTACCATGATACCAATCTGCTAGATATCCCACAGATCTGTCTGCAGCTACTAGATCTTCAACTATGGTATCAAGATCGTTATTTGCCGCATAATGATATGCCGTCCATCCGTAACTGTCTACTTTTTTTATGAGATCTCTTTTCTTTTCCAATAGAAGTTTCACACAGTCTGATATACAAATTTTGGTAAGATAAATCACAGGTATTACATGCACGTGTATCAAAGTACTAAGAACACACTAATTAATAAAACATCCCATAATCTCTCCCTGTAGGTTTTTAAGTCAAAATTCGATAAGTCGTCGTTAAAATAGTGCTCCAACAAATTTTTAGTTGCTATTGAATTTTTTTTATAACATTCATTCAATTCTCTTGTCATTTTTGAAGATAGAGAGAATATAAATTGCTCAATTAGCAAAAAGATAAATAGAATTTTAGTTGTTCCTCGAAAATTTAAAACAATTTCTGTATACTAATTTATTTTCTTATAGCTAGGTTGGAAAAACAATTATACCTACAACAAACTAGGGCAACATTGTCGTAATTGCAGAAACAGTTGAGTAACTGTAGCATAGCCCCTCAGTAATATATAAAATCAACATGCATTAATTAGGAAACAAGTTTGGAGAAATTGAGAGATGGTACCATGTCCGCCATCATTCAAAAGTGCAGCATGCAAGGCCGTTCTTCCATTAGGACCGCCAAATGTTGGGGATTCAGAAATGTCAAGAATTGTTGTCATTCTATCACAGTCATGCCCGAAAGAAGCCATGTAGAGTGGAGTTTCGCCACACTTATTACGAGGATATTCATGGCCTGGATCTTCATTTAATAGCAGTTTAACTACGTTCCCGTGCTTGTATTGTACAGCCATGTGCAAGGCAGTTTCACGTTCCACATCAGTTGCTCTAATCAGAAAGTGTATTAAACTTAATGATGTGTTTTGGGAAGATTCAAGTTTCAGAAGAGAAGACTTAGCTGCATTGAGGAGTGCTGCAACCACATCATCATGTCCTTCTCTTGCTGCCAGGTGAAGCGCAGTCTCACCAGTTGAGTTTCTCAGTAGTAAAAGTGATTTATGGACGCTTAAAATGTGTTGCATACATTTAATGCTCCGGCGTTGGCATGCAAGATGAAGCACCGTACTTCCTGCAGCAGTCCGTTCTTTGTCGACACTAGGCCTGCCCTGGAGGACATGAATGTCATCCTTCGTGACAGCATTGTACAAGACACAATCCATGTGATTCAGTAGTTTGACACTAAGGCAGCGCTCAACCTCCACAGCAATGTTATCCTTAGTGACAAAATCCATGTGATTCAGTTTTTTATAGTAAAAGCTGGAAGAAAGGTTATATATGTGTTTTAATGTAATCAGTGATTGAGTTGATTTCCTCATACAGTCTCGATCACTATATATAGTGGTGTAAAATCTGGGATAGAAGAAAAGAATCAAATATAAAGAAACATTCTTTGCTTAGTTTCTGATAAATTTATTATGCTATTCCTGTTTTTCATTCTTTCTCTATTCCAATAATACTGTGAATAACGTGGAGCATACAGTGAAGAAAAATATCAATGCATGGGCTAATTTTGGTAAATCTCAGACAGTTGGTACGTTTTTGACTCTTAGATATTTAGATGGCCATGCAACCGCTAGCTATATATAGATCTCTCGCATTAGCAAAAAAGCAAAAAGCATATTTGTAACTCTATCAGATCAGACGAGTTTGATTTTCTTTCAGAAATTACATCAATGTGGTCAAGGCTACTGGGTTCATTGTTCATTAATGTAGCCACCATAACATGCAAATGTAGGATCCTTGAGCTAAATCATTTGGCTTCTTGTTGCTTAGCTAGACCTGCAGTTACATCGATCGTTCTTTTGGATTGCTCTTAATTTTAAATAATAGGGACTTCTTAAGATTTTAATCTTAATTTTTTAAAATTTCAGATTTATACCAGCTTTTGTCGATTTAAATTTTGCCGTATTCAACTAGAATAAAACAAAAAAATGAGGTTTGGCAAAGATCCTAATTAACATCACAACAGAATGACTTAATAGAGTAACGACCAACTTAAGAAGAGTTTCAAGCCGAAAAAGATGATGAAAATGTTCTTTCTAAACCTGTTGCAGAGAATATACATGCAAGCCCAAAAGGCCCCATGAAGACCTTAATCTAAACTGGGAAAATAACATATCAACTTGCAATTTGCAACTATATCCATTTATACAATTGCAATTTTAGGGGGACCATGGCCAAAACATGTCCCCCCTTAAATCCCACCACCATATGCATAATGCAAAAATGGAAAAGAGAAAGAATAAGGAAGAGATGACGCAAACACTAATAGCAAGGGCTGATGAGTGAGCTAGCACAGCATAAGTTCCTGTAATGAAAGCCAGCATCATTGTCATAACCGAGAAAAGATTGAGCAGGGTAGCGGCATAGAACAAATCTACCCTTACTGCAGTATCTGGTCGAACCAATATTGCACAGAAATAGAGGAATAATGATGAAACTGAAAGTAACAGGGCTATTGCATCTGTTATTATAAATGTCTGAAAGGCAGCCTTGCTTACCATCAAAACCACCTGGCATAGCGAATCCTGCTGTTAAGGCTACCGTGGTTATCAATGCAGCCACTATAATATGGGTGTTGATCGCTTTTTCAATTTATTTTTCTATGGCAATTGTTTTTTCTTCTTTCATCTCAAACTCCTGTAGTTCGCTAGGATTTTCGAAACACCCTATTTTTTGCCACCGCAAGTCCTGCAATCGTCATATCACAGAGGGAAAAAAGTATGATGAAATGTGAAACAAGAAGGCTCCTACCGACTCAAAAGTAAAAAAATATGATATAATGTAAACCATCTACAATGAGAATATTGAATACATACGCAAAAGAGATACGTGAAAAGAACACTGCAACAGTACACTGCAAGCAGGACAATGCAAACTAATACAAAACTAATAATAAATTATGGTTTTCGCTCGCATGCTTCCAAGCCTTTCATTTTATGGATAGATTAAATTTCGTACTAAAATAGTGTAAAGATTACATCATTTTAATGTTATGGATCGGAGATGGTCTTAGTTAAGTGACTAGGTTCCGCAAAAGTTAGGCACCTTATTATATTCAGGAGACGGGAAGAGCAAGCAATGCACAAAAATCAGCTGGAATCGATCTCTGATGTCAGCAACTTACCTGATCTTCTGGATTACGAGTGTCCAGTCCAGTATTTAGCATGTCTAAGGCAGTGAGACCTCTGGAGTTCAGTACCATCCAATCAACTGTCCTTAGATCCACGAGTTCCTCGACAAAACATCCCAATTTCGCAATCAGGTGGAGAGGTGTATCTCCTTTCTTGTTCCTTTGAATCACAAGGTTACTGATTCCTTTACAACCTTGTGACAATATGAATCTGATCACCTCCTTTTGGTCTCGCCACACAGCTATGTGCAATATATTTTGACCCAATCCATCTACAATCTCCCAAGAATCTGGATAATATATTCCACAAGTTTCTTCATCACATTAACATTTCCTTCCTCTGCTGCTACATGAAGAGCTGTTCTTCCATTAATACAATCTGGTAGGTAACCCACAGATTTGTCTGCACCTACTAGATCTTCAACTATGGTATAAAGATCATAATATGCCACATAGTGAAATGCCGTCAACCCGCTTTTGTTTGCTACCTTAATGAGATCCCTTTTCTTTTCCAATAGAAGTTTCACACATTCTGATATTTGAATTTTGGTTAGAAAAATCCTAAGCATCAAAATTGCAGGTACATATAGGTACGTATATTAACAATGATTTTTACATAAATATTTTTAGGCTACTAATTCTAATCTAATGAGGCTGAAAAACTTTTACAACCAAAATAAAACAGGCAATAAGAGAGCATGCATAATTAATTGCAACACAATTGTAGTAAATTAGCATGCATTATCAAACACATTTCGAGTAATCGTGAGACGGTTATGTATCGTTTACCATGTCCGCCATCATTCAAAAGTGCACCATGCAAAGCTGTACTTCCCTCAGGACCACCAAACGTTCTAATTATATCACAGTAAACACCCAAAAGAAGCCAAGTAGAGTGGAGTTTCGCCATACTTATTTCGAGGATATGAATGGCATGGATCTTCAGTTACTAGCAATTGAACTACGCTATTGTGATTGTAACGTACATCCATGTGCAAGGCAGTTCCATCTTCCTTAGTAAGTTTCACCTCTCGAGTTGATCTTTAGCAGTAGTGACTCGTCGACACTTAGAATACGTTCGACGCATTTCATACTCCCGTGTTGGCATGCAATATGAAGCACAGTGTTTTTTGTAGGAGTCAGTTGATCCTTGAACTCCTTCCCTTTAAGGACATCAATGTTATCCTTATGACAGCATGTCAGCATCATACAACACAGAATCCATGGAAATCAAACAAATTGCAGAAGTGCAGAGAAATGCAAGGAAGCTCTATATGTATTTTTGATGTAATAAAATGATTGAGTTAATCTCTTTATGCAATCCTTGTACCTACATATGTAGTAGTTTTTGTGAAAAAAATTCTTTGCTAATTTTATTATAATTGAGAAGAAACATTCTTTACCTATTTTATGATTAATTTGTTATTCTATCCCTGATTTATTCTTTGCTCCCTTTGGAATAAAATTGAAAAATACAAATGTAGTAAATATGATCACAAATTAATAATGAAGGATACGAAGGCCCTTAATTGTCGAGGGTCTCACCTATAGTCAGGACCACCCGAGAGTTCTCTGTTAAGTGTTGTACAGTAAGTGAAAATTAATTTGAGAAACAGAGTAGTGACTGGAAAGCCAACGTTTAAATCACCGCAATGTTGAATAAATCAAATAGAGGATGCCAAGAATTGTGCTTGTTTTTGCCTGCACAATCATGCTTAGCTGCTGCCTATCCCGGATCTCAATTTACTTCTAACTAGCCTCAGTTAGAAGTATAGTTGTAACTAATTTTACATTTGAATTGAGCATCCTCTTAAACAAGAGAAGTAATCTTAATACAAGAAGAAAATCAAAAGCTTTTTTCAATAATTAAAATATCTTTTCCTTTGTTGGGAACATGCAGCAGGTTCATCCCCTTAACAGAAGCTAGACTCAAAGAGGTCACAACGAGAGCTATCATAGGCATAGGTTTCAAGTTTGGTAATTGTATGGGTTTGAGGATTGACACTAACCAATGAAAGATCGTCTGATTCACGTTGAATAATAAATCACCATTCCTACAGCAATATCGGGTTCCATATTCCAAGACATGTTACTGAGCAAGACATGTTAAGATATTTGTGTTTCTTCATCACCTCTCTGTCTTGTCACTGGGCTGGAATGATAAGGGTCGTGTTTCAGTAAGCATATAGCTTAATCCATTAGCAAGCCCAAATGATTTTAATTTTTGTTGACTTTTATACGCTGCAAAATTAACACTTGCTATCCCTTTCAATCCAATTTGTGTCAGCACAATAGTTAGCGTTGTGATTCTTTCTTGATTTGAAAGAATCGATATTTTTTAGTAATTGATTGTTTTCTCGTTTCAAAGAGAGGATATTACTTAGTGGTTAAGCATAATTGAGACAGCCGAAAATATGGCATAACAAGGACAAAAAAATATAATAACCAGTATGTGCAACATTACGCGATGGAGGCACAAACACAGCAGCCTAATAAGCAACATGTGTTAACTGTTGCACCTCTGAAGAATCCAATGCTAACAACTTTTGATTTATGGTGCTAAATGGGTAAGTTGTAAATCAGGGTAGATGACTTGAATTCGATGCAATCATGTAAGAGCATCACTGAATCAGAAGGGACTCAGTGACCAACTTACAAGGAGCTTTCAGTCCAAAAAGATAAAAGAAATTGTCATTTCTAAAACTATTGCATACATTAACATACAAGGCCTAAAAGGCTCCCCTTAGTCCTCTTGCCTAACTTATATGGCAAAAAATGTCACTGCAAGTATGTCCTAAAGTTTATTGACAGAGGTTACAGAGCCATTTGAATGCCATCTGAAAGCCTTTAATTTCTGAACAGAGCAGTGACGGGTGACCAACAGGCAAGCTTATAATTAAATTACTACAACATTTATTACATCAGATAGAACATTTCAAAACTGTGCTCAAAACTGTCCTATATTTTCCAGGTTTCCACAAACTCGGTTCAACAAGCAGCAACAATGAGCAAAAAACTTGGATCCATAAAAGTACCTGCAGCCTCTCCTATTTCCCCTGTTTTTCCTCATAATTCTTGAAGCACTCTATAATAATTTCATTATCACGTTCACTCGTAAAGAAACAAACATAAATGAAATCACTCATCTTTAATGCATTCGATACAGATTAGTCTGCTCAATCACTGTGATGGGAGTTGCAGCTCTAGTTGAAATCAAAAGCAAGAGAACCACTACAAACTCTGGTCAACACATTGCCTATATCATTCTTTTGGATTGCATTCCAGTACTTGTTTCTTGGATAGCTGATCTATTCACCTAATCAGAGGGCAAATGGAAAAGCTCCAAGAGGCACGCGATCTCTGGCTACTTCACTAATGTGAGCTTCATGGCATTGGACTGGTGTCTAAGTTCACTGATTATTTCAGTTGTCAACAGAACCACTGGTAGCTCCAACAACACATCATGGCTCTCGGGAGATTTAAACAAAGCGATACAAAATACAGAACATTGAACTAGTAGTACAAGGAGTATAAAAGTTTTTAGGCAGTACAATGCAAACTTGACCACATTATCATTAGTTCATCACAAGCAATCATTAGATAGGCAGAATGAGAAGACAGAAAAAGGTAGTTGAATAAAGATTTAATTAAATGAAATGATAACTCGAACATCCTTTGCACTGTTGCAGTACAAATTACATTTTTATCTCAATATCTATATATCTTCAACTCTATAATTCCCAACAAAAAAGAAAAATGAGGCTCTACAAGTTCATCTTAATCCACACACAATGACTTGGAACACCTTCATGAACCACAAACAACATATAATAACCGGGAGGTGCAACATTACGCGATGGAGGTGCAAACACAGAAGCCTTATAAGCAACATCCGACAACTGTTGCACATCCGAAGAATCCAACACTAACAACCTCTGATTCATAGCAAAAGAGTGTGTCGTAAATGAAGGTGCAATCATCACTACATTGATCTCTCCATTTCTAATATCTGGTCCTAACGAAAACATCACAGAAAATTGCTGTCCATAATCCGAAGGATACTCAACCGAAATAATGGAAGGCTGCAAATACCTCAAATCAGCTGCAAGATAAGGTGGTGAAAAGGACTCTAAGCTCAACTCAGTTGGAAACTTAACATCAGTGAAATTATAACGTACATGAGGATTACTACCACCCACTAAAATTCTGCCATCTGGCAACAATGCAGCTGCTGAATGATACATTCTTGGTATAGTAGTAGGGTTCATCACAGTAAACCTTTTTTTCGGATCATCCACGTTACTCGAATACAAAACCGGGTACAAAACCGGGTCATCCGCATTCTCCCACCCGCCCGTACCTCGACCCGCTCCATTAATAATAACCACATCACCGGTAGGTACCAACAACATATCGGGCATGACCCGACCCATAGGCATTTCCTCCATGACCCATTTAGGATCCGGATCCGAAACTTTTAACCGCCCACAAGAAGTCGAAGCTGCCACGTAATGACCAACCCTAGCTTTCAAGTAGGCCCCACCGTAGGACCCACCACAAATCATAACCTCAGCTTCAGGCAACACCTCACCGGACACCAACTTAAAAGGCAACAAAACGGATGATCCGGTAGACGGGTACGATCTTTTGGCATCCGGAATCACCGGGTACTCCTTAAGTACCCGGTGATTGGAATAATCGAATAAAATGGAACGTTGGTTTGCGAAAATAAAAAGATTACCGTCCGGTAAAATATGCACGAATGGATAAAGATTGTTCTCCTCTTTAGAATCACTAGTTTGTAGCAAGAAGGAAAGATTAAACACGTTTTTTAACGTACCATCTTCTTGATTTTTCGGGAAAAACTCGTAACTAAAAGCCCTTCTTCCACCGACAATTATGATCCTACCATCCGGAAGAATTTGATTAGTTGCATACCATCTTTGAACTGTTAAGTTCCTTTCGAATTCAATCCAATCACATTTTTCATCGTCGCATGGCGTAAATGATCGGATTTTATTAGCTCCGGTGAGATAACCGCCGGTCTGAAGTAGGGTTCCGTCAGGTAAGACGGAGGCTGATGAACACCAAAAATCAGTTTGTACACTAAGTGGCCTAAATGTGTTTAATGCAGTGTCGTATGAGACGGAGTGAGCGGTGCAATCGATGTTCTTGAGTTCATCATTGTATCGACATTTAGTATCGGAAGGTAAGGAGAGATTAGAGAGGCCGAAATTTGTCCGATCAAAGATGATGAGTCTGTTGTTGTAGAGGAGTTGCATGTGCATGGCTGAGATGCCTATTGTTTTTTGCAGTAGGGCCCACTGGCCTAGGGTTTGTGAGGGTGGTAGTTGTGTGGTAGAGAATGGAGTAGGGAGTGGTGATGGGGTGGGGGCAGGGGTTGGGGGGAGGGTGGTTTGGTGGCGGTGGTTGTTGGGTTTGGAGAGAGATAGGGAGAGATAGAGAGAGATGAGAAGGATGAGGTAGGAGAGATTCTTGAATGCCATTGGGGAGAGATTTTAATTTTGTTGCAGAGAGAGAATTTAATTTTGTTGCAGAGAGTGTTATGTTGTTTTTCTTGGAAAGAGAGAGACAGATGTGGTGATATAGACAGAGGGAGGAGGTAAGGGTTTAATAAAGACTTTTTACACACGGTTAAATCTTGAATGAATAAGTTTGTATAGACAGGAGTCAAGATTTTGAGAGGGAGAGAGGAGAGATCGAGAGAGAGATTAATGTAGAGATTGATGTAGAGTCCTTGCTGCAATAGGGACATATAATTGGGGGAATGGTTAAAGGACTGCACACGGTTAAATGTTGGTGTATGAACTGTAAATGGCAATCAACTGATGAATGTAATATATGTTGAAAGATTGAGTTGAGAGTAATTGGTCAAATGAGTGAGATCACAAATCACAATGATTGAGAAGAAGAGGGGAAGATACCTAGTCTAGCCTATATATTTGTGGAAATGATGCAATCTGCATAGGAATGTAGTATATTTTTTTACCAAAGATTTGAGACGTTGATCTTATTGGTATAAAAGGTAAATTAAAAAAACGAGATCTTCAAATTGAAATTGAAAATGTGGGACGACAAGATTTGTGAAAAGGTGTTCAAGTGGGGGTGGGTTATGTAAAATGTCTGTTTCTTTTTTATGCTCTTCTCTATGTATGTGTTTTGTAAGTTCAATTTTCATTTTACATGTGGAGACTCTTTTTATATGTAACTTTGCTCATGCCCTGAATAATTTTTTTTTTAATTTATATGCCAGCTCAAATAGTTTATTTGAATAATTTGATCATATCAATCTTACATTTATACACTTCAATATCAATCAATGAAAATCACCTCAACTTGAATCCACAAATTAAAATCTTGAATTTATAAGAACATCTCCAACGATGTTAGCTAAAATTATTAGCTAAAATCATATAATATATCATATAATATATTGATTATGTAAAATTTGTTGAACCTGTAAGATATTGTGCTCCAGTGAAGTTTTACTACAGATCCTAGAGGTTCGACAAAAATAACCACGAATGGTTGACTATATTTTTGGTTAACATTAATGTTCCATTAGAGTTGAGAGAATTTTACATATTCTCTAAATTTTTTATTTATGACATATTATCTATACTTTTAGCTAACGGTTATAGACCAATGAAGATGCTCTAACAAGAACAACCACTTATTTCCTAATTTTGTAGCAAGCCTCCACCAATTTGTTGCAATTATTACTTTCAATGGTCCATAATATAAGGCATTTACGTATCCCTATATCTTAAATAAAAAGAATTTTACTTAATAATTTGTTTTTTTTTTAATAAAAATATTTTTTAAAAACTTTTACTCAGAAAAAAAAATTATTAAGTAGAATTTTTTTACTTAAGATTTAGGAATGGGTAAGTGTCCTACGTTGCGCCTACATGCTTTGAAAGCCGGCTGGCCCCTGTAATAACTGTTATTGGTTGAGTTGACTACTGTCTATAAATTACTGCATTTACTTTTTATCAGTACATGCAGTTGGATTCATAAGTACTATAGCACTGCTTCTCCAAATCACTTATTTCTATTTATTACGGAGTACTGCATTACAATTTACAGTATCTGATGAATGTGATACTGTATATGATCCAATAAACAAGTCTCTTTCTTATTATTAAGAAGTGGAGTTAATACAATAATACAATCTTAGGAGGTTCTCTTCTTAGTCTAATTTTCCAACCTTTTTACATGTGGGAGTTTGGGGGTATTTATAGGGAAATGTCTAGTTGGGCTTGTTACATTATGGGCCTATATACAAACTGGGCTTATTACATAATGGGCCTAAGTACAAGCTAATGCCAAGTGGGCTATGGCCCAACATTTGTCCCCCCCCCCTTTGTTGGTATCAACATCTTTTAGATTTGAGTAAGACCTGAAAAAGAGACATAAAGTAAAACACACAAAAAAGAAAAATTTGAAGTAATTTTGAGGAAAATAGTGCTGATTTGTTTTTGTTATTTATTTATTTTTGGTACGGAATCCGTCGTTTGGCTGTGACTCTTCAGCTTCCTGGGCATTGGGTAACCCCCACTTTCTTTACTTTCCTCCCCGAGCGGCGTCAGTACTCTTATTTCCTTTCGGTTTCTCTCCTCCAGGTGTGCGTTTTTTCCCAAAACAATGTAGATTTATCCTTATCCTTGTCGGGCTGTTCCCAAAGACAATGTAGATTTACTAAACAGTATGAGTAAATATGATGCCGCTTTTTTAACCAACTTTTTTGGAGCGTGGTCGCCCTATGAGTGGTCGCAGTTGAAGAACGAGTCTTTTTTAGTGAGTCATAATCGTAAGGATACTGTTTGCTAACAGCTTTATCTGTTTTACGAGTTATTGTCGTTGTTAAAGGATCTTACTTTCCTGTTTTTGTTTTTCAGTTTCTGGGAGATCTTTGCGGCAGGTATTGGACGGGGGCTTGAAGGACGAGATGGATAAGGCCTTGTTGTTGATCGCCAAAAGACCTCGGTCCCAGTTGACACATGATAACGCAGGGTCTACCTCTAAAGGAGGTGTGCTGGGGGCGGGTTCTGGTAACGACATGGTTTCTGACTCTGTGCCTGCGAAAGAGTCCAACGAAGTGACGAACCCCGAGTCTGGAGAATGTCCCGAGTTAATAGTTCGTGGGAAAAAAAGGTCTCGAGTTGACGTGGGAGAGGATGGTGGTGAGAGGATCGTGTCGAGGAGAGGGCAGGACTCCGCGAGGGCTGGAGGTGTTAAGTCATTGACATTCACTGGTATTCAAAGTGGGGATAGGCCACCTGTACTGCAACCTGAAAGTGCTATAGAGCCGGCTCGTTTTGAGGTTCAGTCTTATGAGCGATGGACCGCTGGATCGAACCTCCCTGTTCAGGTATGTTTTGTATCGCTCGCTTGGTTATGATATGTAGTGCCGTTTTCACTCATTATTTGACTAGGCGTATTGTCCCTTGACAGGTATTTGGTGCTTTTGACCTCCCTCAGGATTTTAGCTCCTACGTCGATCGTGCTCGTAGTGACATCGCTGACCGCTGCTTAGCTCGCGCTGGACGGGTAAGATTTTCCATCTTGACTTGGGCTTTAGTTCGTTTTGGTGGATGTATTATCGTAATTATTCTACTTATCCTTTTGTCTTTGTGTTTGACGAATCAGTTCCTGGCTGACATGACTCATGTCGTCCGCGAATACCGGGCTGACGTCGATGGCCAGTGGCGGTCTGAGTCTTTACGTGAGATGACTACTCTGAAGGAACAACGCACGGTCGCTGAGCAGCGAGCTTCTGATGCTGAGAAGAAAGTCAAGGAGTTGACTTTGGAGTTGGAGAATTTGAGAGTGGATAATGAAAAGGCTACCGCTACCATTAAGCAGCTGACTGACGACCTGGGAAGGGAGAAAGCAGCGAGCGAGGAGATGCGGCGTGAGGGTGAAGAGATGAGGTCAGAGCTACAGCGTTGTCGACATGACAAGGAGGTCCTCGCGGGCGAGGTTGATCACTTGAAGGCTGAAGTAACGAAAGGGGTCGAGGAGATAGCCAACGGTTTGGAGGCCGGCTATGGGCATTGTTATGCCCGTGCCGTTGCTGCGGGCCTGGATATGACTGGGCACGCTTTCGACGATTTCTGCGCTGATCTTGCTCGGAAAGCCCCCGGGGTGTAATGCTGAAGGCGGGGTATGCCCCGTTATGATGTTCGCATTTCTGTTTTAGTTTTAACACTTGTTTTACTAACATTGTTGATGTTCCCGGTTTCGAACCTGGTTTTATGGTTGCCTTGACATGTGAGAACGTATGTCCCAGGGGTTATTGTTATCGTGACGGTATTGGGGTGGTTGAATTCGCTTTTTTATTTGACGACGTTAGATTTTGTTACTGTAGTTGTTAACAATTATTAATTACTCGTTTGGTGGTTAAGGTGGTTACAGAAATTTTTAACGTACCCATTATTTGTCTGTGTGGATATAGTTTTAAGCACCCCTTATTGATACGAAATAGCTTGTAGGTTTTGTTTGTGTAATAAACATAAACTTATCCTTCATAGGATCGGTCCTGAGATTAATTGAATAACTCTAAAGAGATGCGAGTAGTAGTTAGAAGTCTGTTCTTGACTAGATTTAACTTTTGAGAATAACGTATTAATCCTGATGATGTGCTCATAGTGACATAGGGCTTGTCTTTATCTTGGACTTAATTCAACAGCAGATTACACAATGGTGGGGAATGCCCCATAAATTTGTATTTCTTACTTTAATGGTCATATTTTGTTAACATTTATCAACAGCGTACTGCAACTAGATGTGTTTTGTTGGGATTTTTGTGTGGCGTTCGTGTCCGGTTTATAAAAATGCTGATTTAAACCTGTTTTGGTTTTGTCCTTTGTTCGTTGTTACTTTACCCACTTAATAGTATAACATGTTAGGCTTGTGGTGATTTGATACTTGACATGAATATCATGGTGTTTGTGTATCACGTGGATACTTAAATATAAATGCTGAAAGTTCGAGAGGACATGTCTTAAACTAGACTTGTTTCGAAAATAACTTAATAAAAAGCAGTAACCATGCCCATTGTCCCTTGTTCATGGGAAAAATCTCTTTAGGTGAATTGCGTTCCATGTATTCTTCACTGGCACACCGTCGAGTTGGACGAGCTCGTAGGTACCTGGTCTCAAAATTCTAGAAATCTTGTATGGACCTTCCCAAGGTGCCTTGAACTTCCCTGTAACAGCCGGCTGAGATGAGGCTGACTCTCTTAACACGAGATCGTTGATCTGAAAGTTTTTGGTTTTTACCTTCTTGTCAAAATACTTAGCTGTAGCCTTCTGATGACGCATTGTGGTCAAGTGGGCCTCTTCTCGAACCTCTTCCAGTAGGTCCTTGTCGAGGCGCAGTCCGTCCAATGAGGCGGCAGGGTCGAAGAGGTCGACCCTAGGTGATTGGAGATTTGTTTCCAGTGGAATAACGGCATCTGTGCCGTATGCTAGCCTAAATGGAGTGTCGCCTGTGGAAGTCCTTGGAGTAGTTCGGTAAGACCAAAGGACATTGGGGAGCTCGTCGGCCCATGAGCGAGGTTGTTCTTGGAGTCGTTTCTTGAGTCCTTGCAGGATGATTCTGTTGGTGACTTCCACCTGGCCATTAGCCTGAGGGTACGCTACCGAGGCTTTTGAGTGCTTGATCTTGAGATCTCGCAGCATGGTTTCGAACTTGTCACCGACGAACTGGGTACCATTGTCGGTTACCACCGTCCTCGGGATTCCAAACCGAAATACGATGAACTCCATGAAAAATTCGATCATTTCTTTCTCTCGAATGCGGGCTAGCGGCTTAGCTTCCACCCATTTCGTGGCATAATCGATAGCAACGACAAGATATTGGAATTGTCCCTTAACTTTTGGGAGAGGTCCCACAATGTCGATTCCCCACTGGAAAAAAGGACAGGGACAGAGAATTGGTGTCATCGCCTGCGAAGGGGCGTGGCTGACCGTACTATAGAGTTGGCACGGTATACAGCTCTTGACGTAGGTTTCACAGTCTTTCCTCATGGTGGGCCAATACAGGCCCTGTCTAATGATTTTAAGTGCTAAGTTCTTGGCCCCCATGTGTTCTCCACATATTCCTGTGTGAGTTTCGAGGATGGCGAGCTGGGACTCGGCGGGACCTAGGCAGCGAAGTAGCGGTTCTGTCAGTGCCCGCCTGTAGAGCTTTGAATCCAGGACGCAATAATTGCGGGCTTTGAACATTATCGAGCGAGCTTCTTTCTTGTCATCTGGGAGTTGGTTGTTGACTATGTAGTTTAAAAATGTGGTGCGCCAGTCCGGAGAAGTACTGATTTCGCTTACGGGAAGTTCATGAATCGTTGGACTGGAAAGCTCTTCGACATACACAGGGTGAGAGTTGGTCGGGATATTTGATGAGGCCAATTTGGATAACGCATCGGCCCACTGGTTTTCCAGTCGGTCGACGTTTGTGATTGTCCACGATATGAAGCTCGCCAATAAGAATTGGGTTTTTTCCAAGTAGGATGCCATTCTGTCATTGTGAGTTTTGAATTCGCCTTTGATCTGTTTGACCACTAACTGGGAGTCGCTAAAGATATCGATGATTTTAGCTTCCAGTTCACTCGCGAGCCTAAGGCCTGCTATCAGGGCCTCGTATTCTGACTCATTATTGGTTGCCTTAAATGAGAATTTGACTACTTGTTGAACTTGAAAACCTTCAGGGCTGATTAAGATGACCCCAGCCCCACTAGTTTCCATGGTGGATGAACCATCGACGTAAAGTGACCAGGGGCATGAGGTTAGGGGGTTTACCGCCCTTGACGGGTTTTCTTTTTGGGAGAATTGGCATTCAACAACGAAATCTGACAGTGCCTGGGCTTTCATTGCTGTTCGGGGCTTGTACTCGAGATAGAATTGACCTAGCTCGACAGTCCATGCAGCGAGACGACCGGTCATGTCGGGTTTATGTAGTATTCTTTTGAGGGGTAAATTGGTCATGACATGAACCTCGCGACCTTGGAAGTAATGTCGTAACTTCCTACTCGCGATGACGAGAGCGAAGACCAGCTTTTCGATCTGTGGGTATCGCGTTTCCGCGTCCCGAAGTGTATGGCTGACATAATATACTGGTGACTCCGTTCCTTCTTTGAATTTTACCAAAACGGCGGCGATGTTGCCATCAGTGGCGGCGAGATAAATTCGCAAGGGCTCGCAACCGACCGCATGGGTCAGTACGGGAGGAGAGGTTAAGAACTTTTTAAGCTCGTCCAGCGCCTCTTGGCACTTGTCATTCCAATCAATCTTTGACGTCTTAGCTGTCTCTTTGATTACCTGAAAGAAGGGTGCGCAGCGTTTAGATGATTGGGGGATAAATCGTCTCAGAGCGGCGACACAGCCCGTTAAAACTTGAACTTCCTTCAGGGTGGATGGGCTTTTAATGTCCATGATGGCCTTGATTTGAGAGGGATCTGCTTCGATTCCTCGCTGAGTGATCAAGAAGCCGAGGAACTTGCCAGTGGTGAGACCGAACGAGCATTTTGCTGGATTGAGTCGCATGCTATGGAGGCGAATTGTCTGAAAAGTTTCTCGCAAATCGTCGATGTGGTCTGAGGCTTTTTGAGACTTGGTGATCATGTCATCGACGTAGACCTGCATGTTGCGACCGATTTGCGAAGAAAATATAGAATCCATCATTTGCTAGAACGTCGCTCCCGCGTTGATAAGCCCGAAGGGCATGTTTTTGTATGCAAAGACGCCTCTGTGCGTGATGAAAGCGGTTTTTTCCCAATCTTGGCTGTCCATTTTTATCTGATTATAGCCTGAAAATGCGTCCATGAATGACAAGAGCTCGTGGCCTGCAGTGGCGTCGATCAGCTGGTCGATATTAGGTAGTGGGTAGAAGTCCTTAGGGCATGCCCGGTTAAGGTTGGAGTAGTCGACGCACATGCGCCATTTACCGTTGCTCTTTTTCACCAGCACCGCATTGGCGAGCCAAGTGGGGAATTGTACTGGTTCAATGAATCCGGCCGCGAGCAAGCGGTTAAGCTCGGCGTCGATTGCCTGTTTCTTGTCCTCTGAAAAGACACGCTTCTTTTGTTTAACAGGTCGGATTTTTGGATCGAGATGTAGTGAGTGGCGAGCTATGACCTCTGGGATCCCGGGCATATCGCTGGGGTCCCAAGCGAAGATGTCGGAGAATTCACGGACGAGATCGACGATTTTTTGTCGTAGGGGGTCCTGGAGTTCTTTCCCAATTTTGACTTTTTTCTCCGAATCTCCCGGCACGAGTTCTATATCATCTGTATCCTCCATAGGTATACAAGCTAAGGTCGTGGGAACCTCAATGGCGTCGTTTGGGTCGATTTCTATTACCTGATTAATGGAGGAGTCGTCGCCAGCTTTATGTCGTGGGATCACGGCGGATAAGTAGCACTGTCTAGCTGCGACCTGATCGCCGATGACCTCTCCTACACCGAAGTCTGTGGGGAACTTCATTTTGAGGTGGGGAATCGACGTGATTGCCTTGAGGGCGGCTAATGTAGTACGACCGAGGATGGCATTGTAGCTTGACGTCGCATTAACAACGTGGAATTTAACCATTTGCCACGTTTGGCATGGAGACACTCCAAACAAGACGGGTAGGTCGATAGTACCCACCACCTTGACTTCATTCCCTGTGAACCCATATAGAGGGATGTTGACATTTTCCAGCTTGTGATCTCCGAGGTCCATTCGTGAATATGCATGGTGGTATAGGATATCAACTGAACTGCCGTTATCGATTAGGATCTTTTTCACAGTGTTTGTGCCTACTTTGGCGGTGATAACCAGGGCGTCTTGATGGGCTTCGATTAGCCCTGACGGGTAGTCGTCATCTGAAAAGGAGATAGTCGGCGTTGGGTTGTGTCTTGGCTTCTTTGGGGCCTCTGGGTTGATAGAAAACACCTCACGGGCGTATGACTTCTTGGAGTTATTAGATGTGCCCCCGGCGGAGTGTCCCCCTGCGATGACGTCAATGACTCTGTCGAGGTCATGGCTACGCGAGGGAGGGTGACTGTTATCATCAATGAAATGGACGAGTTGTCCTCGGCGAATTTTGCCTTCGATGAACGAGCTAAGTTGGAAACAGGATTCTGTTGTGTGACCGGTATCTTCATGGTACTCGCAATATCGGGAGCTTGGAGGTCGTCCTGGCTTCATTGGCCTTGGAGGACGGTAATCAGGTTCTGTTTTAAGAATTGCGAGTATAGTGGCTTTATCAGCATTGAGCCTGGTGAATTCCTTTTCACTGCGATCCCGTGGCTTCCATGATCTATCTGCTTTGTCGCTTCTCTCCGTTTTGTCTGGCAATGGAGTTCGGTGATCATGGGAGCGGGGTTGGGAGTCATATCCACGCCTTGCATTATTTTGCGGAGATCGTCGTCGTGGACTTCGACTTCTTTCCCGTTTTTGAGAAAATCGGCGGGGAGACTGAATGCTCCCCACGGCTTCTTGTAATGTCATTCTATGCTCAATGATTTGAAATGCGGACTGGAGAGTGCGAGGGTTCTTCTCGAAGAATTCCTCTAGCAAGAGTGCATGTCGGTGTTTATCAATGCCAGCGGCGAGGTAATTGATGGCGAGCTCCTCGATTAAGTTTGGAATGTCGGCGACCTCTGCTCGGAAGCGAGCTAGGAAGTCTCGTAAAGACTCGGAGTGTCGCTGTCGTATTGTCATCAACGATGCAGTTATCTTACCCCCTTTATAGTTACTGGAGAAACGGCTTTGAAACTTGCTTTTCAAGGTGTGCCAGGAATCAACGGAGCGTGGTGGTAAATTACTATACCATCGTAGCGCTGTGCCCTTTAAGCATGTGGAGAAGAATTGGCATCTGGCGACTTCGGAGTGGCCAAAGAAAGCCATTCGCCCATCAAAGGTATTTAGGAACCCGATAGGGTCGCACGACCCATCAAAGTAATCTAAAGCTGGAGTTTTCAAATTTCTGTCAATCCTGGCGATCTCGATCGATCGGGACAAGGGGCTCTCCGAGGAGACGGGTAGTCCTGAATGGTTTTTTATGTAATCTTGGCACTCGGCGAGATCATTCTGCATTTTAGCGATGTCCTCTGGACGAAATGACTCGCATGAATCACTTCGCCATGAGGAATCATTTGCTGACGACGTCATGCGTCGTTTTGGAGGTGGTCGGGAGCATTGGGATTCGCTGGATATATCCTTATCGAGGTCGTAATCTTCGTCGTAATCCTCATCCAATTGCCGATGTGGATCCTTGTTATGACGCGAGATCGTCGTCTGCTGCAATTCGCGCTGCAGACGTCGAATCTCTCTATGTTTCTCTAGGCGAGCCTCCAACAAATATTTCTGCTCCTCCAAGTACGCCAGTTCATCGTCTGACCCAGCAAACTCTTCAAAACGGTGAGTCTGCACCGGTTGTTTCCTTTGTTTCCGCATCTTAAGCAAGTGCAGACGTGCATCGCTTGTTAACACTTTTTTGCCTGTTGGAGTCATAACCCTTAATCGTGTGTCCACGGGGGGTCCAGGGGATCCCTCATTTTGGGCATCTATGGGGGGAAACAGCTCCCGAGGCTGCAACACGGGAGGCACCTGTATCCCTTCGCGACGAGGTACTGTAGCCACCTCGTTTGTGTCGCCGATTTTGGAGATAAGCGGTTCACCCTCTTCCATATCGGTTGGATCTAAAGAAAAAAGAGCTCCTTCTAGCGCCAAATGATGAATGTGATACTGTATATGATCCAATAAACAAGTCTCTTTCTTATTATTAAGAAGTGGAGTTAATACAATAATACAATCTTAGGAGGTTCTCTCCTTAGTCTAATTTTCCAACCTTTTTACATGTGGGGGTTTGGGGGTATTTATAGGGAAATGTCTAGTTGGGCTTGTTACATTATGGGCCTATATACAAACTGGGCTTATTACATAATGGGCCTAAGTACAAGCTAATGCCAAGTGGGCTATGGCCCAACAGTATCATAAAACATCACATGGCATTTTCTTATGGGAGCCCTTTTCTAATTCAAGTTGACAAGTAAAACACACAGCTACTCTCGTAACAAGTCCTTAACATGACTCTTCTGAATAGAAACATGTTCAGTGCCGACAATCCAGATATCAAGTCATTTTCGGGACACTTTTTAAAAATACTAAGAGAGTCGGTTAATTTAACATGGTATCGAAAAATCAAATAATTTAGACCAAGCGGAGTCTATAAGAGGCGACGTTTTTTGTCAGGGATATCAGATATTGTTTTGGCTACTTCTACTTCATACTATACATGATGTAGTCATCATGTACAGAGAGCATTTCAACTATTTGACAGAGGACAATGTTCTATAATTATATTTTTGAATTCATCCGTTTCACTTGAAGAAGACACCGAAAACGGAACAAAGAAAGCTTAAATTTTCAAAGATGACATACACATTGAAGAAAAATACTCCTAGTATTGCCAAAACAGTTGTGTGCATATCTGCCAAGAAGCCTCTTCACTAGCTTGACTCCATAACTCTTATCTCTCTTATCTGTTTGTGTCCATCTCTGTACATGGACAAAAGGCAGCTATTTATGTCAGCGTGTGAACTACAGTTGATGTTGTGCACACTGTGTTGAAATTCCGAAAATGGTGACAAATTCATCCAAAATATATCATGGCTAACAGGAGTTGCCATGCTCCTGAATGTTAACTCAAAGCACTTCGAATAGGTGAAATGTGAAGATAACTCTAAAACGAACTCGTATATTTCCTGCAGATGCTCTAACAAACAAGTTGCAGGGAGTCTGATAAAAAACAGATAAAGTCTAAAAAGTAAAATTATAACTTTGATATTCACTAATGATTCAACATGAATACAGAGTGCACGGTTGCTCCTTTCTTATACCTTTGACAATCTGCAGGAGCAGCAGAGCTGGTCATGAATATGAAACAATCTTCTGAATAAGAAAATCTCTATGTCTGTCTCTCTGTTTGGATTTTAGTAGAACTACATAAATGTATAATCATGTCATAGTGTGTCCTTCCTTGTCCAAGACGGACAAAAATTACTAAACATAAGATAGCCTGAAAAAGCAAAGGTAAATTAAATTCCTCTGGAACTGTGTTGAATGAATCCAGGCTCTGCCTACTAAAAGAAATTATGATTGCGACATACTGAAAAATATTCAATTCTGCCAGTGGATGAACAATATAATACGTCTAATTAAAATTAACTGATAACTGTCAATTCTGTGAAGGTATCACTTGCTGACTTGCATACACAATGTGCATGTCTGGTAAGTATGGGTCAGTTCTGCAAGCAATAAATTTTCAGAAGTCGCCCGAAATCAAATGACAGAAACAACCTGTATGAAGCATAGTTATATCTTTCCTCCAACAAGAAAATTTAGGGATCAGCCCCAGTTCACAATATAAAACTCTATTTTGGCTCTACTTACAGAGATAGTAAGGCTGCAGTAAGAGGACTAATACCTGATGGCTGATACAGAACATCTCTCCACGAATATTGAAGAGGACTGATACCACGAACTTACACATTCCTTAAAAATAACAATAATCATTAGCCTTTCGGTTTTCTCAGTGGGGTTCTTCCAATGAGGTATGCTTTTGCTGGTTGATATGAAAAATGACAGGGATGTGGATAATTTAGTCTGCAACTCACTATTATAGATGGTAATAATGATTTATGCTTTGGATTATCATATAACAGGAAATGCCAGACCATGATAAACTCAATAGGACTAATAAAACCGATAAAGGGAGGCTGATCCTGTAAATGAAGCTGATACCGACGAAATTGAGGCCAGTTCAACAATAGGCAAATGCTCTTCAAACCTCAATGATTTGTAATGATTATTTTAAAGATCAAAAAGTGAGTAATGAGGAGCACAAGGTATAAAGGTTAAAATCAAATACTTTCTGGTGACACCCGCCAGATGACTACAGAATTTTAGGCAGAAGTTAGAACCCTTGCAAAATAGGGATGCCAATGTATCACTCATGGGGCAGCAAAAAGGCTGGCTTATATACTTGCACCAATCATATGAACTCCATATATGAGAAGTTTGTAGCTTACTTGGCAGGTTTTGGTCTTGCAGCCTCATTCTTCCATATGACACTCATGCTACCACTGATCTTGTCGGGACTTTGGGATGCATTCCACCTGTATATGACCAAGCATCTGTTGCAACCTTTAGAAGGGATGCATGTAGTTCTGGAGTCTCTCCACTAGAGTTTTTTACTGGTCGTAGGTCAATTGATATGTAACACCGAGAGGAAATAGAGATTTGACATACTAGGTGATTCAAATAATTAAGATGGGAACGGGAGAGTTAAATATTTGATCTGTTCATTAAAGAACGTAACTTATATTTGATGTTATAGCAGAATGCTGGCATTCTTTTCTACAACGCAGATTTGCAAAGAAAAAGGAGAACTGAGGGATGGCATTCTTGTTTTTTTCATGTCAAGAACTCGGATGGCATTCTTGTTTTTTTCATGTCAAGAACTCGCATCTTCCGTCCTAAACCAGTCTGCTCCTGCCTATAAGTATATCTTCTGTAAATCTTTCAGTATCTGCCTATAAATTTTGTAAACAAGAATAGACAAATTATTATGATAAATTTAATTTTTTTAAATTATAAAATATAAATTTAAAATTTGAATTTCCATAAAATTTAATGAGGGCTGCACAACGGTCCCAAACCGGACCGGACCGGACGGACCCAGACCGGACCGAAGACCGGAATTTTTGAAATTCATGGACCGGAGACCGGATCGGTATATATCCGGTCTTAGGACCGGACCCGACCGGAAAAACCCGGACCGGACCGGAACCGGACCGGTTTGATTAATGTTTATATAAGATTTGAATTTTAATTAGTTATTTTTTTTTCATTTGAATTTAAATACATAAACATATTATTTGATTTATACGGTAATAAAAGTTTAAGATAAGTGCTAAAGTTCCCAAAAACATTTAAATATAAACATTTAATATTTAGTTAGTATGATCTTAGTGATTGTGTATTTTAAATATAAAGAGTATACTAGCTTATAACCCGTGCAAGGCACGGGCCTTAAAAATAATAAACTAAAAAATTTAATGTGAACTGAAAATATTAAAATAAAAATAAAAATTAATATGATAAATTATAAAATGAGAAACTTAAATATTCATTGGAACATAAAAAAATATAAAAAAAATACAAATGGGGTCGAGGAAGATAAATGAGGTATTATTAATATTATTTTATTATAAAATAATATTAATAATAAGGACAGATAGAAAATCTAACATGTTTTAATTAAAAAAAGTAATTGACCGTGATATTTTTAGAAGTGTTTTAATTATATTAATTGTATTTATTAAAAAAATACGTTGACATGTTAAAATAAGTAAGTTTTTTAAATAAGGACAAATAGAAAAGTTAACATGTTTTAACTAAAAAAAAGTAACTGCACGTAATATTTTTAGATGTGTTTTAATTATATTAATTTTATGTGTTAAAAAAATACGTTCACTTGTTAAAATATGTAAGTTTTTTAAATAATTAAAAGTATTAAAATAGGTTTTAAAATATATAAGTTGCACTTGATATTTTTGGAAAAAATAGATTTTAATAATAACAAATATAAAAGGTAATATATTTTAATTTAAAGGTAATTGCCCGTGATATTTTTTGGAAAAGAAGTAGATTTTGTTAGAAAAAAATGTTTTAACTATAAAAGACAATCATCTAGTTACTATTTTTATATTATTTTATTATTTTTTAAATAGAGTATTAAAATAGGTTTTAAAATAAATAAGTAAGGATTGCACCTCATATTTTTGGAAAATAGGGATTTTAGTGATGATGTGTTTTAATTATATTAGTTGTATTTGTTAAAAAAAAATACGTTCACTTGTTAAAATAGGTAAGTTTTTTTTAAATAATTAAAAGTATTAAAATAAATTTTAAAATATATAAGTAAGGGGTTGCACTTGATATTTTTGGAAAATAGAGATTTTAGTGATAACAAATATAAAAGGTAATATATTTTAATTTAAAGGTAATTGCCCGTGATATTTTTGGAAAAGAAGTAGATTTTGTTAGAAAAAATGTTTTAATTATAAAAGGCAATCAGTTAGTTACTATTTTTATATTATTTTATTATTTATTAAATAGAGTATTAAAATAGGTTTTAAAATAAATAAGTAAGG
The DNA here is from genome assembly GCA_030848705.1 of Heracleum sosnowskyi. Lineage (NCBI taxonomy): Eukaryota > Viridiplantae > Streptophyta > Magnoliopsida > Apiales > Apiaceae > Heracleum > Heracleum sosnowskyi. The sequence continues at coordinate 114,372,149 of CM061244.1, read as the reverse complement.
ATTGCATCTCATATTTTTGGAAAACATAGATTTTAGTAATAATAAATATAAAAGGTAATATGTTTTAATTTAAAGATAATTGTAATGATATTTTTGGAAAAGTAGTAGATTTTGTTAGAAAAAAAATATTTTAATTATAAAAGCCAATCATCTAGTTACTATTTTGGTAACTTGACAATAATACAATTACATTAAAGATTTGATTTGTAATAGCTTTCGTTATCTAAAAAGAAAGAATTATATTTGTAACAGTATATCCTAAATTTAAACAAATTATATCCCACATTTCCATTTTTTTTATTAGATTTCAATATTATTAGATTTTTATGTAGTAAAATATAGTGAAATTTTAATGTAGAATAAAACTTTCCCGAATTTTGATTATATTATTAATTAGAAAAAGTACCGAGAACCAAAAACCGACCGTTAATCGAAAACCAAAACTTACGTTCACTTGTTAAAATAGGTAAGTTTTTTTTAAATAATTAAAAGTATTAAAATAAGTTTTAAAATATATAAGTAAGGGTTGCACTTGATATTTTTGGAAAATAGATATTTTAGTGATAACAAATATAAAAGGTAATATATTTTAATTTAAAGGTAAATGCCCGTGATATTTTTGGAAAAAAAGTAGATTTTGTTAGAAAAAAATGTTTTAATTATAAAAGGTAATCAGTTAGTTACTATTTTTATATGATTTTATTATTTATTAAATAGAGTATTAAAATAGGTTTTAAAATAAATAAGTAAGGATTGCAACTCATATTTTTGGAAAACATAGATTTTAGTAATAATAAATATAAAAGGTAATATGTTTTAATTTAAAGATAATTGTAATGATATTTTTGGAAAAGTAGTAGATTTTGTTAGAAAAAAAATATTTTAATTATAAAAGCGAATCATCTAGTTACTATTTTGGTAACTTGACAATAATACAATTCCATTAAAGATTTTATTTGTAATAGCTTTCGTTATCCTAAAAAGAAAAAGAAAGAATTATATTTGTAACAGTTTATCCTAAATTTAAACAAATTATATCCCACATTTCCATTTTTTTTGATTAGATTTCAATATTATTTGATTTTTATGTAGTAAAATATAGTGAAATATTAATGTAGAATAAAAGTTTCCCGAATTTTGATTATATTATTAATTTATTAATTAGAAAAAGTACCGAAAACCAAAAACCGACCGTTAACCGAAAACCAAAACTTTCAATGTTTCGGCTTTAATAATATAGTATAGATATGTGTATATATATGCACTCCCTGAATTAAAAACGACACTTGACATTTGTGATCAAATTTGGGATCTATTTTAGGAACTTAGCACTACTCAAAATTTTAAAAGAAGTATATGTTTTATTATTTAGTTTGTAATTTTGATCTCTATTGTTTTATCAAATTATTTTCTATTAATTTGGATGATTAATATACGATAAGTGTTAATAATTAATTTATGTACATGATAGTTAAAGACCTAAAGTAAAGTAAAACCAACTCTATACATGCATTCCAGTCCGGTCCGGGTTTTTTCAGGGTTTGGACCGGACCGGACCACAGACCGGATTTTTTTGATATTGTGGACCGGGGACCGGACCGGTTATATTCGGTCCGGTCCGGGTCTTGGACCGGTAAATCCGGTCCGGTTCGATTTACAGGTCCAGACCGGAATGTTGTGCAGCCCAACCAAATAGGATTAGTTCGATGTCCCTAAATTTGACACTGGCTTACTAATTGTGATAGCCACATAAAGACGTCTAGAGTTATGATTTTACATTCCCCCCATCTAAACGAAATTATTTGGCCCAACCCAATACTTTTACTCTCTCATTTTCATTGGCCCAGCTCTCTTTTCGTATCATATCACCCCGGCTTAAATCATATCCCTTCCACATATTTAAATCATGGCCCAATCCAAAATTTTACACTTTTAAAATGTGTGCAGTGCTCGCACACACACTACATCAATTTAACATCCACCTTCATGCATCACCATTCACCAGTACAGAAGCGATCACCTACGGATTGCAATCCACTTTTCACCGACTTAACCTAATGAAACCAATGTTCTAACAATTGGTCTATTCGGCTGAGTACTCGAAAATTGGAGGTTAATCAATTCGGATTTGAACCCGAGTAATCGGATGTTGCATCCGATGATACTAAATCAATCAATTATACAGATTCTTACTAATATTAATACGATCAATAAAGACTCTATAATTATCATCCACCACCCAACTCTTGAAACATTTTTGTCAATGGTCAAACAGATAGTTTGGTGTAAAAGAATTGAATTATTCCCCTTAAGTAAAGATACACACTCAACTCCTCTTACGTGGTGCTTCCTGGTCTGTCTGCCTGTCCTCTCTAGGTTATTTTAACAATGCTTCTCGCACTTCTCTTATTGATCAAACATCACCATCCCATTCCACAACTAAAATTCTGCAAACGAAATTTATTATTCAAACATTCTATCTATCAATCTGTAATATACCCTGTAATTCTTAAATAATGTGAATTCTTTTGCGAATCATCAAATATAATAGAATTTACAAATACTAATCCCGCACACATTTTTTTTACTTGATTGAAATTCGAAAATTAATTAATATTCGGATAAATCTAGGAAGGAGTCGTCTTACACAGGAATAAAGATGTATAATATATACTATTATATTAAATACGAAACATTGAAAGTTTTTGTAGTCCGTTTGTAGTCGGTTTGTAATCCGGTCCTCCATAGTTATCATTCAATTCTCTATCTGTTAGATCTTTTAAATTAAATTAATGAGAACCGTCAGATATAATACTAAATATAATATTCATTCATTAATTAAATAAAATAAACAACAAAAACGAAATCGCTTCAAAGTTTGACCGAAGCGAAGCCAACTCCGGCCTAGACAAGCTCTGACGACAATATTCTAAACACCCTCCACTAACGGAATCATCTGCTACACTCCACCAACGGAATCATCTTCTCTTTCATCGACGGCAAATCAAATCTATAGATCATACTTGGAACAAAATCAACTATTATTAACGATTAAGTTGTGCGGGAGATACATTAACAAGGTATAATTCTGTTTTTGTGTGTATGTATTCTGAGCTTAAGAGGGTTTTGTGAATTTTGAAAGCAACGATTTAATTATAACTCAACTTATCTGCCTTCAACTTAAACAGGATCCGATATTGGAATTTTGGGTGTCTTCCAACTTATCCGCTCTCCCAATATGTGAGTCTCCGCAATTTATTAAAATCAGTTTCAAATTTTTTATGATTTTGTGTTGTTGGAAAATTAAATAACTCTGTTTTTATTGAGATTGGTCTTGAAATTTATTTAGTAATTGAATAAAGATTTATAAATCTCACAAGTTTGTTTTGCTCTACCTATAGCTTCCTCTGTGTTAAGAATGCTTGATTTTGAAGGAGTAACTCCATTAATTATAATTATTTTATTTATTATTATTTTGTTAGTATGATACTTTCTTTATAGAAAATTCCTTTACCCACACCGTTTTTTTGCATTAAAAAGCTTTCGAATGGTATATGATTCACACTTCCCCTTGTGATAATGAAATTTTCTGCAACGTCAAGTCTGGATAGCCAGACATCCTGTCACTAAAAGAACCATAACTTTCTTTAGAAAAATCCTTTTTACGCACTGTTTTTTGCATAAGAAAGTAGACTCCGAGATCTTTGTAATGATATATGATTCACTGCCCAGGAGTTAGGGGTGGCAAAATCAGACACGACCCGACAACCCGACACGAATTCGACCCGGAGAGTACGAATTCGGGTTGGAGTTTTTCGGGTTCGGGTTGATTTCGGGTTGACCCAAAACTGACCCAAAAAATTCGGGTCATTTTCGGGTTAATTTCGGGTTACCCGAAACTTACCCGAAATTACCCGAAATAATATTTATATAATATAAAATGAAATATATTCTGAAAATACCTATATTTTATATTAATTTTGTATTATTTGTTATTTAAATTAATATATATTCTAATTAAATAATATTAAAATTAATTTATATTATCAAAATATAATTTATTTATTATTTATAATATATAATTTATATTTATTAAATAAATAATTATTATTTCGGGTTGGGTTCGGGTTGGGTTCGGGTTACTCATAAATTTTCGGGTTGGGTTCGGGTTGAGTATTCTGACCCATTAAATTTTCGGGTCGGGTTCGGGTTGGGTCAAATTTATGACCCGGGTCTGTCAACCCGACCCGAACCCGACCCGTAACCCGAAATTGCCGGCCCTACCAGGAGTTCCTAGATGAAAGCAGTTTATTATGTAAAGTTAAACATTCTGCAGAACGTCAAGTCTGGATAGCTAGACATCCTGTCACTAAAAGAACCATAACTTTCTTTAGAAAAATCTTTTTTACGCACCGTTTTTTGCATAAGAAAGTAGACTCCGAGATCTTTGTAATGGTATATGATTAAGTGCCCAGGAGTTCCTAGATGAAAGCAGTTTATTATGTAAAGTTAGACATTCTGCAGTTCTCATGTTTTCAGATTTAAAGTTTAGTGTCAACTGACTCAACTCTGCTTATATTACCTTTTAATTTGCTTTCAAAATAAAAATTAACTTTTTAATATTGTAAAACTTTATATTACCTTTTAATTTGCTTTCAAAATAAAATTTTACTTTTTAATATTGTAAGCCTCGTGTTCAAGATTCGATCCCCTCTCCCTCTCCTCCAGCATTAAACCCATGTTTAATGGTTTTGTGTTGTTGAAAAATTGAATAACTCTGCTTTTATTGAGATTGGTGTTTAAATTTATTTAGTAATTGAATAAAAATTTATAAATTTTAAAAGTTTGGTGTGCTCTACCTATAACTTCCTATGTGTTAAGAGTGCTTGATTTTGAAGGAACAACTGCATTAATTATAATTATTTTATTATTATTTTGTTAGTATGATACTTTCTTTAGAAAATTCCTTTACCCACACCGTTTTTTGCATCAGAAAGTAGATCAACAGATCTTTCGAATGGTATATGATTCACTGCCCATGTTTCTGGGAAGTTAGACATTCTGCAGCTCCCATGTTTTCAGATTTTCAGTTTGGTTTGGGCACCCAACTCCATTGTATTGCAAACTTCCAATACAAAGTAGCACTTAAAAAAACTTCTAACTGTTATGAGTAGATACCATATTTATTGTAACTACATATTTCTATTATTAATCATTACAAAGTGTCTAATCATTTTCATATTAATCTTCTATTTTTAGTTACAACATGGAGAATACTAATGAAGAAATAGAAGAACTTGAGAAAGCGTATGATGAGTTGCGTCGGCCTGGTGCGTATGTTTTTGATTTCATTGTTTTTGAGTATTGTATAATTTTTATTGCGTTCTTTATGAAAATGTTATTTTCTGATGGTAGTTAAATTTTAAATGTTATAAAAAATTTCAAAAAAAAAAATATTAAAGAAAGTCAATATGCGTAATGTCAATATTTTCGAGAACAACTTTTTCCAAGATAATCTTCCTAATTTGTTAAACTTAAATTGGATTGCAAAATGTATCCCCCTAAATATTGTTAAAAATGTTAATATAGTTATTCAAGTTGGGACTATTGAGCAAAGAGAAGAACAAAACAAGAAGCGACGTCAACAATACCAAGGTATATTTAATGCTGAAAATTTACTCCAAAGTTTGATAATATTGTGATATTTATTTTAAAAATATTGTACTTAGAATAGTGTAATAGTATAGCATACATTTTTACTTTTATCAAAAGCTCATAAATACTTAAAATAGCTAAATGCCAAAGTTGTTCAGATGTTAAAATAATAATTGTTTAATTAGATATTCAAGAAAATCCCGAGCAAAAGAAGAAACGCCGTCAAACTTACCAAAAAGGTGCATATATTATGAAACGGTTTGTTCAATTTTTGCTCCAACATATGGTTATGTAGTAATGCATAGTTCATTTTATGTAGAAGTTATTTCAAAAAACTAGGTATTCAATATTACAACTGTTATCATATTAACTATTGCAATAATGATAAAAATTTTAAAACAAAATTTTATAACTACTTTATGTTTAAATTTGCAGGTACGTGAAATTCATCATAAAATGACTCATAAATCATCAGCAAAGCGAAAAGTGAAAAGGATCTATCAATGGAACAACCTATCACCAGACCTACTGAGATTGGTTAACTATGAGGAACGAATTCGTTTTCGTGTTGTTTGCAAGGGCTGGAGCTTCATTAAAACTTCTACCAACGATTTCATTCACGACATTCTATTAAATGTTGTATTAGCAATACTCATGAGATTGTCGGTCACCAGTTTCAAAGATTTCTTCAACTTTTATATTTATTGGATAAAAGGACATACGGATACAACTACAAAAGCTTTATTAGATCGGATACCCATACAACAGTTGTATTTATGGGGAAACAAAGTATACAGAAACCAAGAAAGTATGTTCACATACTTCATAAATATGTGTCAACGTCTTCGGAACGACGATGCTGAATTTTATTGGGCATCGGAAAGCATTATTTTAAGGCATCATAATAATTATGATATCCTAGAATGTTCTTATGCAATTATCAACTCCATCTCTGCAAAGTGCAAAGGGTCACCTGATTCAATTCTGTTCAAGATTATGCTCGACATATATTTCTTTCCTGAAAAAGGGGAAGATGGTGTGACTGCTCTGATCAACATGATTACTACCCATGAATAAAAAATAAGATAACCGGAATGATAATGGCTTTAAGAAGCATAGCTGATGAAATTTATCCAGAGGCAATATTTGGCCCATTAAGTACGCCTATTTGCAATTATTCACATCAGATAGAGGACAAACAATATGAACCTGATGGATATGACGTCAATCCAGAACAAATAGATAAATATACATGTCTAGAGTGCAAAGTTGCATTGCTGTTTGGATGCCTTTCGGTTGATCTTAATTACCTTATCTCTTGATCTCCAAATCAATGGTCAACAAGCCACAATTCAAGACTCTTATTTAAGAAAATTTAAGTTCATTATGAATTAATATGTAGTTTTTGAGAAATAGCATGGCAAAAATTAAGAGAAATAATGTCTCTGATTATATTTACGTAATGCTATGTTTTTCTTGAAAATAATTTATCATTGTATGTACTAATCTTCATCATATGTAGTTTTAATACATGTATTAATACTTTTGACCAATTTTTGTATTCACTTTTGCGTGTTTTTTAAGGACACAAATGAGTCTGTTACTACTAAGCATTAACAATACCAAACAATCATCTTCTGTTATTTTCTCTGACTTAGACCTTTCACAATTCTTGAATATTAACGAGTTTGTGGACAACCTCTACCTCCAGTTTCAGACTTTCTACATGACATAATCATATACTATTATAAAACACAGAAGCCTTTTGTTCAATTAGTAAAACTTTATTAATAACTTGAAATGTCCTCAATATTACATAATATATATCTTTAGTTGTATTTTCTCCTTAACAAACCAATCATCACATATGTCTCCAACTTTCCTGGATGCAAATTCTGTTATGTTTTCAATGTGTATGATATATCCTTTCACTCTAATATTTCTTTTTGCGAATGATTTGAAACGCGCACAATGAAAAATAGTTTTAGATGTATTGCAAGTTAGTTCTACTTGGTTAGCTGAATAAAGGAATCAGTTTATTACACTCTATAATTTTCAAAAATATTTAAATTCTAATACTTACTATTCCTTCTAAGCTATATTATAGTTTCTTTAGCTGCAGCTTCCTCTCTCAAATTCTTCTTTCTTTCACTATTTATCTCAAAAAATTAGGCTGAAAAAAAAAGAAAAACAAAAATAAACCTAAATAATATAGATTAAAGCAACTAATTAATTACAAAAATAAAAACAATATGATTAATACATAAATATATGCTAGCCCGTGCTTTTGCACGGGTTATAGGCTATTTTTTTATAAAATTCGAATAAGGGATAAAATTTGTAAATTTTTTACCTTCTCAAGTAGAAAATGAAATTAAGAAGTAGAAAATTAAATTAAAGGGTTTTTTTTTCCAGAAATATCCAATTCCGGAATTCTTTTTGCAAAAATACTATGTTTATTTTAAATATTTTGCAAAAATACCAACATATTTGCAAAATTACCAGCTTTTTAAAAATATTTTGCGAAAATACGTTCTGTAACTACATCAACCAAAATCGACCACAAATGCAATTTATAAAAATTTAATAATTGAAATACTTTTGGTTGCATAAGGTATAATAGCCCATGCAGGGCCGATATACTGAAACTCAACTCAATTGTAGTATGTCGACGAGCATGGAATTGAGGTTTTGAATTGCCAAACAAGTAGCGGCAGTTTTGAGACGAAATGTTCCTTCGATAAATTTATAAAAAGATAAAGCATGTGTATGTATTTATGTGTATCAGATTCGAGTTTCGAGTTGTGTGTATTCTATGTATCAGATTCATTTATTTAAAAAAAGTTGCATTTGGTTGCACTGTATTTTTGCAAATATTTTTAGGTTGCATCTAGCTGTAGATCGTATTTTTGCAAAAAAAATAAAATTAAAAGATTGTAAAATTATAATTTTTTTAGAAAAAATAATATTTTTGATAATTTCTCAAATAAATATACAAAATGACGGTATTTATCTATTGTATTTGATAACAAAATAAAAATATTTATATATTTACGTTTATAAAAATATATTTTTGAATGTTAATATTAAATTACATAAAAAATAATAATTAAATATATGATTAATGCTCCAATTAATCATTTTCCGATCAATCGCTAAAATATAGTTATCACTAACAAATGATCTTGCAAGAGGTCGAGTTATCGTATTAATCATATGTGTTATCATCATATTCATTAGCCCATATTTCATTAATTAACAAATGTGTTATCATCATATGAATTATGAAACATGGGCTAAAATGTGGTCATCACGAACAAATGATCGCCGATTAATGCCGCCTAGCATTTTATTTTTTAGAGCATTGACCATAGGCATAGCCCACGAGAAGAAGAAATTTGTTATGAATTGAAATGCCAGGAGTGTTAATGTGTTGCTTACGGAAAATTCTTTCCTGCATGGTTAGCAAAAAAAATTCTTTCCTGCATTCTAAAACAAGTATATGAAAAAAAAGTAAATTAGTACATCTCAAATTGTCATTAAACAAATGTAGGAGTGGTCAAGTACTCAAGTTCACTTAATTCTTGATTTGTAAACATAAAAATATACAATTTTTCTTTAGTGTTTTAGCTTTTAAAAGGAATAATTTGATACAAAATTCTAGCATACATTCCCGCTAATATAGTACGGATTGGAAGAATGCCACCAACGTTTTCTAAACATAATCAAGCAGAATATTATGCCTTTTATGCTATTTAAGGGTTGTCTTCTCAACAAATTATTCTTGTATGTAAAATATATAATGAAAAATGCTAGAGTTATCGAAAGTTTTCTCAAATTTTTTTTTTCAAAAAATGATCTGTCACTTTTATAATTAATAACTTTTCTCATATTAATATGAGATCTCCCATCCTACATATGCGTTAATAAATTATAATTCAACACGTGGCGTGCTACATCATTCAGGATAAAATTCGAAAATCGTTTTAGGGTACCTAGTACTGTCCAATATATAATAACAGATCTATAATTCATCATTGAGCAAGTTCAATGCAATGCCAAACTTGGTGCCATTACTATAATTTGGCACCAAATGCAAAATTTGCATCCAATGATGCATATATGTATCTAGCCACATCATCAATCAAACATTAATATAATACAAGTTGGTCTACTTTAAATGAAATTTAGGTGAGTTGAACCAAAATTTAGTTAAATATAGAAATAATTGGTTACAAAATGCAACTAACATTGGAGTGCTTATTAATTTTTAGCATTAAAAATCATTTTTTGATGCCATATTATAACAATAGTTATAGCCGTTTTGCATCTAGAATTGGACGTGCTCTAAGAGCCGGTCCAATGCAAAATGGTTATAGCCATTTCTATAATATGACACCAAAAAATGAATTTTGGTGCTAAAAAATAAGATGCACTCCAATTCTAGTTACATTTTGCAACCAAATATTTCTATATTTAAACAATTTTTTGTCCAACTCACCTAAATTCCATATAAAGTACATAACCTGTATTACATTTATGGTTCATTGATGATGTTGCTAGATGCATATATGCATCATTGGATGCAAATTTGGCACCAAGTATGCATTTATGCATATTTGCATCCAAATATGCAACTCTTTTGTAGTTGATATTTTTTACATTTAGTGTCAAATTATAGCAATGACATCAAATTTGACATTGCATTGGACTTGCTCTAACAAATGATCTTGCAAGAGGTCGAGATTTTGATTTTAATTAAATATTGTAACAAAAATTTTCAGCATAAAAAGACTATGAAGTACCTATATTAAAATATATTTTCACATAATTTCAGAAATATCAAATGAAAAAGGAAAAAATAGAAAGAAAAAGAGAAAAAGTCTTAAAGGGCTGTTTGGTATATACTTTTATACAGTAATTCTCAAAACAAAACAAGATAAAAAAGAAAAGATTGTCCCAACATAAGATACTTAGATACATGCCCCAAACACCATTAAGCTGAAATCCTGACGCGCATGTTTGCGTTTGCACAATTGCTCTGACACGTCACCATGCCATGGGTCCCACACTTACCTCTATTTATCCTGCCCGAGCTGCCCACTTATACTGCCCGTGTTGCCCTTATTTCCCAAAATACTCCCAAATCACCTCAAATTCCACATTTTCATCAGCTCTATAAAGGGTGTTTTAGTCTTTTCACCCCATCTGCCCGTATTCTCCGGGCAGTTGTAATTCACTTTAGATAGTCTTCGATTCTATGTTTTAAAAAAGTGGGCATGATAATTATTATTCATCCTTCATAGTATTTTCCATATTACAAAAGACAAAATACACACATGTGTGTGTATACATGTATGTATACAAATGATGATTTTTGTGAGGCTTCAAGGGGTTAGATTGTATAAAAATTGAATCTTTTGGTGAGTTGCAGACAACCACTAAGCACTTATTCAACTTATATACATGTATCATACAGCTTGCACTCTATAATGTGCTTATACATGTGATCTAAATCTGCTTATATTTTCTTGTTGGTGCTTAAAGATTGAATCTTTATATAAAATCTTGAATTGGGTATCTTTTATTTGTGTTATATTTTGTGGGTTTTGAAGAAATCAATTTTTCGGTGTTTCTTGAAGTCAAAAGTTGCTGCTTTTTGATGTTTTATGCATATTTGAGGGGCGGTGGAGGGGGGTTTAATCTTTTTTGAGGTCATTTTTGAGATGGGGTTTTGATTTTAATCAGGAAGAGTATTCTTGAAAGGTGAGAAATTGGTAGGATTGGTGATTTTGAGGTTTGGGGGGTTTGATGATATCAAGATTTGATCATAAGAGGTGTTGAAAAATGGGATTGAGTGGTGGTGATGATGTTAAAGTGGAGATTAGTGAAGTGGGGAAATTGAAGGATAGGAAGAAGAAAGATAAAGATAGTGATGTTGAAGAAATTGGATGTTGGACTAAGTTGAGGTTCATTGGCAGTTGTATTTCATCAAGATCTAAAGTTGATAATTCTATCAGTGGCATCACTACTCACTGCGGTAATTTTCCGTCTTTTAAGTACAATCTAAATGTTGGTTGTCTAGTTCAAATTAAGTTTGTTATCTTTTCTATAAATAGTTAGTGGTGTTTTTGGAGTACGATTTAGATGTTAGCTGTACTAGAATCTGTATCGTAATCTATTGTATAAATTAAGTTTGTTATCGCTTCATGTAGTTAGTATTATTGTTTTTGGTGCCATATCTGCTATTTTTATCGTGAAGTCTTTGGTCTTTAAAGAATTTGTTTATTGAATCTTGCATAGAATGTGATTTAGTTTTAATTGTATAACTGAATTTGAAGACGAGGCGTTGATGATGAATTTTAAATTTGTTAAATAGGATAATAGTGTTGGTGACAATCATTGTTACTTAAATTTATTGACTAGTATATTTTAAGGAACCTATCGAAGGTATTCCTCAGTAGGTTAAAAGTGAATATAACCAGAAAGTATGTGGTTAAAAAAGTGCACCCTGAATACAACCATTGGTTATGAACTGACTGACAAGAGGAAGAATCAAATTTAGAAAACACTGAGGAAGCTGCGTTGATAGTTAGCATTAATACCGTGTGATGTTATAATGTAGTAGGTATATCATATATGTGTGTCCCTATAAATGGACCACTATCCTTTTCTTGCTCCACAAACTCTGGACCTAGGTTATCACTTACCATTACAAATTCAGTTCAACAACGTAGAAGCAGGCCAGAGGGCTGGCCCTGGACTAAGGCAGACAAGACCTGCGCCTTGGGGCTTAAGTTTTAGGGGCCTCAAATAATTGAATCCCGCATAAATGTTTAACGTATCCGTTTATGGTGTATATAGATAATAGAACCCTGTAAATTAAATTTGATCAAAGCCCATATTAGCTCAGGGCCACAGGATCTCCCTGCTGAGAAGCAGGCTCTAATCTGTAATCGTCTTGTTCTATCCTGAACCTTCCATCATTTTCCATTTCTGCTTATAAGTTCTTAACCCTATAGTTCTCTTTCTCAGTATAAAAAATGAACTCAAATTATCTCTGCAAATATATACGAATCACCTTGCTGTATATATTAATTGTTCTAATTAAACACCGGTGGTGTGTGGTGAGAGCAAGAGAGAAGAGGAGACAGATTTATGTCTCGATAATACAAATCCAAGAATCTAACCTTTTGGCCTAAGTAATATATGAAGGGATCTTGCTCGGGTAAGCTCTGCCGATTTCAACTCCGTAATTTCTCTTCGATTTGATCGATGTGACTTGCATCGTATGTGGATTTTGATGAATTGAATTAGAAAATCTGAACTGAGGCTATTTTGTAAGTACGAAGCTAGAAGCTACATTTTGAGTTTAAGGAGCTAAAGAGGGAAACTAGTCCTTTTATACGAATGTAGACCTACCATGTGATAGCACAACACCAAATTAATGTTATCAACAGGGTCTCGTTAGATCTTCCCTAATTTTGTCATAGAGGGTTCAGCCACACCCGATGCTGAAAAATGATTGAGAACTAAGACGGGGTTGTGCTCTGATTAAATCCGTCGGCTACACTCCAACAAACAGGAGGAAGAGACAAAATTAGGAAAATTCGTGGAAGCTTTGTTCTCGCATAGTAGGTAAACGTGTGTCCCTATTAAAGGACCACTCCTTATTAGGTCCTTAAACCCTGTATTTAGCTTATAACTTACCCCAGAAACTCCTCTTAAGTTTTTCTAATTCAATTCAACAATATTTACATTCGATCTATTTCCTGTCCGATCTGCTAAGGGAGAACCACATTCAAGGTTACTTCTGTACGAACTAAAGTCTAAAGACTACTACTGTATAGACCGAGAAGATATGCCTAATTTGTGTTTGTTGTGGCTCCCAGTTGTTTACCAATACTGCCAAACTCTACTTGATCAGGTAATGGCCATCTGAGAACTACTTGTAGTTGGTCTCGGTAACAAAATTTTCTAAATTGAAATTAATGCAAGAGGTGATTTTACCTTTTGCTTTCTGAATTTTTGTTTCTGTTGTCCACTGAAATCTAGGTGTTTTTTTTCGCATACTATGCATCCTTGTTTTTTTTTAAATTTCTTTGTCAGTTTGACTAATTACTATTGTAATGGAATGCTTTTTTGATTATATTTTTGTTGCATAGGGGCATGCCAACTGATTCATGTTCGTGTGATGGGCACAATTACTATTTGATTCTTTGAATTGGTTTATGAATGCACTTGACTGCTACTTGTCCAGTAGATCTTGAAATATGTTCTCCCTACTTTTCTCAAGGGAAAGAACATAAAACCATTAAATTTTTTGTTTCATGGCTTGTACTTTGGTCAGACCTCCAACTTTGATGTGTAAAAGAATGTTTATGGTTATAGTACTCTGGCATTTCTGCCTTAATATTTCTTTCATATGTTGATTCAAAGTACTGATACATACTTGTGTGTGCCAGCAGAAAGCAAATCCATAAATGGCACGGGCAAAGACCAACCACCACCTGTAATCTCATCAACTACAACTAGTATTGCAGAAAGTAACTCATCCACTTCAAAACTTGAAGATGAACTTAAAGTTTCTTCTCGACTTCTTAAGTTTGCTTTTAATGATCTTAAGACGGCAACAAGAAATTTTAGACCAGAGAGTCTTCTCGGTGAAGGTGGTTTTGGTTGCGTTTTCAAGGGATGGATTGAGGAGAACGGAACTGCACCAGTGAAACCAGGAACTGGGCTCACTGTTGCAGTGAAAACCCTCAACCATGACGGACTTCAGGGTCACAAAGAATGGGTGGTATGATCTTCACTTGTCTGTATCTCTAATGGCTAATTTTCTCCTGCTTTTGTCTCTAGAGATTTTGTTTGAACATAATTTAGAATCTTTTTTGTCATCTTGTATGGCAGGCTGAAGTAAATTTTCTTGGTGACCTCATTCATCCAAACCTGGTGAAGCTGATTGGTTATTGCATTGAAGATGATCAACGGCTGCTAGTATATGAATTTATGCCCCGAGGAAGCTTAGAAAACCACCTCTTCCGGAGTAGGTTATCTTTACTTGTATTATACATTTTCTTTAATATTTCTTACCACTATTGGATGTTTAAAGTTTTGATTACTGCCTTACTGGCCTGAAGTTCAAGGCGTCTGATATCACCTATTTTATTCTCAACGCTCCGTTTTGCTGTCTCTCAAAGTACCTTACCTAATGTGCAGGAGCGTTGCCTCTTCCATGGTCTATCAGAATGAAAATTGCTCTTGGTGCTGCAAAAGGTCTTGCTTTTCTTCACGAAGAGGCAGCAAAGACAGTTATTTATCGAGATTTCAAAACTTCAAACATTCTACTAGATGCAGTAGGTGCCACATACTTGCGCATTTTTACTAGGCCTTCAAAATTATCAGTATTCTAATGATCCCTTTCAATATAGGAATACAATGCTAAGCTTTCTGACTTTGGTCTTGCAAAAGATGGTCCAGAGGGAGATAAAACTCATGTATCTACCCGTGTGATGGGGACATATGGTTATGCAGCTCCAGAGTATGTGATGACAGGTAAGTTTCATTTGACCATTATAGTAATTGATGAGCTACCTGTGGTATAGTAAGGGTCACGCAACATAGACTATTCTTTCTCGCCAGCTCACTTGCCTTCTTTAATTGGGTTTGTGTACAAGGAGTAATTGTAAGAACAATTTTTTGTAACTGCTCGTAATTATTAACGAATGAAGAGCCTATAGGTCTTTATTTTCCTCGAGTATTCTTTTGTAATCCATGTCCAACTGATGACAGCTCAGTTGCTGGTGCTACTCATAGCATAGTGTTTCATCCTGTTTTTTTTTTAGTTTTTGCAAGTCAATATAAGTTTGGGGGTCACCAAAGGAGAGATACGCTCTTTACCAAATGCTTTAACTTTGCTCTGCACTACAAGTTTTTTTTTCATTTCTGTAGTAATTTCCCTTAAACAACTACATTGGCGACGCAATATTCCCTACACCTTTCCTTGCGCCAATCATGTTTAATACAATATATATCACTAGTCAAAAATTATTATGCTGTGGATTATAGATTAGTGATTTCCTCAAAATGTTCACCACGTGTGCTATATTTGTTAATTCAGATGTAGATGCAAGATATTAGTTAATTACTTGTCAGATCGGTGTTTCTAGCAATTGATTAATTGACTTCAAATGTTTAAAACATTTGCAACTTATTTCTCCGTAAAGTTATATTCTTAACTTACACAGGGATTTCGACAAATTGTTGAGTAACATATACTGGTAACATCTGCATGCAATATACAGACTATAATCTGAATTCCCCAAGAGTACCTCCTTTCATTGATAAGATTCTTTATTCTTTCGTTTAGGACATCTCACATCCAGAAGTGATGTCTACAGCTTTGGCGTGGTTCTACTTGAAATTCTGACTGGTAGAAGATCAATGGACAAGAACCGCCCAAATGGCGAACATAATCTTGTAGAATGGGCACGACCTCATCTAGGAGAAAGGAGAAGATTTTACAAGTTAATAGACCCTCGCCTTGAAGGTCATTTTTCGATAAAAGGTGCACAAAAAGCTGCACATTTGGCTGCTCGGTGCCTTAGCCGGGACCCGAAAGTCAGGCCTCTTATGAGTGAAGTTGTTGAAATCATGAAGCCTCTACCAAACCTAAAGGACATGGCCAGCTCATCATACTACTTCCAAACCGTTCAAGCTGACCGAACTGGATCGAGCCCAAATACTAGAAATGGGTCGAATGGCGTTCGAACACCGGCCGGATCAATTTCAAGAAATGGCCAGCAGCATCCAAGGAGCCTCTCAATACCTAACGGTTCTCATGCTTCTCCCTATCATCAACAATTTCCATCACCAAAACCACAGGGCAAACCATAGGTAGCACTTGATTGGGGAGTATCTGTTTCTTCTTCCCCACTTGTTATGTAATATTTTTCTTTCTCGGTTATAATATATATTTTGTCGGCCCATTTGCAAAGAATTGCAGGAATGCATGAAGATGTTGATGCTAGATTTAGAGTAACCACTCCTGTCTAGTGAAGGAGATTGTATGGAAGAGGAATTGAAGTTCATTGAAGTAATTTATTTTGTTTGAAAAGTTTACTTTTTGTATCTATCCATTTATCTTTTTACTGTCCACATGGTTTTACCCTTCATTAACCTCAGTAACCGGATCATCACAGACAAGCATTCCAGTTCCAGCTTATTATGTCAACAGATCCTTCTGATTGACCGACCAAAACAATTTTCCATTATTGCAAGAATTATCTACGATTAAGTTGATCTTCCTTGATTTGTCTTGCACAAAAGATAATCTAGCAAGAATAAGAATCCTGGACGCATCAGAAAACATGTTAAAATACAAATAATAATGGTCGTTGACAATAGTTTGTATCAATACGTGGATACAACAGATCAAACAAATTAAGAACCCGTTCATGATCTTGCCTCTTCCCTCTCCCCATGTCCAAAAATCATGTTCCCCTCTTGGTTTTCTCGTATACTTGACAAATATTTTACGCTAAAATATATTCATGTAAATATCCTCGGGGCTTATTTTCCCAAAGAAACACATCCTAGGTGGATTGTTACAGAATGCAAATCATCAGAATTAATATTCTAGCTTGAATATTAATATCAGAATTAAAATTAAGAAACCCTGCGTTAGATCAATGCGAAAAATTAATATTTAATTCGTGAATATAATTGTTTATCTTTTGAAGCTTTACAAACGGATGACTAATGGAGGTCTTTGCTATGATCACCACGTATCCCGCCTTGCAATATACGTCTTTAATCAGTTCACACGAACGCTCGATCGTCCAACGATCACCGGAGTTGGTACTAGCCAAGAAAACAGCCTCGAATATCTCTCTCTCTAGCCTCTCCTTGCTTTTCTTATAAGAATTATGTACTCACAATGCAAAAGATGCAATGAGGTCGGCAGAAGAGAGACTCAGTCCGGCATTATATTTGGTAAAGTTTCCTGTGGATGTGTCGAAGGATATATCAGTCCCAAGTGCAACTGTGTTATTCCCAGCCACACCAGAGAAGTTGACAAGTGGTTTAGCAGCCAACCCGATGCTGGTGCTTATTCCAGCATACTCGTGAAAATATTGTACTTCCACCTGTTTCCAGAATTTCTGATTTTAGATTTCACATAAAAGAGTATCAGATTCGTTACGTAACAGATGACAGGCTTTACCTTCCCAGATATCTGATCGGCAGCAACAAAACTCAATATTGTCTCAAGTTCGGGCGCAAGCTGTATGTCCAACCAAACATTAGTCAAAGTAATTAAAACCATAAATAACTGAAGTTTTTTGTTAAACACTGAGTCAGCGGCAAACTGGCTTGGATTAAACCAACAATATATTTGGTTTCAAATCCAACCAGTATGATGACAAAGAATAGAGTTTCGCTTTGCTTTATTTCTCCTCTCCTTGTCTTTTTTTTTTCTAGTTAAATATCTGAAAGAACTAAGTTGAAACTTGAACCTACAGAATTTTTCCGGTTATCTTCAAACATCCATTGGTCCCTCATTCCATCAGAGTTTTTATAAGACCCCCACTTTGCACATGAAATACCTGTAAATCCTAACTTTGTCATATTTTTCTTAGATAAGAGGAATAAACTTAGAAAAAATAGAGCAGATCCCAATCAAAAGTTACTCAAGTGTGAGTAGATACCTTGACATAGATAAACTTGCATGAGATGACATTATAGCTACACTATCAATAATCACAGCATAAAGTACCTCTCCGTTACATACATTTACTTTGCCATACAAAATTTCATCCAGACAAGTAGCAAGAACAGACTGATAAAGTCCTTGCTCAATTCTTTGTCGAGAAGAGCGGCTTTAAAGCATATACTACTTAATGAGCGGAATGGATTCTTCCTAACAGTTTTAAAAGTTCCGCAACATACATTTGATTCAATATCCATCATAAGAGTGGCAGTGACATTGTTCTTCTTGTATTGAGCATTCTCATCAGCGTGCAATGTAGGTAAGAAAACGAAGCACACAAATAAAATCAAACTAGCAAAATAATATCTAACAGCTATAGCAGCGCGATCAGAACAATATAACAAGCCCATTGATAATGCTCCTTGCTCCACTTTACCGTACTTGTCCCTCTTCCGGCAATGCTTGGTCGGGGATGTGGTGTAGTTGTCGGATGGGAGTCTGCAAAACAATGCCTGACCGGGGGTGGTGGCCGTCAAGCACCTTCGGCGTGAGAGTAAGTAACTTGGTGGTGGAGAATAACAAGAAACAATATCGGAAAGTGTATTACCAGTGACTGAATTTAGAGCGCGTTTTGTGAAAATGTGAGAGTGTGTGAATCAATGTAAAAATTAGAACCCCTACATATGTGAGGCTGCTTGAGTATTTATAAGGTTTAGTGTTACCTTCCTTTGTCCCATGGTCCGGAAGAATGCTCCCTTCCTTGTGACAGGTGTGAGTTGATGTAATAGTATTGGAGAAAGGAGCAGCTTTTGCCCAAGAGGTGGAAGGTGTTGGAGGAAGGAACTGTCTTTGGTCCGGAAGAGAAGGTATTGCCTTCACTTATTTTCCTTAGTCCACTTTGGGTGTGACAAGTTGTCCATTGAATACTTCCGGGACGTAGTCGTATCTGGTAGGTAAAGAGACTTCTTCCGGGAGGGTATTAACATTGCCCCCACTCCTTCGACTTACTTTAGTGGGTCGGAGGAGTAAATGCGTACCATTAATGTGATTCTTGAGATTAATGACTTCAACGGCTCTTTTACAACGGCTCTCAGGTGAGATCCTATAAATACCTGTGTTGTACCAGGTGTTTGATTATCTTGCTTTCTTGAAATCTTTTATCTCTCATCTCCTTTGTGTAGGTCTTGAAAAGCTTCCTCATGGAAGCTAGGAGAATTACTTGTTACTGTGACATGCCAGTGGTCATGAAGACCGTATGGGCTGGGAACAATGCTGGTCGGAGATTTGGGCGTTGTGCAACTAGGAAATGTCACTATGACATTTGGATTGATGAGCCTCTTGGTGTTCGGGCTTGTGACGCTATTGAGGAGCTAGTCCGTGAGAAAAACCAGCTGCACTGCTTCTACATGAACGAGATTGACCGCTTAACGCTGTTGATGAAGTTTCAGGAGTTGAAAGGTGAGGTGGGTCGCGAGGAGACCAATGATGAAGCTGCTTCCACTTAGTTTAATCTTCTTACTTTTATTTGATATTGTACTGAGGTCTTGACAGACTTATCCTTCATTGATCTTCTTTGTCCTGTAACCATTTTCAATGAATGAAATGTGTTTGTTTCTTGTTTGTGCTATTTTTGTTGTTCTGTCTCGTGTTGCCCCCGGGACATTGCTGGTGGGTAGTGCCCGCTAGCAATGAACTCAGAATGGAAATTTTCTATATGCTTGGAGGAGGGAAAATAAATTATTATTATTTTTTTTGTGCCCCCCTGAAATTTTTACCAAGAAATGTTTTGGTGGAAATTTGTATAAGTGGTAGAAGGAATTTTTGGTGGCCCCCTGAAATTTTTACCAAGTAATTGTTTGGTGGAAATTTGTATAAGTGGTAGAAGGAATTTTTGGTGCCCCCCCTGAAATTTTTACCAAGGAATTTCTGGTACAAAACTGTATAAGTAGTGGAAGGAATTTTTGAGGTAGAGGGTATTATGTGAGGAAAAAGGAATTTTTTAGGTAGAGGGTATTATGTGAGGAAGAAGGATTTTTGAGGTAGAGGGTATTATGTGAGGAAGAAGGAATTTTGTGATGTGGGGGGTGATAGAGGAGGAAGAAGGATTTTTGAGGTGGGGGGTACTATATGAGGAAGAAGGAATTTTGTGATGTGGGGGGTGTTAGAGGAGGAAGAAGGATTTTTTGAGGTGAAGGGTATTATGTGAGGAAGAAGGAATTTTGTGATGTGGGGGGTGATAGAGGAGGAAGAAGGATTTTTGAGGTGGGGGGTACTATACGAGGAAGAAGGAATTTTGTGAGGAAAAGGGTATTATACTCCTTTCACATTTTCATAAATCTGAATTTGTTCTCCTCTAATTTGACTAAATTTAAGGAATAAATAAAAAGATGGTGTATTGCCAAATTTATTAGGATTAAATCGTGTGTTGTAGTTTGTGAACAAGTTTGAATAAATGCGACAAGAGAATAAAATTAATCTGGTTACAATGGCAATGTAACCGCATGCTTTGAAAGTGTGATAGACCGGCCTGTATTATTGTATAT
The DNA here is from genome assembly GCA_030848705.1 of Heracleum sosnowskyi. Lineage (NCBI taxonomy): Eukaryota > Viridiplantae > Streptophyta > Magnoliopsida > Apiales > Apiaceae > Heracleum > Heracleum sosnowskyi. The sequence goes on along the minus strand of CM061244.1, from coordinate 114,351,242 downwards.
GAAGAATTGTAACATCTGTATTAGACAACGCAATAGACTGAGCCATGGGAATAAATAAATTTAAAACGTACACTATTAGTAGGGGTTGACATGCACTGAGCTATAGACTTTTTAATAATAATAAAAACAATGTCAGCTTCCCACAGTGCTCGACTGTGAAGTAGGAGTACTACAAAATTTGTCATGAAAATCGTTTTGGGGTACAAAAATATTAAAAAGTACACTGCCTGCAAAATAATGACTGTAAGGGTTGAAAAGTAATGAGGCTGCAGGAATTTTTAATTTAGAAAGGTGGTGAAAGTGTCCTTTTTTTTATTGGGAAGTAAGGTGAACACTGTTAAGAAACACGGGATACCTACAATATTATATACACGCAAACTGAGTAATTTGCCATGCCCTGTAGATTTCAGAATTTTAAAATGAAAAAGGTGGTGGGCCGTACCATAGGTATTGCCAAATCCGTGGGCTTATATTTTGAAATTGATGGTTTCTTTATGCTTGTATATTTTACTATACACATAGGTACTGTTTGTGTACACTGCCCGTAATATATAGGATAGATGGTTGGTTTCATTTTCTTCAACTTTGTAGTACCTTAGGCCAGAAGGATCAAAACATTGTGGTGGACTGGGTGATAATGGCAAACGAAAAAAAACAAACGGGTCATTAGCCCCTGCATGTCAAATTCTTCCTTCCATACTTTGTTTATGTAACCCTAATCCAGATTGTATACTTTGCATTCTTCTTTTACCATTGTTGAACATGCATGTGTGAATTTCGATTCTTGCTTTGCTATTGTTTTCCTTTCACAGGTACATATACGTTTGAGAATAATTATTTGAGGCGTGAGGGTGGATATACAAGTTTATGTATATACGCAGAAATATAGGTGTCTAGGGTTTTTCTATAAAATTTACTTGTGTGAGGTTGTACTTGTACGTGTAACGTATACACCAGCATGTATGCATTCTTGGACTGGGGTTTTAAGCTTTGTAAAATTGGGCAAATCCTACTAGTTACGCGGTGTTTGTGTGTTTTTAGTTGTCACTGTACGTGTGTTTATGTGCGTGTCTTTGTAAAACTTGGCCTCTATGTTTTTTTTATGGGTATGTACTGTGTATGTGCTTTATTTGATAAAGCTTTCTTCGTCTATTTGTTTCGTACACCAGGTCTTGTGTATATACAAAAGAAGACTTGTCTTATTCCTGCATATTTAAACTATTCAAAGGAACAAAGAGACTAGGACAAGGATGATTCCGCCATCGATGTGGAGTTAAAAGGCAAAGGTGGTGGGCTTCAGTTAACAGTAAACCGATCCTCCCATTATCACCTAACAGGTACGTTATTGACGTACTGTTTTTTTTATATGTTTTGGTTCATGGGTGGGTGTAGTTACGTGCATACATGTAATAAGTTTACTGGTGTTGTATGTATTGTGGGTGGTGTTTTTTTTTGTTTTTGGTGTATGTACAGATTTATATGTATGTCTTGAAACTGGGATTCTGAGTTGGGCTATGTATGTAAGTATGTGTATGGGTATGTATACATGCTTGATTAAAAATGGGATGCGTGTATACATGTAATAAGTTTACTGGTGTTGTATGTATTGTGGGTGGTGTTTTTTTTTGTTTTTGGTGTATGTACAGATTTATATGTATGTCTTGAAACTGGGATTCTGAGTTGGGCTATGTATGTAAGTATGTGTATGGGTATGTATACATGCTTGATTAAAAATGGGATGCGTCTATACCCATTTATATATACGCATGTGAACTGGTAAGGCTGGTAAGTGTCTAGGGTTTAGGTGTATGCTAGGGTTTAGGCTGAGCCAAGATCTGCTCTCTCCTCCCCCTCATTTCCTCCCTCTTGCGTTCAGTCTCTGAATCGGTGCTTGAAAAAGAATTTGTGTCTGAATCAGACACTCTATCACTTCCTGAAGAGGAACCTCGCTCTGTACATGCAGACTTTCTCAAGCCCACGCTAGTTTTGCCAATCACTCGAACAGCAGTCCCTAATTTATAGTGATCATCTTTAATTTTCATCTTCGAATCAGATGCTCGGACAGATGCTCTGTCAGCTGCAGGTGGAACTAACACTGAAGAAATACTCTCATATGGCAAGTGTAGAATTCCATCCGATGTTGTATAAGTAGAATCGGGCTTCTCCCCATTTTCTTTTTTTACTACGCTCATATGCCCTGTTATAGAGCTTCCACTTGCATCAGTGCCAACAACTTTCTTTATCCTTTGTTTCATTTGTCGCTATGCAAAACCCCTGCTGAAACCTACGGTGGCAAATCTGCTAGCCGAGAACCTTCACCACTCAGCTTCCCGTCCACGTTACCAACCCCATTAGCTTTACCATCCGAAACAATGTCTCTCTATCGCGAACTATTCACCATTACTTTACGTTGGGCATTCTGCCCTGTGCGAACCACCAAACTCGAAAGATTTGTAGCAGAACTACTCTGCTTCCGAGCATCATTCCGAGAGCCTCTCGCATCAGACACTCCATTACTCAAAAACTCAGTCCAATCACTACCAGTTAACGTAGACTTAGATTTTACATGTAACGTAGACATATAGTCCTTCCCCTTCCGATCCACAAATCCATCCCCACTCAAACTCTTATTATATGCTACACTTAACGGACGATCAATACGCAAGATTTGAACAACATAAGTCTTATATGCATAGATTATGTTTGTGTGTCTGAGATGTATGTATATGTGTGTTTGAGTTTACAAGGGGAAGTGGCTGGTAAGTTGAAGGTGGCGTATGAGGTTGTACAGAGGAAAGATGTATTATTTCTTTATAAATATTTGTGGTTGGTATAATAAAAATCCAAAGCTGGTACCTCCCAATAGTTAGTTTGACTTGCATGAATGTGGTGTTTTTTTTATGTATATATTGAATCTTGTTTTTTCTGGAGGGAGTAAAGGCAGGTGGAGGTAACGGGTAAAGTAGAATAATCATGGCTAGTTGGAGCATGCACGTAATACTTGTCTCTGCACTTTATACAATGTAATAAAAAGTGGTGCATGTTTGTATATACATATGTATATTGCTATTATGGCTTTTTGATTAGCTTTTTGTTGGTTTGTGTTGATAGATGGCGGAAGAAAGAATTTCGAATGGGAACAAAATCAGGACCATAGTGAATTTATTGAAACCGGATGGGAGTTGGTCTGATAAGGGTCGACTGTTATTTCCTTCAGCCATGAAAACCCTTGATCCAGAGACATATTTTTCTAGCATGGAGGGATATTATCGAGAGCATGACATTGCTCCTCCAAAGTTTGACAAGAAAGAGTTAGATGCCAAATGGGGAAAGTTTGAGCACTTGAAGCATGCGAGCTCCTTCCAAGATTCCAAGTGGAAAAATTATTTATCCAAGGCTTTTCAAATTGGGGGTGATTATTCTTGGAGACCTGCTTCTCCTGATGAAAGGTTGTACTCTCACCCTGATGATGGTTCTTTGGGAATGCCTCTTGAGCATTTCAAATCTGGGTTGAGGCCTAAAAATCACAAATTCTTGGTGGCGTTGTTCAAACAAATATTCAAATGTACGCCATCACAGTTCTCTCCCAATACTATTCGACTTATTTTATGGTTCATAGCAGCTTGCATTCATTGTAAGAGGCAACCCACGTTTAAGGCTTTCTTCTCAATTTTCTGGGTAAAGCGGTCGAGTGCTCAGCCTTTCTATGAATTGGTCCAGTTTAACAAGACAAGTCGACTTGGGAAGGCTTCAGACGGCTTTAAACCCGTTAAATTTAGCAGCATTAAGCATTGGCAGGAGGAGTACATTATGTTTCGTGGAGGAGATTGGGGTCATATGCCCGGATTCGTAGATGATTGTGTTCCAACATATGTAGTATCGAAGGAGGATTTAACACATGAGAATTTTGAGTCTTTGGTTGCATTTATTCCCGCTTTTGAAAGGCCTTGGGATAAGACTGTATTTCATAAAGTTAGCAAGTTGAAAAGTTATGGAAGTGAGTATCAAGTTATGTATGTGATATCTTGATTATTCTTGTTGAAGTTTTTGGCTATTTCTTTGTAGTATTGTTGTATATTGACTTAACGTGTTGACCCTGTGTAGTATACCCTCCAAAGTCCATGGATTTGCCAGAATTTGCTTGGGGTGCAGACACGAAGCATATTAACGCATTGCTGATATCACATCCTGCGGTACCTGAGCAAGCCAACGCAAGGCAGGAAGATGATGAGGAAGAGGTAGAGGGTGAAGAGGAGGAGGTAGTAGGTGAAGAGGAGGAGGTAGTAGGTGAAGAGGGTGAAGAGGAGGAGGCGGGAAATGATGTGGGTAATAGCGCTCCTCAGAGGCGTCGTATTATTACTTTGGCCCAAAAAGAGCAATTATGTGTGAATAAAGATATCACTGAGGCAGTAGCTCGTCAAGAGGAGACTATTACTACGGAAGAGGTAGAAGGAGAGAACCCACTAACTTGAATGCGGTGTATGGTGATTATTTTGTGGAAGGTGATGATTTCTTTATGGATGATCTTGATAGAGGGGGGGGGGGATGTCTCTCCTGTGAGGCCGACAAGTGTAATTATTGAGAGGTCGGGTGACGACACTCTCGTAGAGGATGTTGAGGAGCCTTTGATGACCGCAGGTACGCAGTCTTGTTATTACCTTCGTCTATTCATCTTATTAATTACTTGTTGTGTCGGTTCGTTGTGAGTCTACTTTATGTTGAGAAGTTTATAAACTTGTCTGATTTATTGTGCAGGTGTATTGGGCGAGAAAGGAAAGCGTGTTGAGGGTAGTGGTGGAGTTAAACCTGTACTGAGGTCCCGTCCGAAGACAGTAGTTTCTTGCTCCCGACTTGGCATGAAGTGGAGGTCCGGCTCACAGCGGGTGGAAGACTCCACTTTTGTTTATGATGCGTCCTCTGATGACGAGATTGTAGATCCCTCTACTAGTGTGCAAAGGAAAGGAGTAGGATATTTGTTTCCTACAGCCCCCAAGGCGGTTTTACCCGAGATGCTTACCCCTGATGATCGTGGGAAACTCGCGAAGGCGACGAAGAAGAAGACGATTATAAGGTTTGAGAAGCATTATGCGCGGGTAAGTGTCGTTCCTCAATGTAGCTTTCTGTTCTATTTGTCTACACTTGTGATGTTTCAGCCATCATGTTTTCATTTGTGTTAGTTCTAACCAGTTTCCTTGGTTGGATGTCTTGTTGTAGGTTGGCGGTTACGGCGCCGGATTGGTGAACAGGCTTTTACGTGAGGGAAAAAGGCGGAAGGTGGCCGAGAGGCAAGTAAAAACCCTGAAGCAAGAGAATGGTGGCCTAATAGCTGACATGGATCTTCTACAAGAGGAAACTGAAGAAGGCTTCGCTGCTGACAGGAAACGCTTGGAAGATCAAGTGAGAGGGGCTGTGGATGATGCCAACCGTGCGAAGGAGAAGTTGGTTGCCATGCCATCCGCAGTAGATGTGATTCGAGATTATAAAGCTTCTCCGGCGTACAAGAAAGACTGTGATGATGTTGTTGCAGCCTTCCGAGGGACTAGTGTCTTTAGGGGGATAGTTGGTGCTGAGAGCCAGAAGATGGCTCCACTTATCGTCGCTTGTTGCCGAGAGTTTTTTAGGGATGATCTCAGACGGCCAAGAGATGACTTCGATGTTTTCTTTATGGAGTGGATGAAAGCCCCGAGGGAGGCTTATGCTCGTAGGAAGGCACATCCGCCACCGTGACCTGCTCTTTCTTCTGATTAGCTAATGTATTATGACTTAGTGTTTTCTCATGTTAGAATGCTCTTGTACTTTTTTTTTTGTAGTATCACGTTTGAACTATTTTATGATATTGGAGTTTCTTTTCCGTATCCTTCTTTTGTCCGCATAAAACTTGTAATAATAATTAGGTAACATAGTGCACTTAATTGTTTCTGAAGTATTGTTACTTGTGTCTGAGATAAGTTATTTGTTTCTGTGGCGGTTTCATCCGCCGTGTGTCTCTATAAAACTCATGTGATAACATAATTTACTAAATTTTGTCTGAGATAATTGTGACTGGGGTGTTGCAATTGTGTCTGAGGTATTTTCTTTGCTTTGTGTCCGAAAGAGTATGACTTGTGTCTGAGATAATTTAAACGTATAACATATTGTGACTGAAAAGAGGAAATTTCATTCATGGCAGATAGGTACATGAGCCTTTGATTGAAAAAGTACTAAAAACATAGATAATGTGTTATGGAGTCTTATAGAATTACGCCTTCCACACTTCTTTGTAGTGAGGGAACGAACTACCCTTAGGTATAATATTTTCGCAGCTTGTCTCCATGCCATGTGTTGTTTACTTCGGTTCCATCCAACCTTTCCAACTTGTATGATCCTGGACGTAGCACTTGTTTCACCTTGTATGGACCTTCCCATTTAGGCATGAGTTTCCCCGTATGGCGCGGGTCTGAGGCCTCCGTTGCCCGCAGCACCAAATCTCCTTCTTCAAATTTTCGGATCCTTGTCTTCTTGGCAAAGTATTCCTTAGTTTTTTCTTTATATGTATCCATTCTTTGCACCGCATCATCTCTAACTTCGTCAAGGAGTTCGATGTTGTCACGGAGGCCTTCCGTGTTAGCTTCTTCATCAAAGTTTAAGACTCGGTAAGAGGGTGAGCCTACTTCTACTGGGAGGAGGGCTTCAGTACTGAAGGCTAGCTTGTAAGGGGTTTCCTTAGTACTGCTTCTAGCTGATGTTCGGTAAGCCCACAACACATTAGGAAGTTCCTCGGGCCATTTCTTCTTGGATGTCTGAAGCCTTTTCTCGAGGCCTCGCACGATAGTGCGGTTTGTGACTTCCACTTGCCCGTTGCTTTGAGGGTGACACACCGAAGCTTTCTTATGTTTCACCCCTCTTTCAGAAAGAAATTTCACGAACTTTGATCCAACAAATTGAGTTTCATTGTCCGACACCATTATCCTTGGGATTCCAAATCTTGTGACTATGTTTTCATTGACAAATTTTATAGCATCCTCTTGGGTGATATTCCTTAGAGCCTTAGCTTCAACCCACTTAGTCATATAATCAATCGCTACCATCACATATTGCAATTCATTCTTAGCTTTTGGGAAAGGTCCCATGATATCTATTCCCCACATGGCAAAGGGAATGGGGGATAAGATGGAAGAAGGCAAGGCAGGTGCTTGTTTAGGAACATTGCTGAAAAGCTGGCATTGTGTACACTTCTTAACGAAAGCCTGGCAATCCTTAGCCAAAGTAGGCCAAAAGTATCCTTGTCTTAGAATTTTGTGAGCCAGAGCTTTTCCTCCCATATGATCTCCACATATTCCCTCGTGGACTTCTCTCATACAATACAAGGCCTCGTCAGGGTCGACGCATTTTAGGATAGGAGAATCAAAAGTTCTTTTGTAGAGGGTGTCATCTTGAATGAAGTATTTGGCAGCTTGAGAGCGGAGTTGTTTGGCCTTGGTGGAGTCTTCTGGTAGAATTCCATCTTTCAAGTAGTCGATGATGGGTGTCATCCAAGTAGAGTCTTCCGTGCCAATTTCCATGATTTGTTGTCCCTCAATTGCTGGCACTTTTAGTTCTTCAAAATAGACGGAACCATCTAGGTGATCCTTTTCAGATTCTACAAGCTTGGAAAGCAAGTCTGCAATAGTGTTGTCTTCTCTATCCACTTGAACAAGTGTATGGCTGGCAAAGAAAGAGAGAAGGGATCTAACCAAAGCTTGGTACTTGGTGAGAATGATGTCTTTTGTAGCAAAATCCCCAGTGGTTTGCCTTACCACAATTTGGGAATCACTAAAAATGGAGAGGTGTTGGACTTGGAGACTACGTGCCAAGTTGAGACCTGCAATGAGTGCTTCATACTCAGCTTGATTATTGGTAGCCTTGAAAATGAATCTTATGGCTTGCATCACTTGGAACCCTTCGGGGCTAATCAAGATAAGTCCTGCTCCACTCCTTGCCGAGGTGGAAGATCCATCTACAAAAAGTTTCCATGTTGGGTTTGGAGGAGGGAGAAGCTCTTTGGCGGGTGAACTATCCTCTAAAGAGGGCATCTTTTCTTTGTTACCAAATGAACATTCTACGATGAAATCTGAAAGAGCTTGAGCCTTGATTGCCTTCCTTGGCTCATAAGAGATAGAGAATTGACTTAAATCCACAGCCCAATTAATCAATCGTCCTGACAGGTCTGACTTGTGTAGAAGCTTTTTCAAAGGGTGATTGGTGACAACCTTGATCTCTCTCCCTTGGAAATAATGCCTTAGTTTTCTGCTTGCAGTGACAAGGGCATAAGCAAACTTCTCTACAGGGGGGTAACGAGTTTCCGCATCCTTCAATACTTGACTAACATAATAGATGGGTTTTTGTCCTTCATCATCTTCCTTAATCAAGACGGCTCCCACTGCCGCATTTGATGCCGACAAATAGATGGACAAAGGCTCGGATGGAGCGGTTGTTGCTAACAAAGGTGGAGATGAGAGATATGCCTTTAACTCATCAAAAGCGATTTGACATTCGGGAGTCCACTTGATAATCTTTGTAGTTGTTGCTCCCCTTAGAGTATCAAAGAAAGGTAGACATCTCTCTGCCAATTTTGATATGAATCTTCTCAAAGCGGCCAACCTTCCTGTCAATCTTTGGACATCACGAATTGTCTTGGGAGGGTGCATGTCCAATATTGCTTGAATTTTCTCTGGATTAGCCTCTATTCCTCTTTGACTCACCAAGAAACCTAAGAACTTTCCCGCCTCCAAGGCAAATGTACACTTGTCCGGATTGAGCTTCATGTTATGTGCTTGTAACTTCTCGAAACATTCTTTCAAATCTGCAAGGTGAGTGTTTAATAGCAAAGATTTAACAATCATATCATCAACATATACCTCCATGTTTCTACCAAGTTGCCCAGCAAAGATTTTATTCATCATCCTTTGATACGTTGCTCCAGCATTGATAAGGCCGAAAGGCATGACCTTGTAACAATAAACCCCTCGATGAGTGATGAAAGATGTTTTCTCTCTATCTTCTGGTGCTAACTTGATTTGATTATATCCCGAAAAGGCATCCATAAAGCTTAGCATGAGGTGACCCGCAGTGGCATCAATTAGTTGATCGATGCTTGGAAGAGGGTAAGGATCCTTTGGGCATGCAGCATTAAGATCAGTGTAGTCGACACAAACCCTCCATTTGCCATTAGCTTTCTTTACCAGAACCACATTAGCTACCCATTCCGGGTAAGTAACTTCACAAATGAGATCAGCGTCTAGCATTTTGTCTATCTCTTCATCAATTGCTTTCTGCCTGTCTGGAGCCACATTCCTTCTCTTTTGCATTTTTGGGATGGCATCTTTGTGAACATTCAATTTATGCATGGCTACGGACTCATCAAGTCCAGGCATCTCCTTTGGGCTCCAAGCAAAAATGTCGGCATACTCTCGCAATAATTTTATCAATCCTTCCTTGAAGACCGAGTCGAGACCAGTACCAATGCTAATTCGCTTCGTCCCGTCTCCGGGTACCAATTCGATTTTTTCTGTTTCCACTGCGGGTGTCACAATAGGCACTTCATCTTTCTGTAAACATTTTCTCAAGTTGGCATCCATTCGTTGCTCTAGTTCTTCCATGTTCTGATCATTTGTGGCTTCCACTACCTGGACATCCCTTGTCCTCTTTCTTTGGTTTCGCTGGTGTTCGAGATGCCTCTTCCTTTTTTCCCTTTTCCGCTGAGTTGTTCGCGCCCTTCTTAGGTTACTTGGGTCAATCTGAGCAAGGTTGAGGGCGGAACCATAACAATATTTTGAAGCCTCTGTATCTCATTTAATTTCTCCTATTCCCGCAATGGTAGGGAACTTCATTTTTAGGTGGGTAGTGGAGGTTATGGCTCTTAAGCGAGTCAGAGTCGGCCTTCCCAAGATCATATTATAAGAAGATGGCGTGTTAACCACATAGAGTTTGATAAAATGGCGAACTTGTTTCGGGGCTGTCCCGAAGAGTATAGGCAACTTCACTATTCCCGCTATGGGGACTGCATTGTGGCCAAAACCGTAAAGGGGTGCCTCCTCTCGACATTCTTCCAACTTATCTTCCAACTTCAGCCTTTTCCAACAGTGCGTGAAAATTATATCCACCGAGGAGCCATTATCAATCAAGACCTTCTTGACCACATTATCTCGTGTTTCTACCGTGACCACCAAAGCTTCAGTATTGTAAGGATTGACTCCCTCCAAGTCAGCGTCAGAAAAAGTGATAACATCTCCCATCATGTCTTTCTCTGATATCGTTAACACTTCTTGAGTTCCCGGAGCTCGTGGGGGAGATTGTGTTCCTCCAATAACCACATTGACAATGTTCTTGCCTTTGTTGGCTTGAGAAGTGGAAGGAGTATTCGAGTTGTTCCCGCTCGTAATTTACCGAGGAAGGTATTGGTTAATGAGTCCTTGACGGACCAACCTCTCGAGGAAGTGTTTGAGAGAGAGACAATTCTCTGTGGTATGTCCGTGCGTGGCATGATACTCACAGTGCTTAGTGGAGTCTCTATCACCCGGGGCTGTCCAAAGCGGTTGAGGTGCCTGGTAGAAAGGTTTGTTTTGTATCTCTCGTAAGATATGTGCTCTAGGCATGCTCAAGGTTATCCACTCTGGTTCAGGTTTCCGTGCCGGCCTTGATGAGGTGGAAGAAGAGAGCCTCGACTTGTCGAAGATGGGTTTTTGCCTTGACACGACAGGACCATGGGTGGTTTGGACTTGGTGCTCCTGGACGGGCCTCTGAGTGTGGTGGAAAGTGAAACGTTCCTTCTGGAAGTAAGGCTTTGGTTGGGGAGGATTCCTTGTTTGCTTCATGACTCTCATGGCCTCCGTCTCAGTGATGAAGTAAGAAGCCAATTCATATGCTCTGGCTAGCGTAGTGGGCTTGTGTTCCATGCGCTTGCAAATATATCTTTCACAATCATAAGGGTCTAGACCCCTTCTTAGATGCACTAACGCTTCCGTCTCATTCACTGACACCACTTTGTTTACCGCCTCCTTGAACCTCTTTAGATAACTTTCAAGTGTCTCTCCGCTCTTTTGGGCTATGGTCACAAGGAAGACAGTGTGCACGTCATGTGGTTGATTTGCCTTAAACTTATTCAGAAAGGCTTTTTTGAAATCGGCCCATGTGTCAATGGTCCTGGGAGGAAGCCTAAAAAACCATCGTTGTGCACTTCCTCTTAAGGTGGAAGCAAAGAATCTGCAACATGTTAAGTCCTGGTACCCATAGAAAAGGGCTATTTGATCAAAATAACTCAAGTGTTCTTCCGGGTCTCCATTACCATCATATGAGTCTAGGTGAGGGTGTTTCAAATGTGTTTGCTTACTTTCATCTTCTAGTCTTTTGGAGAAGGGGGATTCTCCCGGGCTAGCTGAAACTTCTCCCTCAATTTTGCGCTTTAACTCCATGAGAGTCTGGAGGATTTCTTGTTGAGAGCTGCCATCACCTCCCACCGGGGTGGGTTCGGGAGTCCTGTCCCTTTCCTTCTCTTGGTAGAATTCATCTTCCAGTCTTCGCTTTTCCCTTTCGTACTCGGCCCTTTTGTCCTCAATTTGACGTCTTAAGTCCCGTACCCTTCGATTTTCCTTCCATGTCTCGGGACGGTGGTGAGGCTTATCATGGCGGACATGTTGAGTGTTTTGGGAAGAACCGAGACGAGAGAAAATGGATTTTGTTGTCCTTGGCCTTTTGGTGCCATTGTTGATAGCGCTATGTGCTTCATCCTCGTGGGGAGGTGGTTCCCGTCTCCCTTTAGACCGAGGTGGGTCATTTTGCTGGTTGGGGTGTTGGAGATTGGCAGCAACATTGAGAAGGAAATCGATTTGATTTGGAGCGAAACTTGTCAAGTCCAAGTTGAGAGGAGGGTTTCCGTCCCTTGTTCCAACTCGTTGGAGGACGGGTTCACTATGGTGAGAGGCGTCAGGAATCGTCTCATATTGATTGTCTTGAAGTTGTTCCTCATTGTTGTTTATGTTGTTCCCATCTGGTATATTTCTTACTTGCAACCTTGTATTCTTCGACGGACCCATTGAGAAGGATTTGTGACTAAAATTCTCTTGTATGCTTGGACGTCGATTAATTCTCAGGAATCAAAGGATGCCCAAACACCAAAAGTAAGTTACTTCTTGTAAACGGGAAAGGATGGAGGGTTTCTTTAAGGAAAAATTCCCCTCCTTCTAGCGCCAAATGATAATGCTCCTTTCTCCACTCTACCGTACTTGTCCCTCATCCGGCAATGCTTGGTCGGGGATGTGGTGTAGCTGTCGGATGGGAGTCTGCAAAACAATGCCTGACCGGGGGTGGTGGCCGTCAAGCACCTCCGGCGTGAGAGTAAGTAACTTGGTGGTGGAGAATAACAAGAAACAATATCGGAAAGTGTATTACCGGTGACTGAATTTAGAGAGCGTTTTGTGAAAATGTGAGAATGTGTGAATCAATGTAAAAATTAGAACCCCTGCATATGTGAGGCTGCTTGAGTATTTATAAGGTTTAGTGTTACCTTCCTTTGTCCCATGGTCCGGAAGAATGCTCCCTTCCTTGTGACAGGTGTGAGTTGATGTAAGAGTATTGGAGAAAGGAGCAGTTTTTGCCCAAGAGGTGGAAGGTGTTGGAGGAAGGAACTGTCTTTGGTCCGGAAGAGAAGGTATTGCCTTCACTTATTTTCCTTAGTCCACTTTGGGTGTGACAAGTTGTCCATTGAATACTTCCGGGACGTAGTCGTATCTGGTAGGTAAATAGACTTCTTACGGGAGGGGGTATTAACACCCATGAAATTAAAATCTACATACAATTGACGTAATTTGCAGAAGAACACAATTATAGCATGAAAGATACTAACCATGTGCAATGTTACTTGATGAATTCAGAATCACAAAGATGCAATTGCATGTGACAAACATAATTCCATCTTCATTTAACTCCACGGAGTGGGAGAAATGGAAAAGGCGTAAGTGCAATGGCACCAAAAGTCACTAGTAATGATTCTCATTTTGGTGGCTTAACCTAGGGGCATAAAAAATTAAACTGAATAGATGAAATCATGTTAAACCAAAGCTACAGGGCATAGATATTTGAGTAGAGAAGGGGGTTCAAACCTAAGACAAATATCTGGCACGCAAGGGAACACCGAAACTGTAACACTCCTAAAATCACATGAGCATAAGCTAAATGACTTTAACCTCAGTTACATAACATGCCCATAAATCAATATTCATTCTAAGAACCTCAAAACATATCAAAAATCAAAAATCGCAAAGTTATCAATGTATACACTAGTTATACTTGAATGTAGCAGATATCCCCTTAAAAATAACATGGTAAGACTGCATAAACCCTCCTCGCATTTTCAGTTTCCAACTTAATTAGCTAAAACTCAGCAGCTTAACTTGTTTTGAGAAGTTATAAACATTTCTAAACTAAAAAAAAACATTTTCTGTTCTTCACATATCTTTCAAGAATTATTTTAAGTACACAAGAAGGACCATTAGTAGGACCGAGATCTGGAAAGGTCAGAAAATGGAACTTTGCCACAGGTGGACCACTCCAAAATCCCAACTGCATATATCAAAATCACAAGAAAACTACTTCTGGGGTCAAAAAATAATAGCAAACATGCATACCCAAAACATTACAAGTCAAGCCCATAAAATTTACCATATTTAACAATGTACACACAAATACATAGACATGGAAATATAAAAAAATATAGACTAACCAGTCCATTAGTAGCAACAGTGAATTTATGGCCAGTCTGGTAGTCCCTATGCAAAAGACCTACATGCACCCAGTAAGCATTTTTGCACTTATATTCGAGAACAATTAAGGGCATAAAAAACTTACATAACAATAAAAATTATAATGGGTCCCCTTCCACAATCACAGGTGGCTGGAGAATTTATCAACCACCACCCGCAACTAAACATTGCGGGTAGTAACCACCACCCGCAACTAAACATTGCGGGGGTCTCACCCCTCATGCCCGCAATGTTACCAAAACACCCTTCTTTTTTTGTTGGGCCAAGTTTTATGGATTTAATGTAAATAGTATTGGGCTTGCATATAATTGTATTGGGCTTAGATATAATTGTATTGGGCTTAGATATAATTTTCTTGTTACAATTTTTAATGTAAATTGTATTGGGTCTGTACAAAAATAATTTTTTATTAAATTAATTTATATTAATTTTTTGTTTTTTATAATTAATTATATTATCAAAAATTAAAATAAAATTATAAAATTAATAATTAAACCTCCGCAATAATGCATTGCGGTTGGTGGCTGGTCAATTCACAGCCACCCGTGACTGTGGACCAATTCCCAATTATAATAAACATATAAAAATGTTTGTGTGTGCAAAAAGTGAAAGAAAGAGAGGGGAAGAAAAGAAAACCTCTAGATTTTTTGCCCATGCCTGAGTAAAAACCTCTTTCTTGTCGGAACTCGGAAGAGAAAGATGTTCTTTCTTGTACTTCTGTCTTTAAACTCCACTTCTGTCTTTAAACTCTAGTCAGTGTTTTAAAAATCGTCAAATTTTTCAAAATTCGGCGAATTAAAAATATTTGATCGATTCGATTTTTGAAATCCGATATATCGCTGTGAATTATTTTTAAATGGTTTATTATATTATACATATAAGGCTAATATATATTAAATATATTTAAAATATTAAAATTTATCCGATTTTTGTTCCGATTTATCATTCCAATAAATCCCCGATTTGTCGATAAATCGCTATACGATACCTCAACCGATTTGTTCCGATTTCCGAAATCTACAACCATGACTCCAGTAAATAATTCTCGCTTTAATGTTTTTTTTATGTAATGTTCATTTATTTAAGCTAAATTTATTATTCATCTCATAATTATTTTGCGGCATCTGCCCGAATTGGCCGTGGGCTCATAAAATTTTGTTTTTAACTTGAGCTGTTCGAAAAATGAAAAATGTTAGGGATATCAAATTAAAATAGAATAGGAAAAATAAATTTAAATGAATTCCGATGTACAGTATAAATTGTGGTATTTCAATCCACTTCTTGCATCCTTGTAGTCTTTTCTTTTATGTTGAATATATAAATTATGTTAAATATATTAATCCAAATGTCCTTAATATATTTCGGTGCTTCCAATGTCTCACAACTTTTCTGACAATGCTAGATTGTTTAGACAAGCATGCAACATATTCGCAATAATATAATTTTTCCAGCCTCCAGATTCCAGTTCTGGATATTATATTGCTCCCATACGAACTTCAGTAAATGTACACACGTAACAGCTTCATCTGCTTTGAATAAAAATAATGAAGACACAAAAAAGAAAAAAGAACCTGATCCTAGTGGTTAAGAGGCAGTACATTTTTACTTGGGCATGTCCTCATATTGTGGCCTTTCTCCAGGCATAGCCGACAGGTATAAGTTCGTTTTGCAACGGGAGTGGTAACTTTAATGGGAGAAGTAATAACTTTCTCTAGTCCATTCTGCTGGCAAGTCCTACGATTGTGTCCACTTAGTCTGCATATTTTGCAACGGTGATTCCTTGTGATTTTGTTTTCTGGTTCATTACATTTCGACACTGGACATGTTCTTCTGTTATGGCCCTTTTCCCCACACAAGCGGCATTTGAATCGTCTGTCTAATAACTTATCCTTGAGCTCTGGGCAATAGTGCTTTCTATGTCCTTCACATCCACAGTTCTTGCAATAAAATTTTATTCCTGGTTCAGAATATATGAATTGGTGTTACAAACGATAAAGATATGCAAGACAGTAATGCCATAAATTAACTTACTGTTTGGTATTAATTAGGCATTTTGATCAACTACGCTAATCGCCTAACCACTAAGCATGATAATAATTTATTTATATTTTGTACAATTGTGGTTGAGGGATTTGTAATAGTGCAGTCAAAGTTTGTCCAGGTGATATGTGAACACCACAGCAGAATCAGAACACTCTAATAGTATATTCTAATGTTGAGGGGTTATAAACTAAGCACCAATTCAGGTGAACATACCTTTCATGGAGATGCTTCTCTTTCGTCGATTTTCAGGATCACGGAAAAATTCTTTCATAGTATCAGACGCATGCTTCCTTGCATCAGCAGTCCCTTTAGCTTTCTGTACAAGATGCAATGTATTAATACGGCTATATCTTAGGTTTTGTTGGACTATTTGGATTGTATACTTCTCTTTCACAGTTTTAAATTTGAAGGAAATAAGAGTGGTACATTTAAATTTCCTAACCTTAATTGCAGCCACTCTTTGCGCATGAAGCATAGGATCGCCATGAATAATCTTCATTCTTTTGCTAAATAGTCCAGTTCTGGCATTCAGGCTCTGAAACCATCCAACTAAACAAAGAATCTTACATTCATGAACTAGACAATATATTTGGCAAGTTGCAATAGCATTGCAATAATTAAGATATATTGATACAGCACTCATGCATCTGCAAGTTTCAAAGGAGTAGCAACACTGCAATCAAAACTATACGACTTAATGTCAAATACACACACAGAATCACAGATACGTGGCACAAGTACCGCTGTAAAAAATAACCCTAGAAGTTGTAGTTCACCAATAACTCTGAGTGTTTCCAGAAGTAAATTGCTTAAAATAGAACAAAACTTTTATCTTAATGGTCACCCACGACACTGATTGACTGAGATCATAAGAATCATGCTTCCTGGAAGAAATTAATTGATTATCTTTTCCGGTTTTTCAATTTTTGTAGCCAATAATCATTATTTTTACAATAATCAACTATTAATAAAACATCTTAAGAGTAGAGAAAAAGAAGTATAACGAACATTAACAAGTTCAAAGGAGACGAACAGACTTACTTTTAATGATCTGCTGATCTTTAAATTAACTTCCGGTGGTGAAGAATGGTAAACACGCTTTGATATCCTCTTGTTTTCAAGTTTTAACTCTAGATTGTCCACCACATCATCTTCCTTTACTTTAAATGGAGATCTGAAAATGTACAAGCATTTTGAGTAGTTACGACAAGGAGTACAGTTTCTTAGTGTAAAGATTGACACTAAGGAGTAAGGAGGATCCTCATTAGCATTAACATAGAAGCGGGAAGGAGTCCGATCAAGTACTGCTTCAATAAAACTTAAAGTGTAAATAAAAGATTACAACATGATATTTATAAAAAATCAATCATCAACACAACATTTGAAGCAGCACATTTTGAACTCTAGACTTTTCTGCGATAAAAAAGTAATCTTCGTGCCCTTAAATTGGAATTTGAAAATGTTGCCAAAACTTTATCTGATTACTATAGAAAGCTAAACTGTCTCTCTGAAAAAATTGATTAGTACCTAATCTTCTAGCCATTACAAAATTAATGGCCACTCTGAGACATTAGAGATTAAAATGCAATACATACAGACAAGAATACAGTTAGCATTAGACATATGTTCTTAAAAGCAGGGTGTGGATAATTACATTGAGCGGGCTTTTTCCCATGGCCGTTCATCAATTGATTCTTCCCATATTACACGATCTCCCTTGCACTGATTGCAAGTATTCATTCCCTGTGATAAAAAAAAAGTTAAAATGAAATCTTTGATAAGATACAGAGCAGACATAAATAGCTTCTGTCGATCAAGTATGAACTTTTATATCTAACAAAACAATCCCTTGTCACACTCATTTAATTGTCATATAAAAGAATTTCTGCGAATAGGCTAGAGGCATTAATGTACCACTTATGAGTTACGTCCCAAATTATTTAAGTACAATAATCTCTTCTTGATCATTCTATTCTGCGTTTTTTTGCGTTTAGATTAAAGATTCATCATATGATTCAACACCTTGTATCCCGTATCAAAGAAGATACATCAGTAAGCAAAAAAACAATATTGTAAGTAGAAAGTGGAAACAAAAGCTATAAATGAAGTTAAAAAACACCCTAGTTCCGTCTAGCAAGCAACTCATTACTAATTAGATTGATTACTAAAACAGATTACAGACATTTACCTTTCCATCACACTGTGAACAATCTTTTCTAGATCTTTCTATTCCGCATTCTGTACATAGAGTATAACCTCTTCCCCTGCAGCTTGGGCAAGGCAGTTCCCTTATGTACTGTCCATTCGGACCAAACCAGGACCTTGGCTTTATAGCACCAGATATAGGAGCTTCACTGAGGCTGAGACTGAAACATGACACGAAAGAACGTCACATCACAGGTAGCCTAAACTAATGTGGCAGGAAAATCACAGACTAGCGATGATCTATAACATTATTATAATATAACAGTCAACACATTCTTTAAGAAAGTTCACTTCTACTGACAGAATCTCACTTAAACACAAATAAATTTTCATCGTGAAGGTTGGTTAAACCAAATATACCAATATTTCTTATTAAAGAGTTGTTCTTTAATGTTGTGTTTGGTTGGAGTGATTGAAATGCAATGGAATGGAATGAGATTTAAAGTATAAAATAGTTAGATTCTCACAACTTTGATTCTTTAGCTCATTCCATTCTTAATCACATACATTATAATTCAAACACCCCACTTTGAGATGGAATGCTTCATTCCTTAACTCATTCATTTTCTTCACAATTCTCATCATAACAATTTTGCATTATCTCATTTTTTTTCAAATCTTCCTTCCAACTCCCATTACTTTCCTTTAATTTCATCCATTCCATTCCATTTCATTCCATTCACCCCAACCAAACACAACATAAGAGTTGAACCTTAATCAGAAAGGGCAGAGCAATAATATTGTAATCAATCTAACTTAAGCTAGCAAAAAGCACCTACTATTTATTGTTGGTAAAGATCATATAAACATCCACAAACAAGCCTATTTCATATCTATCCTTAACTCAAACAAAGAGATCTAATCTTGATAAAAGAGAAAAAAAATGCACCTTGTGTGTAATGGAGAGGAAAGTCCAAAGAGCTCTTCAGATTGATCATAACTCTTCTGTAGTACAAAACAGAGCCAAGAGGCCATGGCCATTAAGTATATATTCAAAATTCTATCACACACACAAAAAGAGAGAGAGAGAGAGAGAGAGAGAGAACCTGTGTCTGTATGGGAGATGGGACATGATCATCACTGAAAGATGAAGAAACTGTAAAAGGGCCAATCTTTTTCTTGGAATGTAACAAAAATAGCCAGAAATTAAAGTTCTTGAATTCTTGCATACTAGTCTTCCTCCATTGAGGGACTATTACACCCACATAAGAGCAAACTGAAGACATTATATACATACATATAACTACATGTAGCTATGTGATAGACTGTAACACATAATACAAAAGTATGAGTTTGGGAAGTGATAGGAAGATGTAGGTGTAGAGTGATAGAATTTGTGGATATGAAACAAACATGTAATGAAGTGGAAATGTGTCCTCTGTTTTCTACACTCTTTTTCATTTTGCTGTTGGGCTCTGTTTCTTATCCAACGACTTGCAGCCCAAAAACAACAATTTGTAACATACATTTTGCAATTTAGAGTTTTGGTCGCCTGAAAATTATAGTTTTGGTTAAACTTGTAAACAATTTTCAATCACAATATCCGAGGGATTTTTATAATTTATTAGCCTATAACCCGTGCCAAGCACGAGAATAAAAATTAAATTATTAAAATAAAATTTGAATATTGAGTATAAAAATAATTAATAAATATTAATTTAAATATGTTGATTTGTAGAATTCAATGTAAAATTTAAATGAAATTCTATAATAAATAAAGACTATTTAATTAAATAGTTATGATAATCGAATCCCGGTGAAATCAAAGAAATTAAATTTAATAAATAAATAACTTGTATAGTTATGTAGTAGCAACAACAAATCCAACCTGAGTTTTAGTACTATTGTGTTTCAATGAAAAGAAGTTTCCAAATTATTTGTATATATCTAGCTATTCCCGCTCGAACCCGAATAATTCCCCAAATTCTCGACCCGATTGGGGTGGTGAACATATCGAGATCGAGCAGATGAAATACATATCCGTAATAGCAAGAGAGATAGTAATTACTCCCTCCGTTCCATAATAAATGTCCTAATTTTTTCAGAGTTCGTTTCACGCATTTCCATGCATATAAAAACTGTAGTTGTACATATTATTTTTTCGAATTTTTTGTTTTGTATAAAAGTTTGATCATCTCATTTTTATACAAAACAAAAAAAATGAGAAAATAACATGTTTTTTACGTGCGTGGAAATGCGTGAAACAAACTTGAAAAAAATTAGGACGTTTATTATAGGACGGAGGGAGTATATTAATACAGGATTTTTATATAACTTATAATATAAAAGGTAATAGTTATAAATATAGCGTATATATTAATTGTATTATTATGCAATTTTATATTAATTGTGTTAATCAATTTTTTTTATTAATTGTATTATAAATTTTTATTATGCAATTTTTTACAAATTTGAAAATATAAATAAATTATTCTTATTAAAATAATTATTATTTTACTAATAAAGAAATGCTTCTTGTGTGCTGGTGGGTTTCAAGCAAGAGTTCTTGTGTCTAGTGTATATGTAATGTTAATGGATGATGTTTTTATCTACTCACGTAAAAAATTTCTTAAGTTTATCATTATCAGTTACGAACTTACCATTACGCGTATTAAAACTTTTTAGTAGCAAAAAAACATTGTATGAGAACAATGTAATATTTGTGATGAGTTTAATTTTAGTACATAATGTTTTAAGTGTTTAACTATGATATTTACCCCTCCCCGAGTTCAAACAATCCTCCGAATATCAGTTCAAACACCAAATTATCAGTAGATTTCTAGTATACAACTTGACTATTGTTGGCAATTAATTTAATCTTATAGTGATAATTATATTTATTTTGAATTGAACTAATAACGCATTAAACTAATAATTATATGTGTATACGGCAGTATACATAACATATCATACCTTTAAGATTTGTTAAGAGGGGATTATGTTTTTAAAAAGTATAGGTTAGTTTATATTTTAATAATAATAATTAAATAAATTTGGAATTAAGCTAACAATATTTTTAAAACTAATTAAGTTAATAATTATGTGTATATCGCGGTATATATGACATACCATACTATTAAGAGGGGTTTCTGCTTTAAATTCAGAAATTAATTTTTAATTAAATAATAATTAATATGAAATTAAACTAATAATTATATGTATATTACGGTATACATGACATATCATACCATTAAGAGGGGTTTTATGCTTTTAATATAGAAAATATAGATTTCTTAAGTTTATCAGTTAACAACTTACCTATGCGTATTAAAAAATTTTAGGAGCAAAAATGCATTGTATGGAAATAATGTAGTATTTTTGATGGAGTTTACTTTTAGTACATAAGTAATTTCTAGTATGTAACTTGACTATTGTTGACAATTAATTTAATTTAACAGTAATAATTATATTAATTTCGAATTAAACTAATTACGTATTAAACTAATAATTATATGTGTATATCGTAGTATACATGACATATCATACCTTTAAGAGAGAGTTATGCTTTTAAAAAGTATAGATTAGTTTTTATATTAACAATATTTTTAAAACTAATTAAGCTAATAATTATATGTATATCTATATGACATACCACACCATTAATAGGGGTTTCGAGTTTTAGTAAATAGTTTAATTTTTAATTTAATAATAGTTAATTTGAAATTAAATCAATTATATTAAACTACTTAAATTAATAATTATATGCTAATTAAGCTAATAGCTTAATAATAGCTAATTAAGCTAATAATTATATATATATATATATATCTACATGACATACCACACCATTAATTAATAGGGGGTTTCTAGTTATAGTAAAGAGATTAATTTTTAATTTAATAATAATTAATTTGAAATTAAATCAATTATATTAAACTAATTAAATTAATAATTATATGCTAATGAAGCTAATAGCTTAATAATAGCTAATTAAGCTAATAATTATATGTTCACACCATCATTAATAGGGGTTTCTACTTTTAGTAAATAGATTAATTTTTAATGGCATTGTATAGAAACAGTATTTTTGATGGAGTTTACTTTTAGTACATGATACTTCGGGATTTACCATCCCGATATCAATTCAAACACGTTACTGTAGATTTGTAGTATGTAATTTGACTATTGTTGACAATTAATTTAATTTAATAGTAATAATTATATTAATTTCGAATTAAACTAATTATGTATTAAACTAATAATTATATGTGTATATCGTAATATACATGACATATCATACGTTTAAGAGAGAGTTATGCTTTTAAAAAATATAGATTAGGTTTTATATTAACAATATTTTTAAAACTAATTAAGCTAATAATTATATGTATATCTACATGACATACCACACCATTAATAGGGAGTTTCTAGTTTTAATAAATAGATTAATTTTTAATTTAATAATAATTAATTTGAAATTAAATCAATTATATTAAACTAATTAAATTAATATTTATATGCTAATTAAGCTAATAGCTTAATAATAGCTAATTAAGCTAATAATTATATATATATATATATATATATATATATATGACATACCACACCATTAATAGGGGGCTTCTAGTTTTAGTAAAGAGATTAATTTTAATTTAATAATAAAAATTAATTAAATTAATAATTATATGCTAATGAAGCTAATAGCTTAACAATAGCTAATTAAGCTAATAATTATATGTATATCTACATGACATACCACACCGTTAATATATGGTTTCTAATTTTAGTAAAGAGATTAATTTTTAATTTAATAATAGTTAATTTGAAATTAAATCAATTATAGCTAATTAAGCTAATAAATATATGTATATCTACAGGGTTTTCTAGTTTTAGTAAAGAGATTAATTTTTAATTTAATAATAGTTAATTTGAAATTAAATCAATTATATTAAACTAATTAAATTAATAATTATATGTATACAACAGTATACATGGCATACCACCACCGTTAAGAAGGGGTTTCTGCTTTTAGTATAGAGTATAGATTTGTAATAATAATTCAAATGCAAACAAGTTCAGTAAGAATATTCTTTGGAATTGATTATATATATGATGTGCACTCAAAGTATTGTATTCCAAAAGAATAAAGAAAGAGGCAAACCATATATTATTACTGGAGCGCCATAACATAGTTTAAGTGATATACGTGTTTTATGAGTATAAAGAGTTTTCCTATATTATCTTTGCAGAATTAAGTTTACAAAAATTCAAGCTCTAGCCATAAGCATGTGCGAATTCTGAATACAAACTATATTGCAAAAGAAGGCGATTCCTGTCCATGGTTGCGGAGAAGAAATATTTTCATGTAAATCATTTGTTTATAGTTGCAGTCATATGATCGGCAGCAGTACTAGTAGCAGTATTAGTATATCATGTGCTAATTTTCTACTACACAAATCTTGTGCAGAATTACCCGCATATATTCAGAATCCAAGCAACCCAAAAGAGCTTCTTCAGCTTCTTCAAAGTACGTGAAGAAATTATAAAAACAAAAAAGTTACCATGCCTTAATATTTTCGGTGCGGATAATAGACCACAAGCAACATTAAGTCTACGTGGAGCCATATGTAGTTTAGTTTTATTTTATTTTCCTACCAGCATTGATTTTCTTATATATTTTGATGTTCTCATATTTTGAAGGGTCAGAAAATGACACTTCTAATGCTACCTATAAGATGGCTGCGTTGCACAAACACTTTGGCATTGTACATGCTGATATAAATGCAAAGGCCAGCAATTTGTTTTAATTAAAAGAAATAATCTACTAGTATTAGGTTAGTGCAGTGGATAAAAGTAAGCATTTTAACAAAATTATCGTCCAACTATTTAGTGAAATATATATAGTGTTGGATAAATATGTAAAATAGTAGTATGTTCCGTTTGTTGTAATATAAAAAAAATTGAGTCTTGAACAATCAGGACGGAGTGAATTCCAAGTCGATCAGAATGAAATG
Source organism: Heracleum sosnowskyi (assembly GCA_030848705.1). Taxonomy (NCBI): domain Eukaryota; kingdom Viridiplantae; phylum Streptophyta; class Magnoliopsida; order Apiales; family Apiaceae; genus Heracleum; species Heracleum sosnowskyi. The sequence goes on along the minus strand of CM061244.1, from coordinate 114,327,265 downwards.
AATCTTATCACAACACAACAAACTCTAACAAAAAAATTTTGGTTAGCTTGTGAACAAATTTCAAGCGAATACATAATATATCTTATGTTTACTCAAAGTATTATATTCCAAAAGAAAGCAGGTTTTAGCAAATATATTTATCTAATGTGTACTTAAAGTATAATATAATAGTAGAGAAAAAATGTAGACAAAATTATATAGCGAAATTGTATTTTTTTACATCCTTAAATATGTTTTAAAATTATTTTAAGTGACACTTGTCATCATATTTTAATTATTAGACTTTATATATTTTCTAGTAGTGTGGCAAAAAAAACTTGCATGAATTGATTGTTATGAAACAAATTAAGATGGTCCCTAACCATCAGATCAGATATGGGGGGATTCAATGATTCAAATAATTCTGCTAATTAATACGTATATATTAAGGAGTACTAGTTTTCTGGTTACAAACCTGTTGCCATCACAAATAATAGCATCCAGGAAATCAATATGGAACCCATCAAGATAAGAATATTTAGTTTTTGAAAAAGAAGGTTACTTGTTCTTTTCAACTTTAAGTAAAGGATCATGTCCCTGACAATCGATGATTAGGGATCAGTTAACAAATAATCAATATTTTAGTCGTGCAACACTCAGCTGTGCGATTAGATACTGAATGGTCCAGATTATAACCTAATCACTACAAGAAAAGCGGGCATTTGTGACCGAGAACAGCGGTCAGAAATGACCAACTTCGGTCGGAAACGAGGTCATAACCACCCAAGGACCGACCGATACTGGTGGTCGGTTAAAACCCAGTCGTAAATAACCCCACGGTCGGATATAAGTCTCAAAACCGACCAACGTCCGACCATCACTTCGGTTGGACCACTTTTTCCAGATAAGTCTTGTTCGACCCCACATATTGACGTGACATCCACGTGTCCAGTGCCACGTCATAGGTAAAACCTACCAGCGTTGGTCGGAAATATTTGGTCAGAAATATAAAAACGCAGCGTTTTGGTACAACTTTAACTGACTACACTTGGTTGGATAAACTTGGTCAGAGATATAAAACCTACCAGCGTTGGTCGGAAATATTTGGTCAGAAATATAAAAACGCAGCGTTTTGGTACACCTTTAGCCGACTACACTTGGTTGGATAAACTTTGTCAGAAATATAAAACCTACCAGAGTTGGTCGGAAAGCTTTGGTCAGAAATATAAAAACGCAGCGTTTTGGTACACCTGTAACCGACTACACTTGGTTGGATAAACATGGTCAGAAATGGTCGTATATTCTGACATAAATAGTCGTTGTAGACGACTTATGAGAGGAAAATGTCTTAAGATCTTGTTTGGAATGGTAGTACTCTTTTTTCCATTTGCTTTTTGGTAACGATCCTTTCCGCAATGATCACAAATCAATTTATCTTTGTGATCATCCCCGTAATACAACATACAATTATTTTCACATGCATCAATCTTGTTGTATGACAACTTCAAATCCTTCACCATTTTCTTCACCTCATAGTGAGTTAATGGTAATGTGTGATTTGGTGGAAGAACATCGCCAATAATTTCAAGTAACAAATTAAAAGACTTCTCACTACAATGTGATGCATATTTGAAATGCAACAATCTTGTAGAAAAAGACAATTTTGTGTACTTTGTGTTTCCCGGATAGATGGGTGTTCCACATTTATTAACTTCTTTGTAAAATTCGGAAGCATTCACATTAGGAGACTCTTCTACTCTACTAGCACTAGCATTACTAGTACTACCATTACCAATATCAAATGCATCACTAATAATTTGGGCTCCAACATCTCTTAACATTGCCTCCATATCTACCGGTTGTTCAACATCTCTTTCTACACGACGTGAGGTTCGATTTTTTTGTTTTGACTCACCATGATATGTCCAAACTTTATAACCCACACAAATGCCGCTAGCTATTAAATGATATTTAACATTCTCAATTGTCTCCCAATTTCCATTTCTACAATCAACACAAGGGCATTTCATCAAACCTTGAACCACTACTCCATTACTTTCGGTTGCAAATTTTATAAATTCCTCAACACCCAATTTATACTCCGGAGTTATTCGATTATTTTCTACCCGACGATTCATCCAACTACGATCCTTGGTTGACATCTACATAAAAGCATGTATATATTTCTTAACACATTTTATATATACAACACACATACACATACACACACACACACACACACACACACACACACACACACACATATATATATATATATATATATATATATATATATATATCATAACTCATTTTGTATGTACAAGCACATATAGATTATCATTTTGCATATCCAAGCACATATATTTCATAACTCATTTTAAATAAAACTACAAAAATCAAGAAACTCACCCCTTTTTCACATATTTTCACCTTCACTTTCTTTTATATAATCTAAAAATATGAAAGATATGATTTAATATTTTAAAAAAACAAAGTAAATGATAAACATTTCACCACAAAATTCATAAACATATACTTACCTTTATCTTCTAATTTTTTCTTGTTCTTCTCTTTGTTTTCTCTAATTTGTGGCTAAGCATTCAAAAAATTTAAAAGTTGTGATGATAAAGCTTCATTTAATAAAGCATCAGGGACATAAACGACCGATGTTGGTCGGTTATGAGTGGACCGTGCCAGCCAACGCTCCTCAGCCAACCAGAACATGCCACCTATTGAAATGTTGTTGGCATAATTAATTGGAAAACAATCGGTTGGTTTTAACAATTTTTGTCGGTAATAAGTCGGTCGGTTATGACAATGACATGGCTAGTGGACCCGCCTTCGTCTGACGTGTACCTGTGACGATGCAGACAACAATCAAGTTGGGACCCACTCGGACTAAAACCGACCGAAGTTGGTTGGTTTTAAGTTTTTTTACGACCGTTTGTATTGGTCGGGGACTTCGGTCGGTTTTTGGGTACCATTTCCAACCGATTGTCGTTGGTCGGATTTTTTCGATCACAAATGTCCGCTTTTCTTGTAGTTCAGTCGCTCCTCTAATATTTTCGGCGAAAACAGGAGACTCCTCGAAAAATTCTGCTAATCTATTAAATATATAATAGAGCAACTAGGGGTTTAGTGAGACAATTTATTCAATGTTAAATTACTAAATTACCCCTCTTATATTATATTAATGATAAAAAAATTATTTCTAATGGGAATTGAACCTTTGACCTCTTGATTAGAAGTAACATTCCTTACCACTATGCTAGATATCAATTTTGGTCATATCATAAAACTCTTTATTAATATGCGCAAATACTCAATATGTTATATTCTATTTTGGTCTCTTCTTGTAATCTCCTTGATAAGGTAGATAATTCATTTTCACAAATGCCTTAAAATCATATTTTTGACCAGATTAGAGAAAAACTCGCGCAAGATATACAAAATATTATAAAATTGGAATTGATCCATAAAAAAGGATTATATTAATATTTTAATATTGTAAATCATTTTTATTTGTATTAAATATATAATGACTCAGATTATATATACTATTAGATTACAAATTCTATATACTATCAGATTATATATATTAGATTCCTGTTTACCTTTTCAATATTATATTGATGATAATAGATTACTAAATTACCCTTCTAATTTTATATTGATGATAAAAAATTGTTTTTAATGAGAATTGAACCATGACCTATGTGATAATGTGACAAATATTGACATCTATAGCCACTATAACTTATTATAGTCTTTTTTAATTTTTATTTTAAAATTTAAAACTATCAACCTATTTACTCCATTCCAATTATATCCTTATATATAATAAGCGTAAAACGAATTTTATTCATCATTTAACATTTATTAATGCTTCATTATAAGATATTAACAACTTATAGATTATGTACGCAGTTTTGAAATTTTAGATACTAATATAGATTAAAACTTTAGTTTTACTATGATCCTATATATTATAAATCTCGTCTTCAATAAATAAATTTTTTACGTTGATCATTTTCGAAAAATACACTATTAGTATATAAAGTATTGAACCCGAAAAATGCAAAAGAGTTTTCTCTTTGTGTACTAATAAAAAAGTTTGTATTGGAGATTTTTACAAAAAAGTTGAAGTTGTCGTGATGTCATCGTATGATTAAATCAAATCTTAACTAAAATTGGTTTAATTTTTTTGAATATCTATGATAAAATGTTAAAAGTATTAATTGTTAAATTATTTGTGCCAAGTGACAATTGTAAAGTGAAACGAGTAACTTATCACGAATCAGTTTAGCGGCTTCTTGAGATGTATAAGTAATAGTTTTATAAATAAAGTATATCCACAACTGTACAATTATTGCATTCAACGTGTCCGCTATTATCTTTTAATCTATTATATATATAACAGAGCAACTAGGGGGTTGAGTGAGACAAAAAAATCAGAGTGAAATTACGATTATACCCGTTAAATTATAGGATGACATTATTACCTCTTCATTAATTATTTCATATTAATTCTCTACTATTATTACATATTAATATATCTGCACATTAATTACTAATCTTCTTTAAAGTATATTAACTGTTTTGTAATTAATACTTATTGTTTACATACATGATATTTAAATGAAATATATTATTTAAAAAGTAATAAAATATAATTTAAAATATTAATGATATTGGAATAAATATACATAACATAAATTTATGATATCGAATGGTTAGTAATGTGACATAGTTTCATGTTATCTTCATTGTGGTCAAAGTGATCTGCGAGAGAGTTATTCATTGTTAACCAATTAAGAATATGTATGTAAAAACATATCGAGTTTTTTTTTAAAAAAAATATGCAGTAAAAAAACATCAAATACTTACTTACTCGAAAATCAATAGCAACTTATTCACATCCAAATCATAAACATATCTAACACGAACTTCTAATTCAAGGAATACAATACAATAAAAAAGAGGAATATTAACTTTACAAACAACTATGACTAACTTAAAATTTTCAAATATCTCAATCACCAAACCATCAACACTAATTAAGAATATGTATACAAAATCATATCAAGTTTTTTAAAGAACAAATTATACAGTAAAGAAAGATCAAAATACTTACTTACTCGAAAATCGACAACAAACTATTCACATCCAAATCATGTACGTGTATCACACGAACTTCCGATTAAAGAAATAAAATATAATAAAAAATAGATATATTAATTTCACAATAACCATTGCTAACTTAAATTTTCAAATATTTCGGTAATCAAACCATCAATATGAATATACCACAAACAAATATACCGAAATTAATGACAAATTATAAAATATTTTAGAATAAACCCGTGCCTCGCACGGGTAATAAAGTTAGTTAATATATTAAGGAGTACTAGTTTTCTGGTTACAGACCTGTTGCCATCACAAATAATAGCATCCAGGAAATCAATATGGAAACCTTCAAGATAAGTATATTTAGTTTTTGAAAAAGAAGGTTACTTGTTCTTTTCAACTTTAAGTAAATAGTAGGTATTCTTTTCTCTTTTCTATTAGATTTCATTTCATGTCGGGCCTTTGATTACACGAATACGCCTGCAGATCTTTATATAAAGAGAATTGGTATTAGCTTGTAAAATTATCTAGTGATATACTGACACATATACTTCCCTCCCTCTACCAAAATTCAAGTCATATTTTAGAATGAAACACTCTAGCCACGAGCATGCCCTGGTCCTAAATGTGTTATGTTCCAAACTCAGCAGTCCTTGGAGGATCCCAAATTTAAGCATCCTGCTCATGATCATTTATTATCCTTAATCCAGCATCCATCCTCATTCAAATGTTATGCTTGCAATGTGGATGACAACATTAAAGACATGTCTTATAGATGCACCAAATGTCAGTTTTGGATACACAAGAGTTGTGCTGATGCTCCTACTCCTTTCCAATTTCAATTTCACGATAAGCATCCTCTCATCCTCTCATTTTCTCTTCCACGAGTTTATCACAAATATCCACAACATTGCAGACTCTGCAATAAAACCCTGAGTCGATTAGTTTGGCTGTATTGCTGTCTCAAATGCAGATTTTTCGCTCATTTTCAGTGTGCTAGATCAAGTCAACGGTGCTACATAATTTCTTATTTATTTAGTTTTCCTGCCATTATTTGTTTTCTTGCTAATTTGTTTTTCTTCTTGATATTTACAGTTCGTGTACTGAAAATGAAATTTATGATCCTGATATTTTGCACCTCCGAGTAGCTGATGAATTATCCGGATATCTATTAGGCGAACAATTTGTCAAGGCCATGAGCATGGTAAACAACAATGGTACTAGCGTGTTTAACTCTACAAATACTATTGAACATTGGGCTCACCCGGAACATTGTCTGCAACTCATTAATGGTAATAATCACAAAGATGATGATGAAATATCATTCTTGTGTGATGGCTGCGTGAAACCCATCCGGACTGACAATGATCATCAATTCTATAGTTGTGTTCTTTGTAAATTCTTTTTGCATAAGTTCTGTGCCAAGTTTCCAAAAGAGATTAAGCACCACATTAGTCCAGGTACGTATGACAATATTCACAGATATAAACAAATATTTTTATTGTCTTTGTGACTGCTCTCTGCCTGAAAATTGTGCATAATTAACTACCTTTTCCAGTAGATATGACAACAGCGGGGAGCCATTTAGGTTGTGCTTAACATCTTTGTTTTACCTGCATGGCAGCATCATTGATCCCCCACTCCCTAATTTTAAAAATTGAGGAAAATAAGTGAAGACCTTCATTCCAATTTTTAAGCTAAAGTGCCAAGCAGAGCATGAGTAGATATTAAAATAATAATATTGAAAAATTATTAATAAATATTATTAAAAAATGTAGGTGTCAAGAATTAAATGATAAAAATTTATATAAATAAATAATTATTTAATTATGTAATTATAGATAATCGAACCGTGAATAAAACTAAAAAATTAAAGTAAATAAATAAATTTTATATCATTATGTCATATTTTGTTTTGACTAAGGTCATGCAAATAATTATTAAAACATCACTTGAATTACATGTAAATTTAGTTATTAAATCGTTATATATAATAATGCAAATGAAATCTTATTCAAAATTTTGGTTGGTACGCCGAAAACAATCTCAACCGTTAGATATTTTTAAAAATAAACGGTCAAGATTATATCATAAAAAATAAAAATTATTATTTAAAAAGGATATAAGTCAAAAGTTGAAGTATTAACATTAAAATTGGATTTTAAGTAATTATAATTATTACCTATCAAAATACTAAGCATGGTTAGATTTTAAAATAAATAAATAATTGAGAATAGTTAGATTTTAAGTAATTAAAATATAAATAAATTATATTTTCACAGAAAACGTTGCACGATTTTTATAATGTAATTTAGAATTTAAGAAACAAAAAAATTATATACAATCATATCGTTATTTGTAATTAAGTTTTCAAAGGTGTATTAAGAAAGTAACAATATCTTTTTTTTTAATATTAAAATAAATTCTAATGATTCTTTAACTTATTTTTTAAGAGGATTCTTTATAAAATCTTACTTTATGTATTATTATATCCATTAAATCCCATTAAATCCTTATATATAAGAACCGCCAAAACTTTATATAATCTTAAAGATATTATCCAAAACTTTGGACATGTAACGTCAAATTAATGAACCGTTGATCTTAAAATAGACGAATGAGAATTAGATCTAATATTAAAAAAATTTATTTTAATAATATAAATTAAATATAAGTAGGTTTTCTAAGTTGACTAGAATTCTCAATATAAAAATTCGTAAGTTTAATTATAAATTGAGTAGGTTTATTTGATTGTTGATCTATACTTTAATTCTTAGTTGAGTAGGTTTTCTTAATTTCAATTATATTCCTAAGTTGGATAGAACTATTGTTAAAATTCATCATTTATTTTTTCAAACCAAATTTTGAGATATCGATTTATATCAATTACATTATTAAAAATTTCTCAATATAATACTCATGTATATCATAGCTAAAAATCATATCAAGAGAAATCATGTAAATGAATTTATGTTACCAATTTTACTGTAGAAATTACAAATAAAATTACTTAGTTAATTAATATTAACATAACACTATTAATATTAACATAACACTTTTTTTAACGGACATACAATTTGATTTATCCAAATTATATTATCTTATTTTACGTATAACAAATATAAAAGGATAATATTAAATATAATTAAAATTGAGAGTTTCATATTTATTAACGAAAATTTTAAATATAATACTTATAGAGAAAAATGATCATCTCGTTAATCTCACTATACTTTTCCTAAGTGTAAAAAAAAAATCTAATTAATATTTACCTAACATATATTTTTATTTATTTATAAATTAGAAAACTGAGTAATTAGATAGTTTATATAATACAATCAATTACTAGAGTCAGGATCTTTATTCTAACATACTAATAAAAATTTAAGTTTTGAATCACCTCAATAACATATTAATATTATATATTTCAAAAATTCACAAATAATTAAAATTTTGAATAATATTAATTTGAATAAATACACATAAAATATATGACTTTTGCATCGGATAAATGCAACACGAAATAATTTATCCAAAAATATATTCTTACATCCCACCAAATTGTTAACATTTGGTGGAGAATAAAAATTAAAAAATGTAAAGAAAAGGGAAGAAAAAGTGGGTAAGTTGGTTGACTTGCTAAAATTAATCAAGAAAAATATATGAAAGGTTAATAATTGGATAGAACATCTTAATTAGATGATAAGGTGTTCAAACTCTTCATCATTAATATTTTTATCTCGAAATATATTTAAAAAAAATCCAGAATTTTAGTAAGGGAACGATAATACTACAAAAAAAGAGTAGTATTTTTCGCTCTTAAAATAAATACATTAGAACGGTTTAATAAAATGTCAACTAATATTTTATACGTTAATAGATAAATTGTTTTTGTAAAAGCCCAAGATTCGAAATTTGGCAACAATATATTAAAATAATTTATTTTAGAATTATAAATATTAATAAAATTAAAATTAAAAAAAATATATGAATACTAATAAAATTATGAATTAATATAGTAAAATATATTAAAAAATACCCCTGCATTGCATGGACTATAAGCTAGTTATAAAAATGTATATAAAACTTTATGTTGGTATCTTACATTTAATTTAGAATTTTAAATGAGATTTCATTTGATATCCATTTTCTATAAAAAAAAGTGTTTAGATCTGCACTTGTGATGGTGGTGATTTTTATATTATACTCTTTTATAAAAAGTAAGAAAGAGTATCATAAAATTATATATATATAAATTCTAATTCAACCACAATTAACTATTTTTATATAAAAAAATTAAAAGTTAACTTTAAATTAAGAAACAAAAATAGGAGTAAGAATAATATTACAAGAATGTACATAAGATTTTAGGTAAGATTCTATATTATTTTTAATTTTTTAATTTTAAAATTTTAGATTTTATATTAAATTATATATGTTAAGTTTAATTTTGACTAAATTTCAATGATTGTAATGTTAACTTCGTTACTTATAAAAAAATGTAGGTCTCAATGTCTCATAATGATATATTTTACTTTTTATGTAAGTCTATTTTTCATGAAGCATATGTTATGTATACGACAAATTATTAAATCTTGTTTTTGATGCTATTAATATGTATGATTTAAGTTTATGGAGACAACTATAATTGAGACTTTGGAGATCTTTTTGCAAGTAAAATATTGTAAAATGTAAATTTTTGTACATTATGTTATATGAAAATTATTACTTCATTCAAAACATTTAAAATTGAACATTGCAAGATATATTGTTCCCCAAAACATCATTCATGTTTAGTTGTTAAACATACATGACAGTATTTAATGAAATAGTTTGCACTTTTTTGTACAAAATATAATCAATTTTGTAATTTTTTAATTGCAGAACATAGTCTCCAAGACTCTAATAAAGAGCGGTTAACTTTTCTATAATTATGTACTATTATATTATTAATGTTGTTGTTATGCTATTAAGATGAATTATTATAATTTAATGATAACAAACAATAAGTAACACTTTCTTCTTTCCTAAAAAAGTAACACTTTTTTCTAGTTCATTTTCTTGATGTCATATACAAAATCATTTAATAACCAAAATAATATATACAATAATGTATATATTCCCTCTCTTCCTAATTAGGCGTGTTTGACTTTTAATTATAAAATTGACCTTGACTAAATATTACAAATATAATATGAATAAAAAGTATAATAAAAATTATATTATTGAAACATATATTTAATTTACTTTAATATTTTTTTTTAAAATTTTTAAAATTATTAAATGAGAACATGTTAGTGATTTTTTTTTTTAATTTAACTATAAAAGTCAAAACAGGAGGACGATGAGTATCATTTAGCTAAGCTTGAACTCAAATAATTAAGAGGTAAATTTTATATTAATGTTTATCTGAAAGAACCGGCTAATTTATTTTGTCCGATGCTCTCACGCCTCTACAGGACTATTCGCTGCAGGTAACCATACAAACTTTATTATTGTTATGGTTGTGGAGTTTGGTGCAATGGTATATTCTTTATGGACGACATTCAACAAAAGATTCATATTGGGTGCCTGACATTGCCCATATTGATCAAACATGAAGCTCACCCTCACAAACTGGAAAAGGTCGTCTTTGTTGGTAATAAGGACACATATTGCAAAACATGTGAAAGGGAGATTACATATGAAATTTGCCACAAGTGTAAAAAATGTGATTACCATATTTGTGGTGCATGTGTTATGAGAGCAAGTGTAGTTAAACACCCCTGGGATCCTCACCCTCTGTACTTGATATATGAACCTGGCATGGTCATGAATGATCATGAGCATGAGTTCAGTTGTGAGTTTTGCTCTGAAGATATAGACACAAACTATTGGTTTTATCATTGCAGTGATTGTGATCTTTCATTTCATCTTCATAGATGTTTTGAGAAATCAACTTATAGTGAATACTCAAATGTTAAGTTTGGGGCTACTGACATTGTTATAGACCAACTCCATCCACATAGCCTCACATTTGTTTTGAACAAAAAGGTCCGTCGTTGTGAAAAATGTCACAGAGACCAGCTTGGTGAGCCGGTGCTTGAATGTGTTGAACCATGTAAAATCATATTTTGTAGAGGATGTTATTCCTGATCTGTTTTGATCTGTACGTATGACATGATGGCTATAGCCATGCATCTATTCTCAATCAATTTCTCTTCAATTATTTCTCTACCCGGCAAGTTCTAATTAATTTAGAAGCTGTTTCTTCGGTTGTTTAATTTCTTTAAATATTTTATTAATTATTTTTTAATTAATGACTCGGACTGTCTTTGTACATTTCTCCACCTCACAACTGAAAGCAATAAAAAATGTTCTGTTAAATCTCGACTAAGTAAAATATATCACAACTATGAAAGAATGATAACAACTTTATTAAATCTGATATAAAACTGTTACAAACTCTCTTAAGAAATTCTGTGTTCTTGAGAGCTGCTAGGTTACAAAAATACTCGTGTATGATCAGTTTGATCGTGATCGATCGATATCAAAACCAAAACCTAAACTGTGTTTATATACTACACAGCTTCTCTATCAATGATAAGTCCTAATCAATTACAAAGATTGAAACCTATCCTAAATTGATAGCTACATCACTACAAACCAGGAACCGACAAAATAAACTTCCATGTTTAACTAGACTCCAAATATAACTCGAAGTAGGAATCCTGATCAGCTTCCAGTCCTGATGATCAATCCTGATCCCAGTCTTGATATTCATTCTGATCCTGACGCTTGATCAAATACTGATGACCATGCAATACTGATGACGTCAGCAATCCTGATCAGTTTGAGTCTAGATCCTGACAATCATTGAATCCTGATCTAACAATCTCCCCCAATCTCATACTTTGTGAAATAAAGTATAGATTCCTAAGATTCAATGATGTCAAAAACATATATACAAAATGTACAAATATTTACAGCAGCAACTTATTTGTTTAGATTCTTTGATAGAACAGATTCATCTTCAAGAAGTTGGATAATAAATTTTCTTATTTTTCCTCAAGAATTTGAATCAGTCTTTCCTTAAGATTTCTGAGTTCTTCATCTTCCTCATTAATCTGGTAGATAGCTGCTCTGAGATTTTATATGGAGCTTCTCTGAAGACTATGCTCTTCAAGCAAAAGATAAGCAATTTCCTTCCCATTAGGATTAAGATTAAGCTGTGTTATGCCAAAAGTCACTTCTTTAACAGCAGTGCCCCTTTGCATTTCCACATCCTGTCCTCTTTGATTTAAGTACATGAGAATAAAATCACCATTGAAATTACTGTTTCCATCCAGTCTTCTTCTAATTGTTGACAAGATCATGTCACTCCACACTTTGCACACTTTATTCTTCCATCTTAACAGATAGTGAACATATTTCAGTTCCTGTGTAGTTTTCATCAGCAGATCTTGAATGCACAGAATCTTCACAATTCCATCTTTCATGAAGTACATAATATTTTCTTTCTTTTCAATACCATCATGACAATCTATAACTATATCAACAGCTAATAAATTGTTCAGGTTTTCAGAAGTTAAAATACCTCCAATTTCAGTCAAGGAGTAAGGATCAACATATGACATATTCAGATATTCAGCATCCCTGTGTCCAATACCTCATCTTAAATTACTTGACAATTGCTTCAGATTTGAAAACATCTTTAACCAGAGTGCTTTTGATCTAACCATATCAGACAAATCAACAACACTTGAAGCACTTATTATAATTCCACCATTCTGAAAATTGATAGGTGTGTTACACCTCAGTGTACTTATATGTTTCCACTTCTTATCTTTCTCCTTTTCAAAAGCATAGCTTCTTTCTAGTAAAGATTCTTGTCTGCTTGGATTTCTCCACAATCTTTCGTTTGAACGTTTAAGCCTTTGTACATAGAGTTTGAAATCTCTATTTGTTCTTCTTGTGATTTCTCTTCTTCTGGCTTCTTCTTCTTCATCCAGTTCCTTGTTGTGAGAATCAACCACAATCTTGCAGAATTTCAGATTCATCAGGATTAGAATCTTCAATTTGATTTGTATTGCAGAGAATTAATTGTCTTGGTCTTCTTCTCAATTCAGGTTCTTCTTCAATAAACTCTTTGTCTTCCTTCTCAATGATATCCTTGATAACAGGATCTATTAGATTTTGTGAAGCTTCAGGAATTTCTTCAATTACTAAACCTCCAGACCTTGTCTGTCTAGGCATTGTTTGAGTTGAAGAACCTCTTCTACCTCTTCTAGCACCTCTCCTACCTCTGCCTCCTCTTCCTCTAGCAGGAACATGGTTATTAAATCTTTCCATCACTTCGCTCTGTTGACTTAAGAATTCTTCATGTGAGAGATCAGGATATTCTTCACTTGCTGTAGAGAGTGCTTTCCTTGCATATAATTGTTGAACTCTTTTATCAGTGTGATATAGAGTAACAATTCTGCCATCTTTTGTAGTAAACTTCTGGAATAGATTTGATGCATCTTCAGGATTATCAATAATCACATCTTCATCACCTTCAGGAATTGTAGCAAGAGTCTGTTCATGACCAGGCATCAGGATTTGATCACCTGTCAGGATTTGTTCTTCCGTCAGGATCTGAGATTGCACCAGTGTCCTTACTGTCTTTATTCCAGAATCAGAAACATGAGTAGACTGCGTTGTTTGACTTTGAGAAGTTTGAAGTGTAGACTTCATAACAGCAGCATCAGAGGTTTCTCCTTGTATAATTTTGTCACCACCATCATTTCCAGTATGATCATCATCATCATTATTTCTCAATACTATATCAGGTGTACATTTTGTCTGACTTACCTTCTCCCCCTTTTTGACATCAGTATTTGACAATATATTCAAAATTAAGGCAAGAGAAGTTTGAATGTCAGTTACCTTTGTATCAAGAGAATCAATCCTGTTGTTGATTGAAGACTGTTCAGTAATGATTGACTTAACTTGGGATTCCACTACCCTGAGTTGAAGAGCAGTAGGCACCTTTGTAAAGCTCTGAGAAATATCAGTCCTCACTTTGTCAGTAGAATCTTTGACAGAATCTATTTCATGTTTCAGACTTTTGGATAACAGAGTAGTAGCCTTCAAAAGATTCTTCAATTCTTCATTCTGAATTAACTTAACAGCATTATAAGCATGATCCAACGCATAGGGATAGCTTACAGAATCATGAGACTTGTACCAATCATTTTCCCATTGTTACATTCTCAGCTGCTCAGCAGGATCAATTTCAGAAGGAACAGAGAAGTCTTGTCTTAAGTCCTTTCCAGTAGGAGCCTTGCCAGCCATGAATGTGCTTGATGAACCAAAGTTAGTTCCAAGACTAGATTTTAAAACTCTGGCAATCTGATCCTTCCCTTCTTGATCATCATCATCACTATCATCAGAATCATCACCATCAGTGTCATGAGTAACGTCAGGATCAGGAATAGCAATACCTTTCATTTTATCCTGTGAATCTGTGATAGGATGGTCCATTGGTCGTGATCTTAGTGGTTGTATAAGAATTGGCTCAGCATCAGGAGCACCACTAGCATCAGGAGCAACACCGTTAGGAGTTGATATGCTTGCATCAGTATTTGCTACCAATGGTTCTTGTGTAGCCTGAGGTTCTGAAGCTGCTTCAACACTTTGAGTTAAAGGTTCTTGTGTACTTCCCTCAGTGACAGTGTTCTCAACCAATCTTTCACCAGAAGCTGTAGCTTTGCCTGCATCTTTACTTTGAGAAGATGGTTCTTGTGTGGCTGGAATGTTGATGTCTTCATTCTCCCTTTGAGAAAATGGTTCTTGTGTGACCATTCCACTAGCTAAGCCTTCACCCAAACTTTGATTGAGTGGTTCTTGTGTGGCAGGATCTTCAGTAGCTGCTGAATCACTTTGAGATTCAGGTTCTTGTGGGCTTGATCCTTTCAGCTTCTTATGTCTCTGATAAACTAACTCCTCTGCTTTCCTCATTTTCTGCAACGGAGGTGTAAGACCAACCAAGGAAGCAGTCTTAGAAACCTTCTCCCATGAAATTTCTAGAATCTTCTTAGATGGAGAGGCTGGAGAGTCTGATATAGAGACAATTTTTGTTTGTGCATCAGGAATACCAACATCAGGATTTGCTAGAGCATCAGGAGTAGATGACTCATCAGGATTTGATTTCTGAATATCCGTATCCTTCATTTGCACAGTCAAAGGAATATGATATCTGCTTTTTGATAATTTCCTTTTCTTCTGTGGCTTTGATGAAGGTGCCACAGCTTCAGTAGCAGTATCAGCAATTTCCTTGAATATCTTAAACTTAGAGGAGATAGGCATATCATCCTCAGAATCACTTTCATCCCTTAAGACCAATTTTCTCTTCACAGAAACAGCCTCAGTCACCTTCTCAGCTTTCTTCTGAACCAGGACCCCTTGTACACCCCCTTGTTTCTTCTTTTGAGTGACTGGTGTAGAGGAAAAATCCTTTGAACTTGATTGCCTTCCAGACACATCAGTTCTATCTGATTTCTTTGATTTTACAACTAAAGTCTTTTGAGAGACATTAGAAGTGGCTGTTGACTGTTTCAACTGTTTGGGAGGCATGCTTGGGTCAGGAACAAGGTGTGATTGGCCTTGCCCCATAGCATTAGAAATTAAATCATAATAAGTAGGCATTTTCTCATGTAAGAAAAACCTGACCTCATCAGGAATAAAGGCATTGCCTATAAAACCATTTGCCTTATCACTGTTGACTAAGGACTTAATATTATTCTCAGTAATTCTACAAATAGGTAGAACTACATCATCCTCAAAAACAACATTAGGACATAAGTGATTAAATATCAACTGTAACAGCCCCAAATCCGGGGTCAGGGATTTAGAGTAGTCACGATCCACTTACTTCTTACCTTGCCTGCTTTACTCACAATAGACACAATTCATCTGCTTATGACCCCACAATGTATATATTTCTCTCACACACACACACAGGTTAGAGTCTCAGAAACGACACAAATACCACAATTGCGAAATAAATAATCTTTATTACAATACCCAAATGTCTTTTGAATTTGCTACTGATACAACTCCTAAGTAATGGTACATTACCAACCTAGCCTTGTAATACTCACCACCCTCTCATACCATTCATATCTATACATAAGATGAATACCAAAAGCTCCAGCTTGATCTGACTGGGTCACACTACTTCCAGGATCACTGCTAGAAACTGCTCATGAGAATGCCTTGCGCTTACCACTCGCCTGAGGGATGTGCGCCGAATCCTTGGTATCCTACTTCGATGTTATATAATATTTATAAAACAACAGCAAGAGTGAGCGATAGCTCAGCAAAGTAATAAAAGTATTGCATAATCCTGCCTTTAACTCAACCCAGAATAAAGCGGGTATAAGACAATAATTTGTCAAAATATATCGATACTGAAATTATTTCCTTATCGGAATGTATTCCAAAAACAGTACCATTGTTGTATTTCAAATATCATTTTCATAATATTTCTGCAAACTTTTACTATTTTATGAACAAAGTTCTAGTATAATATAAAAGATGAGGTTTCAAAGTAAACCAATATAACCTTTCCGAAAAATATCTGTTATGTAAGCAGAATATCAACATATAACTTAAAAGATGAAGTTATAAGGTGATTCAGTATAAAAAACTCCCTTACCATAACTCATGTTATGTAAGGTATCCACAGAGTCATATGATATAAAAGATGAAGTTACGAGGAAAATTTCGTATAATGTTCCGTAACCCAAAATCCACTTATGCATATATAATCTGAGTAAGGTTTTATCAGAGTCATAACTCATAAAATAAAAGATGAAGTTGCAAGGATTTATTGTAACTTCATTTTTGAACACTTTTCAACCCCCTGCCAACATGATCGGTAAACCTGTACCAAGAATGTCATCCTTAGTCCCTTTCAATACATGTTGCAGAAAACCCCTGCCAACATGATCGGTAAACCTGTACCAAGGATGTCATCCTTAGTCCCCTTCAATACATGTTGCAGAATTATCCAAATTGGATGATGAACCAATACTAGAGTAATCACCGCGCCAGTTGTCCCAACCTCACTATGATCAGTAGCAGGTCGTACAACTAAAAATGTTTTCTACATGTAGATGGAAGAACACGACAGCCTGACATTGTCTACCGCCTTTCTGGATCTCCCCGGCCCATTTGGGGCAATAAAAATGATGGGTCGGCGCAACTCGACCTCTTACACTGCTCCTAGTTCGGATGAAATCCATGACTCTGAAACGTAAAGATCGTCCCCCTTTCCCCAAGTGTAATACTTGTTGATACGACTCCACTCAGTAGTTATATCTAGGTTGGAAAGGAAGATTCCCCTATATTTCCCAAGCTATTGCTTGTTAATGGATATCGACTTGTTCCATCAATTTACTCCTCGATCGTTGAGGTAGTAACACAACATTTGACTTGCAGCAATTAAATTGCTCAGAGAAAATATCTGTCCCCTGACAGTTTTGAGTTGAGAGTTTAAAATGAGTAGCAGTCACTTAAATCAGGTTTTCCATATTTTTGGTAATTGAGCGAGTATTTAAATCCTCTTAAAAGATAGATTTAAATGGAAAAACAGTGTTTGGGAACCTCCCCTTGATTTAAAATAATTAATAATACAGCTTAGAATATCCTTCATAGATGTTGAAGGTCAAGAATAACTTTAAATAATACAATCTCAATTTAAAAATGTGTTAAAAGTATTTAATAACTAATCAAATAATATTTATTAAATAAATAAGCGAATAAAACTCTACGCGATTCTCGCAGTGAATAGTAACTATTCACTATTCGTCCTAACAACCGAATACTAAATAAAAAAAATGGTTCGAGCGTGAATCTTGGAATATAAATGAGATTTATATACTCTCATTTTTGTTGCCTTGTTCTGTTACCGCTTTAATCTCATAATAAAGTATCAGTGGTTTCTAGAACCTTCGTTTCACTGTCTCAGTGGTTTTCGTTCTAAATTCTCAAATCAAATATAATAAAAATTCCAAAATATTAAATCCTCAAATCCTCAAATTTAATATCTCATTTCTTGATTATAATAATATATAATTCACTGCCCGGTCAAATACTACACCAAAATAAAATTTGGAATTTCTGAATTCCGATCGTCTTTGCATACACTTATTTACTCCGTAGATCACTAATATGACTTCGGAATATCCACACTACGTCTCGTACATAGGTGGCATGAAAATTTTTCTTAATCCTCAAAATCACTATTCATCCACCAAATTCACTATTCACTGATGCACTTAATCATAATAAGAAAAGTTTTAATTTTACCAAAAATTCGGGTTATTACAGTCTCCCCTCCTTAAAAGGATTCCATCCCGGAATCAGCTTAGGAATAACTGGGGGTACTTCTCTCCCATTGCACTTTCTAACTCCCAAGTGGATTCTTCCACTTCTTGATTTTCCACAAACCTCTCACTAGCTTGGCAACCTTGTCTCTTAGCACTTGCTCTTTTCTATCCGTGATTTCCACAGGTTGTTCTTTGTAAGTCAGACCAGGTTGTATATCTACCTGCTCGTACTCTAACATATGCCGGACATCTATAGTATACTGACGTAACATCTATAGTTCTGATTTTCTCATTAGCATCCTCAAGTTCTTTTTCAAGAGCAGTACACTTAAGTTTCTTCCCAAGACTTAGGGAGCTTTTCAATCACTGCCATAACCTGAAACTTTTCAGAAAGGTCCATACCGACTCCTTCAAAGCATGCACCAACATCTCAAACTCATGTGCCTGTTCGGTCATGGATTTTGTATCCACCAGTTTAAAATCAAGAAACCTAGCCACAGAGTGCTTTTCCAACCCTTACGAGTCAGTATTGTGTGTCTGGTCCAGCTTCTCCCATAAAAGCTTAGCAGTGAAGGAGTCAGATGAATAAACATCGAATAGAGTGTTCGCTAAAGCTGCCAGTATAGCAGCCCTAGCCACCCCCATCCTTTTCCTCCCACATGGCATAAGCCTTAAGAGTTTCAGCCTTTTCCTGATCAATAACCGGTTTCTCATACTGCACCACCGGCCATAGACCCTTTACCGTTAACCACAGTTTCATCTTTTTCTGCCAACGAGAAAAACCAACACCCCCACCGAATTTATCAGGCATTCCTGACAAATCAATAGGCTGTGGGAAACGGTACGTGGTCCAATCAATGGTGGGTACAGTAACACCAGAACCCGAAGCAATAGCACCATCAGGAGTTATAGTTCCGTTAACCATCTTGTTAATTAACAATATATAACACAGAAAGTAATCTCTTCAAGATTGTTGAGTATAATACACTAACTACACAGCAACAATAGGCCAGTTATATATATATATAATTGTATTAACAAGAACAGGCAAAATACCAATAAACGAAACAAACACAAAAGTCGAAACAATAAAATAATTAGAGACTGTAAATATAATCAGATAAGAAAGAACACTTATCTATCAGGAGCTTTAACAAATTCTGAAAGATAAAGAAACAGCTGAGTCGCCAAGCCTTCGAGAAGTCTTGACTGTTCTTGAAGAGATTATTGACCCACTTACGCTGTGTTGGGTTGCAGCAATATCACTTACAGGATAAAACAGCACAGATCAATCCACTCACAGAAATGGCAATGATCAACAGCGACCAGCACCTCACTTCGCCCAAGAACTATGTATTCTGTTTATTCCGAGACATTCGCCCAAATCGCCCTTCGACCCGACCCGACCCGACCCGAGTCGTGGCGTGGCGAGGCGAGGCGGGCGGCGGCGGCGCGCGCGTGTGTGTGCGCGCGTGAGGCACATACTAACACCATGCACACCCACATGCCTTAGTAGTTGTACACTACTCTTTCACATGTTCCTATATAAACCCACCAACCTCTCATTACCATTTCTATGTGGGATACAAGTTATTCTAATATAACCAACCCACATAACCCATTTCAAGCAACCTATTTCAACTCAATTTATTTAGGGATTACACTAAGAAAATGTCTTAGATCCAAACATGAAATTTTAAGTCCTCATTACAAGGAACAACCTCCAATTGTTAGTTTCCGGAAATTTCATCAAGATCATATTTAAAATATGTCTCAAACTTTCTATTTTCTAACACACATGAGATCCAATAAAAACAAAAAACCTTTAATAATTAAACTTGGTGGGTGGATATTATCATATAATGCCCAATGAGAATCTGCATGCATTCTGCCGCCAATACCAAAACTGAATTGTAGACTCCAGAGAACACGTGATGAACGCCAGAGAACCACACAACCAAAAGCAATTCCACCGAAAAATAAAGACTAGCTCTCATACCAATGAAAGAAACACATGCAAATAATATAAGTCTGGTCTAGTTATCAAAGAGGAGAAAAATATTAGATATAGAGGAGATTCCGGGAAAGGTTTGAACAAGCAATTTTCAGTACCTTTTCTTGTTAGCCAAAGCTACTATATATGGGCATACACAAATACCTCCACCCTCCTCTATTGTAACCACCAAATAATCAATATGCTTTAATGCCATTATTGCACAATTTGTAACTCACAAATTAATGTTGTTACATAAATCAATATTTGTAACTTATGTTGATTATTTACATAATCAATTCTATATTTAAATACATTTTTCATGTATTTAATTATTATATTTTATTTGATAAAAATAGTCAAAAACAACAGAATGGTCTATTATCAACTGTCAACTTCATTATTATATCTTGCAAAAAATGCTTGTCACTTCATCAATTAATTAATTAATTAACGAAAAACATCCCAAGCTATTCAAAAAAAAACACAGGGATAATAGTCCTAATACAAATGCATGAATTGAAGCACTCTCCGCAACTTCAAATTTTGGAAGAGAGTTAAAAAAGTAAATATGGTATCAAGCTCTTTTAGCTCAATGATAACAACACCACAAAGTTTCGTAAGTGTTGATAACTAAATAAACAAAACTTAATCTTTGCAAGTCAGAAAACTACATCAAATTCTCCACCTATAAACGTATTTTAGAGGGCATCAAAACATCAATTATAACTTATAATTAATCATATGTTATTATCTCTAAGCAACTAGACAAATTAGAGTATACATCGACTAATCACAATCTTATATATTTTAAGTTGTTTAAGATGGTTGATCATTTTATTATTGATTCTTGTGTTAAGTTAGATTTAATTCATTGACTTGTCTTGTATTTTTAATTATCATGATAATGCAGACTATATATAATCCTCTATATAATGACAGCCACTTCTTAATCATTATATTAATCTTTTAAGCATTAGGTTAGATTCAGTCCACTAATGGTTAATTATTAACTCTTGGTTTACTTGTCCACCTAAGTAATCATTTATAATTGGAGTTATATGTCACTAAGTTCTAAAGAACATCATTTTAAAATAAAATGCAGCAATCTATTTGGTATTCTATTGCAGGGGTCAATACATACATGCATTATTTACTAAATAAGGAGATTTTTTTTTTATATTGAAGATTATTTTGAATGAAAAAGCTAAAAGAGATCACCTTATGGTTTTGCTTTCGGTAAATTAATCTTGTGCAGTTAATTTATTAACACGTATTCTACTCGTATCAATGTTATCATCCATATATGTTGCCTGTTTGCCTACTCAATTTCAAATTATAATCATTTTATATAAATATAAGTAAATTATAGGCATTTGTTCTAGTTTTATGACAACTTGGATTACATTACTATAACGAAGACTTAGAGATTTAAGAATTAATATAAAGTTAAAGGCCCTCTTGATTAAGTGTAAGGGTAGATTCTGAACCTTAACTCAGCTGGCAGAACCCCACTTGTCATTTTATGTTCTTAGAATCTCTAACACTATTATTAAAATATGAAAAATGTTATACATTCTAAAACGTTTACTAGAAAAAGGTTGTAGAACATGATATGCCGTGTTTATTTATTCATGATTTCATCTTTATCTTATTTCTGATTGTATATTACTTCTCTTTTTTTATATGTATAAGTAGGCCATGTAATCAGAGTGAGGAACTGGGGATCAGGGTGAGCACGAGCAGTGGCCGAGCAAAGGTACAATTTGAGTGGGGTCAAAATTTTATGTATAACCTATGACAAAGTTTAAATAATATATAATCCATGATAAAAATGAGTTTTTGAAGCAAGTCTTCTCCAGCCATCAAAATTAGTTTTAGATGATGGAGCACCGGGACTCTGCTCTTTTCTGTATTACTAACTTTTGCAATTGACTTGTGTTTTCTTTTTGTGTTTTCTTTTGTTTTTGTAAGACTAAGCTATTTGTTGATTAAAATGAATTTATTTTTCACTTCAAATACCCCAACTGTCTTACACTATGACCCCCAATATATACTGATTTTATTACATAATTCATACACATAATATAGGGTCCTATTCAACTAGAAACCTGCACTAATTAAAAACTAGAAACTGCACCACACACATTTAAATACACCCTCTCACATACAATCCCACCTAATCCCCTCCATTCGTAATTATATTTTTCCCGTTAATTGGCTATCTTTTTTTGAAATCTGACTTCACTGTATTTTTTTTATCTCGCAACAATTAATTTGTATACCAT
The DNA here is from genome assembly GCA_030848705.1 of Heracleum sosnowskyi. Classification (NCBI taxonomy): domain Eukaryota; kingdom Viridiplantae; phylum Streptophyta; class Magnoliopsida; order Apiales; family Apiaceae; genus Heracleum; species Heracleum sosnowskyi. The sequence goes on along the minus strand of CM061244.1, from coordinate 114,304,523 downwards.
ATTTGATATATTTCGACGATAAATCACTATTTATGCCTGCGAGAATCACTAAAATGTTAGTGATTCACGTAAGAATAAATAGTGATTTCTGCGTAAATCACTATTTATTATTACATAAATCACTAAAATTTTAGTACTCCGTAATATAGCACATATGGTATGCATATTGATCGTTGGAAGATGTCGGATTTCAAAAAAAGTTCACCGATTCACGGGAAAAATCAAATTAAAAATGAAGGGAATTAGGTGGAATTGTGTATGTGAGGGTGTATTTTAACTGTGTGTGGTGCAATAGAGGGCCATTAGATTAGATTAATCTAAGGACTTAGATTAGTTTTTAGTTTCTATTTTAGCCTATATATATATATAGAGTCACATAACCCCACCTAACCCTGCATCTCCTGAACCCGTTCCGCCGCGTGTATTTTGTTTTGTATGGATCTCTAGCATTATTTATGTATTTATTAAAAAAAAAGGCTAGGTATCTTAAAATTGTTATTAAAATTCTCCCAAAATCTATGTGGCACATGAATAAATAGTAAGTTTTCTAATATTAACGGTGTCTCAATTGAATTACTTAAGTCATAATAAATATTAAATAGATATATCTAAATATGTGATCGAGAAGTAAAATAATTTTTTATTGAGTTCTATACATTTTTCTTCAATTCCACCATAACCAAATATAAAGTCATGCATTCTAGTATTTTAGATAATATATTCAGATTTTTAAAATTTTATTTAAATTTTATTTTTAATTTTATAATTATTTTCTTTGATTTAATTAAAAATAAATAGTAAATAAATTTTAAAAAATCTGAATATATTATTAAAATACTAGAATGCATGACTTTTTATTTGGTTGTGGTGGTATTGAAGAAAAATGTATGGAACTCAATAAAAATTTATTTTACTTCTCGATCACATATTTAGAGATATCTATTTGATATTTATAATGATTTAAGTGATTCAACTGAGACCGGTTAAAATAAATGAAAAAATTGATATATGAACTAATTTGATATTTAACCCGATTTTATTATGATATAAGTAGAAAATAACATGGTTTAGCCAATATTACATTTGGTATGAAAATGCTAGGGACATTCGTGTGTCATAGCAATATATAATTTGCTAACAAGTTGATAGAAAGAATGACAAAAATAATCAATTTTTTGACAAAATAAACAAAAATAACCATTCTGAAAAAAGTGGTCAATTTTGGTCTTTGGGATACTCCACTGGTAGTTGGGTATCCCATATACAGGATACTCCACTGACAGTTGGGTATCCCATAAGTCAAAATTAACCTCTTTTTTAATACAAAATGAACAAAAATAAACGTGTGTTCTTAGTTTAACCGTTTCCTTGGGGGTTCAACAGTTAACCTTTGAGGTTCAATAGTTCCATTTTGGGTTTTAGAAATATTCAGAACGACGAATCCGTATACAGACTTAGGGTTTAGGGTTGTTTACAACCCTAAACCCTAGACCCTAAACCCTAACCTAACCTGATTTTAGGGTTGTTTACAACCCTAAAATCAGGCCGCCGGTATGTTAAAAAAATCAATTTAAAATCACATTTCGTATTTTGTGATACAATTATTGACTACGCTGAACTTTAACAAGATTGTGTTTTATTTCGTATGTAAACTATGTCCAGGAAATTGAACATGTGCTATTTTAATTGAACAGGAAATTGACAGAGGCTGAAATTGAACATAATACGCATCTAAGGCTTGGGTATCCTATTTTAATTTTCCCTGATTACTCCGTTGGACAATGCGTATTCCATGATTACTCCATTGGACAATGCGTATTCCCTGATTACTCCGTTGGACAATGCGTATCCATATTAGAAATCAATGTAATACCCCATCATGAATTGCGTATTCTGATTACTCCATTGTAACTTGCGTAACCAATCGGCCATATTTGTCCACTAATTTCAAATCGTCTATTATGGTTACCCCGATCTGAAAATCGGCCATACTTGACCTTCACCCCAAGTTGATATTCATCTATTTTTACTTGATGAGGTGATGCTTAAATGCAATAAAAATGTTATCCATTTTTTTTTTGTTTACTTTCACATGTGATAAAGGAGAATATGACATTACCGATATATTTTATTGAGCACTAAAACAAAATTTCACCATTTTTTATATGATATGTACTTAATTTTCACTATTAAGGTGTTAATTAGATTCAAAAAAATTATGGTTGATAGAGTGTCTCGCGGAATGTTAGATTATTTTGCGAGCTGTATACTTTTTTAGTTATCGGTAACCAACCTAAGTCCGTGTTTGGCTGCAATTTTAAGTTGCAGCTTATGGCTTATAAACCCAAAACAGTTTATGGGGGTGTTTGCCAAAATAAGTGAAACCAACTTATGACTACTTAAAATGGATAAGTTGATTGTTAAGAATCCTTAACTTTCAACTTATAACTTATTCTCGATACACGCAATATATAATATCCTTCAAATCTTCAAAATCATATATCTTTTGATCCGTTCATTAAAAAATTGATATGTATATATCAAATTTCTCTACTCATCGAGATCTATCCATTGATATCCATTTATATATATTAAAAAATAAATATTTTAAAAATAATAAAAAAAAGTTAACTTATAAGTTATGATTTACCCAAACACTCTACTGCTTATAAGTTCTGATTTACCAAACACTCTAGGACTTATAAACTCAGCTCCACTTATCACTTATAAAGCACTTACTCATTTTAAGCTATAAGTCAACTTAATAAGTTGCAGCCAAACAGGCCCTAAGATATGTATTTAGAGTATTGTTAGATGCACAAAAAATTGTTAACAAATAACATGATATGGTTGATGTGGCAATATGGATTTTTTTTATTGGTGTTATTGGTGTGAATGCAGTAGGTCATTTATTATTACAATCAATTAAAATTTCCCACGTGTATTTTGTAACTTTTTATACCTATTTTGGGACCTCTAACATTATTCATATATTTATTAAGAAAAATGTTAGGTATCTCAAAATTGTTATTAAAATTCTCCCAAAATCTATGTGGCACATGAATAAATAGTAAGTTTTCTAATATTAATATGAGATCCATGCATAAATATGCGTCCACAAATTAAAAATTACCATTTATCATGCCACGTTATTTTGTAAAAAAATTTGGATAAATTTTGGAATACCCAACATTACTCATTTATTAATGAATAAGTTAATTATTACTTTTTTTATCCTAATTCATTATGCATCTGCCACATCTAAGTGAGCCATTTAGGTAATGAAAAATGTAAAAAGAAGTTTAAACAGTTGAATAAAATTTGAAATTCCAAGAGATATGATTTGTTAGTTGATCAATATTGAAACAGCGGGTACAAAGTCATTTAGTACTGATAAGTATTGAAACCTTTTATTTAATTTAAATCAAAGAAAGACGAGTATTGTATCTCAAATATGATATATTTATTGACATTGTTAGCTAGGTCCCCTTTATAGAAAAACCATGGTTCCGTCTCTGCATGTAACTTCCTTTTTTTTTTTATAATTACCCTGCATGTAACATTGATATATATAGCAGTACTATTCCGTCCTATAGTCTTCCGAGAGAAAGCTCATAGTCTCAATTGGCAAATTACAGAGTTACGTACAGCAACATTTGGTTGTGAATAACAACTTGAAAAGTTTCATTCATTTAAAAATGTTTTGAATATTTAAATGAAATGGTAGTTTCAACTTAAAAGGACTGACTCAAATTTAATGGTAAAAAGTCTTGTTTTGGACAATACTTCGATTTTTGAGCAAGTGTTGTCTCTCTTCTCGACATTCAACTATATATATATATTCAAACTTCTTCCTATTTAGTTTACAACTAGCTGATAGAAACAAATCAAATCAATAAATTTTTTAAATAATTTATAATTTATTTATTTTAAAAATAAAATAAAATATTTATTATTTTAAAAATAATTTATTATTTTATTTTTAATAATAAATTATTTATTTTTCTTTTTTTGCAGACTTTAAATAAAAATTAGAGTTTAGATATAATAATAATTGGAATACAAATATAAGAAATATTATTAAAAATTATTATTTAATAAAATATCTCAAATTACTAAAATTAATTCTTTTAATAATATTTCTAAGAAATGGGTTAAGACTCTATAGGAGTTTGTTCTTATATTAATCAAAACATAAATTAAATCAATAGGTGACAATATTTCGTTGACAAAAACGATCACTTGCACTTATTCAATTATACTAAGGAATTTTTGCCCACGCTACGCGCTCTCTCAAAAAATTATTAAATTAAAAAAATTTACTTATTTAATTTTTCATAAATGTTTCAACACTTTTAATAAGCGAAAGTAAACCGATTTTTATTTATATAAATTTTAATATTGTGTACATAAATTATAGTTCGGTTGACGATATATTCGTTGTTATTTATTTTAATAAATTTTTTGAAAATTGTTGACATGACCACGTGGTTATGTATATTTTATAGGAAATGAATTAAAAAATATTTAATTTGTAACTTTAGAATATATAAAACTCTATTTCATTTTCAAATAGTAAGAAGGAAAATTGTAAATGACTCATAAATTTTATAAAATAATTTGTTTTTAATGTCAAATTAATTTAAATTTATATCTAATACTATCACAAAAAACTTCCTAAATATTTATAAAATATAAATATAATTATGTAAGAAATTAGGTGTTTAATATTAATTTTTAAAATTTACCAAATTTATAACAATAAACTTAAAAAATAGTTACTTTTTGAACAGCGTATCTATCCCTGTTAGGTTACTTTCTAACTTATTTAGCTCAAAAACTCACCAGGATACTAAAATCAACTTCAGCAAAATGTCTACATCAGTTGCTAAATGGGAATTCTGTGTCTTATCAATTAAGGAACAACACATTGAAGTACAGTCATGGCTAGTATATGTGATTGTTTTAATTGCATTACTGTTTGTACTTTAGGTTTTATGTTTGGAGGCGTGATTAACATAAGGAATTATGATTGAAGTTTATATTACTGTCTTCAAAAGTATTCTTATTATTCATGATTATGGAAAATGTTGTTTCAAGTTATTAGTTAAACTACGATCAATTGTGTTGGGATTTATGGTTGATAACATAGAAACAACTTAACTTTGATTGTACTTAATTTTTAATTAAGTAGAACATACTGTCACAGCCAAAGTATGTTATTGTAATCAATATGTAATGTTATTCTAGTTGTATAATTTGAAAGAAGTTCACTTGCTGTGTTCAAGCCTCAAAGGGTACATAATTAGATGACAACATGAATAAAGGTTACTGTCCTAAAGCTTCGACAGTAAGATTACAAGAAAACAGAATGTTGCAAGTAAAGACAGCATATTCACTCTGACAGCAACATTGGCGGAAGACTACACGACAGCAACTTCAGCCCTCGACAGCAAGCTTGGAAACCTCGACAGCACACTATGCGGGGAACTCGTACTGTCACCAAAAGCACATTCCTGTCACAGCAAGCTTTGTGGCAAAAGTAACTGTCTCGAGAAAGACCCTTGTTCTAAGTAACTTTCTCAGTCAAATCCCGTGACAGTTTCAATGTTCAAGAAACAGGCGTGTTGCAGTATCCCTAAGCCGCACCAAGTCTGCAAGACTACGACAGAAGCTTCAAGCACTGCAAAACAAAAGCGAATCAATTCAAGAGCAAGGTCAAGTCTTTATTTGCTGAATTGCTTAAGCTGGAAATAGAATGAATCTAGGTTGCTTTCGTTATAATGTATATCTGACATATTAGCAATTTAGGAAAGTCACATGGGTAAGACAATCTGTAAGAAGCTGCCACTTGACAAAGACAGCAGCTTCATAAACCCGTGACTGATAGTGATAGGATTAGTCTTATACCTACTGTCAATTCATTCTAGAAAGGTAACGAAGACAAGCAAGTGCCTTGAAGAAAATCGAAGCTCAAGAATTCTCTCTTGAGGTTGTAGCAACACTTTGCAAAATAAATAAAACATTTATTTTGTGAATCCTGTCTTCTTAATTATACTGTTTGTGAATGCATACATATTATTGATAACATTAAATCTTAGTTTTAGTTGTTGAAACTGAGATTGAATTTTATCAGTATTGCATTCATCCCCCCCCCCCTTCTGCAATACACAAGGACCAACAACTGGTATCAGAGCTTTCAGATTAACATACATATCTGAGATCCCGAAGACAATGCAGAAATCAAACAGTATCAAGATCCCAGCTTTTGATAAAGAGAACTACAGCATTTGGAAAAGAAAAATCTTGTTGTTTATCAAAACTGCGAATCCACTATACCCAGGTATACTCGAGAATGGTCCTTTCGTACCAAGGAAGGAAATTGAAGCCACAACAGTAAATGGTGAGATCATTCCTGCACATTGGGTTCCCAAAGATCCCTCGGAATTTTTGGAAACTGAGAAGGAGAAAATGGTGCTAGATGATCACTTGCAACTCATCTTGCTCGATTCTCTCACGTTGGATAAAGCCATGTGTGGAAGTGTGATAAGCTGCACATCAGCCAAGGAGATGTGGATCAGGTTAGCCTTCACTACAAGAAAAGGGTCAATAGACATCGGTTTTCAGCTGATGTCTATGTTGTTTTCAAACCGATGTCTTAGTCGGTGATGTCTATCTTAGACATCGGCCAGAAACCGATGTCTATTTAGCTCTTAGACATCAATTTTTTAGCAAATAAATTGATGTATATTATCATCTTATATATCATCCGGTACTGATGTCTAATGAACTTATAAACATCAATTGTTATAGAAAAAGACTGATTAATATTCTTTCTTAGACATCACTTTGTTACGATGTCTGTTTTCGTTTTAAACATCAGATTTTATAAATTTTGATGTATTTCTTTCCATTAGACATTAGTTTCCAAGCCTATATTAAATAAACAGTTGTCTTTCCAAGCGTTACAAACATTAAAAACTGGACCATTCATAATATATATTGTTTAATAAAATACAAAAGAACATTAGCGGATGGTTTAATAAAATACAAAAGAACATTGGCAGATGGTTTAATAAAATACAAAAGGACATTGTTTAATATAAATTTACCGAGATTAGTCTTCAATTTGGCTTCGCTACTGCAATTATGCATTCCAATCAACGCTGTAGCAACATCTTTATTGCATTCGTCACTATAAAATACAAAACAAAAATTAAATAACATTTCCAGATTATCAGTAACAAGTTAGGTCTAAACAATATACAAAACTAGAAAACATTAAAATACCAGCACATGTATACAATAATTGCATCATGAACATGTATATTAGCAGGTCAGAAATTCAATATCATTTACACATCAAGATCAACAGAAAACTAGGCCTAAACAGATTATAAAATAAACATCCAAGAGAGAGAGAGAGGGAGAGAGAGGGAGATAGGGAGAGAGAGATGTCTGTTAATAATCACAGATTCAATTTCATTTCCAGATCGAAAGCAACAGCAATTACGAATTAACAGAACATAAATCATGAAAATCACAAACCATAAACCCTAGATGATCACAAACACAAAGCAACATCAACACCACAACATATCGAATCACACAAACACATAAACTAACAATCGCTAAACATTTACATACAAACACACAGTAAAACACGCACATATAGAAAAACACACAGTAAAACCCCCAAATTAAAGATAGAGAAATTAGGGCTTACCAATTTGGAGGTGAGTAGAGCAGGACGGAAGTGAATGGTGGTGGAGATGAGTGGTGGTGGAGACGAGAGAGAGAGAGATTCAATGAGGTGAGAGGCGAGAGAGAGAGAGAGTCGGGGGATATATGTGAATGAGGGGGAAAGTATTTAGTTTTTAGTCGGGGGAAAAGTATTTGGCAAGAGGGGGGGGGGGGGAAATAATTGGTATAAAGGGGGGAAATAATTGATAAAAAGGGGGGAATTGCGAAATTTTAACTAAGGGGAAAATAAAAGAAAATTTAGTCGAACTTTAGACATCGGTTCTAAAATAAGCGATGTCTTCAAACAACAAAGACATCAGATTAAAGCGAGGTGATGTTATTATATCTTTTAACATCAGTGGTATTAGTAACCGATGTCTAATGTGTGATGTCTATTTAACATTTTCTTGTAGTGCTTACTCTGTGAAGGAAGTGAAGAAGTTAAGGGCAACCAAAGGCAAATACTTATATCTCAATATGAGGCATTCATGGCCAAGCCTGGTGAAGACTTAACCTCCATGTTTGAAAGGTTCAGTAAGCTCTTAACTGAACTGCAGATACATGGCAAGTACTATGACAGAAAAGAATTGAATGTCAAGTTCTTGCTTACACTGCCTGATCATCTTGAACACAAGACAACAGCCATACGAGAAGGAAGAGATCTCAACAATATAACCTTTGAGACACTTTATGGCATTCTGAAATCGTATGAACTTGAACTCTTTCAAAAGAGAGCCATACAAAGTGGAACAAGGAACAAGATGGCTAATATGTCAAGTGCCCTAGTAGCACAAGTGCCAAGGATCACACAACCTAGTGAAGCATTACAAATCACTCAACCAACCCCTGTACAATCCTTGAAGATAGAAGAGGTTGTTGAAGATGATGAGAAAGTAGTACTACAGCTCAAGGATGTGGAAGATGAAGACTTCTACACTATGGAGGAACTGGAAAGCATGGACAATCCTACTATGGCTTACATGGCCAAAAAGTTCAAGAACTTTAGGTTTAAGAAGGATAGGTCATTCAGGCCCCAAGGCCAAGCATCCAAGTTCACCAAGGGAAGCTCATCAAAGGCTGCTGTGGGAAGCTCATTCAAAGGAGGATACAAGACTGGATTTGTGGATAGATCTAAATTCAAGTGTTACAACTGTGGTGAACCTGGCCATTTTGCTACTGAGTGCAAAAGACCCAAACAGGTTCAGAGATTTGAGAAAGGAACTGGTGGATACTCTAAGAAGAATCAAGGTAGAGCCTTTGTGGCTGAAGGAAAGTGTTGGGATGAGTCTGATGATGAAGATGAAGAAGAATATGTCAACCTAGCTCTCATGGCTAGCACTGATGAAGTAACATCAACATCCTCAAGTCAGGTACCTTCACTTGTCTTACTTGATATGTCCATTGATGAGTATAAGAAAACCATTAAAGACTTAAGTGCTGAAATGTTCAATGTCTATACTAGCTTATCTGCTGCCAATGAGGAGATCACTAGGCTGAGTAAGCTAAATGAAACACTAAAGTTTGAAAATGAATCTCTTGTTCTCAAAACCAGTTCACTAGACTCTTTAGCTCAGGAGAATGCTAAACTTAAAAATGAATTGAAATGTGCTAAAGAGGTTGAGGAATTCCTGAGAAATGAGATTGCTGAAAATGAATTTAAAATCAAGGCTTATAAAAACTCATCAAAGCTAGTTCAGGATTACAATGATAAGCATACAGAAAATCAGTCAGTTGGTATAGGTTTTTCATATGGTAGAAGACCTGGAAAGGAAACTGTGATTCAAGATTGTTCTGGAAATGTTGCTGTCAAACCCACCATTCTCAAGAAAGTTAAAACTCCCATTTTCAAAGCTGCAGAAATTGAGTTTGATGAAGAAGTCATGCTCATCAAACAAGAAATTCTTGATGAGGATGAAGGTGTTGACAGCACATTCAAGGATGGAAAGGATACTGTCACAATCCCCAAGACAGTAAACTTACCAAGCAATCAGACAGTAAGCTCAAAAGATGCTGTCACAGTTGGCAAGACAGAATCTTCCAAAGATACTGTCAAGAATGGTTCCAAGACAGTAACTTTAAAACCTTCTGTCAAGACAGTAGGAATAAAAGATACTGTCAAGGAAAGTTCGACAGCAACTTCTGAACATACTGTCAATCCAGTAACTCCCAAGTCTAAGAATAGGAATGGAAAGGTAGGAGTCAACAAAGGAAATGGATACACTAATGTTGGAGGTGCTTCTAGGAAACTATGCAATAACTGTGGATCTACTCATCACTTAACACATGTTTGTAAGAAACCAATTGAGGATAAGGTCAATGCAACTGAACTCAATGGTAACTTACACAGAACCCCCCTTATGCATAGAACTATGAGTGTCTGTAATAACATTGAATGTATGCCATGCAAAATTACTGCCATGAGTACATGCTTTAACTTACCTATTCTCACTACTGAAAAATGTTCATACATAAACACTGTTGAGACTTCTGAGCCTGCTGGCAACAGCAAAAAGGCTCCATCCACTAAGAAAAGGACCAACTCCAATTCTAAACCTAAGTGGGTGAAAAGAGAAATCAAACAGGAGATTACTGATAATGCTTGTGACTTTATGACTGAAAGAAACTCAGGAGACACTGAAACTGCAGGACCCAACAAGGATTGAGTACCATATGCATCTTAGACACATTCTGTTTTGCAGGGCAAGAAGAAAGATCAAGTCATGTGGATCATTGACAGTGGCTGCTCAAGACACATGACAGGTGATAAAGCCCTGCTATCACATTATGTTGAGAAAGCTGGCCCAATCATAACCTTTTGAGACAACAGCAAGGGTTACACAGTGGGATATGGCTGTCTAGAAATTGGAAATGTTGTCATTGAAGATAATGCTCTTGTGGATGGATTGAAGCACAATCTACTCAGTGTCAGCCAATTCAGTGACAGGGGATTCAAGGTTGATTTTGATATGATGCTGTGTAACATCTATCACAAGAAGAATAGTAGCCTCTCTCTAAAAGGGGTTAGAAAAGGAAGCTTGTTTGTTGCTGACTTAAATTCAACAAAGAAGGATAAGGTTTACTGTTTCTATAGTAAAGCTACTGTTGGTGACAGTATACTTTGGCACAGGAAGCTCTCACATGTCAACTTCAAAACAATGAATATTCTGATGAAGAAGGAGTTAATGAGAGGTTTGCCCCAACAGGAATTCTGTCAAGAAGGACTGTGTGAAGATTGTCAAATGGGTAAACTGAGAAGAGCTGTGCACAAGTCCAAGCAACTGAACACCAACATTGAAGCACTCAAGTTGATTCACATGGATCTCTTTGGACCAGTCAATGTACCATCAATGGCCAAGAAGAGATATGCCTTAGTAATGGTGGATGATTACTCAAGGTACACTTGGGTGAAGTTTCTAGAATCCAAAGATGAAGCTGCTCAAGTGATTATTGATCAAGTCAGAGTTCTTGATAGAACTCCAAACTCAAAATTTCAAATCTTGAGGAGTGACAATGGTACAGAATTCAGAAATGCCACTCTTGGAAATTTCTGTAAAGATGAAGGAATTGTACAACAATTCTCTGCTGCAAGAACTCCACAGCAGAATGGAGTTGTAGAAAGAAAGAACAGGACTCTCATTGAAGCAGCTAGAACTATGTTGCATGATGCTAAACTGCCAACATATTTCTGGGCTGAAGCTATCAACACAGCCTGTTATACTCAGAACAGAACCATGATCAACAAAACTCATGCAAGTACACCTTACTGTCTGTTAACTGGAAAGAAACCTACTGTCAAATATTTTCATGTGTTTGGGAGCAAATGCTTTATGATGAAGGATAACCATGAGAAGAAAGGAAAATTTGACACAAAGGCTTTTGAAGGACTATTCATGGGTTACAGTACAGAAAGGACTGCCTACAGAGTTTATGTTATGGAACACAGGATTATTGAAGAAAGTGTTAATGTCACATTTGATGAAACCAAGTTTCCAGGACTGCATGAAGAAGGAAAGATGCAGACATTCAGATTTGAGAATCAAGGATACTTGGAAGCTGAGGAAATTGTGGATGAAGAACCTAGATTCACTCAAATTGTTGAAGTTGATAAAGTTCTTGTTTTTGTGGTTACTGAGTTTATGAAGTGTCTGTGTAATTTGCTTAATATCTGTGTTAAAACGATTACATTGCTAAATCCATAATGTGTCAATATTAAGTTAAGTATATGAATAAAGCATTCTAATAAGTTCATGACAGAACCAATTCCCAATCGAAGTTACTGTCGTTAAGAAGGGTACTGTCGTGTGTTCTTGATAGCAACCTTCTTGACAGCAGGAAAAGACTTTCTGTCAAGACTTGTAAAGGATACTGTCATTCATATGCTTAACGGTGACAGCAAGTTTTTGCGCAATATTTGCTGTCGCGCAAAACCTACTGTCACCACCTCTTATTACTGACAGATTGTTTCTAGCGCACAGGTTACTGTCAACAATAGTGGACCGTTGAAATTGGATATTTATCCCACGTTGGTCAGTGAATAACGGGCAGTAACTCACGTGTTTAAGAGTGGGTTAAGACACGTTCTTGAAATCCACTTTTTATGCACAAAACGTTTGAGATACCCCTATTTATTCCCCAGTTACTCAAACATATCTTTCTCTTTCTCATCAAACTCAAGACAAAACAACTTTCTTCCAGCAAAAAGCAACTCTCTTACCTTCTTCTTTTCTTGAAATCTCAATGGCCCCCAAACAGACTCTCTCTCAAACAAACTTTGCTGGCATCTTTTCCCCAAATGATGCTGGTGAAGGCTTCAAAGGACTCGTGTTTTTCTTGAACAAGTCCTATCTCGGTTATGCCATCACCTCAACCCCCATTCTCGACTTAGACAGACTTGAGGCGTTTTGGCAAACTGCTGTTGCTCAAACTGAGGGTGAGAACCCGGGTATTCAATTAACAATCTCTGGGCAACAATACACTCTTACAGCTGAGGTCATCAACACTGCTCTTGGAATTACCCTTGAAGCAAGACAACAATTTACTGAACTTGCAAATGATGACACTCTCAAGAAGATCTTCTTGAAGATTGGGTATGCAGGCCCTATTCTCGAAGAGGGAACTACCAAGTGGTATCCAACTGGTGAAATGGATAGGAAGCATTTGCGAAAGGAGTGGAGCATGATGTTTGATGTGATGGTCAAGGTGTTCTCTACCAAGTCCACAGGCTGGAATGGAATACCCTCCTACATCAAGAAACTGACACATTCTCTTGTCCATGGATACAAGGTGAATGTTGGAGCTCTCCTCATGGCACACCTCAAAGTTGCCATAGGTAAGAAGGTATCACTCTATCCTCGCTTTCTTATGATGTGCATTAATTCATTCTGTGATTTTAATGATGCTGCTCCTCGTTTAGAGGCTTGCTCAGTTTTGAAAAAGAACACACACACACACACTGTTATCATCACAAGATCTCAATGCACACATTCCACTCTGTTTCACTCAGCACATGGTTGATCAAGTGTCCAACCTTGATTATCCATTACCTTCTGGTTATGATTCCTTTACTCTTGTGAATGAAACTGAATTAGACCCAAATTCAGTTAACCCACATTCAACACCATACACTCAGCCTAGGCCCTCTAGACTTCCCAAAGCCCAAAGAGAAGCCTTGCAAGAATCCAGAAAAAGATCCTTAGAAGCTGATGTTGGTGGTAGCTCTGTTAGTCAAGAGGGAGACACTGCACCTAGTGCAGCAAATAAGGAAGGTAGTCAAACAGAACCCACAGTGGTTCCCCCTGAGACTAAGAAGAAGAGAGCTAGGAGGACCAATACCACTGTTAGCCAAGCTACAGTTTCTCAACAAACTGTAGTTACTGAAAGGGATTCAAACACCTCCCTAGATGTGCCTTCTCATCAAGGTGTATCTATTGAAATTGGCCTGTCTCCCAAGGCACCCTGTACAGAGTCTGCACAAACACAAGGTTCACAACCTGAGATACCCCCACTTGAAGAAACACACAGTGAGTTAGGGCACAGTGAGGATTTCTCTACTCCTATTGATGGTTCACATGTTTCATCTGTGAATCAGCCCCCACTCTCTGCTACACTTTCACCTTCTTCCTTCCCTACACATTCTTTTGTTTCTTCTCAACAACCTAGAGAAGGGGACAGTCCCAACCCTTCAGGTTTAGATCATCCATCTCCAATCATGGATGAGCCCCCATCCAGTGGTCCACAAGAACCTATTTCTCAAAGTGAGATGGACACCACTCCTCCAAACACTGAGCTAGGGCAAAGTGGTATTTTGTCAGAAAATGAAACAGCCAATACTTTGTCTGAACTCCAAGGAGCATCTTACCTTCAGGAAGATGCTGTCACAGCCTCTGTTGCTGTCAAAGACACTGGCAATGTTGCTGTCCTGGACACAGCTGCTGTCATGGGTGGAGAGAAAGATACTGTCACTACAGAACCTACTGTCACTCCACCTCCCAAAGTTGCTGTCATGCCAGAACCTGCTGTCCATACTCCAACTGACAGTAACATTCCTGCCAAAGATGCTGTCCAGTCCTCTCAGCCTGATTTTGATGCTGTAATCATTGAGGATGCCTCTGATGATGATCTACCTCTTGCCAAACTCTTAAAGGTACATTCTAAATCTACTCCTTCCATGCATGTTAGTACTGCTCATACCCATACATCTAGGTTGAGTGAGGGTGTGCAAAAGAAAAGAGAGATAAAAGAAAAGAGAGGTGAGCATAAAAATGAGAGGCAGCCAAATGAGCTGGCAAAAGGAGAAGGACTTGAGCATGTCCAGAGAGATATTGAGGGAGCCCACACTATTCAGGCATTAGGCCTTGAGAGTCAATCTGTGAGGGGTGATGAGATCACTCAAAAACACCCTGAGAGTGTGAGAACCCCCGTAGCCTCCAAGCCCCTTTCTTTTCCTTCCCCTCCAAGAAGGTTAAGGTATGGTGGCCCCTCTGCTACTTATGGTACCAGGATTGCAGCTCTGGAAGGACAGTGTGCTACATTGAACTCCAAGATGGACTCTCTCTCTCTCAACTGGTGGTTGATGGTTTTGCTGCTACTCAGCTCTCCATCCAGTTCCTTACTGACCTAGTAGCTGCCAACTCAACTAAGGGGGAGAAGGTAGCAAGATCAGAATCATTGCCTATTCAGGAATTAGGTGGAACTCAGGGGGAGCCTGTAACTGTGAAGACCAGAGGGGGAGCTAAAAGGAAAGCAATGTCAAAGGGGGAGCAAGTCAAACCAAGCAGTGGTCAACCAAAGGATAAAGCTGAAAAGCCTGTTGAAGTGGACTTGGATGGTGAAAGGGTGTTAATGTCAAAGGCAACTCAAGATGCACTGCAAAGAAGATCTACATCTAAACACCCAATCTTGCCTCCTGTGGTAATTAGAGAGCCAACTCCAGAAACTCAAGAAACTACTCTACAGAAGAAATGGAGAGAAATGGAGGAACAAAACAAGCTTGGGAAAGGTAAAGGGAAACTGCCTGAATCCATCCAAAAGGGAATTATTTGGTCAAATGGCACTGAATTTGATCAATAAGAAGCCAATGTTTTGATGGTGGATTACAGGGAGAGCACATTACTCAACCAGGACAGTGAATTTAGCAGTTTGGTGGAACAAGCAATGAATGCTCCAAGCAACCGTCCAACCAACACCACAAAACTGTTAAAGGATCAAATCACTAGTGTTAGTGTAATGGTGAATGATGAGAAAAGATGGGCTGTAAGTATCTATTTCACTTCTGGCATATCTTATTTCATCACAATGCAGTTATTGCAGAGTCTGCCAGCAAAGGTGTTGTGTGCCTTGAAGGGAAAGATCAGGGCAACTCAAACACCATTCAATGAAATATTGGATATGCAAATCCAGAACCTGCTCATACAAAAGCTACCTGAAGTCTACACAAATCCACCATGTGTTTTCTATAGATCTGTAACTAAGGATGGCACAAGAAGGAACAGCTTCATGAATTTGGTTGGCACATCCAGAATGGAAACCAAGTCAATTCTGAAAGTGTTAGATGGAATACTCAATTCAAATGCCAATCCAGGAAGAGCTTATGCTGTTCAAGAGATCTACAAAATGCTGGTGTTGAGAGACAAGGCACTGGGAGCTAGAGTGAAGGAACTAATCTCTAGAGCCAATGCCAAAAGAAATGATCAAGGTGGAAGCTGTCTCTATGACCTTCCTCCTCAGGATAATGATGATGATGATGAGGTTGGAGGTGGTGAAGCTTCTGGAAATGCTGGTGGAAGTAATTCTGGGAATACTGGTATTCAATCCCAGAATGAAGGCAATGAAGAAACTCCTAATCAGGAAAAGAAAGATGCTGGTGCTACAGATGAAGAGGAGTCAAGAATACTGGAAGCTTTGGAGGCAAGCATTCTTAGATGTGCTATTGACTGCATAAATGCAGAAAAAGATGTTGTCACCAAAGGTACTGTCGACAAGGATACTGTCATAGAAGATGCTGTCATGGAAGATGCTGTCGACAAAGGTACTGTCAAGGAAGGTTCTGTCAAGGAAGGTTCTGTCAAGGATGAAGCCAAAGCTACTGTCAAGCCCAAGAGACTGAAAGCTAAAGCTAAGGAATGGTTTACTAGACAGAAACCTGCAGGAAAGCACATGTGCTCAGGAAAGGAAAAAGCCACTGGATTAGGTAGAAATCTGAAGATGCCAATTCAATCAATTCCTCCCAACAGTCTTAAAGTTCAACAGATGCAATCTTAGGAAATCAAGAGTGTTGAGGTTAAAATGGATGCAAATCAAGAGGCCACTGAGTACATTCTGTGGTGGGAAGAATCAAGATCTACCAAGGTTGATAAGGACTTCAACCTGGTGTCCACATCAACCAGTGGTAGGACATCAACAATAGATAAAAGGAGAATTGACTTCTTCTACCTGGAAAGAATGCTAGAGTTGCTGGAGAGCTATGATAATGTTCCAGAGTCTGTCATGGAACATATTTTGAAATATCAGGCTGATAGGGATGCTGAATTCTATCAGAAATTTGGCTACAATTTTGCAGATTTTGATGATGCTGATATTCTAACTGATCTCCCACCTTCTCCTATACCATACCACTGGTACTATGAGTTTGAGGATTTACCCACAGAAGAAGGGCAAACCCAACCAACTCAGGAAAGGGAACCCAAGCCAAGCAAAAGACCTGAATCTTCTCAATATTCTCAAACTAAGTCAGAACTTGATAAGAAGGAAGCTGAACTACTGGAAAGATGCAAGGTCTCCAACAAGGCAGAAAGTGAAGCTCCAAATTATCAATCATGTATGCTGGAAAATCCCCTAAGAATGAAGTATCTAAAAGAAGAAATCTATGTTTGCAGCTTTCACAAGCTAAAAACAACTATTCTGAAGGATTTACAGTATATGGTAGCTGGATCTATTCATCCCTTGGAGCAGATTTGTTCTGATGAAATAGAGAAAGTATTGGAAGGGAGAAAAGGAGAAGACTCAAAGCTGGACAAGCAAAGGAGAAGGACTCTCAATGCTTATCCTGGAAGTAGATTTAAGCTCATTAATGAAGAACTTCACTTCAGAACCTATCCATATGATATAGAGCAATGGCTGAATCTCAGGGATGCTAGTTCTCTCCTCTCTCCTACCATAAAGAAGATCATTGTTCGCACTAATTCACGCAAGCGTACGCGGTCACAAGTAATATAGAATAAAATTAAGTTCGTTCCCACAGAGACTGGTTTAGGTTGTTATAGTCTTGTACCTATGCAACAATGTATGGTTTTTATTCACTGCTAAGACAATTAACAAGATAGGGTTTTGAATAACTAAGATTAACTATGAAGCAATTTAATAAACTAAGAATTAATTAACTAACAAGAATTGGAATCGAATTACTTATGCAGAGAAAACATGGGATCCTAACTTCATTAAATACTTTGCTTAGATCTGACACCTTTAATCACTATATGCAATTGTTATGATATCTGATCGGATAACACGAATCAAATACACGCTACCTGTCGGCATACGTATATCAAACTACCCATACATCCACAAAAGAGATAGAAGATGAATAGACACCAATTATGTTTAGACCCTATATGTCTATAGAATTTGAAAACATAACGGTTGAGGAACTAGTTATCCATAAAGATCACACAGGGCAATATAAGTATTTTCATCTTATACTACGAATCATATTGATAAACAATTATGAACCTATGCTAGCATGGCAAGTTCTAAATCTCAAGATCCACTCTCGCTTCACAAGAGATTAACAGATTAGATGTTCGCGACACATCTATCAATTAAGCTTAACCATACGAGGATATCAATTAATATACATCACACACAGATCTTTAAAGCATCAAGATACTAAACTGCATAAATAAATCCGTTAGAATCCCACGATAACGATTAGTTCATAATCGAACCGCTCGTCACCATGGGATTTGATGAAAACATGATAATGAACAAGATTCGAATAATATGGATACTAAAGTAATAGAGTTGAGAAAACAAATCCCAAAAGCATCCAAGAGTATCGCCAAGGAAAATACAAAAGAAAAGTAGATCTAGAACTCCATTGCTTGGCTCTCTCTCTATGTGTTGCTGGGAATAGGTCGTGATTATTGGTGAAGAGTTGTGTTTATATAAACTCCAGGAGGCTTTTTCAGCAAGATATTTCCATATTTCCAATTAAAAATCGAAATCAGGAAAATTTCCAAGAATTTTGCCAGGCGGCCGCGCCCTAGGCGCGCGCCCGCACGTCCTGAATCCTCCCCGCGCGCGCCCCGCATGCTAGCTGCGCCCCCGCGTGCTCCGTTTCTGCCTCGCGCGCGCGCCCGCGCGTTTGGTCCGCGCCCGCGCCCGCGCGCCTGATGACTGCCAAGGCCGCGCGCCCGTGCGCCAGGGTCCTGCCCATGGACTCCAAACAGCCTCCAAATGGATTCCTAAGTTCCTCCAAGGTGCCCCAAGTGCTTCCAAGAGTTTTGCAAGGTCCTCCAAGTGCTTCCAAGAGTTTTGCAAGGTCCTCCAAGTGCTTCCAAGGGTCTTCCATATTTCTTGCTATCTTCAACTCCAATCCTAGGACTTAGAACCCACCATTTAGACCTGAAATCATGCTTGGTACTTCCAACTAGTTCACCTGCATTAAAACACTAGAACATATCACACTTACCACATACTTGAGGTCAATTCCACCAATTTAAGCCGGTTTCTAAGCATTCCAAGTGGATATAAAATCCACTTATCAATCATTGAAGAAGTAGAGGATGCTGCAGTTTCTGCTGCTGAAATTTCTCTTATAGAAGGTCTAAGAGGCTGCTTGGTAGAAGCTCTCAAAAGAGAGGATGTAGCAAGGCAGAAGAGGAAATCTCAAGCTAAGTAAAAAATTCCTAATCCATTCTGATCTTGTTAGTTAAGTTGTCAGCACATATTGTAAATTTGTTGTTATTTTCCATAAAAAACAAATTGGGGGAGATTGTTGGGATTTATGGGTGATAACATAGAAACAACTTAACTTTGATTGTACTTAATTTTTAATTAAGTAGAACATACTGTCACAGCCAAAGTATGTTCTTGTAATCAGTATGTAATGTTATTCTAGTTGTATAATTTGAAAGAAGTTCACTTGCTGTGTTCAAGCCTCAAAGGGTACATAATTAGATGACAACATGAATAAAGGTTACTGTCCTAAAGCTTCGACAGTAAGATTACAAGAAGACAGAATGTTGCAAGTCAAGACAGCATATTCACTCTGACAGCAACATTGGCAGAAGACTACGGGACAGCAACTTCAGCCCTCGACAGCAAGCTTGGAAACCTCGACAGCACACTATGCGGGGAACTCGTATTGTCACCAAAAGCACATTCCTGTGACAGCAAGCTTTGTGGCAAAAGTAACTGTCTCGAGAAAGACCCTTGTTCTAAGTATCTTTCTCAGTCAAATCCCGTGACAGTTTCAATGTTCAAGAAACAGGCGTGTTGCAGTATCCCTAAGCTGCACCAAGTCTGCAAGACTACGACAGAAGCTTCAAGCACTGCAAAACAAAAGCGAATCAATTCAAGAGCAAGGTCAAGTCTTTATTTGCTGAATTTCTTAAGCTGGAAATAGAATGAATCTAGGTTGCTTTCGTTATAATGTATATCTAACATATTAGCAATTTAGGAAAGTCACATGGGTAAGACAATCTGTAAGAAGCTGCCACTTGACAAAGACAGCAGCTTCACAAACCCGTGACTGATAGTGATAGGATTAGTCTTATACCTACTGTCAATTCATTCTAGAAAGGTAACGAAGACAAGCAAGTGCCTTGAAGAAAATCGAAGCTCAAGAATTCTCTCTTGAGGTTGTAGCAACACTTTGCAAAATAAATAAAACATTTATTTTGTGAATCCTGTCTTCTTAATTATACTGTTTGTGAATGCATACATATTATTGATAACATTAAATCTTATTTTTAGTTGTTGAAACTGAGATTGAATTTTATCAGTATTGCATTCATCCCCCCCCTTCTGCAATACACAAGGACCAACAACTTGCAATATAGTGTCTTTTTTTATTACAGAGTACCAAATAGATTCATCTTAGATTAGAAGTTGATAAGTTTAATAATATGGTATAGTTTGCAAAATATGTCTGAAAGTGGTGTTCATAGCTTAGTTCCTGATAATTGTCTACATTGCATGTATAAGATGAATATGATAGACTCTGAGAATCTATATTTAAAATCAGTGGTCAGAGCTTAGTTTTGATGGTTATTCTTCTTTTCTGTTCTTTGGTTCTTGTCAAAACAGATTATTGAGAATTAGGTAATGTAATGTTCATAAGGATGTTACAATATTTCATGGGTACCTCTTTATATTTAAGGTTTTAAAAAAATTATATAAAATCTATGAGAAAGTCAGAAACTATTAGCACATTTTATTTATCCAATATATGTATATTGTCGATTATAAGATTCTTTTTAATGTTCAATGGTTATAATCTCAAAGAAATAGTGTTATTGTTACCTTTTTTAAATTAGATTTTTTAAAACTCGCGTAGCGTGTAGCATTTAGTTTATATCCTTTTATGATCATAGTAGTAGCTCGATCCTCTGTTTTAACATCAATAATTTATGGAGGTCTCAGTTTTGTATTTCTTAAACTGTTAATTCTCATTGTCATACTTTGATGTGATGATTTTTTTTGGTAAAAGAGTAAAATCACAAACATATAAGGTTGCACTTTGGAGAACATACATTGATAGAATGTGAAATTTTTTTATGCATGATGTGAAAGTCTGACACTATTTTCCGATAATAACAAACCACATAGAGAATTTTTATTATTGGTCTGATATGCAACACCTTCACGATCAATGAATTTTTTTGATTTTCTACTGAAATTATCTCAAATTTAAATGCAGCGCACAATTCCAAACTATATGAAATTGAGAGATGTTTGTTCTATAGGTAAACTATATAAATAATCTCTCTATACTATACATATATTTTGTCTATTTTGATTCTAATTGAATAATTGAATGTGTAGTAGAAAGTCGGAAACCACTATCAAGCTTTGTAGCTGGAAATGTGGAAAGAGATGAAGACAGATCGTTTGTAAGTGAAATTATCCTAAAATTTGGAAAGACCACTAAAACTGCATATGTTATCGTATAGTATGAGTAATATATATTTCATTTATCCATAGAATTCCTTCTGCTTTCCTGGAGAAATTTGGTGAAAATCTTTACTACCATTTGTATACTAAGTGTAATAATATTATGTGGCATGCATTCTATTATAAAGATCGGAAAACGATTAGTGGTCTGTATAACTTTTTAAGATTCTATGATTTAATAATGTACTCGATTGTGATTTTTGACTACTTTGAATGTGGTGACTTTTGTGTGAAATGTTACAAACATACTGCAACTTAAGGAAGTTTATTTTGTCGGTTCCTAGTTTATAGGAATGAAGTTGTCGGTTAGGATATGTTTCAATATTGTTTGTAATTGATTCGGACTTATCTTGTAATCGATAGAGTAGTTGTGTAGTATATAAACACAGTTTAGGTTTTGATTTATTATAAATCGTATACACGAGTATTTTGTAACCTAGAAGCTCTCAAGAACATCAGAATTTCTTGAGAGAGTTTGTAACAGTTTTATATCAGAATTAATAAAGCTGTTATTATTTTCATATTTGTGTTTATAGTCGAGAATCTTATACAATTGTATTCAACCCCCCTTCTACAATTGTTATTTACTGGGCAACAATTGGTATCAGAGCAAACTGATTTAAATTTGAATTAGATACGATCTAAGATGTCGACAACCAAGTATGAAAGCATGAAGATTCTCATCCTGAAGAAAACTGAATATCCAACATGGAAGGTAAAGATGTTGATGTTCCTGAAAGCAATGGATCCTGAATATTTGGACAGGATTCGTGATGGACCTTATATCCCTACGAGGCTTGTTGGCCAAACAGATACAGTTCCTGAACACTATGTGGTCAAAGCAAAAAGTGATTGGACCCCAGAAGAAAAGGCAAATGTTCTCAGGGAGGCTAAGATAAAGAATATCCTACACAACAGTCTTGATGCTGTCATGTCCAACAGGGTGATCGCATGCAAGTCTGCAAAAGAAATTTGGGATACTTTGGAGACTCAATGCCAAGGATCTGCATCTGTCAAGAAAAACAGAAGGGCATTACTTATTCAAGAATATGAACAATTTGATGCTAGACCTGATGAGAGCCTTACTGACATGTATGATAGATTCCTGACACTCCTGAACAATCTATCTCTAGTTGGCAAAGAGTATGTATCTGAAGATTCTAACACCAAGTTTCTGAGAGCTTTACCTGAAGAATGGGATACACAAACTTCAATCATTAGACACCAGTATGATCTAAACACTGTGTCACTTGATGAAGTTTATGGAATGCTAAGAACATATGATCTTGAGGTTCAACAAAGGAAGAATAAGAAAAGCAGCAAGGCAAAGAATATAGCCTTGAATGTAGAGGCTAAATCAAAAGGAAAAGCTGTGGAGGTCTCTAGAAGAAAGTCAAAAGTAGTGGAGTCAGAACCTGATGACTCATCATCAGATACTGATGGCAATCCTGATGCCAATACTGATGATGATTCTACTGACTCAGACATGGAAGAGATGGTTGCTATGATAGTCAGGGGCTTCAAGAAGATGAAGTTTAGAAAGTCTAGAAGACAAGGCAACTTCCAGAAAAAGACCTCCAATGCTGAAAAAGACAAGTACATCAAGAAGGACAGCAAAAGTGGCAAATTTGACAAGTCAAAGATAAGGTGCTACAAGTGTAATGGAATGGGGCACTTTGCAACTGAGTGCAAGAAGGCTAAAGCACTCATCACTTCAAGCAAGGATTGGATGGACTCTTTCTCATAATCTGATACTGAGGTGGTCAACTATGCCCTAATGGCCAATACTGATGTAACTGTTGTTCCTGATGAAAAGGTACCAAATACTGTTTTTGATTTTGATATTGATAATGCCTCGGAGTTAAGACGTTTTCTAAAGTTATTACATATTAGCTTTAGAAGTCAAACTGCTGAAAATGCTAGGATCTTATCTGAGATGTCTGAACTTAGGAAAAGGAATGAGCATTTAGAAGATGAATTTTCTTTTATGCAAGAAGTACAGAAAGAATGTGATAATGCTAAACACATGCATTTAGAGATGAAATTTAAATGTACTGCTCTTGAAAAAGAACTTGAATATGCTAATGAGAAAATCATAACCTGGACAGATTCTGGAAGGAAATTTCATGAAATCAATACTTCTAAGAATTGGAAAGAGTGTCTAGGTTATAAGTCAGATGAGGATAAGAAATTGAAAAAGAAAGTTGTTATAGATGAGACAGTTAATCCAATGACCTATAGACATGTTATAGACAAGACCAAATCAAAGATTAAGCCTGTTAAATTTGTATTTGGTAATGATCCCAATTCTACTTTTGAAAAGGGATCTACTTCTGGTAATTCAGTTTCTAATGTGAAGTCTAAACCTGTCAAGAAAACTGAAAAGAAAAATATAGGTTTATTTTCTCAGAAACAACTTAGGGATAATGTTTGTGATGTAACTGGTAAACAAAAGTCACCTATTGTCAAGAGAAACAGGAATGGTAAAGTTGGGATTAATAAAGAGAATAATTATAAGTTTATCCCAAATGCACCAAGAAAATGTTGTTTTACCTGTGGTAACTCTAACCATCTTGCTATTGATTGCAGGAAGAGTAAAAAGAAAGTTACTGAGATTCCTAGGTCTGATGTTAGGAATATATCAGTATTTTATAAACCACAGAAGTCTTGTTTTTATTGTGGCAGTAAATGGCATTCTCTTTATACTTGTGAAGAATACCATAGTTTGTACCATAACTTTTATGATCCTTTACCTAAGTTTAATAAAAGTTCAAATTCTGGTAAATCTAAGAATGTCAATGTGAAGCATGCATCTGTTAATACTGATACTGACAAAGCAAATCCTGATGGATCTTATCCTGGCAGGACTGCTAAAGTCAAAAAGTCTTCTACTGCTAAATTTAATAAAATGCATGGAATGAGAACCCAACAAGTGTGGGTTCTTAAAAATACTAACTAGTGTATTTTTGTCTGATTACAGGGTAAAAAGAAAAATGTGTTAGTCATGGATAATGGATGTTCTGTGCACATGACTGGAAACAAAGCCCTGTTATCAGAATATGAAGAAAAAGCTGGCCCAACTGTGTCTTATAGAGATGGCAACATTGGACAAACTTTGGGATATGGCAATATAATCATTGGCAATGTCATCATTGAAAAAGTAGCTCTAGTGAAGGGACTAAAACACAACCTGTTGAGTATTAGTCAAATCACTGACAGAGGTTATCATGTCAACTTCTATTCCACACATTGTGAAGTAGTCAGAAAAGTATCAGGAAATGTTGCACTCACTGGCTACAGGCATGGTAACATTTATGAAGCCAACATTCAAGCAAATACTGATGGCTCCTCTATTTGTCTCATCAGTAAAGCATCAGTAGACGAAATTTGGAATTGGCACAAGAAGCTTTCTCATCTCAACTTCAGCAATATCAATGAGTTGGTTAAGAAAGATTTGGTTAGAGGATTACCTAATGCTTTGTATACTCCTGATGGACTCTGTGATGCATGTCAAAAAGCTAAACAGAGAAGGACATCATTCAAGAGTAAATCTGAATCCTCTATTAAAGAACCATATCACATGCTGCATCTTGATCTATTTGGACCAGTCAACATAATGTCCATCAGTAAGAAAAGGTACACTCTTGTAATTGTTGATGAATACTCAAGATTCACCTGGGTGTATTTTCTGCACAGAAAAGATGAGACTCCTGAGATACTTTTGGACCATGTGAGAATGATTGAGACAGGCACAAAGTATAAAGTCAAGATTCTGAGAAGTGATAATGGTACTGAGTTCAAGAATTCAAAGATGGAAGAGTTCTGCAAATACAAAGGAAATATTCAACAATGTTGAAAGGAAAAATAGATCTCTTATTGAAGCTGTCAGAACTATGTTGGAAGAAGCTAAATTGCCTACATATTTCTGGGCAGAAGCAGTCAATACATCATGCTATACTCAAAATCTCACACTGATAAACAGACATGGTGTAACTCCCTATCAAATGCTCAAGGAGAAGAAACCAAGTTTGAAGCATTTGCATGTGTTTGGCTGTAAATGTTTTGTTCTCAGAACTCATCCTTAACAGTTAGGGAAATTTGAAACAAAGGCTGATGAAGGAATTTTTATTGGCTATCCTGCATCAAGAGCCTTTACATGTTTGTTTCATGGTATTAAGTATAGGATAGGATAATAATCCTTTAAATTTTCATATCCCTTGTTTGTTGTTCAAAAACTTATTTAGGATTAGTCCAAGGATTATAATCCTTTAAATTTTCTTATCCCATGTTTGTTTTGTTGAAGTAGGGGATATGATTATAATCCCCTCTAATACTTGGTTGGAGGAGGTATTATTTAATCCCCTCTAACAAGTCATTTTTATAAAGGATTATAATCCCCTCACTATAATCCTATGCAAAACAAACATAGGATTGGAAAATTTAAAGGATAATAGTCCAATCCCATGATTATCCCTCAAAACAAACAAGGGATAAAATTTTAAAGGATTATATTCCAATCCTAAACTTAATACTTCAAAACAAACATGGGTTAACATAATTTAAAGGATTGTAATCCCTAGAACATTAATTGAGAGGATTATTTATCCCCGGATAATAATCCCGGGATTGTATTCCTCCCAAACAAACATGGCCCCTAGAGTTTTTAATTTGAGAACAAGGACTGTCATGGAGTCAATACATGTATCTTTTGATGATAAGAAGATAACAGGAATTGCTGAAGACTCTCATGATAGTTTGATCTTTGAAAATGAAGCTACCAAGGAACCTGAAGAACAAGAATCAGATATTGACAATACATCAGATACTGATGGGTCATCAATTCCTGATGACACACCAAATTCTGATGGAGCACCAAATACTGACGGTGCTAATACTGATGATGCAAATAATGGTGACACATCTAGTAGTGCAAATGTTGAGGGGGAGCAACAGCAAACTGCTACAAATTCTGAGTCTACTCAATCATCAGGAGGGAATTCTTCAGATACTGATTTAAGTGACAATCCTGATAATCCATCAGGAGGTGACAGCAACAATTCAGGGGGAGCTTCTACTGAAGTAAATTCTTCTAATCAAGATAACACCAATCCAAGGGGAGCATCTACTCCAAGGAATAATTTACCACCAGAAAGGAAATGGACAAGAGATCATACTCCTGATTTGATAATTGGAGATCCTGATGCAGGTGTTAAGACAAGAAGTGCAACTCAAAATAAATGTCTATATCATAACTTTCTATCCAAGGAAGAACCGAAGAAAGTTGAAGATGCACCTAAGGATGCTGATTGGGTAACTGCAATGCAAGAAGAATTGAATGAATTTGAAAGGAATGAAGTCTGGAAACTGGTGCCAAGACCAAAGAACAGGTCAATTGTTGGTACAAAGTGGGTATTTAAGAACAAGACTGATTCTGATGGAGTTATAATTATAAACAAAGCAAGGCTAGTTGCAAAGGGGTATTCTCAACAAGAAGGAATTGACTATGATGAAACTTTTTCTCCTGTTGCAAGGCTAGAAGCCATCAGGATCTTTCTGGCATATGCAGCTCACAAGAAATTCAAGGTTTTCCAGATGGATGTAAAAAGTGATTTCTTAAATGGTGAACTGGAGGAAGAAGTCTATGTTGAACAACCTCCTGGCTTCATTGATCCAAAATATCCAAATCATGTTTACAGATTGGATAAGGCACTTTATGGACTAAAGCAAGCTCCAAGAGCATGGTATGAAATCTTAGCTCAATTCTTACTGGAAAGTGGATTCAAAAGAGATACTATTGATAAAACTCTGTTTTACTTGAATCATGGTAATGATTTGCTTTTAGTTCAGATTTATGTTGATGATATCATTTTTGGGTCAACAAACATTAAGCTGTGTGAAAAGTTTTCTAAGCTTATGCAGTCAAGATATCAAATGAGCATGATGGGAGAAATGAGTTACTTTTTTGGTCTTAAAGTTAAACAGACTGATGATGGCATTTTTATCAATCAGTCAAAGTATACAAGGAATTTATTGAAAAGGTTTAACATGCAAGATTGTGCTAGTGCAAGTACTCCCATAGCTACAACTACCAAACTTGATCCTGATCAAGGTGCTGAGGTAGATGCAACTCACTATAGAGGGATGATTGGCTCTTTATTGTATCTCACTGCAAGTAGGCCAGATATCATGTTTGCAACCTGTCTTTGTGCAAGATTTCAAGTAAATCCCAGGGAACCTCATCTGATTGTAGTCAAAAGAATTTTCAGATATCTCAAAGGCACTCCTTCACTTGGCCTTTGGTATGCAAGGGAATCATATTTTGGTTTGTGTGGTTATTCAGATGCTGATTTTGCAGGGTGCAAGATAGACAGGAAAAGTACTTCAAGAAGCTGTCAGTTTTTGGGTGGTAGACTAGTCTCTTGGTTCAGTAAAAAGAAAAAGTCTATCTCTACATCAACAGTAGAAGCTGAGTACATTGCTGCATGAAGTTGTTGTGCTCAGATAATGTGGATGAAAAAGCAGTTGTTAGATTATGGTCTGTCATATTCAAAAATCCCTATTTATTGTGATAACCAAAGTGCTATTGCAATGACAGGAAATCCAGTTCAACATTCTCTTACTAAGCACATTAGTATCAGGTACCATTTTATAAGAGAACAGGTTCTGGAAGGAACAATTGAACTTCATTTTGTTCCTACTGATCAACAACTAGCTGATATATTCACCAAGCCACTGCCTGAAGCTACTTTCAATAAGTTGGTGAATGAAGTTGGAATGATGAACTTTGAGAATTTCTGAGAAAAGTTACAGAGAGAAAATCCTGATGACTGTCAAATCCTGATGGTCATTCAACAAGGTATGTAATTTTGATCAAATCCTGATAGGACTCAATCCTGATCAGAAGTCAACTGGTCAATCCTGATAGACATGTCAGTATTTCATTGCTTAATTTGTGCTTGATTTTTCGTCATTATTTGATGAGAAACGTTTGAGTTTTAGTTGGACAACTGTATACGCGTGTGTGTCACACTGATAGATATATACATATAGATACACATAAAAAGTGGTGCAGTTATGTTTAATTACGCACGTAATTTGGTCCACTAATTATTTGTGCACGAATCACAGCTTGCCACCTGTCACTGAGAGTAAATTTTGTTTTAACAAAATACAATTTGATTTTCTAAATTTCTTTTTACTCTCACTTTATCAGTTTTTTCTATTCATCTTCTCTCTGAACTCACGTACCCTAATTTCTAAATCCCAATTCTCAAAGCTTTCTAAACAGTATCAATGGCGTCTTCATTGTTCATGAATAAACAAACAGTAATTAGTGGTGTTACTTTTGCCACTAATAATTTTGTGGCTGTGTTAGACCATCAGGAATTGTCAAATGAATTCCATGTTATTCAAGATTTCTTAGCTTCAAGTCCATTAAAGTTTGCATTAACAGCACCTGCAAGTGTTTCTTTTAAGTCGGTGATGCAGGTATGGAACACAGTTGTTTTTGGCAAAGGGCCGACAGGAACAATACTGATGCAGTATGAATTCAATGGTGTTACTCATCATGTCACTCCTGCCGTTGTTGAAGAGGCATTGCACTTGCCAATTCTTGGTGACAAAGTTCTTGATAATGTTACAGACTCGACACTTTTTGAGTTTGTTACAAAGTTGGGCTACAATGGAGAAGTTAAGAGGTATGGAAACCTCTTCAGGACAAAGCTTAAGGAGTGGAATTTCTTCTTTGATACCATCAGTCGCTGTTTCCTGAACAAGACATCAAACTTTGATGCTCTTCCATCATGATCTCTCAAAATTGGGTATTCTCTAATTTCCTCTACAGTGTTTGATTATGGTACTTTTGTTTTAAAAGCTTTAAGTGATAGGAAATCAGATAAGTTAGGCTCTATCTGTTTTCTTAGATTTTTCCAGCTAATTTTTAATCACTTATGTCCTAATGTTACTTTTGAAGAGGATGTGATTCTACCTATTTATAGAATTACTGAGAATAATATTAAGTCCTTAGTCAACAGTGATAAGGCAAATGGTTTTCAAGGCAATGCCTTTATTCCTGATGAGGTCAGGCTTTTCTTGAAAGAGAAAATGCCTACTTATTATGGAACAGTTTCTGATGCTATGGGGCAAGGCCAAACACACCTTGTTCTTGACACAAGCATCCCTCCCATACACTCCAAACACTCTACAACCACCTCTACTGTCTCTCAAAAGACTGTAGTTGTAAAATCAAAGAAATCAGCTAGATCTGATGTGTTTGGAAGGCAATCAGGATCAAAGGATTTCTCCTCTACACCACTCACTCAAAAAAAGTCAAAAGGGAGTGTACAAGGGGTCCTGGTGAAGAAGGCCGATAGGGTTGAGGAGGTTGTTAATGTGAAAAGAAAGTTGGTTTTAAGGGATGAAACTGATTCTGAGGATGATATGCCTATATCCTCCAAATTTAAGCTGAACAAGGAAGTTGCTGATACTGCTGGTGAAGCTGTGGCACAAATAGCTAAACCACAGAAGAAAAGGAAATTGATCAAAAACAGGTATCAGATTCCATTGAAGAAGCAGGATACTGATGGTCAGGCCATTTCTATTCCTGATGAGCAGTCAAATCCTGATGCTCAAGCAAATCCTGACGTTGGTAATCCAGATGCATCACACAAGGTTGTCTCAATCTCTGATTCTCCAGCCTCTCCATCCAAGAAGATTCTAGAAATTTCATGGGAGAAGGTTGCTGAAACTGCTTCCAGAATTGGGTTTACACCTCCAATGCAACATAAAAGGAAGGCAGAAGAGAAAGTTTTCAAGAGACAGAAGAAACTGAAGGGATCTAGCCCACAAGAACCTGAACCTCAAAGTGGTTCAGCAGCTACTGTAGATCCAGCCACACAAGAACCACTCATTCAAAGTATGAGTGAAGGCATAGCTGATGGAATGGTCACACAAGAACCATTTTCTCAAAGGGAGAATGAAGACATCAACATTCCAGCCACACAAGAACCATCTTCTCAATGTGAAGATGCAGGCAAGACAGCTACAGTTTCTGAGAAGTTTCCTGACAATGCTCAAGGGGCTTCTGATATTCCTGACATGGAAGTTTTGGTCGAGGACACTGTCATTGAGGGAAGCACACAAGAACCTCCAACTCAAAGTGTTGAAGCAACTTCTGAACCTCAAGCTACACAAGAACCATTAGTAGAAAATACTGATGCAAGCTTTTCCAATCCTGACAGTGTTGCTCCTGACGCTAGTGGTGCTCCTGATGCTGAGCCAATCCTGATTCAACCACTTAGCTCAAGGCCAATGAAAGATCTTATCTCAGAATCCAAAGATAAGTTGAAAGGAGTTGTTGTTCCTGATGATGATAATGCTGATGATTCTAGAGATAGTGATGATGATGATAATGATGGTGAGAAGGATCAGCTTGCTACAACACTAAAATCTAGTCTTGGAACTAACTTTAGTTCTTCAAGCACTTTCATGGCTGGCAAGGTTATTACAGGAAAAGATCAAAAACAAGACTTTTCTGGTCCTTTTGCAATTGATCCTGCTGAGCAGCTTAGAAGACATGAATGGGATAATGATTGGTACAGGTCTGATGATTCTATTAGCTATCCATGTGCTTTACTACATGCTTCTTGTGCTGCAAGCTTGATTGAAAATGAAGATTTGAGGAATCACTTGAAGGCTACAACTCTTCTATCTAAGAGCCTCAAGTATGAAATTGATTCTGTGAAGGCTACTACTGAAATGGTGAGGACTGATATTTTTAATAACTTGACAAAGGCTCCAACTGCTCTTCAATTGAGAGTTGTGGAATCTCATGTTAAGTCAATTATTTCTGAACAGTCTCACATCAACACCAGAATTGATTCATTAGATTCTAAGGTAACTGACATTCAAACCTCTCTTTCCTTGATTTTAAATCTTTTATCTAATCCTGATGCCAAAAAGGGGGAGAAGGTAAGTCAGACAAAATGCACACCTGATCTAGTATTGAGAAAGAATAATGATGATGATCATATTGGACATTATGGTGATGATTTGGTATTACAAGGAGAAACCTCTGATGCTGCTATTGTGAAGTCTACAATTCAAACTTCTCAAAGTCAATCAACGCAGTCAACTCATGTTTCTGATTCTGGAGTTAGAACAGTAAGGACACTGGTGAAATCTCAGATCCTGACGGAAGAACAAATCCTGACGTCTGATCAAATCCTGACACATGGTCATAGACAAACACTTCCTACAATTCCTGAAGGTGATGAAGATGTTCTCATTGAAAATCCTGAAGATGCTGCTAATCTATTCCAGAAGTTCAAGACAAGAGATGGTAATGTTGTTACTCTTTATCACACTGATAAGAGAGTTCAACAATTATTTGCAAGAAAGGCACTTTCTACTGCTAGTGAAGAATATCATGATCTCTCACATGAAGAATTCCTAAATCAACAAAGAGAAATGATGGAGAGTTTTAATAATCCTGCTTCTGCTAGAGGTAGAGGAGGCAGAGGTAGAAGAGGTGCAAGAAGAGGGAGGAGGTCTAATCAAACAGTGCCTAGAAAAACAAGGTCTAGAGGTGTAAGAATTGAAGAGATTCCTGATGCTACTCAATCTCAAATAGCTCCTGATACTCTGGCTATCAAGACTATCATTCAGGAAGAAGATCAAGAGAGAGTTGTTGAGTATACAACAACGAAAGCAAAACCCAAAACGAATAAACAAGAACAAGAAAATAAACGACAATCACACAAGACAAAGATTTACGTGGTTCGGAAATTCCTACTCCACAAGCCGCACTAATTTTGTATTGATCTCTCACAACTATGTTGTGTTCTGATGTGTTCTGATGTGTTGGTGTTTTACAATTACATGAGACTATTTATAAGAGAAAAAACTGGGCCTAAACTAATCAAAGTCTAATTCTGAAATTCTGAATTTACTAACTCTAATTAGAATTCAGATATGAAAATTCTAACTCAAATCAGAAACCAATTCTGAAACATGTTAGACTCCATAAACCCAACAATCTCCCACTTGGAGTCTGACCACATCTTCTCTTCACTCTTGTAAATCTAGTAACACCCAATACTTCGATCAATAACTCTAACTAGTGCAGCGCCTTCTCATTAATCAATTCTGAAGGCCAGTTGAAGCTATGCAAAGCTTCAACTTTTCATTGGTAACCACCTTAGTCAACATATCTGCAGGATTCTTTGAACCAAGGATTTTCTTCAAGGACAAAGTACCATTGCTAATCAACTCCCTCGTAAAGTGATATCTCAGCTGAATATGCTTCGTCCTAGCATGAAACACAGGATTCTTCGCAAGATGAATGGCACTCTGACTGTCGCTATACAAAGCACTGTCCGCCTGTTTCTTGCCCAACTCTTCAAGAAAATTCTTCAACCAAATCATCTCCTTGTCAGCTTCAGAGATAGCCATATATTCTGCTTCTGTGGTTGAAAGAGCAACACTTTTTTGAAGTCGAGACATCCAACTAACTGTTGTGCCACCCAAAGTGAAAATATATCCCGTAGTACTTTTTCTTGTATCCAAACATCCACCTAAATCTGCATCAGAGAACCCTTCCAAGATAACATCTTTCTTATTGAAACATAATGCAAACTTGGATGTGCCTTTCAAGTAGCGTAACAACCACTTGACTGCTTCCCAATGTTCTTTTCCTGGATTAGACATGAACCTGCTAACAACTCCCACTGCATGAGCAATGTCTGGCCTTGTACCACCATAGCATACATCAAACTGCCAACTGCAGATGCATACAGAACTTTAGCCATATCTTTCTTTCCTTCATCCGTTTTAGGTGACTGCTTCTTCGTGAGATTAAAGTGAGTTGCCAACGGTGTACTTCTGGTCTTCGTATCCTGGACACTGAATTTCTGCAATAATTTCTCAATATACTTCTCTTGAGATAATTTCAAAGTACCTTCAGATCTATCCCTTATGATGTTCATACCAAGTATCTGTTTTGCTGCACCCATATCCTTCATCTCAAACTCTTCAGACATCTGTCTCTTTAGCCTGTTGATTTCCCTCATGTTTGATCCTGCTATCAACATGTCATCAACATAAAACAACAATATGATATAAGATGAATCAAATTGTTTAAAGTAACAACAATGATCCATAGCACTCCTCGTGTACCCATTCTTCATCATAAAGCTGTCAAACTTCAAGTACCATTGTCTTGGTGCTTGCTTCAAACCATACAAGCTTTTTATAAGCTTATAAACTAAGTTTTCTTTCCCAGCTACCTGAAATCCCTCTGGCTGAACCATGTAGATGTCTTCCTCAAGATCACCATGTAAGAACGCGGCCTTAACATCTAGTTGCTCTAGATGTAACTCATCTGCAGCCACAATGCTTAGCACAAGTCTAACTGTAGTCATCTTAACAACCGGAGAAAATATATCAGTATAGTCAATACCCTTTTTCTGTTGATAACCCTTGGCTACTAACCTTGCCTTGTACCTTTTGCTGCCATCTGGTTCTTCTTTGATCCTGAACACCCACTTATTCTGTAAAGCCTTCTTTCCTGCTGGTAATTCTGTTAAAGACCAAGTCTCATTCTTCTCAAGAGAATTCATCTCTTCTTCCATGGCTGATTTCCACTTAACTGAATCATCCACCTGAACTGCCTCTGAGTAACACTGAGGCTCTCCATCCTCGGTCAATAACATGTAATATGCTGAAGGAGAAAATCTTTGTGGCGGCCTCACAGTTCTTCTAGATCTTCTTACCTCAACCTGTGGAGTAACTGAACCTGTCTCATCAGCATTCCCAGAACTCCCACTATATCCTGCAAGATCTTCTTCAGTAATATCTTCAAGCACTGCTTTCTCTTTTTCAGATTGTTCCTTTGTAAACTCAGAATCGACTGCAAGCTTATCCTTGTACACCGCATTTTCATTAAAAGTAACATCTCTACTTCTAACGACCTTCTTCGTCAGTTCATCCCAAAAACGGTAACCCATATCATCTGAGCCATAACCAATGAAGATACACTTCTTTGCTTTCGGATCAAGCTTGTCTCTGTCTGAATCTTTAACACGCATATAAGAAACACAACCAAAAACTCGCAAGTGTGAAAGATTTACCTCTTTTTTCTGCAACTCTTCTTCAGGAATCTTGAACCCCAAAGGAACTGAAGGTCCTCTGTTTATGAGATACGCTGCTGTGCTAACTGCATCTGCCCAAAAAATCTTTGGCAACCCTGCATGTAACCTCATACTCTTGGCCCTCTCATTCAAGGTTCTATTCATGCGCTCTGCAACACTATTCTGCTGTGGTGTCTCTGGAATAGTTTTAATCATTCTAATCTCGTATTTTGCGCAATAGCTTTTAAACTCATCACTACTATACTCACCACCATTATCTGACATCAAACTCTTAACCTTCAAACCAGTCTGAGTTTCAACTTCAGTCTTCCACTTCTTGAAAGTATCAAACACATCTGATTTTTTCTTCAAAAAATAAATCCATACCTTTCTAGTGGAATCATCAATGAAAGTGACATAGTAGCGAGATCCTCCCAACAACGCAACTGTTGTTGGACCATATACATCTGTATGAACTAGCTCTAACTTCTTAGCCTTCGGGGTCCTCCCTGATTTTGAAAAAGTAACTCGTTTCTGCTTTCCAAGAACACATGGCTCACAGAACCCAACTTCCACATTCTTCAGCTCTGGAATCTTCCCCTTCGAAGTTAACAGCTTCATACCCTTTTCACTCATATGACCAAGTCTTTGGTGCCACAAAGTTGAAGACCCAATCTTATCAGCAACTGCATTTGCTTCATAGCTAGATTGTTCAACTATGTACAAAGTCCCCTTCTTTTCTCCACGAGCAACAACTAGATTCCCCTTTATAACCTTCCACTGTCCGTTTCCGAAAGAAACTCGATACCCTTCCTTATCTAACTGACCCACAGATATCAACATCTTCTTAAGTCCGGGAATGTACCTTACATCTTTCAACGTCCAGCTAGTCCCCAAAGAGGTCTTGAGATTAATATCTCCCATGCCCGCTATATCCAAAGTCTCATCATCAGCAAGACGGACTTTACCAAAATTTCCAAGTCTGGAATTTAACATCAAATCCTTATAAGGGGTCGCATGGAATGATGCACCAGAATCCATAACCCATGATTCAACCGAACATTCAACACAACAAATCAAAGCATCGTCGCTCACCACTTCTTCAACAACATTAGCTGAATTATCCTCTTTCTTCTTTCCTTTAGGAGCTGCAGGAGCCGTACACTGATTTCTGAAGTGACCCTTCTTCTGACAATTCCAACAAACAATATCCTTGCGATCTTTGGATTGTCCTCTTTTCTGTGACTTCGATCTACTACGCCCCAGATTCTGTGTAATAACTGATAGGTGGATTTTACGTCCACTATTTACCTTCTGTTTGGACTTAAAACGTTTACAAGTTCTCGAGTTTCGTTGCCATGTAATGTGTTTTTATGTAATTTGTGTAGGTTGTGTCGTCGAAGACATTATGGGCTAAAACAATGTTATGGTGGTGTGAAATTAATCTAAAGCCTGTGCAAGAAAATCAGAGCAAGGCAACAAGTCAAGTTGTTAAAGTTTGTAGTATCTCCAGGAGCTAGCAGGTGCAGCTGCGCAGCTCTAGGCGCTATAGCGCGCAAAAGAGAGTTTTCCAGGGATGTCCAGGCGCTCCTGCGCGAGTTGGGGCGCAGCTGCGCAAAGGCTGTGCAGTGTTGAGGCGCAAGGGCGCTTGCAGTAGGCGCTATAGCGCGCCAGGTGAAGTTTCCAGGAGTCTGTGCGCGCTCCTGCGCGATTTAGAGCGCAGCTGCGCGGTTTGGGGGCCTCAACAAGGCGCTAGGAGTTTTTGTGGTTTTGGCTGAAGTTTGTTGTTTTATTTCGGGTCAAGTTAATTTAGGCCCATGTATTTTAGGGCATCTATATATATATGATGCGAACCTAAAAACACGGTGACGGAGGGGCAGCTATTTTTATTTTTTTCCTATCAACAATTAGCTGGAACTTTTATTATTATTCGAAAAGAACAAGAGATCAAATTTGAGGGTTCTTCAAGCTAGTGACAAGCAAGGAGGCCTATTGATTCCATCTTTTGTATTTCTTCTCTACAATTTTCGGGATTTATTTTGTTTGCAATTTCTCTTCTATTATTTATTATTAATTGTCTGTAGATTCATGTTATCATTTGAACCCATGATGATGAGAAGTCCGATTATGGGCTAATCGTTATCATGGGGTTTTAATGGAGTTTTCCATGGATTCTAGTTATTAAATGTTTTTATGCCTTGGTGTGTGCTTGATATATGTTTAACCTAGTATGGGTGTGCTTATTCGTTATGGGTGCGTCGCGAACATCCGTAATTGTTTGTTGAATCCTAGTGAATGCGAAAGTGGATCTAGGGTTTAGAACATACCATGCTAGCGTAGGTTTTTGCATGTGAAGAACATGTATTAATTTGTGGTGTAATTCTAACCGTCTTGCACCGACTATGTGATTATTTGGGTGCTTGTGTTTAATCCATTATGTTTTCAATCTCTATAGACATATAGGGACTAAGCATATTTGGTGACTACTTGACTTCTATCAATTGTGGATGATCAGTAGGATGATATATGTACAACGAAAGTTGGCGTGTATCAGTTTAGTGCGTCTAATCAGTTATCATCGCTTGCACATGCTAGGTTGAAAAGGCATAAGATTCTAGATGAAGTGGTTAATGAAATTGGAACCCCATGTTTTCTCTTACAGAAGTAATCTCGTTTGTTAATTCACTCTTAGTTGATAATTGTTGATTAGTTAAGTAATAAGCAAAAACTCAATTTGATAATTGGTCAAGCATTAAGAAGTAACCATACACTGTTGCATAGGTATTTAAATTGGCATTTACACCTAGTCTCTGCGGAATGAACTCTATTTATCACTTGCTATTTGTGATCGCGTATACTTGCGTGTTTACGAGTCAACAAGTTTTTGGCGCCGCTGCCGGGGACGCGGTGTTAATTGTAGTTTATGTGCTTGTCATCAGTGGTCGTTATAGATTACTGAATTGATTTTTGTTACTCATCTATCTCGTGTCGCTTTGCCCTTTTCTTGTTACAGGTACTTAACCGTGTATGCGAACACGATCTCAAACCAAAGCAGAATTGGAAAGGAAAGAAGAGGTAGTGTCACTAGCAGAAGAAGTTGTAATTGAAGAAGAAGAAGTTAAACCAGTTGTTACAATGGATGAGCCTAACCCGCCGGAAGTGCCTAAAGCACTCATGGACTATTCGCAGCCAAGGATAAATGACATTCAGTCAAGTATCATCAGGCCTGCAATTGCTGCGAATACATTCGAGATCAAGCCGGGTACTATCCAGATGGTGCAGAACACAGTGCAGTTTGGGGGTGGTGCAACTGAAGACCCTAATATGCACATCCGGAATTTTATTGAAATCTGTGACACCTTCAAATTCAATGGTGTTTCAGATGATGCTGTGAAGCTGAGACTCTTTCCCTTTTCTTTGAGGGACAAAGCTAAAGGCTGGCTACATTCTCTACCAGCCGGATCAATCACTACTTGGGAAGAGCTTGCGCAAAAATTTCTCTCCAAATTCTTTCCTATGGCAAAAATAGCTGCCATTAGGAATGCTATTACTCAGTTTACTCAGGCACAGGGTGAGTCGTTGTGTGAGGCTTGGGAACGTTATAAGGAGATGCTCAGAAAATGCCCCCATCACGGTATGCCCGATTGGATGGTCATAAACTGTTTCTATAATGGACTGGGAGGTCAATCTAGGCCTATGGTAGATGCTGCTTCTGGCGGAGCATTGTGGGCTAAAAGCTACGAGGAAGCTTATAATCTGATTGAAATGATGGCTGCAAATGAGTATCAAAATCCTTCGCAAAGATTGCAGCAAAACAAAGTAGCAGGAGTTCTTCAAGTTGATACCGCTACTGCTCTGTCGGCTCAGTTAGAAGCTCTAAGCATGAAGGTGGACTCTTTGGCTAATCTTGGGATGCAACAGGTAGCTAGCATCTGTGAGCTATGTGCAGGTGGGCATGACACTCGTCAATGTGCCATATCTAATGAGTCAGCGCAGTTCGTCAGCAACTTTCAAAGGCCACAAGTCCCAATTCCTAACGCGTATCATCCAAACAACAGGAATCATCCTAACTTTAGCTGGGGGAACAGTCAGAACAACATGCAGCAAACATCTTATCCTCCTCCTAATCAGCAGTTTGGGGGTAGACAACCCAACCCTTCAGGAATGCAGCAGCAGTATGCTCCGAGGCAGCAATATCAGCCACCAGGATTTCAACAATCTTATGGGAATTCTGGTCAGACATCCAATGAGAAATCTGAAATGGAGGAGATGAGGTTAATGATAAAAACCCTAACAGTTTCTCAAAAGAACTTGGAAAACCAGGTGGGACAGCTTGCCAGTGCCCTACTCAATAGGCCTCAAGGAGTGCTTCCTAGCAACACAGAACCGAATCCAGGAAAGAAGGATGGCAAGGAGCAGGTACAAGCTATTACCCTACGGTCAGGAAGGGTCACAGGGGGAACATGAGTTGAGCAGAATTCAGAATAGGAAAAGCAAGAGGAAGTTGCGGAAAAGGAAAAACAGCCAATCCCTCGACTAGCTAAGCAGTCAGTTCCTTCAGAAGCTAATCCTCCAGTCTATCCGCCTCCACCGTTCCCTCAAAGGATGCAAAAATAGAAATTGGATCAGCAATTTGGCAAATTTCTGGAGGTATTCAAAAAGTTGCATATTAACATTCCATTTGCTGAGGCTTTGGAACAAATGCCAAGCTATGCCAAATTTATGAAGGGAATTCTTTCAAGGAAGATAAAGCTGGCTGATTTTGAGACGGTAGCATTGACAGAGGAATGCAGTGCAATCTTGCAACAAAAATTACCTCCAAAGCTTAAGGACCCAGGGAGCTTCACTATTCCCTGCACTATTGGAAATGTGTCGTTCAACAAATGCTTGTGTGATCTTGGTGCAAGCATTAATCTGATGCCACTCTCAGTCTTCTTAACACTTGGACTTCCCGACCCAAAACCGACCAATATTTCCTTGCAGCTAGCTGACAGGTCGGTTACATATCCTCGTGGCATAGTGGAAGACGTCTTAGTCAAAGTGGACAAACTCATTTTTCCCGCTGACTTTGTTATCTTGGATTTCGAGGAAGACAAGAACATCCCTATCATCTTGGGACGGCCATTCTTGGCCACTGGCAAAACCTTGATTGATGTTCAGAAAGGGGAGTTGACTATGAGAGTGCATGATCAAAACGTCACCTTCAACGTGTTTAAAGCCATGCAACTTCCAACTGAAGAGGAAGAGTGTTTCAGACTTGACATGGTTAAATCATTGCAACATGAGGAAAGGAAACAGTTGTCAAACGCAGATGCCTTAGTAAGCACTTTACAAGGGGATTCGGATTCTGAAGACGAAGAAATTTCAGAGTGGGTTAAATTGTTAAATGCTAATCCCTACCAAAGGAAATTCAATGCTCCACCGGAATCTCTTGGCTTAGATGAGCTTCAAAAATCACAAATTCGTCTAAAGCCATCTATTGAGGAAGCTCCTGAACTTGAACTTAAGCCACTGCCGGACCATTTAAGGTATGCTTTTCTTGGTGATGCATCTACATTACCTGTGATTATTGCATCTAACCTGTCAGGTAGCGAGGAAGAAAAACTCTTGCGGATTCTGAGGGAGTTCAAGTCAGCTATAGGGTGGACAATTGCAGACATCAAGGGCATCAGCCCCTCTTACTGTATGCACAAAATTCCAATGGAGGAAGGGAGCAAACCTTCAGTGGAACATCAGAGGAGGCTGAATCCCATCATGAAAGAGGTTGTCAAGAAGGAGATTCTGAAGTGGCTGGATGCAGGCATCATTTATCCCATCTCGGATAGTTCTTGGGTGAGCCCGGTTCAGTGTGTACCAAAGAAGGGGGGTATGACAGTGGTAGCTAATGAGAAGAATGAGCTCATTCCAACTCGGACAGTCACAGGTTGGAGAGTTTGTATGGACTACAGAAAATTGAACAAGGCTACTAGGAAGGATCACTTCCCTCTGCCATTCATTGATCAGATGCTAGACAGACTAGCTGGACATGAGTACTACTGTTTGCTGGATGGGTATTCGGGCTACAATCAGATTGCTATAGCTCCTGAAGATCAGGAGAAGACTACCTTTACATGTCCATTTGGAACTTTTGCGTTCCGACGTGTGTCCTTCGGACTATGTGGTGCTCCAGCTACTTTTCAAAGATGCATGATGGCCATTTTTTCTGATATGATTGGCATTAATGTCGAAGTGTTCATGGATGACTTCTCAGTCTTTGGGTCGTCTTATGACGAGTGCTTGCACAACTTGAGCTTGGTGTTGAAACGGTGTGTTGAGACAAATCTTGTGCTTAACTGGGAGAAGTGCCACTTCATGGTACAGGAGGGTATCATTCTAGGTCACAAGGTGTCTAATAAGGGTTTAGAAGTGGATAAAGCCAAGCTGGAGACAATCGAGAAACTTCCTCCTCCTATCTCAGTCAAGGGAGTTCGCAGTTTTCTGGGGCACGCCGGTTTCTATAGGCGTTTTATAAAGGACTTCTCAAAAATCACAAAGCCACTTTGCAGTCTATTAGAGAAGGACACTCCTTTCAAATTCACTGATGAGTGTCTGCAGGCATTCGAACATTTGAAGAAGAAGCTGACAACTACTCCAATCATCACAGCTCCCAACTGGGATGAGCCTTTCGAGATGATGTGTGATGCGAGTGATTTCGCGGTGGGTGTGGTGTTAGGGCAAAGGAAGAGTAATGTATTTCATGTGGTTTACTATGCGAGCAAGACTCTCAATGATGCACAACTGAATTACACCACCACTGAAAAAGAGCTTCTTGCAGTTGTCTATGGATTCGAGAAGTTCAGGTCTTACTTGCTGGGAGCGAAGGTCACGGTCTACACAGACCATGCAGCTATCAGATTTCTACTATCTAAAAAGGATGCTAAACCCCGACTAATTCGTTGGGTACTTCTACTTCAGGAGTTCGAGCTGGAAATTAAGGACAGAAAAGGAACGGAAAATCAGGTAGCTGATCATCTCTCTCGATTGGAGCAGGGACAGGAAGGCAGTAAGGATGAAACTCTCATAAATGAGCACTTTCCGGACGAGCAGCTGTTTCAGGTACAAGGTGAAGTGCCTTGGTTTGCTGACTTTGTGAACTATCTGGTGAGCAATGTCATTCCAGCTGAGTTTTCTTATGCTCAGAAAAAGAAATTCCTTCATGAAGTCAAGTGGTACCGTTGGGATGAGCCTTACTTGTTCAAGCAAGGGCCAGACCAGCTTCTCAGGAGGTGTATTCCGTACAGTGAGACAGAGGGAGTTTTGCGAGATTGTCATGACAATATCTATGGTGGTCACTATGGTGGAGATAAGACCGCTGCTCGGGTGCTTCAGGCAGGATTTTTCTGGCCAACTCTATTCAAAGATGCTCATCGGTTCGTGATGAGATGTGATCGTTGCCAAAGAGTTGGTAATATTTCTAAGAGGAACGAGATGCCTCTAAATAATATGCTGGAAGTGGAGATTTTTGATGTTTGGGGAATCGATTTCATGGGACCTTTTGTGTCATCGTGCAATAATCAGTATATTCTGTTGGCAGTGGATTATGTATCCAAATGGGTTGAGGTGAAAGCCCTACCAACAAATGATGCTAAGGTAGTGCTTAATTTCCTTCATAAGCAGATCTTCACTCGTTTTGGGACCCCTCGTGCTATTATCAGTGATGAAGGAACCCATTTTTGCAATCGTCAGTTCTCGGCTTTACTAGCCAAGTATCGAGTATCTCACCGCGTTGCAACAGCCTATCATCCTCAGACAAATGGGCAAGCCGAGGTTTCTAATCGAGAAATTAAAAGAATCTTGGAAAAGGTAGTGAATCCTTCAAGGAAGGATTGGTCCATGAAGTTAGATGAAGCCGTATGGGCCTACAGGACATCGTATAAAACTCCATTGGGAATGTCTCCATTTCAGCTTGTTTATGGGAAAGCATGTCATCTACCAGCGGAACTAGAACATAAGGCTTATTGGGCATTGAAGAAGTTAAATCTTGACATGGCAGCTGCTGGTGAAAAGAGGATGCTGCAATTGAATGAACTGGATGAATTTCGTCTTCAAGCTTACGAGAACTCAAAAATGTACAAAGAGAAAGTGAAAAGATGGCATGACAGGAAATTAGTGCCTAAAACTTTTGAATCAGGCCAATTAGTGCTTCTATTCAATTCCCGGCTCAGACTTTTTCCGGGTAAACTCAAGTCAAGGTGGTCAGGGCCATTCACCATTAAAACTGTCTATCCGCATGGAGCAGTAGAAATTTTCGAGAAGTCACCTGATCAAGCATTCAAGGTGAACGGTCAAAGGTTGAAACATTATTTTGGAAGTACGGTTAATTGCGTGGAAGCGTTGGTGGTTCTGGAGTCGACATAATTGGAACTTCAAGTCAAGCTAGTGACGTTAAAGAAGCGCTTCGTGGGAGGCAACCCACGCTGTTGGATCGTTGTGTTAAAAAAAAAAAAAAAAAAAATATTTTTTTCAAAATCAGGGGATCACACGCGCTAGTGCGCCTGAAACACGCGCTACAACGCCTTCAACCCGCTTTTTTTTTTGTGCTGTTATAACAGCTATTGCCATTTGTGTATACCCCATTCTCATATTACTCCATCTCCATCTCCTAATTCCTAAAGCTATCCCTAAATTCTTATCAAGTTAAACCCTCTCAATTCCACATCATCTCATATCCTACCTAATAGTTATTCACCCATCTCTACATACACCTATACACACAAACCCCAAACCCCCATTTCAATGTTGCCCAACTTAATTCTAATTTGAAGGCTTCAAGATTCAAGTTTGGTGGAGTCTACTTGCAAGTTCACCTATCGGATTGGGTATATTATTCTTCACTCTTGTTTATTTATGAATTGAGCTCTTGAAATTTGTGGAGAATTTGGTGATTGGTGGTTTTTGGGGAATTTTGCTTGGTTAATGA
This sequence comes from Heracleum sosnowskyi, assembly GCA_030848705.1. NCBI lineage: Eukaryota > Viridiplantae > Streptophyta > Magnoliopsida > Apiales > Apiaceae > Heracleum > Heracleum sosnowskyi. The sequence goes on along the minus strand of CM061244.1, from coordinate 114,261,020 downwards.
TTTTTAGTGGATATAGGTGAAATTGTATTTGTGGGTATTGTTGTTATGGCTCCTAAGAGGGTACGGATTGTGAGTAGTAGTAGTTCGGAGGAAGAGGGGGATGTGGATTATGATGTGGACAAATTTGTGTCTAAGGCGGCTCAAGTGGAGTTTGATAATTTATCGACAAAAGGAGTTGTCAAAGAACGGGGTTTCGCCCCTTCGGCCGAGGATGGGGAATTGGAAGCTATGGTTACGGAGTTAGGGTGGTCGGCGTTTTGTGCAACACCTTTGGCGGTTCCATTGAGTGTAGTACGGGAGTTCTATGCAAATGCCAAGATGCAGAAAAATGGGATCACTATGGTGAGGGGCCGGGCAGTGGCTTACAAACCTGGGTCTATACGTCGCATTTTGGATCAACCAGCGAAGCCCAGAGGTGCGGAGGATTGGGTGCAGAAGACACGGGGTGACGTAGACTTAGACGCTATTGTAGCAGGGATGTGTATACCGGGCACGGTTTGGAAGTGCAAGGCCGGTACGACTACGAAGCGTACTTTTCCTGCAGCTGCATTGACCAGGTATGCTCGAGCTTGGTTCCATTTTATGTGTGCCCGCATAATACCAACTTCGCATGTTACTGCGGTTACTGTTGACCGTGCTATCATTTTGTGGGGTATTCTGAACGGAAAGTACATTGATCTCGGGTATCTAGTCTATCAGAACATCATGAAATTCTTAGGTGGTAGCACTACAGGCGGGATTCCCCATGCTGTGATTGTTGCTGAGTTGTGTTTTCATGTTGGTGTTCGCTGGCATAATGATGAGACTTTGCACAGGCCGATTGGTGATCTTGATCACCAGGCGATTAAGAGGTTGGCGGAGTGGCCGGGCGGCACTCCCCACCCTAGGGGCCGTGGTTATGTTGTTATTGATGAGGGAAGTGGTAATCCGCCACCGGTGGAGAGAGTGCCTCGGTCGGCAGACAGAGCAGGACCTTCTCACACACAGCCGAGCCAGTCGAGTCAGGGAAATGTGGTTTTCAGTGATGCTCAGTTCAGGCGCATGATGAGGCGTTATGATACTACACATGCCATGATACATCGATTTGCTACAGACTTGACTCAGTCGTTGGATGGAGTGTATCGGCAGCAGGGTCTTCAGGTCACATGGCCTACTTTCGGAGCGCACCATGTTTATCCACCACCAGACACACCACCCGAGGAGGGTGACGATGCCAACGACTAGGGGAGTATCTCTTGTACCCTTTATTTTACCTTCAATGAGGACATTGAAATTCTTAAGTTTGGGGGTGATTTTAGGGTATCAAGAGTCCTTGCATTGCATATAGCTGCATATTCATGCTGGTTCATATTAGTAATTGTGCATTTAGTTTTGTCATGCCATGTCATATAGCCTTATTTAGGAGTGTAATATCATTATGTTCATGCATATCACGTGATTCCACATGAGTGTCTGTTTCTGGCTCGATAGGTAGGTCGACGTGTGTGATGACAATGAATAGAGGGTTGATTTAAGTACTTATGAAATTGACTTGCATGTGTCAAGAACACAATCTTTTCACGATCTCACGGTGTGCTCTTGGGCTAGATCGAGTCATACCTTGTTTGGCTGTTGAGATTTAATCACCTATTTATATCTAGAATTTTCGTTATTCCCTTGATGACGTAGGAGCACTTAAGTATAAGTTTGGGGGAAAATAGGGATTTCATGCTAAGTATTGTGTTGTGTCGTAGCGTAATAATGGTTAGGCGTCAAGTGGCTAGTAGCCGGCTCATTGAAAAGATGAGTAGTCTAGGGTGGGATGAGAAAAAGGCAAAGCGCACTCATTCCGAAATAAAAAAAAAAAATTAAAAAAAAAAAAAAGAAAAGAAAAAAAAAAGTGTTTTGTTAGTTGTTTATGCAAAATTGATCAGGTTGAGCTCTTTAATACTCGAGCAATTAAGTTCTAGGGGACTTTGTGCCTAGTGACCTAAGATTTTTCCGGTCTGGGATCCACTAACCTAAAGCTCGCTACATGGGTATTATTGTATAAGCCTTTTGGGGTCTCAACCATTGCACGGTCAATAAGCATGTGTGTTGGTGTTGTGTTGTGTAATAAGCATGAATCCTTGTCTACCTTGAATGATGATGGCGGTGTCTTTTAGTCATGGAGTGTCTAAAGCTCATTCTGTTTATAAACATGTGATTGTTTTGGCAAAAGAATTGGTTATGACTTTTACCTAGTTTCACGAGTATATCTGGTGAGAAACGTACACACCACGTTACCGAGCATGTATTGTTAGTATACGGGGCCTTAGTCGAGCTCTGTTTGGAGTTGTTGCATTCGTTGAGGCGTTTGCTTGTTGAGTGGTTTCGGATCATTTGTGTGGGATCATTGCATTAGGACACGTTCGCATTATCATGACATTTAGTTATTAGTTGCATTCATTCGTCATTTTAGGGTGAGTTCGCATTGCTTGAGGACAAGCAACGGGTTAAGTTTGGGGGTTTGATAGGTGGATTTTACGTCCACTATTTACCTTCTGTTTGGACTTAAAACGTTTACAAGTTCTCGAGTTTCGTTGCCATGTAATGTGTTTTTATGTAATTTGTGTAGGTTGTGTCGTCGAAGACATTATGGGCTAAAACAATGTTATGGTGGTGTGAAATTAATCTAAAGCCTGTGCAAGAAAATCAGAGCAAGGCAACAAGTCAAGTTGTTGAAGTTTGTAGTATCTCCAGGAGCTAGCAGGTGCAGCTGCGCAGCTCTAGGCGCTATAGCGCGCAAAAGAGAGTTTTCCAGGGATGTCCAGGCGCTCCTGCGCGAGTTGGGGCGCAGCTGCGCAAAGGCTGTGCAGTGTTGAGGCGCAAGGGCGCTTGCGGTAGGCGCTATAGCGCGCCAGGTGAAGTTTCCAGGAGTCTGTGCGCGCTCCTGCGCGATTTAGAGCGCAGCTGCGCGGTTTGGGGGCCTCAACAAGGCGCTAGGAGTTTTTGTGGTTTTGGCTGAAGTTTGTTGTTTTATTTCGGGTCAAGTTAATTTAGGCCCATGTATTTTAGGGCATCTATATATATATGATGCGAACCTAAAAACACGGTGACGGAGGGGCAGCTATTTTTATTTTTTTCCTATCAACAATTAGCTGGAACTTTTATTATTATTCGAAAAGAACAAGAGATCAAATTTGAGGGTTCTTCAAGCTAGTGACAAGCAAGGAGGCCTATTGATTCCATCTTTTGTATTTCTTCTCTACAATTTTCGGGATTTATTTTGTTTGCAATTTCTCTTCTATTATTTATTATTAATTGTCTGTAGATTCATGTTATCATTTGAACCCATGATGATGAGAAGTCCGATTATGGGCTAATCGTTATCATGGGGTTTTAATGGAGTTTTCCATGGATTCTAGTTATTAAATGTTTTTATGCCTTGGTGTGTGCTTGATATATGTTTAACCTAGTATGGGTGTGCTTATTCATTATGGGTGCGTCGCGAACATCCGTAATTGTTTGTTGAATCCTAGTGAATGCGAAAGTGGATCTAGGGTTTAGAACATACCATGCTAGCGTAGGTTTTTGCATGTGAAGAACATGTATTAATTTGTGGTGTAATTCTAACCGTCTTGCACCGACTATGTGATTATTTGGGTGCTTGTGTTTAATCCATTATGTTTTCAATCTCTATAGACATATAGGGACTAAGCATATTTGGTGACTACTTGACTTCTATCAATTGTGGATGATCAGTAGGATGATATATGTACAACGAAAGTTGGCGTGTATCAGTTTAGTGCGTCTAATCAGTTATCATCGCTTGCACATGCTAGGTTGAAAAGGCATAAGATTCTAGATGAAGTGGTTAATGAAATTGGAACCCCATGTTTTCTCTTACAGAAGTAATCTCGTTTGTTAATTCACTCTTAGTTGATAATTGTTGATTAGTTAAGTAATAAGCAAAAACTCAATTTGATAATTGGTCAAGCATTAAGAAGTAACCATACACTGTTGCATAGGTATTTAAATTGGCATTTACACCTAGTCTCTGCGGAACGAACTCTATTTATCACTTGCTATTTGTGATCGCGTATACTTGCGTGTTTACGAGTCAACAATAACCCGGATTTTTGGTAAAATTTAAAACTTTTCTTATTATGATTAAGTGCATCAGTGAATAGTGAATTTGGTGGATGAATAGTGATTTTGAGGGTTAAGAAAATTTTTCTTGCCACCTATGTACGAGACGTAGTGTGGATATTCTGAAGTCATATTAGTGATCTACGGAGTAAATAAGTGAATGCAAAGACGATCGGAATTCAGAAATTCCAAATTTTATTTTGGTGTAGTATTTGACCGGGCAGTGAATTATATATTATTATATTCAAGAGATGAGATATTAAAATTGAGGATTTGAGGATTTAATATTTTGGAATTTTATTATTTTATTAAAGTCGATTTAAGGATTCGATTGTTGGAATGAATAGTGAATAGTTACTATTCACTGCGAGAACCGCGTAGAGTTTTATTCGCCCTTTAGAAAAATATAGACATGGAAGTAACATGTAACAAGATTAATTCGAGGAATGCAACATTTGGATCATCCATGTGAAAGGAAAGCGAACCAGTAAAGCTACTTTACCTAAGCCAGTGCATGTTTGCCAAGTGTCAAAAGATGAGACAAGAAGGTGATGACTCACCCCCTTAACCAATAAATATCAGCACTTTTATTAAATTAAACAAGATAAGAAGAAAAAGAAAGGAAGAGAAACTCTCCCCCATTTTCCAGATTTTCTGCACAGCTTGAGCAAGGAGAAGAGAAAAATCCATAACTCCATTTCTATCCATCCTTAAATCACCAAATTTTAACCATAGCTTATCCACTCCATGGGAAACAGTTTTTAAAAATTTCATGGCCAACAAAGGAGAGTAGCCTAGTCAAATCGCTTCCCCAAGTCGGAGAACAGAAACTGTCCTGCTTTTCCAGTTTCGACCACTCACCTTAGAAAGCCAATAAGTCGAGCTTCAAGCATCCCCTGGTGATGAGGTAGGCCTAAAAAGAAAGCCCTTGAAGAGTAGAAGGTGTGGTAAAAAGTTGAGAACCAAACTCTTGTTTTTCGATTTTATATGGATTTTACAAAGTAACGATGAATAGTAACTTGTATTTTGTTTTGTTTTTGGATATTGAGTTTGTGGCTTCCAAAGGTTGTATTAAGCAAGGATCTAAGGTTACATAAGGAATATAGCAGCAAGCAAGCTTGGAGAAGGTATAAATCTTGAAACCCTTGGAGTATTATGGGGTTTATGGATGATTAATGGTGTTATGCATGTTTATAGCCTTAGTTGTTAAGATTGGGCTTTGATTTAAGTTATAATGAGTTATATGAACGGAAAGGCATTGCTTGGCCTCAGTTCTATGTTATATAAGATGTATGTGTTGTGTGGAATGATCGATATGCATTTTGGATGATTTGAAATTTGGGAATATCCGAGTTATAGCCGTCGTAATGCCCAAATTTGTACCTACTGATTGGTTCCCTGTTTTTCCTCTGTTAGAGCTCGACCCTTGAGTCCTACTGCCCATGATTGTGTATTTTATGTTATAAGCTTCGTAATGATATGTGGTTCGCCTAATTTGGCCGAACGGTTTAAGAGTTATGCTAGTTTTAGTAATCGTGGTTCGAGAAGTTTCATCGCAGAAATGTAACCACTTTGATGCTAAGTCAAAGACCTTTAAGAGTCGAATTAAAATGTGAAGCTTTGAGGAATAATGCTAGAGACAGTTAGGAAGGTTCACGAAAAAGATTCGTATTAAAAAGATTATTTTTCGATTTTATAAAAATGCGACAGCAGAGGTTGCGCAAGTGAAAACCACTAAGAACATGACTTAGAAACCAATGTTGTAAATGGTTAAGTATAACTTGTATTCGAGGATCGATTTCGGACTAAACCTACGACTTAAGTAATTGTCGATTAACATGGACTTAGTATGAGCCTATGACGAGCTAGTAATGCCTTGGTTGTGTTTCGTTTACGTGTTTAAGCATTGAGTACAAGTGGATTATCCAGGGGATTAATCGTATGTTTTCTTTGACTTTGTCTAGATTGTCTGGCATCGTCGCGAACCCCTATCACTTCTCGAGCATCAGGCAAGTTTACTAAACCTTACTCTATTATTCAGGGTAGGTATATTTTCCCATGTTCAATACTTGTGTATTCCCAATTTATATACCAAATCTTTGTTGCAAGTATTGTGGCAAGTTTTCTAAATCTATAATTTGAAGTATTGATTATATATTACTGCTTTTGCCATGTGTGGAGTTATACAGTTTTGCGATACATGTTATATATTGTATAAAATAGAGTTTGATTTTGGTTTATATACGAGCTTTGAGATAATGTACTTATGAACCGGTATACCTTGTAGCTCTATATATAAGAGCATATTCATTGTTTTCGACTCTAAATCGGGAGTCGGTATTTTGAGATATGTAGATAGCCGTGGAAACCCGGAGGGATTCCATCGGCAGAATACTATGTGTTTTGAGGAATGTTATTTGAGTATTATCTCGGTCGAGAAATACTATTTGAATACTATTTCAGTTATATATGCAAATGAGAAGTATACATGTGTTATTGCATACTTGTTTTCGAATTGCTATGTATAGCAATACTTGAAGTTGGGGCTTATAAGTTAGATATGGGATATCAGCTATAAGCCAGGGTTTTATATTTGCCCTAGGATAAGGGCGTGTGATTTTCTTGAAAGACCAGAAGTGATTATATTTTGTATATGATAAAGGTTATTTTCCGATAAAGATATCGGGTACGGTTATTCGAGGATTAATTATTTATTTAATGAATATTACTTTCGAATATTCATTTGAGGATTATTGACTTAAAGAATATTATTATATTCATTTGAGGATTATTGACTTAAAGAATATTATTTATATTCATTTGAGGATTATTGACTTAAAGAATATTATTTATATTCAATTGAGGATTATTGACTTAAAGAATATTATTTATATTCATTTGAGGATTATTGACTTAAAGGATATTATTTATATTCATTTGAGGATTACTGACTTTAAGAATATTATTGTGAATATTCATCTGAGGATTATTTAATGAATATTATTTTCGAATATTCATTTGAGACTTAATTATTTAATAAATATTATTTTCGAATATTCATTTGAGACTTAATTATTTAATGAATATTATTTTGAATATTCATTTGAGATTTATTAATTAATGAATATTATTTTAAATATTCATTTGAGGTTTACTTATTTGAGGAATATTATTTTAAATATTCATTTGAAGATTATTTATTTATTTAACGAATATTATATTTTTTGTAAATATTTTCTCAAGGCAATTTAGTTGCTGCAAGTTAAATATTTTGTTACCACCTCAACGCTCGAGGGGTAAATTCCTGGAACAAGTCGATATCCATTAACAAGCATCGCTTGGGAAATATTGGAGAATCTTCCTTTCCGACCTAGATATAACTACTGAGTGGAGTCGTATCAACAAGTATTACACTTGGGGAAAGGAGGACGATCTTTACGTTTCAGAGTCATGGATTTCATCTGAACTAGGAGCATGTGTAAGAGGTCGAGTCGCGCCGATCCATCACTTTATTGCCCCAAATGGGCCGGGAGATCCAGAAAGGCGGTAGACAATGTCAGGCTGTCGTGATTCTTCCATCTACATGTAGAAAACATATTTTTGTTGTACAACCTGCTACTGATCATAGTAAGGTTGGTACGACGGGCGCGGAGAAGGCTCCAGTATTGGTTCATCATCCATTTTGGATAATTCTGCAACATGTACTGAAAGGGACCACGGATGGCTCCGTTGGTACAGGTTTACCGATCATGTTGGCAGAGGGATTCTACAACATGTATTGAAAGGGACCAAGGATGACACCGTGGTACAGGTTTACCGGTCATGTTGGCAGGGGGTCGAAAAGTGTTCAAAATAAAGTTACAATGAATCCTTGCAACTTCATCTTTTATTTTATGAGTATGACTCTGATAAAACCTGATTAAGGATATATATGCCTAAGTGGATTTTGGGTTACGGAAATATTATATTAATTTTCCTCGTAACTTCCTCTTTTATATCATATGACTCTGTGGATACCTTACATAACATGAGTTATGGTAAGGGAGTTGTTTATACTGAATCATCTTATAACTTCTTTTAAGTTATGTGTTGATATTCTGCTTACATAGCAGATATTTTTGGAAGAGTTATATTGGTTTACTTTGAAACCTTATCTTTTATATTATACTAGAACTTTGTTCATAATATAGCAAAAGTTTGCAGAATATTATGGAAATGATATTTGAAATACAGCAATGGTACTATTTTTGGAATACATTCCGATAAGGAAATAATTTCAGTATCGAGATATTTTGACAAATTATTGTCTTATACCCGCTTTATTCTGGGTTGAGTTAAAGGCAGGATTATGCCATATTTTTATTACCTTGCTGAGCTATCGCTCACTCTTGCTATTGTTTTATATATATTATATAGCAGCGAAGCAGGATGCCAATGGGACGACACATACCCCGCAAGGCGTTTCCATAAACAGTTTCTAGCAGTGATCCCGAAGAATAGTACGAACCAATCGAATCAGGCTACGGCTTTTGGCATTCAACTTATGTATAGACATGAATGGTATTAGAGGACTGTAAGCATCAGAAGGCTAAGTTGGTAATGTAACAATACTTAGAAAGTTGTATCAGTAACAGATTCAAAAGGCATTTGGGTATTGTAATAAAAATTATTTATTCCGCAGTTGTTGTGTTGTTTCGTTTCTGAGACTCTAACCTGTGTGTGTGTGTGAGACATATATTGTGGGGTCATGAGCAGGTGAATTATGAATGGTGTGAGTAATACAGGTAAGGCAAGGAGTACATGGATTGTGACTACCCTAAATCCCTGACCCCGGATTTGGGACTGTTACAGAGATGGTATCAGAGCGTTAGGTTACAGTCCTCAGAAACGATAGGAGATCGAGCCTTACAATACCCGTAATAATGATAAGAGCATCTAGAGCTCAAATTGAGTTCGTAGTCGGGTTAGAGGACATGACCCTGACTGTTTAAGATGAAGCCCGAGAGGGGACTTCTTCTGGGAAACTGTACTTAGGACTTCGTGATTAGTCACCTCGAGTCGTATGAGTTATAGATTGATGGGATTCTGAGATACCAGACCCCGAGGCCTTCGAGTAGGCAATTGATGATGCGTTCCTTGAAATGGACGGAGACCCGATAAGGGAAGATCCAAAGGAGGATCTAGAGGAAGACCCCATAGTGGGTCAAGGAAAGAATCTTGTAGAGGACGTGTGGATTGATAAAGATGTAGTATGTTACTTGAGGTCGTACAATAGGACCGGACGAACCTTCAAGGGATAAATAAGTGACGAGACGAGAGTGTAAAGATCGTTCATGATTCATCAAGAGGTATGACAAAGAAAATGGAGTAGAGTCTCCAAAGCAGAAGAGGTAGAGGCAGTATAGCCAGTATCAGTGGATTGATTCGACTTTAACGAAACCTGTTACTCGTAGTCGATTATAGTTGCCCATAAGGAGGCGGTATACGTAAGAACCAAGGTGTTCGGATTTTCACGAACGATTAAGGGTACTTAGTTGCCTAAGAATAGTGAAAGGAATTGCTTTGGCTATGAGGTTTCAATCCCCACGACCAGCGATTCCACTGGAAATAGTGTTTATTACATCATTGAGGGATTTTATTATCTCAAGGAGAATTTTGGGTATATGTACCATGCAAATGTTATTGTAAGACAAGCACGCTAAGACGTAATCGAGAACGAGATTTACCACCCTCAGGAAACCAAGAAGGAATATTGGGTATAAGGATGATTGAAATAGAGACCGGATTTAAGCTTGTAGTTTCTAACGATCTTCCGAAGTACCGCCCAGTCGACATGTGGAATTGTCATTGCTACGGGCAACAACGGTATCGAAGTCTTCTTATAGAACAGAACGCTTACTTGGGATGTTTGCGCCTAGTCGAATAGAATTCCCTGCGATTGCAAAGGTCGATGGTTGAATCCTTAGCGACTATTATGAGTCGGCAATAACGTAAGTATCGAGCACCTTAGGGTGCGCATGGAGAAGAAAAGCTTTGGAATCGAACGATTATCCATTAGAGGAGCCGACGTAAAAGGCATCCGTAGAGACCTTGGTAATACCCTCCCCGTTTGCAAATTATGTGGGATACTTCCCCAATCTATGATCTATCTTGACCTCTCTCCAGGGAAGAATTCTGACAAAGGGTATATTCCCTCTTCGAAGTTGTTTTATAACACTTGTGCTAAACCATATTCAGTTTCACTTGTGCCAGAGGCTGTCACAATGCCTACTTTCAGGCTTTCGAAGCCCTGTCAAATAATGTTATTTAAGCTTTCACTTTTCTTCAAATAATGAATGACCCTATGGTGATACATCACCACTTATTTGTTGAATACCAGTATTTTTATGGCTATCCTTTTCTTGTAAATCGCACCTTTGGAATATGTTCAATTTTAATCCAAGGTATTCCTTTGAGAAATATTGTCGAAAGACGATAATCATTAAATTGATATCGAATTGCTTTCATACTTTTCAACTTCCACTGAGACGAACAACCCTATACTTATAGGGGCTACAAGGACTATCTGTCTGTGTGATAGAAGTCTGATGGGACACCATCACTTGTAAGTTGTGAAATACAAGAAGGCTAATTACCTTTAGTAATGTCTCATTTGAGGCACACAACGTTGAGTTCTTATGATCATGTTGATCTCTCGGTAAATTCTTCTACCTCCGATAAGGTTACCTTAAAACTCATAACCTTATGATCACAAGTGTGTGACTTTTTCCTTGATATTGGAGATGTCTTTTCAAGGCCCTATGATTTTTGTTATCCTCATTGAATTCTAAGGGGAGGCCAACCAGGTCAAATAAGTCAAAATTCGCTGATAGGAATTAGATTCGCAACGAAATCGCCTATGACAGGAGCGAATCCCGAAGACGAATAGAATGTTAGTGACATATTGATGAAATTGGTTTATTCTCTCAAGGATATTATGATAATAGAAAGCGTGTCAATCGATATATGTGAAAGGAATAGCGATGTGCCGTGAACTCCAGTGACAACGGTGTTAGATAGATGCCCTATAGTGGAATTGAGATTTTGGAGGAGTTGTTTACGAATGGACACTACCTCTGGGTTAGCAAGATAAGTACTGACGATGGAGTCAGAGGGAGCTGGTATTGTGACTTGGGAGAGGTGCAGCGTGTGTTGTTTTAGAGGAATAATTTTCGGAAATATATGGAGACCCGGATGAAAATGAAAGTTAAAGAGTTAAAACAAGAAACCATGACTGTGACCGAGTATGAGGTCAAGTTTTCTGAATTATTGAGGTTTGTTCCGGAGTTGTGAACACAGAAGAAAAGAAAGCCAGTAGGTTTCAACCAGGGCTACCTCCAACAAGCAGCCCACTGTCAGGACCTTTAAATAGCAGGTGCCCTTCTATACTGTTTAGACAGAGCTAATGTATCGTTGTATATCAAGAAGTTGCATGATAATTAAACCTTAAGGCCGAGCCACTAAGGGAATAATTACAAGTAGAAATAGCCATTCAAGGGATTTTCTCATAGGACTGGTACATCCAGGTTGTGAACTAGAAATATGAGGTCGACACTTTTGATAGACCTGATTCCTTTCAAGTTGGGAGAAGTTGATATTATAATAAGGATGGGTTGGTTGACACCCAATGGAGCCTATTGATTGCAAAGAAAAAGAGTAATAATTAAAGGATGGAGGCAGATTTAGAGATTCTTGAATATAGTTCAGACTAAGAAACTATTACGTCAGAAATACGAGGCTTAATTAGCTCTTATGGTTGACGCCAAGAAAGGAGATACCAAGTATACAAGGTTTTAATGAGCTACCAGATATCGATTTGGATGACATGAGAATGAATACCGAGTATTCAGAGTATAATGAAAATGAAAGAGTTAGCGACTCAATTACGAGAATGGCTGGGCAAGAATAGGATAAGACCCAGTGTACCACCGTGGAGAGCCCGGTGTTGTTGTAAGAAAGAAAGATGTTAACACAAGATTATGCATCGAACCTCGAGAGTTGTATGAGTTCGACATGGAGAATAGGCACCCTTGTAAATGATTGTTTGATCAGCGGAAGAACGCTGTGTATTTCCAAATTTATTCAAGAACTGGATATCACCAGTTGGAAGTTAAATCCGAAGATATACCCAAGACTACGATTCGTACTAGGAATAGACACTTCGAGTTTTCAGCGAGGTTATTTTGGGTTGACTAATGTGAAAGACGTGTGTCCTAAATCCAATCATGGATGATGAGTTAGGAGATACTTTGTTCAATCTTATTCAAGTTTGTTTAATTTAATAAAATGGTAATATATTTTATAACGGGCTTTATCTATTTAAAGTGTTTAAATTAGATGATCCATAGTTTAGAGTAAAGCTTTAATGGATTATGATGAGATCATTATAATGAGACCTTAAAGATGATAACTCTAAACTTAAATAGTTCCTGGTCGTAGGATAATTAATTGGTAGTTAATTAATCCGCAAAGATCGGTACATACTATGCTTGCTTCACTATGAAGGATGTCTGTTCTCATAGGCATTTGTGTGGTGACACTATAGCTAGTATGTAGGTGCTTATTAGGAATAAGTTCACTGAACATGACTCGATCAGTTGAACAACTAATGGAGTTCACTCATGTGTCAGTAGTTGTTCATATAGTGATGGTTGTACAAGTGTCCTTTGAATTGAGATCATCATAGTCATCTTGTGTACACTGAACTATACTTTGGTTTAGTTCTTAGTCTCGAGGGACAATAATTAGTGCTCTTCTGGGTATAGGAATTTGTGCACGAAGATAGTGAATGATCAATAAAGGATCTGTCCCTTCCAGTGAAGGAAGAGAATGTCCTATGTTATTCCATTTTGCTAGTTCAGGAATCTCTGGCCAGAGTGAATGAAATTAGAAAGAAGTTTCTAATTTGCATTAATCGGAACTAGGCATAGTGAATAGGAAAACATATGATTAAATTAAATAGGCTTGACACGAGATCCATGCCTTGTATTTAATCGGGACATTGTAGGGAAGAAGGAATTGATTGTACGGTAACTAGTCACTAAACAGGTTCTTGGTATTCTAAGCAGTGAATTCATATTATCCGGATAGTCGCGATATGTTGAGAAGCATCACTCACGATGTAGAATAAATATAATTAATCAGTTAATTATATTTAATGAATTATTAGAATTCGTATAAATAATAAATAAAAAGTTTATTATTATTTATTTCTACTACCGGCTTAATATTGAACCTACAGGGTCACACCATAAAAGATTAATTTATTGATGAAGGTATTTTGAGAGAGCAAGTTATTTTGTAAATAGTTTAGAAAAGGAAATAATGATTAAAATAGTTTTAATTATTATTAAAGCATTTTATAAGATAAAATGTGGGGTTAATATATATATATAAAGATATATTAAAAACCCTAGGAGAGCCCTATAAATAGAATGACATAGTTCATTCTAAATGACTTGAGTTTTTGTGAAAACCTAGTTGCCACCCTCTTCTTCTTCATCTCTCTCTCTCTCTCAAAAGAAGAAAAACTCCATTTTTATAAAACCTTAGTTTTATAAAAAGCTTCATCGAAGGATTATTCTTGGTGGATACCGGTAGAGTGCTTCACACTCTGAGGAGCAACTGCTAGAATCCATTTTATAAAGCTTCGATTTTCAAGGTATGGTTACGATTCCTCCGCTCTTTCATTTTATATTTTTTTCTATATGTGCGATACATGGTTTTTACGGAATAATTGTTATATCACGCTTCCGCTCATCCGTAAATTCCTTCAATGGCATCAGAGGCAGGTTATGCATATAGAGATTCATATAAATATTTTCAGATTGTTTTATGCACGTATGGATTTATTATGATTTTTGCAAGTATATTTAGATTTAATTATGAATTAATTCGAAATATGATTTGCATGAGATTTTGACCATTGATCTGGGTTCTACAAGTGTTGTGGATCATCTAGGTATTTTTTTTCATAATTTTGTGATGTGTAGATTATTTGTTTTGAATTATTTTAAAATTGTTTTAATTAAAATTCATAAAATAATTATGCATGTTGAAATATATGAATTAAAATTTGCACAAGGACCCCATAGATACTGGGTTATTTTTGCTTTTGTTTGATTTCAGAAATCATATTATTTTGATTTTTTTATTAATTTATTAATAAATTGTTAATTAATTTATTAATATTAAAATAAAATAATAATAACAATAAAGGGCATTAATGGCTAGAGGAGTTTTTTTTTTTTAAGTGTTATAAATGCTAAGTTAGTGTTTTAATGCTAAAGGAGTTACAAGCATTAAATAAAATAGCATAGAATTGTTGTAACTTACTTAGCATTAAATAAAAAAAAAAAATTGCTGGGAAGGGCCTGTAACGCATGCCGGGAATGCGTTACAGGTCCTGTAACGCGTGAGCGTCATGCGTTACACATTTAATAGCTTTTAATTGTTGTAACGCATGAGCGTCATGCGTTACAGCCCCTCTGTCCACATCATTAGTATACTTAATCCTGAGGTATATTTATGACATAAGTCTGAATAGTTCTAACCTAAATGAAATGACACCTACATAACTCCTCAAACAGACACATCAACTAATCATTACAAACAATCTTTCAAACAGTCACATACAAACTTATTAACACAGCCAACATACTACTATAAAATTATCACTTTATATTTTGTAAAATTTACATACTAACATTTAAACTGAATAACTTTCTATTTTAAATAGATTCTACTAATTTTTTAAGATAAATGAAACAAAATAAACTAATGTTATCAATTAAATATATCTTAAACGTTTTGTATTTATGTCAACTTTGTGCTAAACCGTAATATAAATTAAAACAGTATATTATTTAATAGTTTGTTGCCCTTAAATTACAATTTTTTTATATTAAAAAGTTTATGTATAAATATCTTAATTAAACACCAACTACTACATTATATTTTGAAAAGTCAAATGTCAAACATTTGCAGTAACTCAGTAACTATTACGTAACAATTTTGTGTACAAAATTAATTTTTATACTTTTAACAATTCTTATTATAATTTTTTCTGAACAGAATTAAATGAAACTATTATATAGGACAAACTAAACTTAATATACTATTGTATTATAATAAAGTTGTAAATTATATTATATTTTTACACTAATCTAAAATTTCAACATCATCTTTTGTAATCCCAAGAAATAAAATACTATTGCAATAAATTACAAAATAAAATATAAATGTTATACTTTGAGATATAATATTTCACTTTTAATAGTTATCATATCGTTAAAATTGTTACACATATAAAACTTTAAACTAAATTTAAGCATACTGCTTTAATTTACTAATCTAAATTATAAAAAAATTATCACTTTATATTTTGTAAAATTTACATACTAACATTTAAACTTAATAACTTTCTATTTTAAATAGATTCTACTAATTTTTTTAAGACAAATGAAACAAAATAAACTAATGTTATCAATTAAATATATCTTAAACTTTTTGTATTTATGTCAACTTTGTGCTAAATCGTAATATAAATTAAAACAGTATATTATTTAATAGTTTGTTGCCCTTAAATTATAATTTTTTATATTAAAAAGTTTATGTATAAATATCTTAATTAAACAACAACTACTACATTATATTTTGAAAAGTCAAATGTTAACTTAACAATTTTGTGTACAAAATTAATTTTTATACTTTTAACAATATTATAATTTTTTCTGAAAAGAATTAAATGAAACTATTATATAGGACCAACTAAACTTAATATACTAATGTATTATAATAAAGTTGTAAATTATATTATATTTTTACACTAATCTAAAATTTCAACATCATCTTTTGTAATCACAAGAAATAAAACACTATTGCAATAAAGTACAAAATAAAATATAAATGTTATACTTTGAGATATAATATTTCACTTTTAATAGTTATCATATCGTTAAAATTGTTACACATATAAAACTTTAAACTAAATTTAAGCATACTACTTTAATTTACTAATCTAAATTATACTAATACAATTTCATAATTTCATGGTTCCGGTTTTGTCTATGACATCAAAATAGTTCTAACCTAAATAAAAAGACACTAGATATATACACCAACTAATCATTACAAACAACCCTTCAAACAACCCAAGCTATTAATAAAACAACATGCCGATAAAATATTTAACACTCCCAAGCTATTAATAAAACAACATGCCGATAAAATATTTAACACTTGATATGAATACACTTTTAAAATTTAAAATACAAAGTTTTATTTAAAACAATTATTTTTCTCAATTATCAACACTTTACATAAGTTTCCAAGTATTTAACACCTTCTCACTTCATAAATTATAACTTTTTAATATGCATTATTCCACCTTTTAAAGTGAGTTTTTAATAATTATCATTATCAATTAAATATATCTTAGTATTTATGTCAACTTTGTGTTAAACCGTAATATAAATTAAAACAGTATATTATTTAATAGTTTGTTGCCCTTAAATTACAATTTTTTTATATTAAAAAGTTTATGTATAAATATCTTAATTAAAAACCAACTACTACATTATATTTTAAAAAGTCAAATGTCAAAATCTGCAGTAACTCAGTAACTATTTTGAAAAGTCAAATGTAAAAGTATAAAAATTAATTTTGTGTACAAAATTAATTTTTATACTTTTAACAATTCTTATTATAATTTTTTCTGAAAAGAATTAAATGAAACTATTATATAGGACCAACTAAACTTAATATACTATTGTATTATAATAAAGGTGTAAATTATATTATATTTTTACACTAATCTAAAATTTCAACATCATCTTTTGTAATAACAAGAAATAAAACACTATTGCAATAAAGTAAAAAATAAAATATAAATATTATACTTTGAGATATAATATTTCACTTTTAATAATTATCATATCGTTAAAATTGTTACACATATAAAACTTTAAACTAAATTTAAGCATACTACTTTAATTTACTAATCTAAATTATAACTTTGTATATAAGGTTGGTAAAGCTAATACAATTTCATAATTTTCATGGTTCCCGTTTTATCTATTTATAACATCAAAATAGTTCTAACATAAACAAAAGGACACCTACATGTATACACCAACTAATCATTACAAACAACCCAAGCTATTAATAACTCAACACATTTTGCCAATAAAATATTTAACAAGAATACATTTTTAAAATTTAAAATGCAAAGTTTCATTTAAAACAATTATTAGCTTACTACAATTATTTTTCTCAATTATCAACACTTAACATAAGCTTCCACCTTTTAGTGTGAGTTTTTAATAATTATCATTAACTATTTTTTTTTCTAAACTAAATCTAAATAATACAAAATTCACTTTTACTACTATAAGATTAACAATTTAGATTTTGTAAAATTTATATAGTAACATCTTAAACTTAAAAACTTTCTATTTTAAATGGATTCTACTAATTTTTTAAGACAAAAGAAACAAAATAAACTAATATTATCAATTAAATATATCTTATATTTTTTGTATTTATGTACTCTTTTTGAAAGATTGGGTTTATATATTTACTCGAAAAAAAGTTCATAAACAACTTTGTGCTAAAGCGTAATATAAATTAAAATAGTATATTATTTAATAGTTTGTTGCCCTTAAATTACAGTTTTTTATATGAAAATGTTTATGTATAAATATCTTAAACACCAACTAATACATCATATTTTGAAAAGTCTAATTACAAACATATGCAAGTAACTGTTAAATAACAATTTTGTGTAGAGAATTAATTTTATAATTTTAACAATTCTTATTATAATTTTTTCTGAAAAAAATTACTCAAAACAAAAATATTATATAAGACCAACTAAACTTAATATACTATTGTATTATAATAAAATGTAAATTATATTATATTTTTACACTAATCTAAATTTTAAAAATCTTCTTTTGTAATCACAAGAAATAAAATATTATTACAATAAGTAAAAAAAATAAAATATAAATGTTATACTTTGAGATATAAAATTTCACTTTTAATATTTATATTTCAAATTGTTACACACATTAAACCTTAAACTAAATTAAAGCATACAACTTTAATTCACTAATCTAAATTATAACTTTGTATATAAAGTTGGTAAAGCTAATACACTTTCATGGTTCCAAAATCCGGGCGAAGCCGGGGCAAACAAGTACTAGTTAAATTTGATTTTTTGGGAGTTTGGTAACTCCGTTTTGGGCGTGCAATATACCGTTGGATTCGTTTTTCCGAGACGGATCTAATGGAGTGGTCAAATATTTTTTATATAAAAGTTTGGAACTGTTTATATTCCCGGATGTGTTTTAAAGCATGTATTAATTGTTTTAATTGCTTTTAAATACTATAATAAATCCATACATCATTATATCATTGTATGACATGATATTACTTGCATGCTTACTTGTTTATTTATTTTTATATATGAGATATATGCCTATATTTACCATGCGATGATAGATTTAGGTGAACTTAAATCAAAATAAGGCGTGCTCTAGAAAATCTAGAATATGAATCGTTTCTTGCCTTAACAATAATATTATGAGTACAACCATGAGATTCTTATGTTTATGAAACATAGAGTGAAATACTCTTTTGATGTTGAAAATGAAAATTTCTATCTAGGCCGTTGGGTTTTAAGCGGGACCGTTGTGACCCCTCCAACACACTGGGAATTTTTCATTTAAATATCATAATTGTATTTTGTTCAAGAAAAAGAGAATCTCCTAGTAATATGATTATGGTTGCAACATAATATAATCCCTCTTAATTAAAATTTATATCAAGTAGTAAATGGCCAATGGCACAACGGGCTTGTGTCGGTCATAGCCTTCCAATATAATAGCAAGTAGAGTTCTTATATTGAGACATTGTCGTTTCGTGCTACAGCCGAGGGCTTTGTTTTGAGATTAAGATATGCTTGTCTATCACATGAGATGTGTATGATAAATTAGGTTTCAATTGTCGTTACGTGCTACAGCCGTGGGCTTTTGGAATTCTAATTTAATTATGCAAGATGTTGGGTTTGACTTGACTTAGAATATTGAGTGAGTCGTGCCACAGCCGAGACTCAATGATTCAAGAGGCTAAAAGATAATAAGGAATAACATGAGATGTAGTTGACAAGAGTTGTCTTCCTATAGAACATCACATTGCGTTTCGTGCCACAGCCGAGGTGATGTGATGGAAAATAGGATCCTTATTCTCACTAACATTATGAATGTTTAGTTATGCATATAGAGGGTTGTATAACTTAAATAAAACAGTGGGAGCCACCAATGAATAAAGACCCGATTCATATGGTGTTGTAAGAATAAAATTGAATATTTACTTAGTAGTTATGTGTATTCACTAATAGAATTATATATATACTATAATTTCTGCACTATCACACATCGTAGTAGAATAACACGTTGACTTATCCCGAATATGCTGATGAACTTTGAAACTTGAGAAATGTTCTCAAGAATGAAAAGTTAGACGAAATGTTTAACTCGTTAATACAAAGTGTCTTATTTGTGATGCACATGGAGATGTGTATGAGACCAAGTGCAAGAGGTCTAATAATGCAAATGTTGCAAAGTAAACCAAACTGATGTCTATGAGCTTGAGACTGTGCAAACAGTATGAGCACAAGGACATTCAGGGCTACCTTGTTGCTTCTATAAGAGTTGTAGAATGTGATAAATAAGACGATTCAATATAGGATATCGAATGAGCTATTCCATAATAGTTATGCTGAGGGTTGATCTATGAATAATCATAGACTCAAGACAATCAATTTGATTGATCGTCTAGGGTAGGTTGATTTTGTCATAGATGGAAGCTAAGTCGAGATATGATCTTGAATTAGCTTCCGAATACGAACTCGCAAATTTGTTGTGAACTCTTACATGAAAAGGTTGGATATCAGATTATCTGAAATCTACTTCATGTTAAAGATTATTGAGACGTATTTCCTTCTTAGAGAGCTTTGTTCTTCAGACTGGTAACGGTTCTTGAATCAAGTAGTGGGAGATGAACCATACCATCAAGAAGAAGTTTGTTAGTGAGTGATAACATAATTAGTCAAAGGCTAAGTTTGACTCCAAAAGCAAAAGAGTTTGTTGCCACCTATCAAAGGTGGGTTATTGGAAGATCAACTACAAGAGTTGTCTTGTAGAGTTGAAGAATTAGAGAAGTTTAGTGGGACTGAAAATTCTCATTTTGAAATAGGGACTATGGAATAGAGGTAATGGAAATCCAAAGAACTATAGGCTTGTTTGTACGAGTGAGAAGAGTATTCGCTTGTTGCATGGTGATGGGTTACAAGAACCATATGATTATTGAATCACATTATGCATGCGAAACTCGTCTCACTAGAAAGACCACTATATCTCTATTTTCTTGAAATAGAGAGATAATGAGCAACAAAAGTGTTAAAATTAGTACACATAATTGTATGTGCACCAGTGACAACACATGCCAGAAAAGGATTCACACGCTTCATTAGAATTCACGGATATGATCCAGATTCAGATATATGTATTTGGTACAATACAAATTCGAATCTTTTGGAGTGTTTCAAAATGAATAATAATGAAATACAAAACAAAACAACAAGTGTTGGGACTCTTTGATAAGATCAAAAAGATATACACTTGAGTGAGTGTTTTGAGGTTATCTCAAATCTTAAGTTTAAAGCTTCACGTTGGACAGATCCTGAGATTCTACAGGTAGATGGAATGTACGAAGGAGCGAACGAACTTTGTTAGACATCGTTCGGTTCATGTTAAGCTGAATTGATCTTCTAATATATGTTTAGAGTTGAATTTTATAAATATCAGTATATCTGCTGAATATAGTATCTTCTTAATCTGTTCCTAAGTTGTCATATGAGATATGTAGTGCAAGGAACACAAGTCTTAAACTTGTTAAGATTTGGGATGTCTAGCTTATGTTAAAATGTTTAATTTGATAAGCTAGATGGTAGATCCAAAATGTAAGTTTGTGAGATATCCTAATGATAGTCAAGGATGTTGGTTGCATATTCTACTGAATATAGTGTGTATGACATACTGCCTACTTAGAGGAATTGTTCATTCTAGAAGGGTTCAGTGGGAGGAAGGTTGAACTTAACTAAGTTCAAACACCACAAATTACAAAGGTTCTATAGGAAGAACAATTTCAGACAGGATAACTTTTTGTAGGTTAGCTTAAGTATAGGTCTTGATATTTTATCACCAACCTGAGAGGTTGACTGCCTTGTCATTAAGAATGACAATGAGGTGTCAATTATATGATATAACCTTATGACCTATACTAAAGCTATGAGTTATGACTCGGAGAAATGGCATAGTACCATGAAATCCGATATAGATTCCATGTACATAAACCAAGTACGGACTATGGTTGAGGACCTAAAAGTGTCATAACCGGAAGGGTACAAGTGAGTCTATAAAAGGGGGATTGGAGTGATTGGTTGGGTAAAGACCTATAAGTCCTTGCTTATTGTGAAAGGATTCAATCAAAGCAAAGAGATTGACTTTGATGAAAAAATTTCACATGAAGTATTGCTCAAGTCTATTCGGATTTCGTTTGCGTTTGCGGCTAGTAATGACTATAATATCTAATAATGGTCGAACGGTCGACCCTCCTCGATAGGAAAATTGAAGAGATGTGTAGTTGACACAATTAGAGGGATTTATTGCTATGAGTAGCAAATCTATGGTCTAATAGCCACGACAATCCATTTATGAATTGAAGCGAGCTTCTCAATGATCGAACATATGTTTTGATGAGACAATCAAATAGTTTGATTTTATCAAAGACAATGATGGATCATGGATCTACAAGAAGGTTAGTGGGAGCGTGATGACATTCCTAATAATGTATGTGACATACTTATGATAAGGAATGATGTATCGATGCTAAAATTAGTCAAAGTGTGGTTATCTAACATATTCTCTATAAAGGACTTGGGAATGGCTTCCTATGATATATGAATGAGAATTTATAGGATAAACCAAGTGTTGGGCTAAACCCAAAGTGTGTACATCATTTATATGCTAAGATGTTCAGCATAAATAACTCCAAGAAGTTACTTGAATTGTCAAGTCACGGAGTTACTTTCTCCAAGATAGTGTCTTTCTACGACATCTGAGGAGAAATGACGTATGAGTAAGATTTATTATGCTTCGGCAAATGTATCTATCAAAATACCGGATGTACCATACAAGACTTGATGATCGCTAACTCGCTAGGCGAGCACTAGTCTAGTCCTTGAGAAGCACGATAGTAAGCTGGAAGAACGTCCTTAAATACTTTCGAAGAATTGAGGACATCTTTCTTGACTATGGTGGGTCCAAAATGAAAATCGAGTGTTATAAACACTATGATTTTCTTAGGACAAATGTGATAGAAAATCCATGTCAAAATAAGTGTTAATTCTGAATGGATGAGCGGTTTGTTGGAAGAATTCCAAGCAGCTTAAGATAACTGATTCCGTAGTGGAAGCACTATATGTATATAGCTATAAGTGAAGCTGCAAAGGAGGTTCTTTGGATAGCGAAACCTGTTTTCGCGGGTTAGACATGGTTCCTAGAATAGGATTTATATTGTTGTATCGGTACAACATATGGTAGTAGCGCAGGCTATGGAACCTAGGTTTAATCAGGGATTCAAGATCCAAGTTGCGGCACTTTCATATGATATATGAGATCGTTGAAAGTAGAGATGTTTAAGTCAATATTGACTTGACACCCATAGCAACATAATAAAGACCATTTACTAAACCGTTATTTGAAAATCGCTTTGTTCTCTATTAGGAGAAGTGGTATATGAGATACCAAGGTGATTGGTTTTAGTACAAGTGGGAGTTTGAAAGACGTGTGTCCTAAATCCAATCATGGATGATGAGTTAGGAGATACTTTGTTCAATCTTATTCAAGTTTGTTTAATTTAATAAAATGGTAATATATTTTATAACGGGCTTTATCTATTTAAAGTGTTTAAATTAGATGATCCATAGTTTAGAGTAAATCTTTAATGGATTATGATGAGATCATTATAATGAAACCTTAAAGATGATAAATCTAAACTTAAATAGTTCCTGGTCGTAGGATAATTAATTGGTAGTTAATTAATCCGCAAAGATCGGTACATACTATGCTTGCTTCACTATGAAGGATGTCTGTTCTCATAGGCATTTGTGTGGTGACACTATAGCTAGTATGTAGGTGCTTATTAGGAATAAGTTCACTGAACATGACTCGATCAGTTGAACAACTAATGGAGTTCACTCATGTGTCAGTAGTTGTTCATATAGTGATGGTTGTACAAGTGTCCTTTGACTTGAGATCATCATAGTCATCTTGTGTACACTGAACTATACTTTGGTTTAGCTCTTAGTCTCGAGGGACAATAATTAGTGCTCTTCTGGGTATAGGAATTTGTGCACGAAGATAGTGAATGATCAATAAAGGATCTGCCCCTTCCAGTGAAGGAAGAGAATGTCCTATGTTATTCCATTTTGCTAGTTCATGAATCTCTGGCCAGAGTGAATGAAATTAGAAAGAAGTTTCTAATTTGCATTAATCGGAACTAGGCATAGTGAATAGGAAAACATATGATTAAATTAAATAGGCTTGACACGAGATCCATGCCTTGTATTTAATCGGGACATTGTAGGGAAGAAGGAATTGATTGTACGGTAACTAGTCACTAAACAGGTTCTTGGTATTCTAAGCAGTGAATTCATATTATCCGGATAGTCGCGATATGTTGAGAAGCATCACTCGCGATGTAGAATAAATATAATTAATCAGTTAATTATATTTAATGAATTATTAGAATTCGTATAAATAATAAATAAAAAGTTTATTATTATTTATTTCTACTACCGGCTTAATATTGAACCTACAGGGTCACACCATAAAAGATTAATTTATTGATGAAGGTATTTTGAGAGAGCAAGTTATTTTCTAAATAGTTTAGAAAAGGAAATAATGATTAAAATAGTTTTAATTATTATTAAAGCATTTTATAAGATAAAATGTGGGGTTAATATATATATATATATATATATATTAAAAAACCCTAGGAGAGCCCTATAAATAGAATGAGATAGTTCATTCTAAATGACTTGAGTTTTTGTGAAAACCTAGTTGCCACCCTCTTCTTCTTCATCTCTCTCTCTCTCTCTCTCTCAAAAGAAGAAAAACTCCATTTTTATAAAACCTTAGTTTTATAAAAAGCTTCATCGAAGGATTATTCTTGGTGGATACCGGTAGAGTGCTTCACACTCTGAGGAGCAACTGCTAGAATCCATTTTATAAAGCTTCGATTTTCAAGGTATGGTTACGATTCCTCCGCTCTTTCATTTTATATTTTTTTCTATATGTGCGATACATGGTTTTTACGGAATAATTGTTATGTCACGCTTCCGCTCATCCGTAAATTCCTTCATAATGCACCCACAAATTTTTATGGAATGTAATGAAGTGGCTTTGAGTTATCCGTGATAGTAGATAACATGAGATGGAGAAATGGCTAGAATTGACCTAGGATTATGACTGTAAGATACACTACCATCCGGAGAAGGCCAATGTGGTGGCCGATACCCTTAATTAAAATAAGATAGAGATGGATTCCGAATGATCGGGAATTAAAGGATGAGATTTTACACAAAACCCAAGTTAGTCCAACAAACTAGAAAGACAAAAGATTTCACCAACAAGCGGCTAGTGACAACCAAGACAGACAGAGAAAGTATGCGGACTAAGCCCGCGAGTATAGAGATAGTACTGCTATTGATAAGCTAAATGGCATGTTGAGGGATGACAAGCAAGTTTATGTTGGTGTATTTCTGTACAAACAAGATGGGGAATATGAGGTTAGAGATTCGTGATGCTAAAAGATATCCATGGAAAGAATTAATGAGATTTGGAAAGAAAGGGAAGTGTGCCTGAGATTCATTGGGCCATCTGAGATTTTAAAACGCGTCAGGAAGGTGGCCTACGAGCCAGCCTTACCCCCCCCCCCCAAACTTGTAGAATGGTCATAACGGGGTTCATGTGTCAATTCTACGTCAGTATACTATAGATGCCCGGCATACGTAGAGTACGAGCAGGTAGGTATACAACCTGGTCTGACTTACAAAGAACAACCTGTGGAAATCACGGATAGAAAAGAGCAAGTGCTAAGTGACGAGGTTGACAAGCTAGTGTGAGGTTTGTGAAAAATCAAGAGGTGGAAGAATCCACCTGGGAGTTAGAAAGTGCAATGGAAGAGAAGTAACCCAGTTACTCCTAAGTTGATTCCGGGACGGAATCCTTTTAAGGAGGGGAGACTGTAATAACCCGGATTTTTGGTAAAATTTAAAACTTTTCTTATTATGATTAAGTGCATCAGTGAATAGTGAATTTGGTGGATGAATAGTGATTTTGAGGGTTAAGAAAATTTTTCTTGCCACCTATGTACGAGACGTAGTGTGGATATTCCGAAGTCATATTAGTGATCTACGGAGTAAATAAGTGAATGCAAAGACGATCGGAATTCAGAAATTCCAAATTTTATTTTGGTGTAGTATTTGACCGGGCAGCGAATTATATATTATTATATTCAAGAGATGAGATATTAAAATTGAGGATTTGAGGATTTAATATTTTGGAATTTTATTATTTTATTAAAGTCGATTTAAGGATTCAATTGTTGGAATGAATAGTGAATAGTTACTATTCACTGCGAGAACCGCGTAGAGTTTTATTCGCCCTTTAGAAAAATATTTCGAATCATTTCAAGAGGGACAAGACAACATTTACAGGATTAAATATAGACATGGAAGTAACATGTAACAAGATTAATTCGAGGAATGCAACATTTGGATCATCCATGTGAAAGGAAAGCGAACCAGTAAAGCTACTTTACCTAAGCCAGTGCATGTTTGCCAAGTGTCAAAAGATGAGACAAGAAGGTGATGACTCACCCCCTTAACCAATAAATATCAGCACTTTTATTAAATTAAACAAGATAAGAAGAAAAAGAAAGGAAGAGAAACTCTCCCCCATTTTCCAGATTTTCTGCACAGCTTGAGTAAGGAGAAGAGAAAAATCCATAACTCCATTTCTATCCATCCTTAAATCACCAAATGTTAACCATAGCTTCTCCACTCCATGGTCAACATTTGTGCAAAATTTCATGGCCAACAAAGGAGAGTAGCCTAGTCAAATCGCTTCCCCAAGTCGGAGAACAGAAACTGTCCTGCTTTTCCAGTTTCGACCACTCACCTTAGAAAGCCAATAAGTCGAGCTTCAAGCATCCCCTGGTGATGAGGTAGGACTAAACAGAAAGCCCTTGAAGAGTAGAAGGTGTGGTAAAAAGTTGAGAACCAAACTCTTGTTTTTCGATTTTATATGGATTTTACAAAGTAACGATGAATAGTAACTTGTATTTTGTTTTGTTTTTGGATATTGAGTTTGTGGCTTCCAAAGGTTGTATTAAGCAAGGATCTAAGGTTACATAAGGAATATAGCAGCAAGCAAGCTTGGAGAAGGTATAAATCTTGAAACCCTTGGAGTATTATGGGGTTTATGGATGATTAATGGTGTTATGCATGTTTATAGCCTTAGTTGTTAAGATTGGGCTTTGATTTAAGTTATAATGAGTTATATGAACGGAAAGGCATTGCTTGGCCTCAGTTCTATGTTATATAAGATGTATGTGTTGTGTGGAATGATCAATATGCATTTTGGATGATTTGAAATTTGGGAATATCCGAGTTATAGCCGTCGTAATGCCCAAATTTGTACCTACTGATTGGTTCCCTGTTTTTCCTCTGTCAGAGCTCGACCCTTGAGTCCTACTGCCCATGATTGTGTATTTTATGTTATAAGCTTCGTAATGATATGTGGTTCGCCTAATTTGGCCGAACGGTTTAAGAGTTATGCTAGTTTTAGTAATCGTGGTTCGAGAAGTTTCATCGCAGAAATGTAACCACTTTGATGCTAAGTCAAAGACCTTTAAGAGTCGAATTAAAATGTGAAGCTTTGAGGAATAATGCTAGAGACAGTTAGGAAGGTTCACGAAAAAGATTCGTATTAAAAAGATTATTTTTCGATTTTATAAAAATGCGACAGCAGAGGTTGCGCAAGTGAAAACCACTAAGAACATGACTTAGAAACCAATGTTGTAAATGGTTAAGTATAACTTGTATTCGAGGATCGATTTCGGACTAAACCTACGACTTAAGTAATTGTCGATTAACATGGACTTAGTATGAGCCTATGACGAGCTAGTAATGCCTTGGTTGTGTTTCGTTTACGTGTTTAAGCATTGAGTACAAGTGGATTATCCAGGGGATTAATCGTATGTTTTCTTTGACTTTGTCTAGATTGTCTGGCATCGTCGCGAACCCCTATCACTTCTCGAGCATCAGGCAAGTTTACTAAACCTTACTCTATTATTCAGGGTAGGTATATTTTCCCATGTTCAATACTTGTGTATTCCCAATTTATATACCAAATCTTTGTTGCAAGTATTGTGGCAAGTTTTCTAAATCTATACTTTGAAGTATTGATTATATATTACTGCTTTTGCCATGTGTGGAGTTATACAGTTTTGCGATACATGTTATATATTGTATAAAATAGAGTTTGATTTTGGTTTATATACGAGCTTTGAGATAATGTACTTATGAACCGGTATACCTTGTAGCTCTATATATAAGAGCATATTCATTGTTTTCGACTCTAAATCGGGAGTCGGTATTTTGAGATATGTAGATAGCCATGGAAACCCGGAGGGATTCCATCGGCAGAATACTATGTGTTTTGAGGAATGTTATTTGAGTATTATCTCGGTCGAGAAATACTATTTGAATACTATTTCAGTTATATATATATGCAAATGAGAAGTATACATGTGTTATTGCATACTTGTTTTCGAATTGCTATGTATAGCAATACTTGAAGTTGGGGCTTATAAGTTAGATATGGGATATCAGCTATAAGCCAGGGTTTTATATTTGCCCTAGGATAATGGCGTGTGATTTTCTTGAAAGATCAGAAGTGATTATATTTTGTATATGATAAAGGTTATTTTCCAATAAAGATATCGGGTACGGTTATTCGAGGATTAATTATTTATTTAATGAATATTACTTTCGAATATTCATTTGAGGATTATTGACTTAAAGAATACTATTATATTCATTTGAGGATTATTGACTTAAAGAATATTATTTATATTCATTTGAGGATTATTGACTTAAAGAATATTATTTATATTCAATTGAGGATTATTGACTTCAAGAATATTATTTATATTCATTTGAGGATTATTGACTTAAAGGATATTATTTATATTCATTTGAGGATTACTGACTTTAAGAATATTATTGTGAATATTCATCTGAGGATTATTTAATGAATATTATTTTCGAATATTCATTTGAGACTTAATTATTTAATGAATATTATTTTCGAATATTCATTTGAGACTTAATTATTTAATGAATATTATTTTCGAATATTCATTTGAGACTTAATTATTTAATGAATATTATTTTGAATATTCATTTGAGATTTATTAATTAATGAATATTATTTTAAATATTCATTTGAGGTTTACTTATTTGAGGAATATTATTTTAAATATTCATTTGAAGATTATTTATTTATTTAACGAATATTATATTTTTTGTAAATATTTTCTCAAGGCAATTTAGTTGCTGCAAGTTAAATATTTTGTTACCACCTCAACGCTCGAGGGGTAAATTCCTGGAACAAGTCGATATCCATTAACAAGCATCGCTTGGGAAATATTGGAGAATCTTCCTTTCCAACCTAGATATAACTACTGAGTGGAGTCGTATCAACAAGTATTACACTTGGGGAAAGGAGGACGATCTTTACGTTTCAGAGTCATGGATTTCATCTGAACTAGGAGCATGTGTAAGAGGTCGAGTCGCGCCGATCCATCACTTTATTGCCCCAAATGGGCCGGGAGATCCAGAAAGGCGGTAGACAATGTCAGGCTGTCGTGATTCTTCCATCTACATGTAGAAAACATATTTTTGTTGTACGACCTGCTACTGATCATAGTAAGGTTGGTACGACGGGCGCGGAGAAGGCTCCAGTATTGGTTCATCATCCATTTTGGATAATTCTGCAACATGTACTGAAAGGGACCACGGATGGCTCCGTTGGTACAGGTTTACCGATCATGTTGGCAGAGGGATTCTGCAACATGTATTGAAAGGGACCAAGGATGACACTGTGATACAGGTTTACCGGTCATGTTGGCAGGGGGTCGAAAAGTGTTCAAAATAAAGTTACAATGAATCCTTGCAACTTCATCTTTTATTTTATGAGTATGACTCTGATAAAACTTGATTAAGGATATATATGCCTAAGTGGATTTTGGGTTACGGAGATATTATATTAATTTTCCTCGTAACTTCCTCTTTTATATCATATGACTCTGTGGATACCTTACATAACATGAGTTATGGTAAGGGAGTTGTTTATATTGAATCATCTTATAACTTCTTTTAAGTTATGTGTTGATATTCTGCTTACATAGCAGATATTTTTGGAAGAGTTATATTGGTTTACTTTGAAACCTTATCTTTTATATTATACTAGAACTTTGTTCATAATATAGCAAAAGTTTGCAGAATATTATGGAAATGATATTTGAAATACAGCAATGGTACTATTTTTGGAATACATTCCGATAAGGAAATAATTTCAGTATCGAGATATTTTGACAAATTATTGTCTTATACCCGCTTTATTCTGGGTTGAGTTAAAGGCAGGATTATGCCATATTTTTATTACCTTGCTGAGCTATCGCTCACTCTTGCTATTGTTTTATATATATTATATAGCAGCGAAGCAGGATGCCAATGGGACGGCACATACCCCGCAAGGCGTTTCCATAAACAGTTTCTAGCAGTGATCCCGAAGAATAGTACGAACCAATCGAATCAGGCTACGACTTTTGGCATTCAACTTATGTATAGACATGAATGGTATTAGATGACTGTAAGCATCAGAAGGCTAAGTTGGTAATGTAACAATACTTAGAAAGTTGTATCAGTAACAGATTCAAAAGGCATTTGGGTATTGTAATAAAAATTATTTATTCCGCAGTTGTTGTGTTGTGTCGTTTCTGAGACTCTAACCTGTGTGTGTGTGTGTGTGTGAGACATATATTGTGGGGTCATGAGCAGGTGAATTATGAATGGTGTGAGTAATACAGGTAAGGCAAGGAGTACATGGATTGTGACTACCCTAAATCCCTGACCCCGGATTTGGGGCTGTTACATTCTGCCCCCTCTCGGACTTTCTGCCTCTGCTCTCTGTACTCAATAAGGAACCTGACGACTCTCCTGAGTTTCTTCTATGAATATCTTCTCCAAGAATCGAATCTCGAACTCCATTAAAAGTCATCTTACCGCTCCCAAATGAATTACTAATAGCAGTGACAAATCCTGACCAACTGTCAGGTAACGAGGATACCAACAACAAGGCTTGTACTTCATCATCAAATTTAATATCCACTGATGCCAATCTTGACAGGATAGAATTAAATTCGTTCACATGATCAGCAACACAATCACCTTCATTCAATCTCGCGGCAAACAACAAACGACACAAATACACCTTATTCGAAGCAGATGGCTTCTCATGCATATTTGTTAACGCCTTGATCAATCCATAAGTTGTCGTTTCCTTGACAATATTGTAAGCAACGTTCTTCGCCAAAGTCAATCTGACAACACCCAGAGCCTGCCTATCCAATAGCTTCCATTCAGTCTCATCCATTGAATCTAGCTTCTTCTCATCTAGCGGTTGGTGTAGTTTTTTCTGATACAAATAATCTTCAATTTGCATCTTCCAATATCCATAATATTTGCCATCAAATTTGTCGATCTTTACTTTTCCTTCTTCTGCCATCGCTCCCACTCGCCTGAAAACCTAGGCTCTTGATACCAGTTGTTGAGTATACAACAACGAAAGCAAAACCCAAAACGAATAAACAAGAACAAGAAAATAAACGACAATCACACAAGACAATGATTTACGTGGTTCGGAAATTCCTACTCCACAAGCCGCACTAATTTTGTATTGATCTCTCACAACTGTTATTCCCAAATGACCTAACAGAATTGTAGAAGGGGGGGTTGAATACAATTCTTGATATTTTCTTGAAACTAAAACACTTTATAAAATAAAACTGAACTGAATAAATAAAAACACAAGATATAAATAATTCAGTTGGATTGTTTGATGATCCAACTGAAGTGTTTTTATTGCGGAAATAATCTGTGATACAAAAGTACACAGCTGCTCAGTTACAAGGTTGTAGAGAAGAATTGCTCTCAAGAATAGCTAATACAATCTATTTGTGTTTCTTCTCTCATTTCTAAAGTAACTGCTACACTTGGTTATATAATCCCAAGTTTACAATTCTACGTTTGGTTAAACTAAAGAATAATAGTAGTAACCATCAGTAGCTTGCTTTTCATTCCTTTTGTCCAATGGTCCTTGGAGATCTTAGCGTTTGTCTTCATGCTCATTATAATCATTCCCAAGAGCCTTATTGGAAATTGGAATGTTTCCTCATTTCCAGTAACCACTTTGATGGCTTCCAATGCAAAGTACACTTCCATATCTCCTTTTAGATCTGTTCAGTAAACTGTCACTATCACTTTGTCAACTGCTCAAAAAGCAACATTGATTCGTTGATAGCAAGGAGATGTGTTTCGTTGATAGCTTCATTCTTTATTCCGTTGATGGTGTTTCCCTTGTTTCGTTGATGGGTAAACTCCATGCCGTTGACAGAGTAATCTTCATACCGTTGACATGTCTTCACTTAGGCAGAATTACAAGGCATAACATATTTAAAATTAACCAACCTATTTTGCCTATCTAGTACATAGTCAACATGACTTAGAAAACCTATCTAAAACATATAATAGAATGCCTATCATACTGTGAAGTATTGTACAATGCAATTGCTACAACACTCATTTCGTTGATGAGCTTCCTGTCAACGAAACACTGCTAAGCATGCTATTTCGTTGACAGCTACAAAATTGACTTTACACAAATTCTACTAAGTGTTTTATGCTTATCATCAAGAACAACATATTCCTAACAATCTCCCCCAATTTATGACTGATAGAATAACAGCCATAAATCAAGAGACTTGATGATAACAAAAACACTCAGATACATCATAAATTACAAAAGTAGAAAATGTATTAAGCTTCAAAACTTTATAGACAAAATATAAGACTTACAAGACTAATGCCCACAAGTGCTCCTTTAGTCTGAGCAAATGTTTCATCTGTGACTTCTTTGTGGCATAGTCTTCTTCCCTCTCTTGGAGTTGTTTTCCTCAATCTGGACCTGTAGTCTTCTGTAGAAGATTTTCTCCTCTTCATCTTGATCACCAAGCTTGGATTGCATCAGCTTTAGAGTTTGATTAGATGCCTTCTCCAGCTGGTCTTCCATTCTGAAGAATCTTCTGCAATTGTCCTTGTCCTTAAACTCCATCATCCAATAAGGTTGAAGATGGATTTTCTTTCCTGTTGAGGGAACTCTAAGTATCCTGGGAAGAGCCTCAGGCTTGTTCCAGCTAGCCTTTATCTGACAGATTTTGGAGACCACCTCAGACTTGGCTGTTTTGGTGAAACCAAAGTCCTTTTTCAAGCATCTAAACACTGAGAGTAGTGTTTGATAGTCTTCTCCTAAAATTCTGTAGAGAGGCCACACTTGTTCTCTACCACCCTTGAATGAGAACACTAGTCTTTCAGGCAACTTTTGAGAAGCTGCAATTCCCCTTACTTCCACCAGGTTGTCTAAGTCAAGATGTAGACTGGATTCTTCCCTGATGTCAGCAATGTACATGCAGTCCTCTGGGTTTGCAGGGGGTTTTTGAGATTGTGGCTTTCTCACAAAAACAGGCTTTGCTTTGACAGGCCTCTTCTTTGTCTTCATTGGTTGGTCCTTTTCTAACAGGAACTTTGGAAAGTATGCCTCATCAAAATCAATTGGTTCCTCTTTTGGCATGATTGGTTGATCATGAAAATTGACAGGATGTGCAGGATCACAGGCCAACTTTCCTTCAAAAACTGGATTAGCAATTGTTGGAGGTGCAATAGGTATAGAAGAGTCTGATGCAGTACCCTGAGAATCAGCACTCTCAAAGTCTATGTTTCTCCTAGCTCTCTCTTTGGGTTGCCTTGTGCTCTTCTTTGAACTCCTTTCCTCTCTAGTGCTTTCCTCTTGCTTCCTTTCTTCTTCATCTAGAGCTTGAGCTACTGCAAGAGCTTGCATAGCTGCTCTTTCTGATTCCTCAGCCTTGGCTTCAGCAAAGTTTGGATGACCAGCCCAAACACAGATTTGTTGTCCATTCCTGTAGACAATTGCCCTTTGCTTCCTTATCTCATAATCATTACTTTCCTTGCTTTTTGTGATGAGTAGACCAAGAAGCTTGTGCTCATCTGGATAAGGTGCAGGATAGAAAGTCCTTGCTATGTTTTTGCCCTTTGGTTTAGCAGGGGACTTGGGAGATAGGCTTCTTTGAATTGTAGCTTGTTCCACATCCCTAATGCATGAAGTTTGTCCTTTTTCCTTCCTTGGTCCTTGAGTGACTCCATGTAGAAGGGGCTCTTGTTGATAGAAAGAATTTGTCTGTGGCTCCCATTCCGTTGATGCTAGTACCATGGCATTCGTTGATGGCTGTTCCGTTGATGGATTTGAGTCCTTATCTTCAGTAATCTTCTTGAACTTTGCTTCTATGTTGGACCAATGTTCTTTGATTTGTTCTGCAAGTCTCATCCTCATAGAAGCTTCTTGTATAAGGTCAATACCATCCTTTTGCTGCTTGCCAAGCTCCCCCATTGCTAATGGCTCCTTTGGTAGGGAAATGGCTGGGACCATAACCTTGGTAATTTGAATGTCTAGCTCCTTAGATTTCTCCCCCTTTTTGTTATCATCAAAAGAGATGACTGGGAGTCCTTGAGCTGCCACTAGCTGGGCCAATAGTTGAGTTTGTTTCTCCTGTTCCTTTTGCATCTGTGATAGAGTGGCTTCCACCTTGTCCACTCTAGAAGAGAGAGTCTTCAAGGAGGAATCCACTTCAGGTTCTTTAGAGAAAAACCTGTTCATCCTGGACACAGTGAGAAGAGGAAGCTTTTCATCTAGCCTCCTATCATTAGCATCCCTAAGGTTGCTGATTGAATCCTTGATCTATGTAGCCTCAATCCTTGTCTGCAACATTTGTAGCCTTTGAATTTCCAGAGAATCCATTATGGCTTTGTAGAATTTCTTGTCCCTTGCTCCTGCAGACTCATGAGCTAGATATGCTTCTTTGTACTGCCTTGTGATAGCAGCATCCAAATTGCTTCTACCATGCATATCTTGAGAAAGCCAGTTTGGTGTAGGAGGCACCACAGAAGTCCCAGTCTGTGCAGTAGTGGCCACCTGTAGATTATCACCATAGCTGTCCTCATCATCAGAAAAATCAAATTCTCCACTTGCTTCAGCTCCTGGAGGTAGATTGGTCAAGGCATCCTTTGCTCTTTGCATTGATGCAGTTGTATGAATTAGTTGTAGTGACCTCTCTGCCTCCACATTGCCCTGCTGAGCCATAATTTGATAGGCTGGCACAGGATGAGTAAAGGTCTCAGGATCCAGGGAAATACTATCCAGAGTTTGCTGATAAACCTCTTGGAAAGTAAGTTCCCTTTCTCCCTCACTGACCTCCATTAACTCACTTGCAATGGCTGCTTCCCTCCTTATAGCTCCTGTAGTCCCTTCTCTCTCTCCACTCTTTTCTTGCATCATGGGCTCCCCATGGCTCACACCTCTCACACCCTCACCTTCACCTACTAAGGTGGTACTCTCAATCTCTCCTTTTGCCTGGCTGGAAGAAATAGCCAGCCTCTCACTCACATTCTCTCCTTTTGCCTGGCTGCAAGCCAGCCTCTCAGTTTCACTCCCTCTCAGTCCTAGAAGTGTCTCAACTACCACTAGATCATCTGCACTAGTTGTGGGAACAACTTGATTTTCAATTAAAGGTGCAGAGTGAACTATCAACGGAATGGTAGTTTGAACTGTCAACGGTATGGATACCGTTGATGGAGAAACACTTGTCAACGAAATAGACTGTTTCGTTGATGAAGTCAAGAAAGCACTTTGAGAATGAGAAATTGCAGTAGAGTCTGTGGTGATTGATTTTAAAGATTGGTCCACAGATCCCCTTGCAACTTCAGGAAAAATTGGTTGATGGCCCAACAAATCACTTAACAAGTGATGGCCACCAGCTTCAGAGTGGGGCTTCTCCAAGATTAGAGTTGGAGAATCAGGAATAGATGTATGGATCATGTCCACATCTAAAGATTGAGTTGGTGAATTTGATGGAGATAATTCAAGATTGATGTTTAGAGAATGGGACTGTAACCCCAGAGAAATGATAGG
This sequence comes from Heracleum sosnowskyi, assembly GCA_030848705.1. NCBI lineage: Eukaryota > Viridiplantae > Streptophyta > Magnoliopsida > Apiales > Apiaceae > Heracleum > Heracleum sosnowskyi. The sequence goes on along the minus strand of CM061244.1, from coordinate 114,225,354 downwards.
GGTTACATCAAACTGAATTTGAGAAACTGGAAGTGTTGCTTCCAGTGTGTGTGCACCCTGTGTACCCTTGGACTTTTGCTTCACTCTCCTTTGGTATTGGGAAAATGTAGACTTTGGGCTTGAAGTGTCCCTTACCCTTTTGGACTGTGCTCTAGGAGGAGAGCTTGTTTCAATAATCACATCCTTTTGGGAGGATGCAATTAGACTTGTGTTTAAATCCATGTTACTCATTGTGCCTTGTTGGGAAGACACAATGGGGCTTGGCTGGTACACACTAACCTGTCCTTCCTTATCCTTGGGGTTTCTTTGATGTTCACCCCTTCCCTCACCTCTCACAACTCCAGACTCACTCCCCTTAGGTTGTGTGGTAGTTTTTACAACAGGTGCCTTTTGAGAAGCACCTGAGGTTGGCTTGGAGGATTTCTTTGATTTTGGTTTTGTTGCTAGGGTAGGAGCCTGTTGGGTCACAGCTACAGACTCCATAGCAACATTGGAAGGTAAAACAGTAGAGGTGATAGCTACACTAACAGGGATAGTAGTAGTTACCTCAATGATTGGCAGATACACCACTGGAACATCACCATTGTGGTTCAGCCTCAGTATGTCTGTCAATACTCTCTTTTCTTGCACAAAGCACTCGAACCTGGCATTAGGGTTAGAGATAACTAATGGTGCTGGACTAACATGGTTAGCCAACATCATCAGAAACCTAGCATAATAGATATTTTTCTTCCTATTTGCTTTGTCACCCAACTTAGCACCAATTTCATACATAAGTTGGGTGCTAAAGTTGTGATATCTATCATTTAGAAGCATGGTTAGGAGAATTAACATAGAGTTAGTTAATGCATCAAAATTACTAATCTTTCCAGAAAAGACCTTAATGAATGCATCAGCTAAGTAACTGTATTCCCTAACCAAACCTCTCCTAATTATTCTACCCAGATTATCAGTAGGCAAAGAATAGTTTATAGAATTAAGCATGGTAGTTATTTCAGTGTTAGTAGGCAAAGCATCACAGTTATTATCAGGAATATGTAAACATGCTTGCAAAACATCAGAATTAACTATGTACTCATTACCTTGAAGAGTGAATTGTAGTGTGCAGTTTGTTCCACTATACTCACATGAGGTCCAAATCTCCTCGATTATCTCATTGTAGAGTGGTGTAGAGTGAAACATTGCATAGCTCAACTTGCAATTCTTCATGAAATCCATCATTTTGAAGAACAGTCTGTTCGGGTTTTCCTTGACAACAAAAGGGATGGAGTTGTTCTTCTCATAGATGAACCCTCCAGCAGACATAAGCTTGACTATTGGTGCCATTGTTGATTAAAGGAAAGCTTCGAACTGAATTGCTTGTTAGAGAGAAGAAGAGAGAAAAAGCCTTTGGAATTTTTGAGAACAGGTAAAAAGAAATAATGAAAATAAAATTTCTTAAATACTCCCCCAAAAATTCTCAGAAAATGAATCCAATAATAAATGTAAATTACTGGATTGGCTTAAAAATATAACCGTTACTCTTAAAGTATTACCATGATTTATACTTACAGGGGTGTATGCATAGATCGTGGTAAAAGACGTGTCAAATTTCAACGGTTCAGATAAAAAGCGCTAAATCAACGAATCAGGATTGGGCGGTTAAAGTCCCGTCTTATTTCGTTGATAAAGCTGCGTTTCGTTGATATAAAAGAGCTATCAACGAAACACCCAGAAAACTGCTAAGACTGTCAACGAAATGGTGCATTCCGTTGGCATAGTAATTTTGACTTGGACAAAATTTTACCTTTTCCTGAGAAAATTCATTCACAGAAAAACATAGCAAATTTCTGGCTGCATTATGACTTGCAAATATCTCAAAAATAATTAAGAGAAATTTAGCATACCTAGCTCACTTACTAATCTTGAGAATGTTGATTCATCAAGTGGCTTGGTAAAGATGTCTGCAAGTTGTTGTTCACTTGGAACAAAATGTAACTCCACAGTACCATTCATAACATGTTCTCTAATGAAATGGTACTTGATGTCAATATGCTTGGTTCTTGAATGCTGCACTGGATTCTCAGTAATGGCAATGGCACTAGTGTTGTCACAGAAAATAGGAATTTTCTCAACTCTTAATCCATAATCAAGTAGTTGATTTTTCATCCATAAAATCTGTGCACAACAACTTCCAGCTGCAATATACTCAGCCTCAGCTGTGGAGGTGGAAACTGAGTTTTGTTTCTTGCTGAACCATGACACAAGCTTGTTTCCTAAGAATTGACAGGTTCCAGTTGTACTTTTCCTGTCAATTTTACATCCTGCAAAATCTGCATCTGAATAACCAATTAGTTCAAAACCAGATTCTCTAGGATACCAAATGCCAAGGTTTGGTGTTCCTTTGAGATATCTGAAAATTCTTTTAATAGCAACTAAATGGGATTCTCTAGGATCAGCCTGAAATCTAGCACATAGACATGTAGCAAACATAATATCAGGTCTACTAGCTGTTAAATATAAAAGTGAGCCTACCATGACTCTGTAACTTGAAATGTCCACAGATTTTTCCTTAGTATTCAATTCAAGTTTGGTGGCAGTAGGCATGGGAGTTTTGGCAGGAGAGCATTCCATTAGGTTAAACTTCTTTAATAAATCAAAAATATATTTTGTTTGACTAATGAAAATGCCTTCATTAACTTGCTTTACTTGAAGACCAAGAAAGTAAGTTAATTCTCCCATCATGCTCATTTCATACTTACTTTGCATAAGCTTGGCAAACTTTTGACAAAGTTTCACATCTGTAGACCCAAAGATTATGTCATCTACATAAATTTGAACAAGTATAGTAGAGCCATTCACAATCCTGTGAAAAAGAGTTTTATCTACAGTACCTCTAGTGAAGTGATTCTCAAGGAGGAACTGTGAGAGAGTGTCATACCAGGCTCTAGGTGCTTGTTTCAAACCATAGAGTGCTTTGAGGAGGAAGTATACATATTCAGGAAAATCATCATCTTCAAAACCAGGAGGTTGACTCACATAGACCTCCTCTTCCAATTCCCCATTCAGAAAAGCACTTTTCACATCCATTTGATAGACTTTGAAATTGGCATGGGCTGCATAGGCTAGGAAAATCCTTATTGCTTCTAGTCTTGCAACAGGAGCAAATGTTTCATCAAAATCAATTCCTTCTTCCTGTGAGTAGCCTTTTGCAACCAGTCTTGCTTTATTCCTTGTGACTATGCCATTTTCATCCATCTTGTTTCTGAACACCCATTTTGTGCCTATAACACTCCTGTCATTAGGCTTGGGCACCAGCTTCCAAACATTGTTTCTCTCAAATTGGTTTAGCTCTTCTTGCATGGCTAAAATCCAATCTGGATCTAGAAGTGCATCCTCAACTTTCTTTGGCTCATCTTGAGACAGAAAGCTACTGTATAGACATTCTTCTTGAGTTGCTCTTCTAGTTTGGACTTTTGAAGAGACATCACCTATAATAAGTTCAAAGGGATGATCTTTAGTCCATTTCCTTGAGGGAGGTAGATTTGCTCTTGAAGACGTAGCTTCATGATCATGATTGCCTTGATTGGATATTTGTCCTTGAGAAACTCCCCCTGAGTTTGTTGTCTCTAATTGATCACTTCTAGAAGCATTCCTATGGCTATCAACGGTATGACCGTTTTGGCTGTCAACGAAACGCTCATTCTGACTGTCAACGAATCCACCACCATGACTGTCAACGAAATGACCATTTGGTCGGCTAGCTGCTATCCTTTTTAACCTTAATGCAGCAATTTCATCTTCACTGCTGCTTTCATCTGTGCTAGATACAACAACTTTAGGCTGTTTCTCAGTAGCCTTATCATGATTCACTTGTTCTCCTTCCTCATTCTCAAAAGAGAGACTTTCATGGAAACCTTCATCACAGAGACCTTGTATTTTGAGATCATCAAAAACAACATGTACAGATTCCATAACAATGTTGATTCTGAGATTAAAGACTCTGTAAGCTTTCCCTGCTGCATATCCCACAAATATTGCTTCATCTGCCTTTGCTTCAAATTTCCCCAAATGCTCAGCTTGATTTCTCAGAACAAAGCACTTGCATCCAAAGACATGAAGAAAATCCAATAGTGGCTTCTTTCTTTTGAGTAACTGATAAGGGGTCATTCCTTTGGCCTGATTAATCAAAGAAATATTTTGAGTAAAGCAAGCTGTGTTAACTGCCTCAGCCCAAAAATATGTAGGTAACTTTGATTCATCTAGCATTGTCCTTGCAGCTTCAATAAGTGTTCTGTTTTTCCTTTCAACTACACCATTTTGCTGTGGTGTTCTTGCTGCTGAAAACTCATGCAAAATACCATTTTCTTCACAGAACACCTTCATGCTTGAATTCTTGAATTCTGTCCCATTGTCACTCCTAATCCTTCTTACTTTGAAATCAGGATGATTGCTTACCATCTTGATGTGATTGATAATGATTTCACTTGCCTCATCTTTAGAGTGCAAAAAGAAAGTCCATGTAAATCTAGAAAAATCATCAACAATCACAAGACAGTATTTCTTCTTTGAGATGGACATAACATTTACAGGGCCAAATAGATCCATATGAAGTAACTCAAGCTGATGGACAATAGATGACTCTGTCTTGCTTTTGAATGATGCCTTCTTTTGTTTCCCTTTTTGACAGGCATCACACAAACCATCCTTGGAAAACTCCACCTGTGGAATTCCTCTAGCAAGATCTTTCCTCACCAAATCATTCATAACTTTGAAATTCAGATGGGATAACTTCTTGTGCCATAACCAACTTTCATCCTTGCTTGCCTTGCTGAAAAGACAAGTGATGGTGTCTGAACTTGTGCTACTAAAGTCAGCAATGTACACATTCCCCCTTCTGAATCCAGTCATTACCACATTGTTGTTTCCTCCTTTAGAAACAACACAGGCTTCTCTAGAAAAAGTAACTAAAAATCCTTTGTCACAAAGTTGGCTGATACTAAGCAAGTTGTGCTTAAGACCATCCACCAATGCAACCTCATCTATGATGACATTCTCTTTTGAAATCAAGCCATATCCCTTTGTGTAGCCTTTGCTGTCATCTCCAAAAGCAATACAAGGGCCAGCTCTTTCCTGAAACTCTGTGAGCAGGGTAGAATCACCAGTCATGTGTCTTGAACAACCACTATCCAAGTACCAAAGATTCCTTTTGTCTCCCTGCACACAATAAAACCAAATCAAGTTGATTTTGGTACCCAAGTTTCCTTGGGTCCTGTCTTGTTAGCCTTTGCATTCCCTTTTGTACCATTTTTCACTTTGGGCTCAGATTGATTCAAATCAATCTTTACCCTTGGTGTTGATTTCTGAGGGTTGCTCATATTTTCATTCATAGCATGCATAGTTGGAGGAACAATCATGTTATTCATGTTCCATGGCATTTGTGGCATGTTAAACATATTCATGTAAGGATTAGACACAAATGGCATGCTAGCATATGGATTCTGAAATTGTGCATATGGAGCAAACATGTTAGACATAACAGGCATTGTAGGCATGGAACTGTTCATTGCAGGCTTGGGCATTTTCACAATAGCAGTTTTCTTAACAGATTTGCAGTTAGTAGACAGGTGACTAACACTTCCACAATTAACACATGTCTTTCTAGGAGCATATTTATCAGGTGTGTAATTGTTGTGTTTGTTAATTCCTACTTTGCCATTCCTGTTATTCTTTTTATTTCCCTTAGCCTCATTTTGAACTTTTTCTACCTTGTCTTTCAATTGCTTGTTAGACAAGTGACCTACATTAGCTCTCTCAACAGGCTTCTCAACTTTCTTTGAATTACTAGACTCACCTTGAACAAAGTTCTTGGTAACAGGACCATACTTGTCATTAAGTCTAGTGAGTTTCTCTTTTCTTTTGTCTGTCAACGAAACAGCCTGATCGGTTGATGGTTCATGTGTCAACGAAACATTGCATTTCGTTGACATATCAACCTCCAACAAATGATCATTGTTGTTTGTTGACTCTTTTTCTGATTCTAAGGTTTCACCAACACACCCTAGCTTCTCTTTGTTCTTTTTCCATGATTGCTCACAGAAAGATTCCATACCTTGAACATTAATGATGTTGGTAGCAACATTCCTGGCATCTTTCCATTTAGCAATCACACCTTGTTCTATTTCAAGTTGTGTTTTAAGAATTTCTTCCCTTTGTAACACGTTCTCAAGTTCCCTCTTAGCATCCCTACTGACACATCTCATTTTCTCAAATTCAATGAGCTGTGCTTCTAACGTTGCATTCCTATCACTTAAGAACAAATTAGTCTCTTTTATTCTTGAATTCTCCTTGGTAAGTGATTTAAGAGTAACACGCAAATTATATAGTACAGTAGACATTTCATTTACTGCACTATCGCATTCCTCTTTAGAAAGCTCAGAAAGATTAGTAATTGTTACCTGGTTGCTTGAGGAACTTGCTTCCTGCTCATGATTGTCAGCCATAAGAGCCAAGTTGACATACTCAATTTCATCATCAGAGTCTTCACCATTACCAGCCCAGTCATACTCCTGAGACATGAAAGCCTTTTCTTTTTCCTTGAGAAGTTCAAAGTATTTCTTTTTATAATCAACAGGCTCAAATTTCCTGTTGCCCTTCTCAACCTTGGGCTTTCTGCAGTCTCCAGCAAAGTGACCAAGCATTCCACAATTGAAACATTTTGACTTAGACTTTTCAATCCAGTTTGTTTTGCTAGGTTGAAAGTCTCTTCTTGGTGGCCTTGCCTCTGAGTTTCTTTTGAACTTGAACTTAGAGAATTTCCTAGACAGAAAAGCAATGTGCTCATCAATCTCATCTAAGTCATTCAAGTTGGCTGGTTCTGATTCTTCTTCTTCTTCTGTCATCTTGTCTTTACCCTTGCTAACATCACTCCTACAACTAGGTCGACTAGTTGTGGCCTTTGCAGTTTCTTTACTGTCATCTTCCAGTTGGTTCACAGATGCAATCAATGCAATAGATCCACCCTTCTTCTGTACCTTTTCAATTTCCTCATCTTGCTCCATTTCCAGCTCATAAGTCTTCAAGGTTCCATAAAGCCTTTCAAGAGTGTAGTCTTTGTACTCTTGAGTGTTTCTAAGAGAAACAGTCATAGGCTTCCATTCTTTTGGAAGAGCTCTGAGAAATTTAAGGTTTGAATCCTTAGTTTGATAGATCCTCCCATACAGCTTTAATCCATTCAAAAGCTTCTAAAACCTACTAAACGTGTCATTTAGGGTTTCACCAGCCTTAAAATGAAAATGCTCATATTGTTGTATAAGGAGTTGCATTTTATTTTCCCTGACTTGCTCAGTTCCTTCACAGAGAGTTCTAACAGTATCCCATACTTCCTTAGAGGTTGTACAGTTGATAACATTGTCAAACATCTCTTGCTCCAAACCATTAAACAGAATGTTCATGGTTCTTTTGTCTTTATGGACTTCTGCAACATCTTCAACAGTCCATTCTGAGACAGGTTTTGGAATCTCTACATCAGGAGCATCATCTGGCAATCCAACTCTAGAATCAAGCTTCATGGGAACGTGTGGACCTTTCTCAATGCAGTCTACATACCTCTCATCCATAGACATGAGATGTAAATGCATCTTTACTTTCCAGTGAAAGTAATTGTCCTTATCAAGAACTGGTATCTTCACACCTGCATCCTTCTTCACCATGGTTTCTGTTTTTGGTCTTGATCTTTAAACTTCTTGTATGTTAGAAGCTCTCTCTGATACCAATTGTTATTCCCAAATGACCTAACAGAATTGTAGAAGGGGGGGTTGAATACAATTCTTGATATTTTCTTGAAACTAAAACACTTTATAAAATAAAACTGAACTGAATAAATAAAAACACAAGATATAAATAATTCAGTTGGATTGTTTGATGATCCAACTGAAGTGTTTTTATTGCGGAAATAATCTGTGATACAAAAGTACACAGCTGCTCAGTTACAAGGTTGTAGAGAAGAATTGCTCTCAAGAATAGCTAATACAATCTATTTGTGTTTCTTCTCTCATTTCTAAAGTAACTGCTACACTTGGTTATATAATCCCAAGTTTACAATTCTACGTTTGGTTAAACTAAAGAATAATAGTAGTAACCATCAGTAGCTTGCTTTTCATTCCTTTTGTCCAATGGTCCTTGGAGATCTTAGCGTTTGTCTTCATGCTCATTATAATCATTCCCAAGAGCCTTATTGGAAATTGGAATGTTTCCTCATTTCCAGTAACCACTTTGATGGCTTCCAATGCAAAGTACACTTCCATATCTCCTTTTAGATCTGTTCAGTAAACTGTCACTATCACTTTGTCAACTGCTCAAAAAGCAACATTGATTCGTTGATAGCAAGGAGATGTGTTTCGTTGATAGCTTCATTCTTTATTCCGTTGATGGTGTTTCCCTTGTTTCGTTGATGGGTAAACTCCATGCCGTTGACAGAGTAATCTTCATACCGTTGACATGTCTTCACTTAGGCAGAATTACAAGGCATAACATATTTACAATTAACCAACCTATTTTGCCTATCTAGTACATAGTCAACATGACTTAGAAAACCTATCTAAAACATATAATAGAATGCCTATCATACTGTGAAGTATTGTACAATGCAATTGCTACAACACTCATTTCGTTGATGAGCTTCCTGTCAACGAAACACTGCTAAGCATGCTATTTCGTTGACAGCTACAAAATTGACTTTACACAAATTCTACTAAGTGTTTTATGCTTATCATCAAGAACAACATATTCCTAACAACAACTATGTTGTGTTCTGATGTGTTCTGATGTGTTGGTGTTTTACAATTACATGAGACTATTTATAAGAGAAAAAACTGGGCCTAAACTAATCAAAGTCTAATTCTGAAATTCTGAATTTACTAACTCTAATTAGAATTCAGATCTGAAAATTCTAACTCAAATCAGAAACCAATTCTGAAATATGTTAGACTCCACAAACCCAACAAGATGAAGGATCTCAATTGAGAAGAAGACCAAGACAATCAAATCTCATCAGTAATACAACTCAAATTGAAGATTCTAATCCTGACATTGTTTCTGACATTGTTCACGATCTTGATGAATCTGAAATTTTACAAGAGATTGGTTTGTTAATTTTATCTACTGTGGTTGACTCTTATAATGAAGAAGTAGAAGAAGAAGAAGAAGTCAGAAGAAGATAAATCACAAGAACAACAAATAGAGATTTCAATCTCTATGTACAAAAGCTTAAATATTCAAATAGGAGGTTATGGAAAAATGCAAGAAGACAACAACCTCAGCTAGAAAGAAGCTATGTTCTTGAGAAGGAAAAAGACAAGAAGTGGAAACATATTGACACACTTAGGTGTGATAGACCTATCAATTATCAGTCTGGTGGAATTATAACAAATGTCTCCAGTGTTGCTGACTTTTCTGGTTCACAAAGATCCAAAGCACTCTGGTTACAAATGTTTTCAAGCTTAAAGCAGATGCCACATAATTCAAGAGGAGGTATAGGTCACAGAGATGCTGAGTTTCTGAACATGCCATATGTTGACCCTCACTCTTTGACTGATATTGGAGGTAACTTAACTTATGAACACTTGAACAATTTATTAGCTGTTGATATAGTTATAGATTGTCATGATGGTACTGAAAAGAAAGAGAAACTTATGTACTTCATGAAAGATGAAAGTGTGAAGATTATGTCCATTCAAGAGTTGTTGGTTAAAACTACAAAGGAACTGAAATATGTTCACTATCTGCTTAGATGGAAAAATAAAGTGTGCAAGGAATGGTCAGATATGATTTTGTCAACTATAAGGAGAAGACTTGATGAAGGAAGAAATTTCAATGGTGATTATACTCCCATGTACTTAAATCTGAGAGATCAAGATGTGGAAATGCAAAGGGGCACTACTGTTAAAGAAATGTCCTTTGGTATGAATCAACTTACTCTTAATCCTGATGGGAAGGAAATTGATTATCTCCTACTTGAAGAACATAGTCTACAGAGAAGTTCTATACAGAATCTCAGAGCAGCTATCTATCAGATAAATGAGGAAGATGAAGAACTCAAAGATCTTAAGGAAAGACTAATTCAGATTCTTGAAGACAAAGAAGGAAATCTACTGTCAAGCTTCTTGAAGTTGAATTTGTTCTACCAGAAAATCTAAAAAGATAAGTTTGCTGCTGTAAATACTTGTACATTTTGTAAATAGGTTTTTGGCATCATTGAATCTAGGAATCTATACTTTATTTTACAAAGTATGAGATTGGGGGAGATTGTTAGATCAGGATTCAATGATCGTCAGGATCTAGACTCAACTGATCAGGATTACTGACGTCATTAGTATTGCATAAGCGTTAGTATCAGGATTGCTGTCAGGATTACTATCAGGACTATGATCAGGATTTATCATCAGGACTGGAAGTTGATCAGGATTACAACTTCGAGTTATTTATGGAGTCTAGTTAAAGAAGGAAGTTTATTTTGTCGGTTCCTAGTTTATAGGAATGAAGCTGTCGGTTAGGATATGTTTCAATATTGTTTGTAATTGATTCGGACTTATCTTGTAATCGATAGAGTAGTTGTGTAGTATATAAACACAGTTTAGGTTTTGAGTTATTATAAATCGCATACACGAGTATTTTGTAACCTAGAAGCTCTCAAGAACATCAGAATTTCTTTGAGAGAGTTTGTAACAGTTTTATATCAGAATTAATAAAGCTGTTATTATTTTCATAGTTGTGTTTATAGTCAAGAATCTTATACAATTGTATTCAACCCCCCTTCTACAATTGTTATTTACTGGGCAACAAGCCTATTGAGTTTTTCGCAAATGAGAACTCAAGACAGTTGACGATAGATGAATTTATCTATGGTCGTAATTACTTAGAAGTTGAAAAGTATATAGGATTTGCAGAATATAATGCAGTGAAGCATAATCCGGATGAATTTAAAATTGAGGTCGCAGGAATAGAAAACAGGGAGGAAAGGAAAACTTTGGTGAGCACTTAATTCTTTCATCGGAGATTTTTATATCTGACAAATGTTGCTTCCAAAATCTATTATATATATATATATATATAACAAAGTTGTTAAATAGAAATTACAGGCAGATTTGGAGGATCTTTACAAAAATTGGAAAGGAATGGATAAAATTTTCCTCAGTCTTGGGAAGAGGATGTGGGAAATTGAGATGCTTTGGGATAATGGATCGTGTATGTTTGGAAATGGTTGGTATAGTCTTCTGGAACAGTTGGACATTTCCATCGGTGATGTTATAGATATGACTATAGGATAATCACCTGTACTTATTTTTTTTTTCTGTATCTTTAAAAAGGAGGAGCTCACTTTTGAGAATGAAGAAGTTACAATGTCAATAATTTTTACTATTTCTGATTTTTAAGAATAAAAAAGTGGTCATTTGCATTTTTTTGGAGTAAATTATCAACATTGACAATGTAAAACATGGGAGAGGAATGGAAGAAGGTCATTTTACAAAATTCTGCAGGATACAATATTCGAGCATGGATATGTCGTAAGTTTATGATTTAATTTTCCATATGGTGAACTGTAAAATTCCCTAGTTATATGGAAACTTAATTCTTAATCGTCAAATAGGTGGTGCCGACATTGATTGGTTCGCAGACAGAAAAAACTCTTTCTGTTATTGAAAAAATACAAATTTATGGGATGGAGTGGCAGATAAGATATCATGAAAAATATAGAATCATATATGGTTTAGATAAGGTGATTAAACACTTTAATGTGGAGCGAAATGATAGTATTCATTTTAGCTTTGGAGAGGATGGGGTGCTTTGTGGAAGACTTTTTAAAAGGGATGGAATGGAGATCATACACTCTAAACCGGGAAGAAATTGTAGCATTGAAACTTAGGATGACTATTTTCTATTTGAGGAGAGTTATAAAGATTCAAATTTTGACATTGGTATGGATTGTCTTATACTTTCTTTGTTTTTTTTCCAACTGATTAATCTACTAAAACTCCATCCTAATTTTTTGTATATAACTATTAAAGTTGTTCCCAAGATTATGGATGTAGTAGATCAAGCTCAAGTTCTAAGTAGCGATGTTAATATGCCTGATGTGATAGAGAATGACATACCGGAAGTGATAGATGATTTGGTACCAACTAAGATAGAGAATGTGGGACCTGATGTGATACAGAATGTGAAAGAAGCATTGCTTTATCAATTCTCAAAGAGATTGATAGCTTGCAACAGGAACAATAGATGTCATGGAATGGTAAGTTTTCTAATTTCCAAGGTTAAATAGTATAGTACATGTATTAAGTCTTTGTTCATTATCGAGTTCTTGATTATGTTTCTAAAATCAATATCCTCACTGTGCAGCATATTCCTGCAAACATGAAATTTTGAAACCGAGATTGGGTAAAAGGAGATGTTGTGACATTCAGGACTACACGCGGCACATGGAATATCAGAATTGTTTTAAATAATGGGAGAACAAGGTTTTCTGGTGGATGGAGCAAATTTGTCAGAGATCATGAATTGAGTAAAATGATAACTTGTGTTTCACTTTGCGCGAGGAAGCTGACACCGTTATCTTTGATATTGAAGTAAATCCAAGAAATTAACTTTCTCTTTAGATGTGGTACTGGTCATCTAAACTTCATGAACTTCTTGGTTTGTTTGGTGAAATTTCCTGATACTGTCATCACTCCTGCTATTACAACTTCTGTTGTAGTATCCTCACATGTCAAGGTCACAATCTCTTACTCCAGTCCACCTCCATCTCCACCAAGGAGGACTGTTGATATGTCCTATGAACGAGTCAGGGAACTTTTAAAGGAAGCGCAAAAGGAAATTGTTACCTCTTCTGGACAGAAAAGAAAAATCTGCTTTGCAAGGACAAAGAAAAGAGTTATCAAAAGAAAAACAACTACTGCTCCTATTGATGATCAGGATCCACAAGAACCTAGTTCTCAATGTGAACTAGCAATCCAGACTGATCAAGCCACATAAGAACCATCTACTCAAAGTGTAGATGCAGGCCTGAAGCAACTAATACTGACTGATCAGACATCTTCTCAGTTAATTCCTGACACTGCTCAAGGGGCTCTAGAAGATAACACCATTTCTCACTTTGATGATCACGTCCCTGAGGGAAGCACACAAGAACCTACGCAAGAAAAAGTGTAGCAACTTCTAAACCTCCGGTCCCACAAGAACCATCAACTCCTGATGAAGACCACATTGTTGGACAGGACACACAAGAACCTTCCGGTCCTATTTCTGAAGCAGTCCCTAATGTCTAGGCTCCACAAGAACCTTCTGTTCAAATTACAGAAGAATGCCATAATGATGTGGTTGATCCTCTTTTGATTCAGCCCTTATCTTTAGTTCCAATGGAGATTGACAATTCAGGATGGTTTATAATCCTGAATCTACTTTGGTTGTTTATTCTCCTAGTGTCATTATGATTATAGATAGACCCTTTGATGGGGAAATCCCTATCTTTATGACTGCACCTACCTTTTCTCTGCCACCTCTTATTTCTTCTACACTAAGAGATCTGAGCCCTTCATGTGAGGATGTGAGAAAATACTTAGAGAAAAATGAAAATTATGAGTGGCACTCTCCTAAACTGGCAAAAGGAGAGGTAGAAATTAGAGTGAATGCTTTGCATTCAAGTGAGCTAAGTCTGACTCTCTACAGTCATGACACTGAGTTGGTGAGCAGTGATGAGATTAGTGAAAAAGAAAAGAGAGATTTAGGGTTATCTAATATATCTGTTACAGGTACATTGGATGTTTCTTCTTCCATTCCTGTAATTCCTTATCCTTCTCTTTTTGAAAGTGCTTCTGATGCTGATATTGGCTCTGATGATGATGATGATTCTGATTTTGGTCCTGAGGGAGATCAAAACAATGTTTCTATTTCTCACAGAAGAAATCAATAGAAGTCCTCCTGGACAGAACCCTCTACTGCCATTGGAATTTCTAATGCACATCATCATGTGGCTCGAGCTTTCAAGGAAATTAAGTCTTCTGATATCAAGACTCATCTAAAGGGCACGTCTCTTATACTTAAGGCTATATTTGAAGAAATTTCTGAGACTCAGAAGTCTAATTCTAAAAGTGTTGTTGCTGTTGTTGAGGATCATGCCAAATATCTTTCTCTGTACAAGAAAGATTTTAATCTTATCCATAAAGATCAAGTTAATCTTGAAAAACGAGTAGCTGCTCTAGAGAAGACATCTGATTCAATTGATTCTAAGCTTGAATTGCTTTTGTCTATTCTTGCTCCTGACCTAGTTACTGATTTCAAAAAGGGGAGAAGTTAGTATTGCGAGTTCAACAAAGATGCTCTCTGGAGTTACAAGTACAGAGAAGGGATGATGATCCTGATGGAGGCTCAAGTCAACAGAAAGAGACCACTGATGTTGCTGTTACTTCAAGTGTTGAAATGATTAGTCAAGATCAAAGACAACAGTCAGTTAACTCAAGTCTCTGGATCTGGAAAAAAAGTACAGTCTGAAGATGTAATAATTACAACAACTGAACAAGCAATGAAGTTTCATCAAACTATGAACATTGGTGGAACGGAAGAAGTTGTGCATTACAGAGATCCTAGACTGGAAGCTTTGGATGAGCTACAAGCAAGGAAACTCCTTCAAGAAATGTATCCTGATGAGGATATTGAAGAAATGGTTAATGCTCAAAGGTTGGAGTTTGAGACTTCGAAAAATCAGAAGGAAACTGGTGGAAGAGGAGGAAGAGGAAATAGAGGAAATAGAGGAAGAGGTAGATGCCATGGTAGAGGAAGAGGAAGGACTACTAAGCCAACCACAGAACCATTGAAAGGAATTATGATCAAAGAAACTTCAAGTTCTGTTCAAAAAGTCACATCTAGTCTACCTACTATTCCTGAACAAGATAAAAGGAAGAGAAAGCTATCAGAAGTCTCACTTGTGAATAATTCTGCTGAAATTGAAATTGAAGTAGAGGAAAATACTCCTCTTGTTAGAAGAAAGAGAAGCACTGAGACAGTTATTGATTCACAATCTGAAAATACTCAGAAGTCTGAAGGTGAAGGGAAGGAACCTGAAAATAAAGGTCAAACGGGTACTGACAGACAAGTTTTCTATGTGAGAACACCTGAATATCTTCTGACAGCAGAACATGCTGAGAGAATGTATTTCAATTCTTTGAAATGGATGAATCTTACAAAATCTGGAGTTGTCTTAGAGGAGTATATGAGAAAGATGAATGATGTTTCAAGGAGTACTGGAAGCTTCTCTGGTTTCAAGAAAAAGGGCTATAAAGAGAAAAGGCTATGATGTAAGAGGAATCAATTACGATCTTCACATGAATGAAATCTTCAGATCTAGTGGGAATCTTCAAAGTATATCTGATATTTCTGGTTTTTGTGAATCTGGCAAATTCAAAAGGTCTTATGAAGAATATGTGAAGAAGAAGAATGAATGTCGAAAGACCGGAACATATGGAGGACTTGGACATCCAGAAGCTGAAATTATTACTCAATCACCAATGTATGATCAAGCATGTCTAACTGAAAATTTGAGTGTTGAATTGACTCAAAGACATCTTGATAAGCTCATTTCTGTTCAAATGGTGTATGATCTACATGATGGAAACCTTCCTCAAGAAAAACTTCTGTATTTTTTCAAGGATGGAACTGTATTTGTATTGACAGTTGTGGATGTTATGATGAAAAGATGGGAAGAATTGAAGTATGTTCTCTTTTTGTTTGTTCCTAAAGATCAAGTGTGCATAAGATGGAGAAAGAGAATTCAATCTAGCATTGATCTTCAGTTGATAGGAAGAAGTACTGGCTACACTGGGTATACTCCTACGTACATTGATGTGAATGGACGAGAAGTTAAAATGAAAAAGTGCAGTACCTATATAGAGACATCTTTTGGTATGACACATCTGAATTTCAGTCCTGACAGTGAAAGATTCAAGTGTATTTATCTGGGAAGGAGTATGCAGAACAGCTCTGTTGAAGACTTGAGAGTAGCTATCTATCAGACTGATAAAGATGATGATAAGCTAAGGAAGCTGAGAAGAAAAATGATTGATTTGTTGTTGATTGGAGAAGACAAGTTAATGGCAGATTTTCTTCAGAAGAACTCAAGGTTCATTAGAGTTGCTAACTTAGAAGAATATCAAAATCAAAATCCTTACATTGATCCTGCGAGCATCTGTCAGAGTTTTGGCATCATTAAATCAAGGAAATTTATGCTTTATTTCACAAAGTATAAATTGAGTGAAATTGTTGGATATTATTTGATTTAATGAGTGCATCAGGATTTGAGAATCAGTACTTGGTGTGTCAGTAGCTGACGAAGGATGACGTCATCATCAGGAGTTAGCTAAATCAGTAATTATACTGATTGACACTGTTCCACGATTTCAGGAAAGGATTGATTTGCTAGATATGTTTATTTACTTCAAGTCAGGGATAGCAGCTGTTTATAGAAGATAAGTGACAAGAATATCAATCTTATTAAATAGAGATTATCTTTTGTAACAGAATACGTAGTTGTGTGTATATATAAACACGTGATAGGTTTTACAGGATATAACAACTTACACGAGTATTTTATAAACCTAGCAGCTCTTAAGAACTCATAGTTTCTTGAGAGAATTTGTATCAGCTTTTATAAAGATCAATAAAAGTTGGTATTGTTTATATATTATCTGTTTCATTTGGATTATTCTGTACGATTATATTCAACCCCCCTTCTATAATCGTTATTTACTGGGCAACAGTATCCAACTGGATCAGTGACTGGGTCTGGAATTTCCGCAGAGACTAATGTGTCAATTTGATCAAAAGTCTTAGGCCTATCATCAGGATGTAACCATATAAGCACATGGGCATGAGACAATCCTCGTTTTTGTAACTCAATGACATGCATCACTACACAAAGAGAGTACAAAATAATAAAAAGTAAACATATTAGTCATAATAATAAAAGGAACAATTTGGAAAAAAAAAATGTATTGTATTGAAATCAGGATTTGGTTGGTTACCTCCTATGCAACGACCAAAATAAATTTTCTTTTTTACCAAATCTATAAGTTGGTCAGCTTTTAATTTAAATACTCTGGAAACAACGTCAGGAGCATCGACAACATCAACACCAGGAAGATATTTGAGCATTCTCTGAATTTCTGGCCATTTAGTGTTACATGTCATGGTCAAGAACAATGAATGATGGCCTAATGTTCAAAAAATAGCCAAAGAGTCTTTAAAATATTGGGTCATATAACGCTTGCAACCGGTGAAAGAGGCTGGTAGAATAATTTCTTTACCGAGATTTGTTGGATTGTTGTCACCCTTTTGTACTACATCCCTGATATTGTGATACAGATCAGCATGTATAGTAGTCTAATGCTCCCTAATCCATTCTAATCTATATTACTCAATTGTCGTAAATGCATCTACTATGTATTGTTGCCACAAACGTCCACCTAAATGTGGAGTCAATCCTGAAAAATAAGACAATTTAATTAATCAAGATGTTTCATAAACAACATATTACAAAAAATGCATATTGCAAATTAATAGTAATGGTAATACCTTCCGTTGGTCGTATCATTAGTTTATAATTGTAGTACACTTTCATGGTGACATTCACTCGAGGTCCTCTTTCTTCAGACATTTCATCGTCTTGAGGTTCTGAAACAGTGCAAGGTTGTTTATCAGGCTTATTTAAAGGGATTTCACGGTGAAATCCTTCATCTCCATGAGGAAAGAGTATTGGATATTGCAGTTGCATAAAACGTGCATCCGTTTCATAAATCATCTCCAATCCATCTACTCTTGACTCTATAACCGTATCTCTACAAACTTTGCCATAATTATCTGTCACAATAAGTCCTGCAACCTCGTTAGATGGTGCAACATGGTTTGGTCTACCACGTGCCGATGTTGAAGATATGAGTACCAATTTGAACTCATCTACTGGATTTTCTTCGATTCTTTCCCGAGCCATACGAAAACCTCGTTATAAAATATTCACTTTATTTAAAAAAAAAGTAAGACTAACAAAACATCAATACCAGGAGTTGTAGAAGAATTTGTATTCGTTGGACTCATATCTTCATGATTTTGTGGGATATTATTATGACCTTTGTCACCCAAATTAGTATTCTGGCTTGGTAACGTCACTATATTATTGGATCATAAATTGGAAATTATAACGAAAAATAACATAGAGGTAATTTTGTAATCAGTGAACTAAATTGTGTGTCTTATTCAGTGAACTAATGATAAATCTAATAAATTACCTGATGTTGTAGATGTAAACCTCGATAACGAATTATGATCAAGTGTCTTAAGTGGAGGTCTTGATATATTTTGAGGCAATACTTGTTAGAACAAACTTGCCACGAACTCGACCTTTATTCACTACATTTGCATACAATAATTCCAAAATATCACATATGTAGAAATTAGAATAATCATTCATCGGAAACCTGGAAATCTAATAAAAATAAAAAATGAAAGTTGAAATAGAGTACCTGTGTTTTGACTCATTTTTTTGCTTTCATTGTCAAATTTAAAAGAAGCAGGAGAGTGAAGTATACTTTGTGGCAAATGTCTCAAGTTTATAGTAATAGATGGCACATTTGGTGTCATAGCAGATTGTCTTGAAATGTTGGAAACTGTTTAAATAAAAAAAAAGATGATATGTAATACTCCGCCATTAAAAATATTTAGTAGTAAAATAGATAATCTTCACTTTTTAAAAAGGATTCCAGGAGTTGTTTTCTAATTTGTATCCGTTGGACTCATATCTTCACGATTTTGTGGGAGATTACTATGACCTTTGTCACCAAAAGTAGAACACTGGCTTGCCAACGTCATTATATTATTGTCTCCTAAATTGGAAATTAGAATGATAAATAACATAGAGGTAATTTTGTAATCTGTGAACTAATTTGTGTGTCTTATTCAGTAAACTAATGATAAATCTAATAAATTACCTGATTCTGTAGATGTAAAGCTCGATAGCGAATTATGATCAAATGTCTTAAGTGGAGGTCTTGATACATTGTGAGGCAATACTGGTTTAAACAAACTTTCAACATTTTTGCCACGAAATCGTCCTTTATTCACATCATTTGCATATAATAATGAGCAGATATCACATATGTAAAGAATAGAATAGTCATTCATCTGAAATCTGGAAATCTAATAACAAACCAAAATGACAGTTGAAATAGAATACCTGTTTTTTGACTCATCTTTTTTGCTTTCATTGTCAGATTTAAAAGAAGCAGGAGAGTGAAGTATACTTTGTGGCAAACGTCTCAAGTTTGTAACAGACGGTGTGTTTGGACTGCAATTTTATTTATTATTTAAAGACGTACCATGATTTTGTTTGGGAGGAGGTCCATATTTGACTACATAATCAGATCAACAAACAAAAGAATACATAATACTAACGAAATCAAAGACAATGTGCAGACTTTTCATAATAGAATTTATGAGAGGAAGAAATACCACATGAATTGATTGTGGAGTGAGTTGTTGGTACATAATTTTGTCGCAATGTATGATTAGTAACGACACTTGACATTTGTTTTTCAGCATTTTCTCCAAAAACGCGACGTTTATTACCTACGTTTTAACCAAATGATGGACTAAAGACATGAAACTGAGATTAATTACATTCTAATATTATAACAGATACCTTCATCATCATTACTGATCTTGAAAGAAGTTTCAATATTCTGTCCAAACACACGACGTTTTGTACCTGTTAAATTACATAGACATAGAGCATCATATCGCTTATAATATTGCTATAAATTAAATCGAAATAAGCACCTGAGGAAGAACTCGTTGTAGATTCCATGAACTCAACAATATATTGTCAAATGCTAATGTTGTGTTTGAAGTAGGACACGATGAAACATGTAATTCAGTGTGCCGGTGAAGTTTATGTTGATAGATACATAGATGAGGACAAAGAACCCATTGGATAGTTGTTTAGGCCTGCATATTTTCAAAAGAAAGAAATGAAAGTAACGATTGTGGCAAGAAAAGAAAAAATTAACAGATTGAGCAAATTAAGGAAAATTTAGTGGAATTACAATAACAATAAATGAGTAGTTTGAATTTCAAATTAAGTACAGTTAAGATTGTGTAATATATAAAAATATGGGTCAAGCTATGGATAGTCCATGGATCTTGTAAAATATAGTAGAAATATAGTATAATGATAGGATTCATGGGTATTTTTTGTTTACCCATTGGGTAAACTAGGGAGTAATGTTGCGTAAAATACAGATGTGCAAGTGTACACAATCGCAAGCAAGTAATATAGTAATAAATACCAGATTTCGTTCCTCAAGGACTGTCTGTTTGTATAAATTGCAATTAATATCGAACACTTTAGTTATAGAACAAAATATTTGAGTTTTGGTTTTTATACTAACACTAATTAATTAAAAACTAAATTAACTAACTAAACTAGCAAAGAGAGTTGGATGTTTTTTAGATACGAGAAGCTAAGTCAGGATAATTACTTCCCCCCAATATGTTCATGTTGGTGATAAATCAGTGTAATACTATAGCAAATTCACAGCCTACTAACCAGAAATTCAATGATCACAGGTTTCTCTCGAAATCACTATGGTATAAATTCTATACACTAAACTAACATATGTCTATGCCAATTTAATCTCAAGAATACGATAAAACACCAATTTCACACGGCTATGCAAGGTCACAATATATGTCTATACTATAACGATATTATAATCAAAAGATATATAAGCATGCACCATCCAAGTTGTATGTCAATTAACTATAACTCTCTCGGTATTATAATTAACTCGTTAACCCACTAAATTTGATCAGACAATAACAAGTAGAAGCATGAAAAACACTTGAATGAATAAACCGTAGAACTGCATACAGTACTCTTTAACAAAACATCAATAATCTCATGATAGGGTTCCATAAAAATCCCAACTTTATACAATTAGTTCATAATTAAGATCTCAAAAACATCCAAGAATTGATAGCACATATTGATGATGTAAAAAGAGTTAAGGAGATAATTCTAAACACAAAGATGAAGAAAGCAAATCCAGTTGAACGTCTTCAATGGCTGAATCTCTTCCTCAAGCTTCTTCTTTCTCTCTCCGTGTCTCTCATCTTTTTCTCGTGCTCTCCATGTATATTCAGATTAGGTCTGAATAATATATAATAATATCTCTTATAAAAGTATTTTTAATTATTTAATACAATTACAAGGAGATTTCCCAAATAGAATTGAATTCCAGTAATAGAAATTCGTAGCTGATTATTGGGCCCTGTTTCTGGACTGGTACAGATGGGTTTTGATATCAAGACCACTTCTGATATAAAGCCCTTCTCATAAGCTTTCCGTGGGCTGTTGAATCGTCTGAATCGGACTTATAGAACTCCAGTTATGACCCAAACAGTGTAAACTGCGCAAGTGGGTCATAAAATTCGAATTTTAATCAAATTTTTCTCCAAATCTTGATATTTAAGCTTCAAGCCTTTCTTTATTACAATTCCTTGATATCTACAATAAAATAATATATTTTATTAAATAAACATCCAAATCAATACAAAATAACTAAAATATAGGGACAATATTAAGATAAAGCACACGTTTATCAAGTACACTTTAAGAGTACTTCTGTGGGCTGTTGAATCGTCTGAATCGGACTTATAGAACTCCAGTTATGACCCAAACAGTGTAAACTGCGCAAGTGGGTCATAAAATTCGAATTTTAATCAAATTATTCTCCAACTCTTGATATTTAAGCTAGGGACAATATTAAGATAAAACACACGCTTATCAAGTACACTTTAAGAGTATATAGATACTCCCTCCATCCCAAAAAGAATGAGCCACTTCTTTTTATACGTTTTTCAATGCACTTGATTGAGTTATTTGTAAATAATATTTTTTCAATTTTTTTGATTTGTATAAAAGTATAAACCCTATATTTTTATATTAATCAAGAAAATTAAAAAAATATATTATTTACAAGTATTTCAACCGAACGCATTGAAATACCTGAAAAAGTGAAAGGATCTATATTTTTGATTGAGATGAAGATAGTATATACATGCAAGGGGACCTAAAAAGTCAACAAGGTGGCGGAATATATAATTTGTCATGCATAACTAAAGGTCATCTTAGGTCTATTATGAACGAAATGTTCAACTCGTTTTTATAGTAGGATCTTTCTAGTGGGCATACAGGGAGGTTATTATTATCAATGAAAGGCACACATTAGAAAATTCGTTTGTAATATATACTTTTACAACCGCATGGCAGCCAGATGCTACCTGCACTGCATCCTCTTTCTCCGTTGACCCTCTCTAGTTTAAACTTGGTATAATTTGGGACTACCTCCGGGTAAATTATAAGTATGATAATTTTGATAAATTAATAAAAAAATTATAATTTTTTTATGTTATACTTAAGTAATGTAGGTGAAAAAATTGGACGAGTAGTAACATTCATGCTAAAAGACTTTTGGGGGTAATTGCTGGGCGGTTTAAGTTTCAAATATTATATATATAGTTTATAATCTATCTAGCATGCAAATGCTGATCAAGTGTGTTTTCAATAATAGAAAATTATATAAAGATGAGACTTGGTATATCAAAAAGTCAACCTCGTGCTTTCTTCTTTTCAAACTGTGTGTGTATATATATGCTAGCGAATGTCCAAGGCAAGCATATGCAGCTCATTTTTTTCCCATGGCAACTACTCTAGGAATACGTTCCAAGATCAAGGAAGAGGTTACTCTTATATCACACACATCCAAGTTGCTTTATTTTCTTCAACTTTATATATTTACGCACTCATGCATATTCATCTTATTTTTACTTGATTGAAATGTAAATCTAATAATTTTACTTGATTGAAATGATCAGAACACACTGCAGTCGAAATCCAGTGAATCGGCCGATGAAATGGATCAAGTTAGACAAGAGAACGGAAGGCTGAAACTTGTATTATCAAACATGATGAAAGATAATAAAACTCTGCAACAACCTATTGGCAATATCAAAGATGATGATAAAGAAGATGATCTGGTAGTTCTTAGCCTTGGAAGATCTTCACCATTAGAAGCTAAAAGCAAGGATCAACTTCGGAAAGTTAACAAACAGGAAGATGATAATTTGAACCATGGACTCGCGTTAAGGTTGGATGGCAGATCATATGAATATGCAGTTGATAGTATTGATGCAGGGGTCTCAAAGAGCCAAAGCCCCAGACAAACTGAAGAAGATTCTTTGAATGATCATAAATGCCCTCCAACTTCAAGTACAGGTTTAAAGGCGTCGAGAAGTGAGGATGATGAAAATCTTTTGCAGCAGCATGCTGCAAAGAAAGCTAGAGTTGCTGTCAGAGCTGTATGCAATGGCCCTACGGTTAGTATAATTTCCGGAAACTCGTACATGTTAAAAATATTAATATTACCGTCACAGGACTGTTTTCTGTTTATATGGGAATCATAAAACTGTTAATGATGTATGTAGATGAACGATGGCTGTCAATGGAGGAAATATGGCCAGAAAATAGCAAAAGGAAATCCATGCCCTCGAGCTTACTATCGTTGCACCATGTCACCATCATGCCCTGTGAGAAAACATGTATGTGCTCTTTCTACATCTTCTGTGTATTAATGTGTGTGATCTTTCAATCTATGTATCGTTCATGGAATATACTTGTATGCATTTTACACTTTCGAGTACTAAAGCTTGAAATTTTCCCATATCATGCATTAAGACATGTTAGTCTTCTCGTTTTGATAATGTTCTTGTCAAATTTTAGGTGCAAAGATGTCAGGAGGACTTGTCGATTCTCATAACAACCTACGAAGGAACACACAACCACGCACTTCCACCTTCAGCAACAGCAATGGCCTCCACTACTTCTGCAGCCGTTTCCATGCTTAAATCCTCCTCAACATCCACCTCACAACCAAGCCTCGGCTTCCCCTCCACCACTTCCACCAACATCAACCGTCCTCCATTCTATGTCCCGAACACAACATTTTCGACATCTCAATCACACCCCACGATCACTCTCGACCTCACCACACCATCCGCCTCCTCTCGTTACAGCAGATACTCATCAACCTTTTTACCTCCTCAACAAACACCGTATTCTCCAGCTGCATGTCTCAACTTCTCTGCAGCTTCCTCCTCTTCATCCTCATTTGAGCATTGGAGAAACCACAACATATCATCATCATTGTATAATGGAACACAATTACAATTGCCATCTCAAACACCATTATATCAAGCTAATAACTACAGTATGCCTCATAAAAGCACCCGTGTTCAGACTCATCAACCGCAATTTTCTATGGAGAAAATCGCGGATGCTACAAAAGAAATCACATCAAACCCGAGTTTTCAATCTGCACTGGCCGCAGCAATCTCATCAATAGTTGGAAAAAAGGGTGGTGGCATTGCAGAAAACATGGAATCACCTCTAAGTGTCGGATTTCCTACAAGTCATTTGAATAGAACATCCACAATAGTGCCTTCAATATTTCCGCAAGCTGGGAACCTGAAGTTTGATTTTCCTCCATTTGCTTCAAGTAAAGGTCCTTCTGTAGCTGGTTCTGCTGATAACTTTAGGAAGTGATGGATGTAAAAAATGTATAATACTTCTGAAGTAAAGTTTATTTCAAGTTTTAGTTCCGTATCATAGCTTTACATTCTTACCCCTGTATAAAAGTCTATACATTATTTCAAGTCGACATGTTTGGCATCCTCCGATGGTGTCTCTATTGAAGATGCTCTTAGACAATGAACAACAGAACAGGTGCTTACATATTATTGGTGAATGACTAGGAAAAATGTTGAGTTGCAACCTTTCTTATGCTGAGCACTAGTACCTTTAAACATTCAGTAAAGAGAGTAGAAATACCCGCTAGGCGCTAGAACATGAGGTGACTTGAGAAATAAATAGACTTGAGATGAACTTTTTATTGGTGTCAAAATATTAAATATTACTCCATCAGTTCTATCCAATTGTTAAGTACAGTTTCATAACTCATTTTTTAATTATTATTTTTTAAATAAAAATTTAAACATTAAATTTTTATTCAAAAAGAAACTTAAAATAATTAATTTTGAACTGTACTTTATCGGAGGAGCCTTGCAGAGCACTCCGTTCAAAATGTTAACAATGGAGGGAGTACTAGACATTTCAAGTTTCAACTCTCTTGAAAGTTTGTTTATGTGATATAATTATATCAAATAAATAATTAATCAAAAGCTGTATATTATACAATTATCCTTTAAAAGGATATAAGTGAATTGTTATTAATAAATTAAACCAAAATACAATATTGTGGCCTGTCATGCATGCCATATATAATACGTGTCAAATGTCTAATTTAGCAGACAGCCAGACAGATCTGATTACCAGCAAGAGCAACGTCCTGTTTTTAGTTTTCAGAACAGAGATCTTCCTAACTTTGCAGGGACCATCTATCCGGTATGCGTGCGTGTGTTATATATATATTGCTTCTCATTTTTTTCCTTATATGTATATGATTATATGAATGATAATCACCTTCATGACTTGCAAATTTCATTTTACAACTCGATTAAATTGTTATTCATAAAATATTTTCCTAGTTTTTATTGGTTTCTGGTGTTCACAAAAATGACCAGATGGCTAAATACTGCAAATTCGTTGATCTTCATGCATGGTGCAATTCTAAAAACTTTCACAAAGTTTCGATAAAGCTACATTACATTTCAACAAATTCCCGTCACATTAAAACCCATTTTTTGGATCAAAGAACGGATCATCATTAGCCCATTTTTGGCCGGGGTACATACATATATATTTCTGAAAGTTATATAGAATTTTAATTAGGGATGGAGAAACAAGGATTAGAACTCGTGATCATATGATAAACTATATATGACTATGTGATAAACTTTTACGTAGGTCCATATACAGATGCGCTATGTTAAATTACCAAATTTATCAAAATCTCAGGGTGTTAACGGAGTTAAAGTGTATATGATACTTATATGTTAATAATATCATCTGTGATACTCAGAGTAAGCTAATGTTATATTACGTTAATGTCTACGATGTTAAATACACTAAAACATCACTCTGTAATTTTCTGGTATGTGTGTTCTGTATACTAGTAAACATGGCGCAATTACAAGCCTTTGAACAAGTTCTACAGAATCCGAGCAATGGCGCTTACTTTAAGATGGTCCAGAATAGAAAGAAACTGCCAATGTCATTGCAGGAGGCTATAAACTATGCATTTGCAAACATATCAGTCTCAACCTTCCCAATGGTTCCAGGAGGCAAAGGTAAAAATCGTACATTCAAACTTCTAGTATAGTTTTTAGTTTGATACATATTTGAATGTGCTGGCCCCGCCATATATTGGCTTTGTAGTTATAGAAATTCAAGCAAACGCATCAGTTGGCGAGGCAATCAAGATTTTATCAGAAGCCAACATCCTGGCAGCTCCTGTGTGCGAGTCTAATGACGTAAACACTGTCGATTGGAGAGAAAGGTATTTAGGAATCATAGATTTCTCTGCCATTGTTCTATGGGTTTTAGAGAGTGCCGATATTGCTTCAGCTGCCATGTCAGCCAGCTGTGCAGCAGCTGCTGGAGTAGGTGCAGGCGCTGCTGGTGCTCTTGGAGCACTAGCAGCAGGTGCAACAGGTCCCGTGGCAGTTGCAGGCCTTGCTGCGGCTGCAGTTGGTGCAGCTCTAGCTGGGGGGCTAGCTGCAGATCAAGGTGTGGGAAAAGATGCTTCCTCAGCCGCTGATACACTGGGAGATGATTTTTATAAAGTCATACTAGAAGACGAACCTTTCGCATCAACTACAGTAAGCTAACATGTGATTAAGAGCTTATCAAATAAATGAAAGTATTTTTACTTTGCAAGACTAATGGGAACCAGAACAGGAGTGACAGCAACAAAAATTTCCTAACTAATTTAAAGATAATGTGATTCAGACAACAAAAAATAAAGGCAAAATATATTGTAAAATACGAGAAAAGAAAATAAACATGTCTTACAAAGTCTTGCTCCGCTTTTACGACAACCTATCTAGCTTGATTGGGAATTATTTCCAGGTGAGGTCCATCATCACATCTTATCGCTGGGCACCATTCATTCCGGTTGCAGCAGATAGCTCAATGTTGGGTGTTCTATTGCTTCTTTCCAAGTATAGGCTGAGGAACGTGCCTGTAATTGAAAGCGGAAAACCCACCATTAAGAACTTCATAACTCAGTCTGCAGTTGTGAAGGGTCTGGAGAACTGCCAAGGAAGGGACTGGTTTGATCGCATCGCTGCTCAACCAATTTCTGAAGTGGGGCTTCCTTTCATGTGCACCGATGAGGTGACAAAAATGATTAACTCAGTATATTCCTTGTCTGGCAGATTAACAGGAAGTTGAAAAAAATTAGTAATTATTTTGCTTCATGATGGTCAGGTCATCAGCATCAACAGTAGTGAACTTGTATTGGAAGCATTTAAGCTAATGAAAGATAACCAAATTGGAGGTCTTCCGGTCACTGAAGGACCAGAGAAGAATATTATAGGCAGTCTAAGCATAAAAGATATCAGATTCTTATTGCTCAATCGTGAACTTTTCACAAAATATAGGTAATTTAGATTAAAACACTCAACTATGTTACTTGAATTCATACATCCCACCAGACTAAGAATATCCTTAGACATGCGTATCTGTGTATGGTATACATATAGCGTAACATTTTCTGCAGCTGTCGTCATCTGTGCATAATGCTTGCAGGGAGCTGGTTGTGAAGGATTTCATGGACACCATTGCTTCAGAGGCCCATGATTCCGAAAAGGATGTCATACCAATAACGTGCAGTCTCTCTTCGAATATTGGAAATGTGATACACATTCTTGCTTCAAAGATGGTTCATAGGGTTTATGTTGTAGGTGCCAACGGCAAAGAAGTTGTTGGTGTGATTACGCTCAGGGACGTAATATCATGCTTTATCTTTGAACCCCCAAACTACTTTGAGAACTATTTGGGATTAACAAGGCAAAAAGTCAAGAATTGATGCATTTAAGACCATGTAACTTAATGTCAGGAACGGATGAATATTAGTTTTACTTTAACTTCTGATAGGGTACCGGAGGAGTCTTATCATGTCAAACCAATTAAACTATATGCAGGAAGTTTTTTCAATTTCTTTCGATCTATCATTTGTCTTACCCTCTTCGCATCTTGCCACCTTCCCAGCCCAGCATATATATTTGACAAAATGACATAAGGAGTAGGGTTGTCAGGTTCCGAAACTAACAGTCTCTCAGCCATGTCTTTCCCAAGCTTGGGTTCTAAATGATACTTTGACGCTCCAAGTAGAGAAGAGAACATAGAATTTGAAGGTTCTGGTATGTCTTGCAATAGTTTCCAAGCTTCATCAAGATGACCAGATCGACCCAGGAGGTCTACCATGCAACTAAGATTCTCTGTAGTTGGTTTCAAGCCATAGACCAAATCCATTAACCTAAAGATCTCGCGACCTTTGTCAACTTCACCACAGTGACTGCAAACGGATAATATACAATTAAAAGTTGCTGAATTTGGTTTAACATTCTCTTCCAACATCTGCCCAAATATCTGAAAAGCATCTTCATGCTCTCCATTTCTCCCATGCCCAGAAATCATTGCGTTCCATATAGCTGGATCTCTAGGCTTTAGCTCAAACTTATCAAATATTCGTTTGGCATGAGAAGATTCACCGCTTTTCATATACATATCTACAAGTGTCGTAGCAAAAAACTCATCATCACTTATGTCGAGTCTAATACCATGTCCGTGAATCTCTTTTCCGCAACGCAAAGCAAGCATACTCGAACAAACAGATAACAAGCTAGTAATGGATTTCAACGTTGGCGCAACATTAACTGATTGCATTTTCTTGAAAAGAAGAAAAGCTTCCATCTCTTTCCCTAGCTGTGAAAACCCACTGATCATTGAATTCCATGTTGCTGAATCTGGTTTTAACCCTTCGGACTCTATTTGCATAAAAAGCTCAATAGCATTCTCAGTTTCACCATTCAACATCATTCCTCCTATCATTGAATTCCATGTTATTAAGCTCCTTCTTCCCTTCAATTCTTTAAATAAATCATCAGCAGCATGCAAACAACGGCATTTACAGTACATATCAAGAAGTGCAGTTCCAACCATAGTATCGAAATTCATTCCAATTTTGACAAGAAACCCGTGAACCTGCTTACCAAACTGAACATACTTAATATCCGAGCACGTAGAAAGAACCGAAAAAAATGTCACAGAATTAGGTACCTGAACTGACCTTCTAATTTCCCTAAACACATCCAAGACCAATAAAGGAACTCCATTTAACACCAACCCTGAAACAAGTGCATTATAGCACACCAAACTCTTATATCCAATCTGCTCAAACACCTTCGACGCGAAAACCAATTCCCTACATTTCGAATACATTGTCACAAGTGAAGTTCCTACATAAACATCAACCTCAACACCAATCTTAACCCCCCAACAATGCACTTGACACCCTTCTTTAACATCTCGACACACCGACAACAAACTAGCAATACTAACTGAATCAGCCCTCAACTTTCTCACACCAATTTCTCCAAAAACTCTAAAAGCCTCCTTATAACACCCATTCAAAGAAAACCCAGAAATTACAACATTAAATACGGCAATATTTGGTTCAGTAATTCCATCAAACACCTTGAGTGCATTGTCTAAAAAATGAAGTTTTGCATACATATCTACAAGAGCAGTTGCAGTGTGTATGTGAGCATGAAATCCGGTTTTGAGGAGATGGGCATGGAGTATTTGGCCATGGGAAGGTAAGTTAAGCTTGGCACAAGCTTTGAGGAGGGCTGGAAATGTGAATTTTCCGGGGTTGAAGGAGCGGGCGTGATAATGTGAATAGAGAGATAGAGCTTGTGTGTATAGGCCATCTGCTACTAGTTTTGTTATTTCGCGCTTCATGTTTTGTACTTGGATCACTGATCATTCCTGTTCAGGTTTTTTTTTCTAGTAATGTACAGTCACTGTATGCGTACGAAGTGCTGATGATTCCCTAAAAAAAGTGCTCTTGATTGACATTTGCTTTTGTAAGAATTTTTGAAAAATATATTTGTACTTTTTTTTTTTGAAACGAAAAATATTTGTACTTTGTTCTTAATTACTTTAATAAAGTGTGCATAAAAAATTTACTCAGTCCCTACCCCTTTTTATATATAAAAATGCTACTCACATTAAATTTGTTCCCAAAAATTTTCTCAAATACAATGACAGGTTCTCATTTGTTATTATAATAAATAGACCCCTGCATTCACACTATTCAAAAATTTTCAAACTGATGTAGTGAATTTTAATGTATTTTAATGTACATAAAAACATACTTTAATATTTACTTTAAGAGTGAATTGCATTATGTGTACCTAAAGTATCAACAAACTGTAATTTGTGTACTTAAACTATCAATTGAACACATTGTGTACCTAAACTATGCAGCTGAGTGCACTTTGTGTACAAACGTTAGATTCATACTAACCCCGTTAGTTTGCAGTTTGGCGCCAACATTACACACATTTCCCTCCCTTTCTTCCCTGTCATATACTTATACAGAGAGAATATTGTGCGGTGCAAAACAACTGCATACAGAACATACATAAGACAAGCAACTGCATAATAAACAGAGAGAATTGGGGAAGGATGAGTCTATGTTATTGTGGTATGTTGGCAGTTGAAAGAACATCATGGACGAAAAACAATGTTGGGCGTAGATTTTTTGGTTGTTTATATGGTAACAATGGGTGTAATTTCTTTCGTTGGGTTAATCCACCAAGTTGTTCGCATTGTTGTTCGATAATCTCGGAGTTATTACGTAGGAACAGAGAGAATGAAGAGAAGTTGAAGGTGTTAGAGGCTGAGAAGAAGACAATTAAGAAGTGGTTTGTAGTGTTTGTAGTTGTTGTAAGCATTTGGATAATGGTTGGCTAGATTGGTTAGATTAGATAATGTTTTAACCAAGTTTGTAACCATTTGTCAATTTCCAATGCAATGCAATTTTTCTTAATTGAATTCGTTGGCATTTTTGTGGGCTATTCGGTGTTCAATTGTGTGTGTAAAGAGCATACTAAAAGATTTAAAAGAGAAAACAAGAACTGATCATTAAATTCAAAGAGTACAAATGAAAGTAGTAGATCATAAACTATGTAATGAACATACTAATTTGTACTTCAAATTATTTAGATAAATAGAAAAAAGACAGGGCTTATGGCTGATGTCTTTGTTGCTTAGATAAGGTGGATGATGGCATGTGGTGGCTCCGCAAACTCTTCCAAACCCCCTTCTCCATCAAGGCAATCGGTGGCCAGGACATTGACAGCCACATTACCATCTGCATGGATGTGCTGGATGTCCACATGAGACCATGCCTCCCATTTAAGCATGGTAATCATCTCAATCAAGGCAGTCATTGGATAGGCTGGATCAGGGTTGTTGATGAGATCTATTGCATCCCTCCTCTCAGTGAACACCACCACAGATGTCATCTCACGCTCCCAAGCCATCCTTAGACCATAGTATATGGCCCAAAGTTCTGCAGTCTGAGGGCCAGCCAAGCCAATCCTGCTCCCGAAACCTCTCACCCACCTCCCATTGTGCTTCATAATTCCTCATACACTAGCTCTCATTTGGGAACTGTCGAACACACCTTTCACACATAACTTGTAAGACATTTTGTTTGAGGTTAGTTATTGTATGAGTTGTAGATTTACAGTTTGCAAATGTGTGCTTTAATAGGCAGAGTGTAAGTGTAGTCAATGGTCATGGTAAAAATTGAGAATTACAAGAGTCTACACTTGACCATTGACTAGAGTGGTCAATGCATGTAGCTACAACCTTTGATCCAAGTAAACAACCAATGTCTGTGATTTATTGTGTTTAACTCCAATATTAATTACCTTAGACATGCATGTTCTAGCATTGTGACCTTCTACATTGCAATACCTATAATGTACCTTGGTGCCTGTTTTACACAGTTTGGTACCATCTCTGACCTTATCAGTAGGAATATCATTTTTCTTGGGCCTTCCTGGTTGAATTTTCCTTATTGGTGGCAAGGGACCAAGATATGGTGTCTTCTCCCAATAATCCTGACTATTTATGGGTTACACTGTGTGTTGATAAGTTCTTAAGAACATATCCTTATGATAAGTTTTGTGAATATAAGTAGACATCTCTAAGTCCTTCCATATTATGCATGCACATGCATGGTAGCAAGGTAGGTTAGTCAAATCATACTTTCTACAAACACAAGTTCTACCATCCAAATCTACCACTATTTCATGCCTTCCATCAGCTACAGTCACTAGATATTTGGTGTCCCCTGACCACTGGACCATACAAGCCCCATTAAATCCCAAGTCCCTAATAAACAAGGTATTAGAAAATGTATGACAGTGTACAAAATGAAGATGCATGACAGACAAAAAAAGTAAAGACCTTACTTGTTTAGTTTCCGCATTGCATTAGGACAAACTGGATTCAATTGATAGCTACTTAACATCTTGTCCCTCCTTATTTGGATCATTCTCATAACACATTTGTGTATCCCTTGGAGCAGGCAAATGATTGGGAGGTCTCTAAAGTCTCCAATACTATTATTGAAGACTTCACAGTGGTTATTAACAAACATGTCTGAATGACATGTTGTTCTAAAAGCAAACCTAGACCACTGTGACCTAGGCTTTTCCATGAGCCAGTCATGACATCTCTTGGAGATCTATTATATGAAATTTAAAAAAAAATCAGAGTAATCTCATATGCTTTTCAAGTATGTAGTAGTGATTATTACCTTTTGAAGAGCAGTCATATGCTTGTTGAACATGGACTCATTGATTGCTCTTGCTACCTTCCAAAGCAAGTCCATTACTCCCTTTCCCTTATGATCTTTGGCCATGTTGTTGTAGAGATGCATAACACAAAATCTGTGTTCTGCATTAGGGACCACATTTTCAAGGGCATTGATCAATCCCTGCATATCATCATAACAAAGAAAATGATAAACTTAGGATGAATATATATACATCAATTAACAAAGAAATTAACCAAGTTACCTTTTGTCTATCAGAAATGAATGTCCATGCACCACTATTGACAATTCCAACATCATCTGCAACCAACTTTAAAAACCAATTCCATGAGTCTGTGTTTTCTGCTTCCACAACAGCCCGTGCAATAGGATACATCCCATCATTTGAATCTGCCCCAACAGCAGATAAAAGTTGCATACCATAGGGGCCCTTTAAATGACAACAACTAGACTTAAAACCTCTCTTCACAGGACCTAGACAAATGTAGAATCTTTTGAATTTTCTTCTTTCCTCGCCAGGTTCAGCATCTTCAAGTTCTAGCTTAACTGTACTTTCAGGCATGCTTTTCTTAATCTCATTCATGTAGTCCCATAACAATGCATACTCAGCAACATGATCTCCCTTAATATTCTTTAAGGCCATTCTTCTAGCTCTCCCAATGGCATATATACTAACATTACATTTACAATCATTCACCACCTTTTTCTGGAATGCAGGTAGGGGCCAGGTAGGGTTCATCATAATCTCATTCTCATAATATTGTGCAATCCACCTAGAATTTATCTGTCTCTGTGTGAATGTTTGTGTGCAACTATGTTTGTTGTTGAGGGTCTTAATCTGAAATGTGGTGGACTTTGGCATTGGTGAGGCATATATCTTCCAATTACAACCAAGACCTTCACAAACAAATCTCACTCTGTGCCCATAATTCCTCTTCTGGATAATTGCCATTCGCTGAGATATAGCCTGATTTTTTACAGCACTTCTAAAGGACCTTGCACTTGGAAAAGTCATACAAATCTCAAACTGTGGATTAGCCGTGTCTGTGGCTTCATTAAAATGAGGAAATCTCTTCTCATCTCAGAATCCTCATCATCAGTACTATTAGCTACCATTCTCTCCTCGTCATCACTATCAATAACATCATCACTAAAGTCAGATTCCACAAAGCATGTGCTCCAATTCTGATTATGGACTAGAACATCAACCATTTCTGAATTTTTCTTATCATTCTTAGCTTTTTGGTGACTCCTAACATCCTCATCAGTACTGTCTATGTTGGAACTATCCTCATGAAAACTAGCATCATCGTGATCACTAACTTCAGTTGGAGGTTCTTCAATTATGGGGTTACCCAACAAATGATCTATGTTATACATGTCTTCAGTTATTCCCTCAAGCTCAAAGAGATCCTTTAACTGATTTCTTTCAAATTCGATACTAGGAGTGGGCTCAACATAGTATTCACACTGTGTATATGGAAATTGAGATGTTTGAGTCTCTTCACTAGTTTCACAAAACACATACATTAACCTAGAACCCTCAACCAGCTTGCACATCTCAAGAACATCGCTATTAGAATTTAAAGGAAACAATCCAAACTCCATTACAGATTTTGGAAGTTTATAAAAAAGTTCACACATTCCAACGTTTACTCCACAGTCAGTTAACATGTTAAATACTTCCAATAAGCTCAATTCATCAGTATCACATTTGTCAACATATCTAATTTCACCACCTACATATGTCTTAGGGTTTGATGAAAAATGACCCCCAATATGCAACATTATAGTAAACAAATCACTACTACATGAAACAAGATTACATGGGTACAAAAATCACGTAAAATTACGCACAACGAGAACTCATTCAACTAATTAGCAAGAACAAAAAAAACCCCAAATTTAGAATTTTACAACTCTAATATTTGAAGTAAAAACAGGGGAACATGCAAATCGATTCTTAACTGAGAATTATAACACTCAAAATGTAAATATTGCAAAGAAAAGACACACAAACTCACACATGACCTAATTAATACTTGAGTGTTACCTCCGTAATCCGGTGTTTAACGCCAATACTACCACCACCTCCATCATCGACATCACATATCAACCATGTCATCTTTTTTCCCAATTGCAAACAAGTTGTTAATCAATCTGCTAAGACATATTAATCACAGAGAGAAGGGATATTGTTCAATTATTGATGTGGGTGTTTTGTGTGTGTATATAAGTGATGTTGTCCAAACACCAGTCGTGCAAAGACAAGAAAGCCCCTTAAACTAACGGGGTTACTATGAATCTAACGTTTGTACACAAAGTGCACTCAGCTGCATAGTTTAGGTACACAATGTGTTCAATTGATAGTTTAAGTACACAAATTGCAGTTTGTTGATAGTTTAGGTACACATATCACTCTTACTTTAATGTATACTTTTATGGAAAATGCTAGAGGCACAAAATTTGTTCCCAAAATTCTTCCCAAATACACATGGCAATTCCTGATTCGTTGTAATAATAAGTGGACCCCCTACATTCAAACCAACAACACCGATCAAAACATTCCAAATTGCCACATCACCTATGCCATGTCATTTGGTAACAAATTTTTGTACCAAATTTTGTGCCTCTAGCACTACTCTACTTTTATATACAATCTTGTCTCTTATGCTCAAATAATATTAACTTTTGTTCAGTGTTCTAAAAGTCGGCGATTAATCGGGATTAATCGTCGATTAATCTCTAGACGGCGGGCCACCGAACTGATTAAGCAAAAATCGGTCAATTAATCGTTTTTTCATAAAAACGGTCAAAAATCGGCTGAATCGGTCAAAAATCGGGCTAATTATTAAAAAATAGTTAAAATTTAAAAAAATAATAAAAAATTTAAAAGATAGAAACTTGATTAAACAATAGGAAAAAACATTATTTTTGTACATATAATTATAATTTTAGATGCCTACATCGTAAATTCTCTTAAGTTTTCCTCTTAAATTGATCTCTAATTGAAAAGTTAAACCTTCACAATTTTATTTATTACAATTGTATAACATTTTTAACATATTTGCCTAAATATATGATAATAACATATGTTTAGTTGAAATAACGAAACAATTTTATAATTGTAGATAAAAAATATTATTAAATTTATTCCGATTAATGATCCGATTAATCATTTCGATTAATCCCCCATTACCCGATTAATCCCTGGACGGTGGCTTCACCGATTAATTTCGATTCCCGCTTTTTACAACACTGCTTTTGTTATGCTGGAAAGTACTCCTTTGATTTTGTTGTAGAAATTATAATGTATTTTTTTTAATGTATTTTTTTTAACACCTGGAGAGATAGTGATACTTAAACCACCCATGTTTCGATGGAATCTGGAAAGCATTGATGATGTGTGTGAATTGCATGCATGACCTGCATCTGCATAATTAGATAGTAGTAGTAGTAGTAGCAGTTTATAACTCCCCTGTGGGTGCATCATTGATTAAGGTTGGTAGAGTGTTTATGCCTTTTTTTTATTGTGCAGTTTTGATACTGACTCTTCATAAGTTACGTCTGATGAAGGTCACTAGGTCACTAAATGTTTTTGTAAACAAGGTTGGAACCCTCGACATGCCATAAAAGGAGCGAAAGAGATAACTCTACGAAGAGGTGTTGGGTGGTATTCCTTGATTCCACATATCAAAGAAAGGCTCAAAGTCTGTGTAGATCAACTATAGTATCTCTCAAATCAATGTGCTCTGTTTCTGAGTTTCACAACTTCTGTATGTTGTTGAAATATCTCTCTCTCTCTCTCTCTCTCTCTCTCTCTCTCTCTCTCTCTCTCTCTCTCTGTGTGTGTGTGTGCGCGCGCGTGTGTGTGTGTTGCAGTCAGAGACTCAGAAGTAATATTCCGGGCATGTACTACCCTAAAGAGTAAATTACAGAGAAACACGGTACAAAAACTAAGTGCGCAGATTATTAACTAGCCTTCCCAAACCAATCCAAATGACCTAATCATTTTTATGTTCAAATTATCTACCATCTACATTAAAAAGGCTGAAAACATAGAGTAGCAGATTTTGAGGATTCACAACTACATCCTTGTACTAAGGTTCCCACTACTTGTCCATCCCTCTTGTACTTGTATTGAATACTGCATATGCCAAAGAACATCGTCAATCGTTGGACGCTTATTTGAATCTTCACCAAGACAATTCACTGAAATCTGAACTGCAGTCTTCAATGATTCATAAGCAAATGTGCCTCGTATCAAGGGATCGACTGCATCTCGTAGTGATGCTGGTGATTCCACTAAGTTCATCTCTAGCTGCAATAGTAAATGTGCCAGCTGATGCAAAATTTCTTACAATTCTAAATGTACACACTTAAAAACAAATAATACGTATACCTCAACTTTCATATCTGCTATGTCGCCCGTGGAGTTGAGTAGTTTACCCGTAACAAGTTGTAATAATATTACCCCAAACTCATAAATGTCATCTTTCTCCGGATTTTCACTGCCACATATTCGGCTTTAATTAGAAAACTTTATAAATGAGATACTCACTTGCCTGAACAAATGGAGAATGTGACAAACCTGTTCTGAAGATTAGATGCGCCTTGTCGATTGTTCAGAGGGCTTTCGGAACCTTGCTGTAATTTTGAACAAGATTCAGATGTTAATGAACTGAGCCATGACATTATTTATTCATGTGCAAGTATTGGAGTTTAAACATTTACCTTGGATGGAAAGGGTATCTTATAATTATTTATTTTTGGTGCAAGACCGTTATCCAACAACACGTTGTCCACCTTTAAATCGTTCCCTAAAATTGCAGGTACTACTTCAGTGTGCAAGAATTGAATGGCCTTTGCAATACTCATGGCTATGGACATTCTTTGTGGCCATTTGAGGACTTCTCTCTTTCTCAGATCTACGTATAAAATTAACAAAGAAGTCAGTAATTGAAGTCGATACTAAAAATGGTTTCCATTACCACTGGAGTAGTAATTAATGAATTACATACCTGAAAGATGATCCTTAAGTGATCCTGTGCTCATGTATTCTTGAACAATAAAGACAGTGCTCGCAGAGCTGGGGTGGTCTGTGTATGAGACAGTGCAGTGTCCAAGAACACTTACTAGATGCCGGTGTCTAAGCTTAGATATTATCTCTGCATGTTGTTTCAGTGTTTGAGTTGAGTGCTTCTGTTTTACTTTTAGACATCTCACCAGTACTGTTGAGCCATCTCTTAGCCATCCCTTATAAACCTGTGGCAACAATGGAGATTACTATCTTAAGCTATCCAAAGGTGCCAAACGAAAAACAGGCAAAATCCAATTTCTATAAGTATAACAAGTCTTGTGTTCTTTAAGATAAAATTTTAACATAATTCGAAACTTTTTGCCCTGAAATAGTTTTATGGTGGAACCACTCTATCGCCTTAAATGAAAAGTATTTACATTTACTTAGGGTCTTACATGGTGTACGAGGCCCCTGCATCGTAAGTAGAATGTTTACAGTTTCTGTTGAAGCTTTAAACTAGATCAGTTACAGGGGAACAGGAATGTATTTTACCTGTCCTTGAGATCCTTCTCCCACCAGATTTGATGGATCAAAGTTGTTTGTTGCCTCCTCCATTTCATCCAGTGTGAAATTTTGATACGGTGGGAGTCCGAATGTCGCCATTCTCCTCATTGGTTGTGGTTTATGCCCTGTACAATGTTAAGCATTTACCATGACAAAATTGTTACAACTAACTATATCACTAGTTGAGTACATTAACTGATTTAAGATACAAAAGATAAGCTTACTGCTATCCTTAGTTGGAGAGCCATGGCCAGGATTTGGGTCGAAAACAAAGCTGTCACTTCTAAATTCTGCAGATTTTTTAGCTTGAGCTCTTCTAAAAATGACCAAAAACAATACCCCACATGCACCAACTACCACCACAATGCCTCCAATAATTCCAAGAACAACACCAAGCTTCATGGTTGATTGTTCATCCGGTTTCGCCTTAGCCGGAGGCTTTACAGCTATTGCTTCTTTCCGACAAAACGAATTGGGACGCTGATACTTTGAACTTGTATTCGACAGACAATTCCATAGACTTATAACTGTTCTATTCACAGTACTTGACCTAATGCAAGAAGGCAACTGTCCTATCAAAAGGTTATTCGAAATATCAACAAAAACAAGATTTTTGTTGCAAGATACCTTCGCGGAAAGTGCACCATTAAGCTGATTTTTTGCAAGATTGAGGTACTGGATAGATTGAAGTGAGAAAATAAAAGGAGGTATTGGTCCAACAAGCTTATTAGATGAGACATCTAAAATTTGAAGCTTGTTAAGCTTTACAAAAACAGAGGGAATTTCAGATCTTATTGAATTGTTTTTTAATATAAGACTAACAATTTTATCACCAAATGCAGGAAATTTAGGACCAAGAAAATTGTTACCCAAGTCGAGATTTTCGAGATTTTGCAAGCTTTTTAGATCTGGGATAGTCCCATTCAACAAATTATTAGCCAAAACAAGAGTCTTTAAATTCTTCAGAGTTGAAATGGACACAGGAATATTACCATATATTTGATTAGAACTAATGTTGAGCACTTCAAGTGACCAAAACCTATTGATTTTATGTGGTAAAGGACCCCATAATCCTAAAGAAACAAGTGACAAAGATGTCAAACTAGAAAGCTTTGTTAGAGTAGTAAAGAATGAATCAGTGGAGAATTTTTTAGACAGGGTTTGCTTAGATGTTCTGTTTCCAGTAATACTCAACTTAGTTATGTGATTACCTGAGCAAACTACAGACACAGAGTTTGAAGGAGGGAGATAACAGAAACTTGTGTAGTTATTCCAACCTTGAAGCACTTGTGGATATTCAAGAAGTTTCTGAACTTGAAAAAGAATGTTCTTTTCACCTGGAGTAATCTGTGATATTGAAACAGGAAGAAACAGAAGAGAAAGAAGAGCAAAAAACAGGAAATTAAGAGTCTGAGTTTGTCTCATGTTGCAAGTGTATTGAAGTATCAACTTGAAGGCTTAAACTGCACCATGGATGAGTTTAATGAAGCTGTGTCTATCTTGTGGTATATTGAAGAGTGGATCTGCAGGTAATAATGTAGGTGGATAAAAAGGGTTTTGGTATTTGATATGGGGTAGCTTCACCAGTGATGATCTGTGTGTTTCATAAAGGCAAATGCCTGATTCTAATAAAAGAATGCACAAAATGATTAATAAATCTGTTGAGTTTTGTACTGCATGTGAAGAAATAAGAAAAGGTGAGCAACTTGCATGAGAGAATAACAGCTCATAAGGACAAAGTATTTAATCATCTAAAATGGAATTAGACAAAAGAAAAAAGAGTTAATTTGAACAGGTTGGCAGAGTTTAAAAGAGTTTGGTAGGTGGCATAGGTGCCATTATAGCAAAAGCCAATAGATTCCTAAGTTGTAAGTCTGAAACCATGCACAACTTTTGTCAATTTTATATTAAATTCATAACATTTTTCGGAAGCAAGCTGAGATTTTCAGAGGTGTAGTCTGTCAATAGTCAATCCTATAGGCTTCTATCTAGGCTAGGCACACAACAATGATCAAGAAATGAATTAGCTCATGATTTTTAAATGGTCTAAAAGTTTCTTTTAACCGATTCTTCGGATTTAACGATAAATTAGTAATTATTTATTTTAACTACGGCTTATTTGTGATTCTGGTTCTGCGTCTGCGGATTTTGTCACCTAAATTTATAGAACATCTAGTCAGTAGTAATACATGGTTTGATGCGATTTTTTCTCTTTAGCATTTTATATATACTTATTATTGCTTTATTCAACCTTTTTGTAGTTGTTTTTTGCTTCATCTTAAAAATAAAATCAAGCTATTGAAGAGGGCTCGAGTTAAGCTGAATGCAG
This sequence comes from Heracleum sosnowskyi, assembly GCA_030848705.1. Lineage (NCBI taxonomy): Eukaryota > Viridiplantae > Streptophyta > Magnoliopsida > Apiales > Apiaceae > Heracleum > Heracleum sosnowskyi. The sequence continues at coordinate 114,184,484 of CM061244.1, read as the reverse complement.
TCGACAATCGACTTGCAGAAAAAGTCAACACATTTTGCGTTCTACAAGGGTTGACCGTAATAAGAATAGTTGAAGCGGTGGCATTTGATACACAACTAACGGGCCGTAGGCTCGTGGGGTTCATGATGGCCCACTTCAAATATTGTTATAATAATCCCAACTAGAACCCTGGCTCGGAGGCCCATGTCCAATTATCAATTTTCTTTTCTTTCTAACTGTGTGGTCTATTCTAAATTAGATTTTCACACCTTGAATAAATCTAAAAGTACCGACCTTGTTCTATTTCCTGTTCTGTTAAATTATTACTCCCTCCGTCCTATTCATTTTTATACACTTTCCATTTTGAGACGTACCATTCATTTTTATACATTCCAAAAATAGTAACTTTTAATAATATAAAACACTATTACAGCCACTACTTTCTCCACTATCTCTATTATATAACAATATAAATCACTATTACACCCACTACTTCCTCCACTATCTCAAATCTATTATTAAATATTGATAGGTCCCACCATTTTACTCACTTTTCATCTAATTTTACTCATTTTTTATATATTTTCTTAGTCGTGCACAGTCCCAGTGTATAGAATTCACTGGGACGGAGGAAGTAAATACTAGCCTATAACCCGTGCAAGGCACGGGCCTTAAAAAATAATAAACTAAAAAATTTAATATTAAATAAAAGTAAAAATTAATATGATAAATTATAAAATGAGAAACTTAAATATTAATTGGAACATAAAAAAATATTAAAAAATACAGATAGGGCTGAGGAAGATAAATGAGGTATTATTAATATTATTTTATAATAAAATAATATTAATAATAAGGACATATAGAAAATCTAACATGTTTTAATTAAAAAAAAAAGTAATTACCCGTGATATTTTTAGAAGTGTTTTAATTATATTAATTGTATTTATTAAAAAAATACGCTGACATGTTAAAATAAGTAAGTTTTTTTAATAAGGACAAATAGAAAAACTAACATGTTTTAATTAAAAAAAAATAACTACCTATAATATTTTTAGATGTGTTTTAATTATATTAATTGTATTTGTTAAAAAAATACGTTCACTTGTTAAAATAGGTAAGTTTTTTAAAATAATTAAAGTATTAAAATAAGTTTTAAAATATATAAGTAAGGGTTGCACTTGATATTTTTGGAAAATAGAGATTTTAGTGATAACAAATATAAAAGGTAATATATTTTAATTTAAAGTTAATTGCCCGTGATATTTTTGGAAAAAAAGTAGATTTTCTTAGGAAAAAAAAATATTTTAATTATAAAAGTCAATCAGCTAGTTACTATTTTTATATTATTTTATTATTTATTAAATAGAGTATTAAAATAGATTTTAAAATAAATAAGTAAGGATTGCACCTCATAATTTTGGAAAATAGAGATTTTAGTGATGACCAATATAAAAGATATTATGTTTTAATTTAAAAGTAATTGTCATGAAATTTTTGGAAAAAGAGTAGATTTTGTTTGAATTTTTTCTTTAATTATAAAAGGCAATCAGCTAGTTACTATTTTTATATTATTTTATTATTTATTAAATAGAGTATTAAAATAGATTTTAAAATAAATAAGTAAAGATTGCACTTCATATTTTTGGAAAACAGAGATTTTAGTGATAACAAATATAAAAGGTAATATGTTTTAATTTAAAGATAATTGTCATGATATTTTTGGAAAAGGAGTAAATTTTGTTAGAAAAAAGTTTTCGTTATCCTAAAAAGAAAAAAGAAAGAAGTATATTTGTAGCAGTATATCCTAAATTTAAACAAATTATATCCCACATTTCCATTTTTTTATTAGATTTCAATATTATTTGATTTTTATGTAGTAAAATATAGTGAAATATTAATGTTGAATAAAACTTTCCCGAATTTTTATTATATTATTAATTTATTAATTAGAAAAAGTACCGAAAACCAAAAGCTAACCAAAAACCAAAAGTTTCAATGTTTCGGCTAATATAGTATAAATAGATGTTCTATATATTCTAAATTAGGAATGAAATTTCAAATTTAAAATATCAAATAGGGTTGAAAACAAAAGAAAAAATCTTTTAAATTATGAAATTTTAATACTAGGCCGTTAATATTGTCCTCTCTGTTCTACCCATTTATTAATGTTTTATTTGAATTTACTAGTAAAAATTTTATTATTTTATATAATATCAAGAAATAAACCAAGCATGTGGAAATAATATGTTTAAAAATACTAAAATGGACTGAACAAGCAATATAGTGATGATTACTTCAGTGCAGTGAAACTTTGGCCTTACGAAATGATTAATGAAGCTTTTGCACTTTGCAGGTGAGTTAACTTTAATGAGGCGGTCCCGTGCGTAATTAGTTCTTTAAAAGCAGTGCAAATCTCATTGTTTAATATACTAATTAACTTGAAAAGTTTTGTAGCTTTTCTTGCTGGTTTTGTCTCAATTATCATCCTATTGCTTGGTTGTGAATTTTCTTTGTATTTCGGTGTCATTTCTGCTCATCTTAATTTTTATGGATGTATAGAGTTATTCATATCATGTGGGCGTTTGGGGTATCAAGAATAAGTTGACTTATAACTTAAAATGAGTAAGTGCTTTATAAGTGATAAGTAGAGCTGGGCTTATAAATCCCTAGAGTGTTTGGTAATCAGAACTTATAAGCAGTAGAGTGTTTGGGTAAATCAGAACTTATAAGTTAACTTTTTTTTATTATTTTTAAAATATTTATTTTTTAATATATATAAATGGATATCAATGGATAGATCTCGATGAGTAGAGAAATTTGATATATACATATCAATTTTTTAATGAACGGATCAAAAGATATATGGTTTTGAAGATTTGAAGGATATTATATATTGCGTGTATAGAGAATAAGTTATAAGAGCATCTCCAATGCAATTTCCTATTTTGACTCCCTAAAATATAATAAAATAATCATTACCCATAATATAGGAGCTCAAAATGTTGTTTTGCTCCAATGGTGTTACCTATATTGGTTACCTATAATTTAAAAAGTAATATTTATTCAATATTTTAGGTAATATAGGTAATGACAGGGTTGGAGTAGAAATATATTCTATTATAAGGAAGCAGTGATGATGTGGCATTATAAGGATTCACTTTTCTCTCCCCTAAATAAGGGGTTTGGTTTTCTCTCCCCTAAATATTTTAGGGGATAGTGAGTCCCATTGGAGCATGATTTTTAAATCTAAACCCCTAAAATATGTACAACTAGGACAAATTTAGGGGATAAGGAATCTCATTGGAGTTGCTCTAAGTTATAAGTTGAATGTTAAGGATTCTTAACATTCAACTTATCCATTTTAAGTAGCCATAAGTTGGTTTCACTTATTTTGGCAAACACCCCCCATAAGTTAAAATTGATTTATAAGCCATAAGCTTATAAAATAAGCAGTAGCCAAACAGGCCCCATGTCACCCCGCGGGAATAAGATTCAGTCGACACTAGAAACCGAATACTGTTCGAGGCTAGCCGAATCAGTTCAAGTATATATTGCTACAATACTAAAAAATGATAAAGTACAAAATTGACTCGAAAAATATTAATTTTGTCAAATTGAAGAAGATGTATCAAACATCATTAATAAACGCTAAGAACTCTGTGTAAACTCTCATTGATTGATCTGGAAAAATGTATATACATAATGTGAAGCTTTTATTAGTACATTATCATTGTTTTGTTACATTTTAATCTAACTAACTGTCTACATATACAGAATGCTAGTAGCTTAACTAATCTCTAACAGAATCATCGTATGTGGCAGATGGTAGCAACTGGTTAAGTTACGTGACAACTGGATGACAGCCGGATGAAATGAAGCTAACATACCCCCCCCCCCCCCCCCCCCCCCCGGGAAGCTGGGAGATGGGGAAGGGCTGCTAATAGGCAAAGAAGGACACATTCCCAGCTTGGATAATAGATCGCGAAAATGAGGAGAAGGGAGCACCTTTGTCAGAATATCTGTTAATTGATGTTGAGTAGGTAGGTATGACAATTGCAATAGACCTTCAATAACTTTGTCACGAGTGAAATGACAATCGAGCTCGATATGTTTAGTACGTTCATGAAAAATCGGATTCTTTGCAATGTGTAAGGCTAACTGATTATCACAATGCAAAGTTATCGGTTTGAGATTATGAACACCAAGTTCTTCTAACAATCGAACAAGCCAAGTAACCTCGGATGCTGCAGATGCCATGGTTCGGTATTCAGCCTCAGAAGAGGAACGGGAAATGATAGATTTTTTTTTAGACTTCCATGAAATAGGAGAATTTCCTAATAACATGATGTAACATGTGACAGATTTGCAAGTGTCAAAACATGACGCCCAATCAGAATCCGAAAACGCCTGGAGAGTAAGAGTATCGGAAGCACGGAGTAAAATGCCTTGCCCTACTGATTGAGCAACGTAACGGAGAGTGTGACATAAAGCATCATAGTGAGGAACACGAGGTTTTTGTATATGTTGGCTTAATGTTTGGACAGCATAAGATAAAATTGAACGGGTGTTTGTAAGGTAATTAAGCTTACCAACGAGAGAACGGTAATGATATGGATGAGGAAACAAAGGTCCTGAATCAGCAGACAACTTGAGATGCAAAGAGAGTGGGGTGACAGCAGATTTAGTGAGATCAAAGTCACAATCTTTAAGAATATCACCAGTAAACTTCTGTTGACTAAGTAGAATCCCATCAGTAACATAACCCACCTCAATACCCAAAAAATAATGAAGTAAACCCAGGTCCTTAATACTAAAAACATGGTGTAAATGAGATTTGAGATGTTCAATTTCAGAAGGAACGTCACCAGTCACGATAATATCGTCAACATAAACCGCAACAATAGTGATAGTAGAAGGAGATTTCTTGATAAACATACTATAATTTTTTTTGGACTGAGTATAACCAAGAGAAATGAGCTCACTTACCAGTTTTTTGAATCACTTGCATGAAGCCTATTTCAAACCATACAGTGATTTTCGTAAACGACAAACTTGATTTGGTTTATGAGAGACACATGGTGGTACTTTCATATATACTTCTTCAGTAATTCCACCGTGTAGAAAAGCGTTATTAACGTCCAATTGGTATAACGACCATTTACGACTAGCTGCTAAAACAATCAAACAACGAACCGAACTCATTTTAATAACATGAGAAAATGTATCTTCATAATCAATACCATATTGTTGTGTAAAACCTTTAGCAACGAGACATGATTTGCAACGTTCAAGAGTACCATCAGCGTGTAGTTTTTTTTTATAAACCCACTTGCAGCCAATGGGCTTTTTACCGGGAGGAAGGTCAACAAGATCCCGTGTTTTATTATCATCAAAAGCCTTTAATTCTTTATCCATAACCTCTACCCATAATGGCTGAGAAGCAGCTTCAGTATAGCTGATTGGTTCGATTAGTGAATTATGATGAGCAATGAAGTCCTTGTGGTAGGCAAGCATGTGCTCATATTTAACTAAATTACACCTATGAGGTGTTGATGTCAAAGAAGAAAGATTGCAATAGTAAGAACTAAGGTAAGATGGTGGATTTCGGGAACGAACAGATTGTCTAGGACCAGGATGAATAATTTGAGATGAGGAAGAAGAAGAACTGGATGAACTGGAGCTAGGAATAGATGCATATGATGAAGGAATAACAGGTTAATTATCAAATGATGGTGCATCTGATATAACAGGTATTGAAGTGGAAGTTGATATGTCTTCATGATGGACTGAATGAGGATTAGTCGTAGTGAAAATAGGTAGAAAAGTAGAATAGACATATTGTTGTTTAGTAAGAGATAATTGGGAGATGAAATGATAAGGAAAATGGTGTTCGTGAAAAATAACATCACGAGAAATAAAGATTTCTGAAGTAGTTAAGTCCAATACTTTGTAAGCCTTTTGATGTGCTGGTTACCCAATAAAGACACGGGGTTTTGCACGAGGAAAGAATTTGGTACGATTAACTTTGAGTGTGGACACAATCATAGACATTCGTACACTCGAAGATCATCCAAATAAGGTGATGTATTGTACAACTTAAAGAAATGAGTGTGATAAGAAATACTCTTAAGTGGCATACAATTAACTAAATAAGTGGCACAAAGAATAGACTCACCCCATAAATGATCAGGTAAATTGGATTGGAAATGGAGTGCTCGAGCTGTTTCGGGAAGATGACGATGCTTACGTTCCACAACCCCGTTTTGTTGAGGGGTGTAACTACAATTGGTTTGATGAATTATGCCTTTATTTCGAAGAAAAAGTTTCAGAGGACCATCAGTAAACTGCTTCGCATTATCAGAACATATCCCCAAAACCTTGCTGGAAAATTGATTTTCAGCATATGTTATAAAAGAAGACAGTACGGAAGCAACTTCTGATTTATATTTGATTAGGTGCACCCATGTATAATGACTGAAATCATCGACAATAGTAACAAATTGATTGCATTTGTTGTGATTCTTGACCTTATAAGATCCCCATACATCCACATGTAACAATTGGAGAATATATGTAGACTTAATGTTACTAGTAGTAAAGGAGTTTCTGACTTGTCTAGTCATAGGACAAATTTGACAAATAGAGTCTGCAACCTCATCTTTAACAGTACAATAAGGTTTTAACAACTTTAATTGAGAAAATGGTAAATGCCCCATACACATATGCCAGAGTTTAGAATCTGAAGAAACACTTAGATGAGCAGCTTGAAATTTAAAGAAGCTTTTGTCATGAAGAAGACCTTTGTGGGGAACTGTATAAAGACTAGTTTGTAATTCACCAAGAAGCAGTGGAGACTGTTTCTGAGAGAGGTCCTGAAGATGACAGTGAGTAGCAGAAAAAATTATATTAGACTGAATATCATGAAAAAGTTTATGTACAGACAGTAATCTATACTGAAAAGAAGGAACATGAAGCACATTGGTTAAAGTGATACTGTCATTTAATATCACTGTGCCAATGTATGTGACTGGTATTTTGCTACCATCAAGAATAGTAATGGAACTATTAACATCTGTGACTTGGTGGAAAGAAGAGAAATCAGTAAAATATGGACTGATATGATCAATAGCCCCACTATCCAAGTACCATTCATGTGTAGAAGAAGACATAAGACACACTTTACCTGCAAGTAAAGCATGCCCATATGAAGAAGAGGGATCCTGGTTTTGATTTGTGTCAAACAATTTCTGTTTGGCCAATAAATCAATCAGTTGATTGTATTGTTCATTAGATAGAGTTGGCCCATTTTTGTCTTGATCGACAAGTGGAGTATTAGGTTGAACAATAAGACAAGAGTTCTGTGATAAAGATGCAACATGATTTGTTTCTTTGTTGCCTTTAAAACCATGTGGGAATCCATGAATTCAAAAACACATCTCAATGTTGTGGCCACTCATTTTACAATGAGTGCAATAGTAATTGTTTCCAGGTTTAAAAGGTTTCTTATTGAGAGCATTTGACTGATTTCTTTGTTAATTGTTTGAACCTTGAAATCTGGCATTTTGTGAACTTTGAGACCCTGTATCTGAGAACCTCCTTTTATCTGCAACAAATTCCAGATTTTCACTTTGAGAGACTTGTTGTGAGATCTCTTTGTGATTCTCCTCATGTGCTACTAATCTGTAAGCCTGAGTAACATTTAACAATGATGTCATTATCAGTATGTTGCCTCTAACAGTAGAAAATTTGTCAATTAACTTCATTAGAAATTGGAGAATACGTTGATCTTGTTGCATTTTCTGTATTCTTCCTGTCAAATACAAGTGCATTTATCACAATTACACACTGGTAAAGGATAAGCATCATCTAAACTATCCCAAATAGTCTTCAACTTTGTGTAAAAATCTGAAACAGTTTGATTTCTTTGATGTAATTCAGCTAACTTGTGTTCCAATGAAGAAATCTGTGGCATGGATGCATAACCAAATCTATCATCTAAATCCTTCCATATAGTTCTTGCAGTTTTCAAGAACAAGACACTTCTGGCAATATTTTCATTCAAATTGTGTAAAATCCAGGAAATCACCAAGTCATTACAACGCTCCCAGGCTGTATACTGAGCCGAACTAACATCAGGTGCACAGATCGTGCCATTTACGAAGCCTAGTTTGTTTTTAGCTGAAAGAGTAAGCATCATGCTTCTCTTCCAGTTGTTATATCCTTACCTTTGAACTTAACAGATACGAGCTGATTAGTGGAGGAATCCGATGGATTAATGTAATAGACACTTGTAGGATCTTGATTATTAAGAATCGGAACACTTTGAGACTGAGTATTACTTTGACTAGCCATGGATTAACAGTATGAGATTCGTGAAAATAACAATCTCAACGAAAAATTTGTAAACAGTGTATAGATCTTAGAATGAACAATTTGTTAAAAAAATGATATTCGTCAAAGCGATTATCAGAAAGAAACACAGAAACTAACAGAATCTAACAGAAATCAATTAGAATTCGATACAAGAGACAGTCACCATTACGATTAGATCATGTATGAACAAGATACACATATCAAGAACAAGAAATGCTTAGAATAAAGATCGAAAACACTTAAGAATCGCGAAATTAATATGAAGCTTTAAAATGACGAAGAATAGAGATCGAAAACACCTGAAATCATGAGATTAGTGTGCGCTGAAGAAGCAAGAATCGATTGATCTGCTCTGATACCATATTAATTTTGTCAAATTGAATAAGATGTATCAAACACCATTGATAAACGCTGAGAACTCTGTGTAAACTCTCATTGATTGATCTGGAAAAATGTATATACATAATGTGAAACTTTTACTAGTAAATTATCATTGTTTTGTTACATTCTAATCTAACTAACTGTCTGTATATATATAGAATGCTAGTAGTTGAACTAATCTCTAACATCATATGTGGCAGATGGTAGCAAGTGGTTAAGTTACGTGACAGCTGGATGAAAGGAAGCTAACATATTAACCAATAAAAAATATATTGTTTTTCTTAGAAGGAAACAAGACATGACGATGTAGAAACCAAACCAAGTACACCGATATATATATTCCCGATTAGAGCAAGGGAAAAGTAAAATGTACGCAGAATATTTATATATATTTATTTACAAATAAATCAAATTTATTGGCAAGAAAACTCAGACACTTGGGAAATGTTTTGTACCTGGATTTTATAAATTTAATAAATCGATGAATTAATTATAAATAATAAAATTCACAAGATTCCACATCGATCATATGATAATTGGCGAATTAATTATAAAATTTTAAAATTCATAAATCAATATAGATTGTCCGGACCTTTTGAATCGTGTATGTAACACAATTATTATGTCAAAGAAAATGCTTGTTGCCCCTCCCAGTCACCAGTAGCTACTAATATTTGAATATTTGATTCTTTATAATCTATCTATACTATATTATTAAAGACGAAACATTGAAAGTTTTGTATTCTGGTCTTTTTGTAGTCTGGTCACTCAATTCATAGCCGTTAGATATTTTTAATCAAATCGATGAGAATCGTTAGATAAAATATTAAAATTATTATATAGAATATCTTTTCTATTTTTCCTAACTAAAACATCTCATTTTCCAAAAATATTGCAAACAGTTTCATTTACTAAAATAACATAATAAAGTTATAATTGCTAATAACTAACTCATTGCCTTTTTTAGCCAAATTGTATATTCTTTTTTATATTTTCTAACTAAAATTTCTACTTTTCTATTTTTCCTAACTAAAACCTCTCATTTTCCAAAAATATCATGAACAGATCTATTTAATAAAATAAAATAATCATATTATAATTATTAATGACTAACTGATTAGCTTCTTTTTTTCCAAAACGTATATTCATTTTTATATTTCATAACTAATATTTCTCTTTACTAAAACCTCAAAAATATCACGGACTATTTCATTTAGTAGCATAAAATACTAATATTATAAATTTATCTATCTATACTATACTATATTATTAAAGACGAAACATTGAAAGTTTGGTACCTGTTTTTTTGGTACGGTGCATGCCTTATTTAATTGTTTATTTAATTATTATCAAAATTATTATAATCAGTTACCCTTTCAGTGAAAATGCATTACCAATTTTTTCTAAAAAATTCACGAGCAATTTCTTTTCAGCTGAAGAAAAATCACGGACAATTACCTTTTTCGGCTAAAACATGTTATATTTTCTTTTTTCCTTACTAAAATCTCTACTTTTCCGATTATATCACGGGCAAACCCTTGCTTATTTACTTTAAAATCTATTTTAATAATTTTAATTGACAATTATCTTTTTCAACTAAAACATGTCACATTTTGTATTTTTCTTACTAAAACTCCTCTTTTTTCAAAATATCATCGGCAAATCGTTACTTTTATATTTTAAAATTCAACGAAAACATGTTACTTTCTATTTTTCTTACTAAAACCCCTCTTTTTCCAAAATATCACGGGCAAACCGTTACTTATTTATTTTAAAATCTATTTTAATACTTTTAATTATTTAAAAATATTTAACACGCCTACTTATTTTTTTTAACAAATGTAATTAATAAAATATAAAATATAAATAATAAAATTAACAATTATTAAAAACAATTCGTGCATCGCACGAGTTTTAAGCTATATTATTAAAGACGAAACATTAAAAGTTTGGTAGTCGGATGGACGGACGGTCGGTACATAATGATTTTATTTAATTGCCCTTACTTATTTTTTTAAAAACTATCACTAAATAATAACATTATTTATAACCAATTACCTTTTCAGCTAAAATACATTACCTTTTTTTATTTTTATTCTAACAAAATTTTCTCATTTTCTAAAAAAAACACGGGCGTTTATCTTTTTTAACAAAAACATGTTACTCTTTCTATTTTTCCTTACTAAAACCCCTCATTTTCCAAAAATATCACGGGCAAACCCTTACTTATTTATTTTAAAAATCTATTTTTTTATTTTAATAATTAAAAGTATTAAAATCTATTTTAATACTTTTAATTATGAACACTTTTTCAGCTGAAACATGTTAGTTTTTCAATTTTTTCATTTTCTAAAGAAATTATTATTAAATAATAACATTGTTATAACCAACTACCTTTTCAGCTAAAATACATTACTTTTTCTATTTTTTCTAACAAAATCCTCTATTTTTCTAAAACAAATCACCGGCAATTATCATTTTCAACTAAAAAATGCTACTCTTTCTATTTTTCCTTACTAAAAACCCTCATTTTCCAAAAATATCCTGGGCAAATCCCTACTTATTTATTTTGAAACCTATTTAAATAATTTTAATTACGGGCACTTACCTTTTCAGATAAAACATGTTACTTTTTCTATTTTTCCTTACTAAGACCCCTACTTTTCCAAAAATATCACGAATAAACAGTTATTAATTTATTTTAAAATTTATTTTAATCCTTTTAATTATTTAGAAAAGTTTAACACGCGTACTTATTTTTTTAGCAAATGCAAATTAATAAAATAATAAAAATAATAATTATTAATAACAATCCGTGCATCGCACGGGTTTTAAGCTAGTTCTTATGAACATACAAAATTATAAAAGCATACCTCGACAGTATAATAAGTTTAAATTAAAAAAATGTGGAGGGGTTGAAATCATTTTTAACTTATAAAAGCAACGTCATGCAGAAATTTTACACTTTCTTGTTAGACGTATACAAGGTGTAAATGAGTCAAAATATTTGTGAGCTACTCATGCTTGATTTAAAAAATATTCGAATTTGGCTCGATAATAATTGAGACGAGCTCGCGGTATTCGAATTTTTTACCGAGCCGAGCTCGAGTTTCAAATTACTCGGCTCGTAAGGTTCGCGAGCCTAATCTAGCCTTTATTAATTTATTAATTTAATATATTATAAACATATTTTTATATAAATATTAAATATTTATAATCGAGTCAAACTCGAACCGAACCGATCATATTCGAGCTTTTAGCAATATTTGGTGAAATTTGATTCAAGCCGAGCTCGAACATGTCGAACTTTTCACGAGCCGAGTTTCGAGCGTGAAATTGAAAATTCGGTCGAATTTGAGCCCGACAGTGTTCGACTCGGTTCGGCTCGACTTAATTAATGCCAATATATAATCAACCCGTATGTTTATTATTTTCTATGATATGATGCTATTAAATGGTGGATAATTTTCAAATTCTAATAATTAAAAACGAGTGTAGCTAGACTTTAATATAATATATTATATATAACAAATGCTATTAATAATGGGTTTGGTTTGACCAAACAAATATTTGGAATCTTATATATGAACAAACGAAAGATTACAAATGGCTTGTTAAGTTTAATGGAAAGAAGCGCACATGACGTTGATGGATGGCCAAACAATAATGAGCTCTATAATTTTGAAATTTCGTTTGTGGTTCATATCAAAAACCTAATCGCAATATCCGTAATTTTTTTGAATTAATAATAAATAATTGAATAATAGAAAATAAAAAATAAAAAATAAAAAATAAAAAAGATTTAAAATTTGATAAATAATAGAAATTAAAATTAAATTAGATTAATGGGCCTAAAATATAGATCAGATTTGAATACAGATAATTGGTAGGCTTGGAATTAAGGTTTGGTGTCTCTATATAAACATCATATTCTTCTTTCTCCGTCTTTTTAATCAAAATTCGTAGGTTTTTGTCTCTCATAAATCAAAAGTCTTGTAAAATTCGTAAAACATTCATCGCAAGTCGGAATTTCATGATTCTGGACTTTTCGGAGAAATCTCTTTTAATTTTCTACAACTTCTATTTCACGGTGTTTTTCGATATTATGCTCTTAACTGTTTTTAAAATCACAAAACACAATCAGATCTCGTTTTTCAGTTTCTGTTCAAATTCAGCGGATGTTTTATTCTATTCCTAATTCGTTATAAATCCGTTTCTAATGAGCCATACCTCGTCGGAAAGGTCTTTTCGTTCTCTACAACTTTCGTGGTTTAAGTTTTTCAAGAAAACGTCGTTTAGAGGGTCAAAAGGGCTAAGAACATAACTGATCAGAATTGGATATATGATCTCGATAAGTTTGTGATCTTTCTAGTATTTTCAATGTTATACTAGGTGTATGTATTTGTTTATTAAATTCGGGCTAAGTATTTATATTTTGAAGTGATTTGTATAATTTGATATGTGTTATGTGTAAGCAATAGTTTTGTGACTCTGATTTGTGTCATGGTTCGTGAAAATATCGAATAAGAATAAGGACCGAGTCACCGGATTGTAGTGACAGTTTTCTGAAAATTTAGGACCGTTATCACCGGGTTGAAGTGGTCGTGGCATAAATTATGGGTTTCAGGTTATTGTTGTTATGTGGTGTCGTATCGTATCGAATATGTATTGAATAAGAATACGTGTATCGAAAGTTATTTATGTACAATGTTATTGTATCGTATCGAATATTTTATTGTCATATGTGTATACATGTTATTTGCCCGACTAGTTGGATCGATTGGTTTCTTGTTGGGCTATATAACTCATTACTTACAATTTTCAGGTTCAGTATAAGATCGAGTTGGATAGCATTGGAGTTCGATGAGCTTAGGTTCAGAATAGATTGGCATTGGATTATCGTTAGCTGCGCTTTTGTAATAAATATTTTTGTAATAGAACTTTTGTCATGCTTCCGTCTGTCATTGTCACGGTATTGTATTTTATTTTAGTTTTGATTTAGAATTAATAGTCCGAAAAAGTGCGGGCCATAGAAAACAAGGATGATTAACAAACTCCAATCTGTACCTCAAATTCTTAAGGGACCGGTCAAACTCCAATATGTACCTCAAATTGTCAAGCCTGTAGAAAAAAAAGATGATTATCTATACATAATTGACATTCAAGAGTACTCAGATTTGGACCTCTTTCTAGATGAATTGATTAAAGTCAGGGGCATTGACAAGCACTAGAATCTGTCAGAAAGACTCATGTTTGTCTACAGAGGTGGAGTGTAAAGACCATGGCCCTCGTAGATAATCCTGGGAGAAGGATACCCAACATTGGTTAAGGTATTCTCAAGCATAAAGAGTTCAAGAGGATTCTCCCCAATTGCAAGGGGGTTAGTGATGAAACAGATTGAGAAGATAAGGGCTAGTTGGAACTCACCTGAGAGTTTGCCTATGAAGCTAAAGATCCCATACAATGGACAGAATATTCATCTCCAACCATTTTGGATGATGGAATTCAGGGATGAAGATGGTTGCGGAAGGTTTTTCAGACTAGAGGACCAACTATCTAATGCAAGCACTAAGTATCTTAGATGGTTGCAATCTAAGCTAAATCCTAAGATTGTTGAGGAAGACAACTTCTACAACCAACTTCAGCAGAAAATAGAGGCCAACTATGTCAGGCAAGGGAAGAAGAAGATACTGCCTCTCAGAGAGAAGAAATGGAACTAAAACTTGCTCAGACTAGAGGAGCACTCTCTCTGTAATGTACTTCACAATCCAACTCTTTCATATTATTACAACTCTGTAGCTCAATACAAATTTTGCATTTGTCTGTATATTCTTAAAGAGTGTTTTGTTATCATCAAGTCCTTAATTTATGTCTGATTCTCAACCAGACATAAATTGGGGGAGATTGTTAGTAATTATGTTGATTCTTGATGATAACTAAATTAACTCAGTAAAATTTGTATAAGTAAAAATGTAGCCTTCAACGGATAGCATGTGTATACAGTATCCGTTGAAGGGTAGCTTATCACTTGATAAGACTAACTGTAACATACTCTTTTTGGATCTGTAATAGCAGTTGAAGTGTAACAGTTTAGGCTATATAAGTCATGTTGACTTTCAACTAATATGTAGAATAGAGATGCTAATTGTAAATAGTCTATGCCTTGTAATTCTGCATAAGTGAAATTGTATCTCAACGGATACTCATTCAGCCTTCAACGAATGCACCTTGGGAAGCCTCAACGGATGCAGCCACAACACTTTCAACGGATGCTAGAAGATTAACCTCAACTAATGCTAGTTAAATTATTAGCAGTTGAAATTGTGAAAGGGACAGTCCTGACAAGTCACATGGATTGATGGAACAAAAAGGAGCATGGAAACCAGCAATTTGGGAAACCCTAAAGAAAAAGGAAGCATTCTATTTTCATCTGGTCAATAGAGATGATTGAAGAAGAATATTCAGCTAAAAGGCAAATCATTTCAAGGACCACTGGATTTAGAGTGGAAAAGCAAGTTTTTGGACTTTACCTACTGAATATTTTATGTAGTTCAATTAGGCTTGTAAACTTGGAGTATATAATCAAGTGTAGCAATGTTTTTGTAAGCAAGAAATCAGTTTTAGTTTTCAAAAAGCTTAAGCAGATATTTTCACTAAATCTCTTGATGAATCCACATTTACCAGGTTAGTTGTAAATTGGGTATGTTAAACAGTCTTAGTGATTAATTGTATCTCTTTGATGTTTGTTCTTAGTCTAAATCATCTTCTCTTGCTACTAGTAACTGTTTATTATTGACATTCCTAGTTTTATTTGTAAGCTTGTTAATTTGAATATTCTTAAATAATCTATTTTCTTTAAAAATATTTTTCTCAGATCTTTTAAGTAGAGAACTTTTTGAAAATTTAATTATTTGGAATCATTCAGGTTATTTTCAGATTTTATAAATTGTTGTTTCAAATTTTATGCAAGTTTATATTATTTTATTGCATTTTTATAATATTCTGCAATTTTCTTATTTTTCTGCATATTTTTCTGCCTATTTATGCATTTTCTGTAAATTTTCTGCATTTTCTGTGAATATTATATTGTTTAATTTTATTATGCAATTTTCTGTTAATTCTGTGAATTTATTTCCATTTTTCTGAATAGTTTATCATTTTTTTAATTAAATTTTGTTGTCTTTTTGCTGTTTTGTAGTTAGATTTTAGTTAATTGTTTGTTTTGAACTACAATGACTATCGGCATGACTATCTATGATAGTCATGCTAGTATATTAATATTTATTTGTTTAGTCTTATTTTTAAATTAATTTTCTGGTATTAATTTTATGTTTTAAGTCAAATTGATGCTGAAGACATCTTTGGTGAGGAGGAAGTTGAGAAGGAAGCTGACTGTGATGAATGGGATGATCAAGATGTTCTGTTCAACCCTGATCTTGCCTTTGAGGAAGAACTGAAGAAGCAACAGGAAGATATAATGAGGAAGCAAGATGAGAATGCTAAGGTCTCTCAGATTATTTCTGAAAAGCTAAAAATTCAAAAAACTGAGCATGAAGAGAAACAACGTCTTCATACCTTGGAAGTCAAAGACCGGAAGCTGGACATCATATTGAAGAAAGGTGAGAAATGGACTGGAGCAAAAGAAATGTTTGCACTCCCACAAAAAGGATCAAACAATGATCGAGAGTTTATTAACCTTCTTCAAAGATTCATGAATGTCAATCCAGATAATTCAGTGTACATGAAGGCTTTACAAGAAGAAATCTTAAGGATTACCACTAGATTTGACAGAGTTGCAAATGAAATGATCATTTATATATCTTGTCAAAGCATAGGAACTATCACTGTCTCTCTGGACTGCTTTGCAAGTAGATCATTGTCAGAGCTTTGGGTTCTCATGAGCAGAGTGAAAGGAACTTCTTATTTGAATGTACTGCTGCATGAGCAACTCAAAGAGTTTGCTATAAGGGTCAGTCCTCAGGTTGTTAGTGTTCCATTTGAAGTCAAGATTTAGAAAGGAAGAGCACTTCAAACCTGTGGAGTGGATCCTGTTTCATTGAAGATCTACCCTGCAATGCATCTGATCAAGCTGGAAAATATGCTAAGGACTACTAGATTTGCTTCAGAAGAAAAGACTGAAGTTGCTGACATCATTCAAGACTATTGCATTTCCAACATAAAAAGGTATCATCAGTTGAAGAATAGATTGAAGAAAGTAACAACTCTACCATTCAGACCAACAAATATCACATCTGAAAGTGATCGTGTCCTGGATAAAGACTTGCTAGATGCTTTGGAAGAAGGAGAAATGAATGATCAAGAAGAGTGATCATTAGCTCAATTTTTAATGTAATATGTATAGAGCTTAGGTAAATCAAGATAGGATCAATGTTATCATATGTTCAATCTAGGGGAACATACATCTTGTACTTATCTTTAAATGTTTGAATCTGGAAATGTTATATCTAAACTAGAACTTTGTTTTTATTATTTACTTGTCTCTTAAAGTCTTATTTTTACTTGTTTAATTACTTGAGTTATCCTCTAGGTATTTGGTTGTTATTCTCTAACAAACAAATAGGGGAGATTGAAAGGCATATGTATATGCCTATTTGTAAACATCGAGGATACAACTCAGCTTAAACAAGTTTGTAATAAGTAAATAATAATTCAGTGTCACGGGAATCTCAGAAGGTTGTATCAGTCAAAAGAATGAAGATTAAAGTCATCCTACATACTTGAAGTAATTCTACATTGAAAGAAGTTCAATTTATTGATCAGGCCTCAGTGAAGTATTCAAGGAAGTGTATTTATTAAATTGACAGAGATTTCAGAAGTGTGACATCAAGGGTACAGATTACAGTGGTTGACCAAAGTCAAAAGCAGCTAATGGACCACAACTTAAAGTCAAAAGCATGAAGAACAGACATTGCAGTTAGTCACTTATGAACCGGACAGTACATCAAGTGTCAACTTCATTCAGTGGGAATTCTTCATCAAATTCAAGTGGTTCTAGGATTGTTTATGCTATCAAGAAAGGATATAAATTCTCTTTTAAATTAGTTATTAATTTATTGAATAAATTAATTCATCAGAATTAATTTAAAGTGGAATTAGAATTAAAGCTAGAATGACTATGAAAAATGAACTGGAATGACTATCAAGAATAGTCATCCCGATAGTCATGCTAGGTCATTTTTTCATAGAAATGAACTGGAATGACTACCAAGGATAGTCATCCCGATAGTCATCCCAGTTCAATTGATAGTCATTCTAATTTAATTCCAATATTATGATAGTCATTCCAAGAGAAAATGGTAGTCATTCCAGGCTAAAAATGATAGTCATTCCAAGCCTTTTTTATAGTCATTCTGAGACAAAGGGAACATGCAGAATTGACGGGATATTTTATCATAAGGCATTCAAGACAGTTTGACACTACAACTTAATATCTATCAAGCTCAAGAACACTGCCTTAACTATCATCAACTGCGTGGACTTCAATTCATCAGTAAATTCATTTCTAGTACAAATTGTTATATTTAACTTGAATTTTGTTTTATTTAAATTCCGCAATTATTTGTTCTTAAATTGTATTATCAGAAAAAGAACAAATTCAATAAAATGTTATATTTGTATTCAACCCCCCCCCCCCCCTTCTACAAACTTATCGGGACCTAATAGTATGGGATGTTGAAGAGAATGAAGACCAGAGAGAGATGGCAGGTGTAGTGGAGGAACATTTTCAAGGTGGTATTGCAACAGATGAAGGCGTCCTCTTTGCAGGGGATATTCCCCTTGTTGATGTGGACTAAATGATGGGTTCAATGATAGGGGTGGTTAGAGAAGGATCTTCTTAGTTCATATACTACTTGTAGATATATAATCAGTTTAGTATTGGTATGGTAAAACATCAATCATCTACTAAACTTTAGGTAGTATGGCTAACTTTTAGTTGATCGTAGTTATGTAGAGGCTCCAATCTTTTATTTAGTCTACCTCTACTAGCCCCTTGTAATCATTTGACTTTTTTGCTACTATCAATATATCTTATGATTATAAAAAAAAACCATTAATTAAACCCAATAACTGTAGACCCATGTAATTATGGGAACTGAGTTGAGTAGTTAACATCTACATTCAATTCTATATTTAATGTTTGGTTGAAAAAAATTTAATTTAAAACTCATTCCTCAATATGTACCCGGGGGGGGGGGGGGGGGGGGGGGTGTGACCAGGTGGGTATGACTTATGAGGGAGGGGTACGAGGAACCATTTTATTTTATTATTTTCATCCATATTTAAGTCATTAAATGTAAATTTTAAATACAATATAAATTAATGATGCAAAAATATATTAAATTAATATTTTAAATTAACAAAAATTAATAACCCAAAAATATTTTAAATTAAACATATTTATTCCATCACTCAACCAAACACGTGATATCATAAATGATACCCCATATCACCTTAACTCGATTCTTGATTCCAACTGCATACCATTTTCCGAACAAAACAACCCGTAAAAAGTTTCTATTGTACATAATATTTCCCAAAATTTAAAAAGGTAAATTTAAAATAAATTATTTTAAGCACTTCATACATTCCAAATTGTCTATACATTTTTATTATTACGTATATATTAAGGAAATTGGACATGTAGATGCACAACTTATTTTATTTAAAAAAAATTGTAAAAAGAAGTTTAATATGTTTTTTTTAAATAAATTGAAAAACAGTTATTGGGAAATATTAGATAATTACAACTAATATTGTTCGGTTCGATAAGTTTTTCCTTGAGTTCATTAAAAATTAAGTATGGTTATTTTGTCGCAAAGCTATAAATGAATGGAATTGTTAAATTTTTCGAGTTTTAACTCGATAAGTTTTGTTCGACATTGATAACTCTACTTTCCGTACTGGGCTGCTTCCTTACTGGGCATGGACAAGAGCGGGTGAATGTATGGGCCGGTGTCCTACAAAACAATGCTAGCAGGGGGTGGCCAGTCCGCGGCACCTCCGGCGTGAGAATAAGGTCAGGTTGCTGAGGTAGGAAAGTCCTTAAAACGAAATGCAGAGAAATTCTTTAAAGAGTATATGAGTGAGAAAATTGTGTGAACCCCTTTCTCCTCTTTCTTCATCCTATTTATAGGGGAAGGGATAAGGCCAAGGGGTGCCACGTGTTACCTGCTGGTTGGCTCGGGCCTTCTGTTTAAGGGACCAGCCGGCGGGAGTTCAGCCTGACCGTTGGTCCCTGTTTGTCTCATGTTGTAGTGGTTTGTCCTGTCTATTGACCTTTGTTTTGTTTTAGGTTTGTTTTGCCTTGGGCTTTTGGCCTTGGGCTTGTTTTATTGGACTGGGCCCTAGTCGTTTTGGGTCGTCCGATTTGTCCCTCATCATTTCCCCCCCCCCCACTCTCTTGTCCATCTGCATGAGGACGGGGGAATAGTTGGAGTTGAGTGGTTCGGGGTTCTTGATTTTTGGTTGTCCCCGGCCTTAGCTCGGTATGGGTGAGCTAAGGTTTTACGGGTTCGATTTTTTGAATTTTGGTTGCCCCCCAGCCTTAGCTCGGTATGGGCGAGCTAAGGTTTCATGGGTTCAATTTTTGATTTTTGGTTATGTTAGGTATTTAGCTTTTTGATTTTGAGATTTTGAGATTTTTTGTTTATATGTGATTGTCAGTTGAAGTGATTTGCACGTTTCCCGTAGAAGACGCCTTGTTTGTTGTGTGGGTGTAACGTCTGTGTCATGATGTTAGCTTTCGTAAGTCATGCGCCGCATTTATAGCCATGATTGCTCAGCTGTCATAATTATGGCTATGTTCTCGGGGTTCCCAATGGATGGACGGTTGCCAGCTGTCCAGGCTGTTCCCCATTCTTTTTGGGGTCTATAAAACCCCCTCACTGTTTTCATTTTTTTCTTTTACGTTGTTTGTATTTGCTCTCTGCTCTCGCTGTTGGCTGTCTTCAAGCTCTGTTTTTTCACGCTCCTTCAACTTCCTCCATTCTTACTATTTTAGTGTAAGCATTTTGTTTGTTCTCATCCCCCTTTTTTTATATGAGTTTATCGACTATTTCTTCATTTTTATTGTTACGGTCGCTTTTACTGCTCCACATGCGTGTCGCTAATAGGTTTTGTTTGGTGTTGAAGATATGTGTGTATGCTTGTATGTATATTTTGTAGGGCTTATGCTAGTTGTCTTGATTTTTGCGATTGTGTTTGTGGCCGGATCTTGATTCAGTTGTAGTGTTTTAAATGTTCTATTTGTGTCTGTTTATTCTCCCTTCCTCCTTTCTTTCCTCTTTTCTTTTTATCTGACTGGGGATGGGCTCAGGGCACACTTTCACTGTTGGTTTTTAGCTGTTGCAATGGTTCGTCGTCGTGCTTCGATTCCGGAAGAGTTGCCCGAGGGGTTTTTTGAGTATGTGGCCCGGGAGTCCGAGACTTTGTGTAGCCCGGATGGTAGCTGGGTTGACACGCCTTATCTGCTTTATAAGAAGCATGAGAGTGTCCGTAGGGCCACGTATTTCTAGGATCGTAGCCCGGATCTTTTAGCTCGAGGGATCCCTGTTGAGCCTTTTGACAAGGAGGCGTCGGATCTGGCTTTTGCCGACTGCCCGTACATTAATCAGGATTCTTCTTTTGGTCTGGACGGGGAGGACCCATCTTGGGCCGACGAGATTTTTTGGGCTATGTTCGACATTGGGGATGGGTTTGGGTGGATGTTTGCTCAGGAAGGTGAGAAGGTTTACGATCGTCCTGCCGACGGGTCTATTGGTATGCCCGTCGAGCACCTCCGGGCTGCGTTCCAGTATATTAGCCACCAATTTGTCCGAGCCTTGTTTCGGGATATTCTGAAGATTCCAATTTCTCAATTGACCCCGAATTCTGTCTGATTTATAAACTGGGTTGTAAGCATATGTTCTTTTAAGGGGGTGGAGCCGACCTATCGTCTTTTCTTCACCATCTTCAAGCTTAATCGGTCTAGCGAAGCTGGGCTACGCTCCGAAAGATAAGCTGCCAGTTATTCAGCCAGACTCCAATAAGGGTTGACATCGCAAATTCATTTTCTTGTGGGGAGGTGAGCTGGCATGGATGCCGGTCTACAAGGTTAGGTGTAATTGCTCGTACCAAGGCTACCGAATCACGGGTGTAGTGGAGACTCATCTTCGGGCCTTCGTTCGGTGGCCTCTGCCTCCTTGGACCTGGCTCCATTTTTTGGAAAGGGATAGGTTGCACCGGGGGAATAGTAAGCCGGGTTCTAACTTCTTTGCCTGCATTTGTTTCTATTTGCTTTTTCTGCTAAGTCATTGTGGTCCGTTTTTCACTTGTGTGTTGTTTTTTTTTTTCTTACATTTCTTCCCTTTTTTGCAGTTATTCCTGCTGAAAAGATGTCTGACAAGAAGACATTGGCCCAAGCCCGGAATGAGAGAATGAATAACAAGTATAGGGCCATTCAAGGGGGTCCCGCAATGGATTTCGAGGTTGCGGATGATGACGGTTGTAACAACCCCAGACCCGGGGTCAGGAATCTGGGTTGTCACGCTCCATCAATGATACAATACCTGCATTACTTACAACATTCTCATAATAAAACTCCAAAGACCCCAATCACTTACGCACACACACACACAAGTTATAGCCTTGGAAATGAGCGACAATTATCAACATTTGTTATTACAACCCAAATGTACTATCCAGGATCTCATCTATTATTTACAACCTCTACCTGAAGTTACAATAATAGACCTCATAATTCTATACAAGGTTTAGTAATACAAACCCACTCAAAATAATTCTCACTAATTCAAGCTGCAACTATTCTGCTCACACCGACAGTATCCATCATGCATCCACTAACTCCAGGGTGGTCTCTTCATTCCCTTGCTCTCGTAACACTAGGTGGATTCGGCAATGTTTTCCTCATGCTGAAAGATTTAATAAAGCAAGAATGAGCTAATAGTGCTCAGCAAGAAATCTATCCCAGTTTAAATCTTTAAACCTTTTAGGGAGATAATCGATATGGGATCAAAGCTTTTATCACTACTAGGGTCTAACCCCAAAATAGTATACCGTTTAAAATACCATATGACTTATAATCATACTCATATACTCTTCGTAAATCCTTTAGGAAATCCTTGGTATCAGTATGGTAAACCAAGACTCAAGACATATCTTTTTAAAATAGAGGTTAACATTAGAATCAAGGCTTAAAGCCTATTTATTGATTCAAAATACCATACAGTTCAATATCTTTATAACCACATGCTACGCATTAAACGGATAAAATACTAGCATAATATAAAAGATGAAGTTACGAGAAAAATTAATATAAGGTTTCCGTAACCCAAAATCCACTTATGCATATATAATCTGAGTAAGGTTTCATCAGAGTCATAACTCATAAAATAAAAGATGAAGTTACAAGGATTTATTGCAACTTCATTTTCTTTGAACATTTTTCGACCCCCTGTCAACATGATCGGTTCTTCTCCCCAATACATGTTGCAGGAATATCCAAAATTGGATGATGAACTAATACCGGAGTTGCTACCGCGCCCGTTGTCCCAACCTTACTATGATCAGTAGCAGGTCGTACAACAGAAATATGTTTTCTACATGTAGATGGAAGAATCACGACAGCCTGACCGCCTTCCCGGATCTCCCGGCCCATTTGGGGTAATAAAATGGATGGGTCGGCGCAACTGGATCTCTTACACCACTCCTAGTTCGGATGAAATCCATGACTCTGAAACGTAAAGATCGTCCTCCCTTCCCCAAGTGTAATACTTGTTGATACGACTCCACTAAGTAGTTATATCTAGGTTGGAAAGGAAGATTCTCCAATATTTCCCAAGCTATTGCTTGTTAATGGATATCGACTTGTTCCGTCAATTTACTCCTCGATCGTTGAGGTAGTTACACAACATTTGATTTGCAGCAATTAAATTGCTCCGAGAAAATATCTGTCCCCTGACAGTTTTGAGTTGAGAGTTTAAAATGAGTAGCAGTCACTTAAATCAGGTTTCCCATATTTTTGGTAGTTGAACGAGTATTTAAATCCTCTTAAAAGATAGATTTAAATGGAAAAATAGTGTTTGGGAACCTCCCTTTGATTAAAAATAATTAATAATACCGCTTAGAGTATCCTTCATAGGTATTGAAGGTCGAAGGTAAACTTTAAATAATATAACTCATTTATTTAATAAATAATCGAATAATATTTATTAAGTAAATAAACTTTAAACGAATATTCAAAAATAATATTCATTATATAAATAATGATTGAATGAATATTCAAAATAATATTCATTAAATAAATAAGGATTAAAAGAATATTCAAAATAATATTCATTAAATAAATAAGGATTAAATGAATATTCAAAATAATATTCATTAAATAAATAAGGATTAAATGAATATTCAAAATAATATTCATTAAATAAATAAGCCTTAAATGAATATTTAAAAATAATATTCATTAATTAAATAGTCATCGAATAACAGTTACCCGATATTTTTATCGGAAAATAATCTTTAATAAATACATACAATATAATTACTTCCGGTCTAAAGAATAAAATCATACGCCCTTTACCTAGGGCATTTATAAAAACCTGGCTTCTAACTAATATCTCATATTTAGCTTAGAAGCCCATAATTAAATCATAAAGCAAGTATCACAATATACTTTCGAAAACAGTTATGCCTTCCATTAGCATATATAACTGAAATAGTATTCAAATAGTATTTCTCGACTGAGATAATAATCAAATAACATTCCTTGAAAGATATAGTAAGCAAATATCATTCCTCGAATGATATCATACTCGAATAACAATCCTCAAAATACATAGTATTCTGCCGATGGAATCCCTCCGGGATTCCACGGCTATCTACATATCTCAAAATACCGACTCCCGATTTAGAGTCGAAAACAATGAATATGCTCTTATATTTAGAGCTACCAGGTAAACCGGTTCATAACAACTTAACTCAAAAGATTTTATATAATCCAAAGGTCAAATCCATTTCAACAATTTTAATGCCATCACATCTATATACGATGTGAGGTTTGAAATCATGCATAATACATATCACATGCATTATCAGAATATTATAACTTAAAATACAGCATGGAATCAGAATATTACGACGGCTTTGTTTTAACGATCCCAAAATTTATAATCAATCCCAACATCAACCAAACCAAACCAACAACCATTATACTTCATCAACACATCCAAAACAGCCCCTAAAAATTATCACACACTAAATCGAGCTTCAAAAAATCATTTATCCTCAAATCGAACATAAGATTTACGGATCTTAACGATAACACGAATAACGACTCTAATCATTATTTCAACCATAAAATTCATATAAACTAAAAGGGCAGAGGTGTTATACCTTCTTTGAAGCTTCCCAAGCATCAACAATGGCTAATCTTGGCTTGGGGGTGCTTGGATGATCCTTATATAGCTTGAACTCATGGAAACAAAATCATAAAAACAAGTAGTTACTATTCATCATCTTCCTTAATCACTAAAATCGACTAGCTAAATCACAAGGGTGAGGAGAGTGCTTACCATGGTTACGTCGGGCTTCTCGAGAGCTTCGATTTGAGTGGTGGAACGCCAAAAACGGACAAGAGAAACTCAAGTTATGATCAAATCTTCATCCACCATTTTTACTCTTTATTCCTCTCGGGATTTGTTAAAAGAAATGGGTTTTGATCTCATTTCTTTGCAAAAATATCTAAGTCATGGTCTTGGCTTCTCCCAAACACCTTAGTGGCTGATCTTTTAGTGCAAAAGACTAGCTTACCCTTTGCTTTAATGTGGCTTTCACAAGAAGCTTCCTCTTTGGTGACATAAACATTTCGTTTACTCGTTTGTTTCGTTTTCCTCTAACTTTCTCGAGTTCTTTACCTCGTATCCAATTTCCGACTTCACATTTGTTTATTAATTAATTAAACAAGGTTGCCTTTGAAGTTTCATTCCATTCAGAGTCCGAAATTTTTTACTATTCACTTTGGACCGTCTTAGACCACTTTAATCATCTTAAATCCAGAATCTACCATTCTTTTGTTCCGACGAATCCTTAATTCCTTAAATATTATTATCTCTCATAAAATCCACATTCATAGGGTCCTCGTGTCGGATCACTATTCATAAAATCTCGTATTTAAATCGATTCGTGTCTCGTTGATCAGATATCACTTATTTCGGTTAAACGTTCTCAGTGGTTCCGCTACTGTTTTATCAAGACAATGTATCTAGTTCTCTTCGAGGCTTTTATCCTTAATCATAACCTTCTATTTACATCCTTGTGTGGCTCCCTCTTTCAATTCTTTTAATTAAATATCCAAATTCCAGTCCCCTGAGCCTTCAGCGGATTTTTCGGGGAAAAACGAAAGTCCTCGAATGTCTATTCTGACGATCTTTGCATACACTTATTTTCATCCGGGATCACTAATACATCTTCAGAAGTTTCAAATATGGACTCGTACATAGTGTCGTGTGAAAATCTTTTTCGGTTTAGAAATTTACTATTCATCAGGATTTTACTATTCATCAAATAAAAAAAAATTAACTAAGTCCAAAATTTGGGGTTATTACAACGGTGGGGTTCAGAAGAGATCCAGAACCGCCGAAGTGCTGAAACCGGTCAATGACGATGGCCAAGCTCCCGGGCGATCGAACCGCGAATTTGGTCATACGGAGCCGGAGCCGGAGCCCGGTGTTCGGTTCGGAACAGCTACGCCCGGCTGCGGCCGCTGTTCCCGGGGATCATGCATCGGGATCGAGAAGGTCTACTGTCGTACTGTAGACCGGGCTGCTGGCGGGTTCTACGGGTGCAGGGTCGTCTATTGTTGTCCCTCTAGCCCAGCCCTCGGGATCCGAAACTGCTAAATCTGGTTATCTGTTTGGGGTTACCCGGAATACTACCCTGAACCGAGTTACCACTGCTGAGGAGTATGCCCTAATGATGGGTTGGAGCCACAAGGATCATACTCATGGTCTAACTCGGGCTCTTGGCACGGTAACTCTCGATTTGTCCATTTTGTCTGGTTATTTCTTTTGCTTATTCGATGTGTTGTACTAACTTGTGTTTCTGGTGCAGCTTGTGTCTCAGGTGAATGGGTATCTCTCCCGGGGGATTAACTTGGAAAAGCAGCTGAGGGGGTCTAAGGAGCAGGGGTCAGTGGAAGAGTTGCGAGCTGCGCTGTCCCGGATGGAGGAGGAGCTGAATGAGGCTCGGCTGAATCTTGTTGTGGCAAATTCCCGGGCTGACGCCTTGGCTTTGGAGATGAGGAAGGAATCGGCCGAGGTCCGGCTCTTGAGGGCCCGGGTAGATGAGCTGGAGGGGAAACTTCAGAAGTCGGAAGAGCGCCGGGATTTGGCTGAGACTTCCATGGTGACCAAGATAGAGGAGGTGTCTTCTTTGGATGTTGTCATCGAAGGTCTTCGGGATCAGCTGTTACAGGATTCCTTGGACTCGGACAAATCGCCGCTTATAAGGCCTCAGACAATTTCGAGGACGCCGTGGCTGATGATAGTTTGAAGGCCCTTGAGAGAGGCTTCTCCTGCGCTCGGGAAGTTCTGACCCTTAACCCGGACGCTACGCACGAGATGTTTATGGAGCACTATTTTGCGTCGGTGGGAGGGGCTCCGGGTGACGGACAGGATATGCAAGCTGAAACGGGCCAGGATGCTGCTGAATAGTTTCCTCCTCCTCCTCCTCCAGATAATGAAGCTCCTCCGCCCCCTCCCCCGGAACATGAATGAGTTATCCCCTGTGTGGGCGGATTCAGGCTTGGTCCTTGTAATGTTTTTACTTTTTGTTTAACATTGGTTTTGTTGTTAACTTTGTCGCTCGGTCGGCTCTCAACATTTGGTCTGGTGCCTGGGGGTCCTTAAGGGCCTGTTTCTGGGTTCTAGTTTAATATATGCTTATCATTTCTTTCATACGTATTATGTTTGTTGTTTGTGTGTTTTTGTATAGCTTTTTCTTTAAGTATAAATTTCGAATTGCATAAATAAATTTTGCGACTTGGCATGGTAGAATAATAATTCAGCATTTTCATTGCATTAAAGCTTTGTTTACATAAGGGATTGTGAGCTTGTATCTCATCCAAGTACAAAAGTGTGTCGGGGAATGGCCCGGTCTTTTACTGATAGAATTTTCTAAGATGGGATGCATGCCAAGTGTTCTGAACCTTTTAGCCGCCGGGGTAGCCGAGCTTGTAACTCCCCTGGCGTAGTACTTCCTTGACCCGGTAGGGTCCTTCCCATTTCAGTATTAGCTTCCCAGTGTTTGTGGGGTTGGAGGTTTCTGTGGCTCGGAGGACCCAATCTCCGGGCTCGTATTCCCTGAGTTTTGTCTTTTTGCCGAAATATTGTCGCGTCTTCTCCTTATATCTTGCCATTTTTTTCAAGGCCTTGTCCCGGACCTCGTCTAGCAACTCTAGGTTCAGTTTGATTCCTTCTATATTAGCCGTTTCTTCAAAGTCTTCAGTCCGGTAGGTGGGGGACCCGACTTCGATTGGGAGCAGTGCCTCGGTGCCGTATGCTAGTTTGAAGGGAGTTTCTCCCGTACTCGAGCGTGCCGTGGGTCGGTATGCCCAGATAACATTTGGTAGCTCTTCTGGCCAATTTGCCTTGGCTTCTAGGAGCCTTTTTTAGATTCCCCTTAGTATGCTTCGGTTTGTTACTTCCACTTGTCCGTTTCCTTGGGGATATCCGATTGATGCCTTCTTGTGCTTTATCCCTCGTTTGGACAAGTATCCTGAAAACATGAGCCCACGAACTGGGTTTCATTTTCCGAAGGGTCCCATGATGTCAATTCCCCACATAGCGAAGGGGATGGGGTTTAGGACAGAGGATGGGAAGACGGGGCTTTATCTCGGGATGTTACTGAACAGTTGGCACTGTTTGCATTTTTTAACGTACTGAACCGAGTCTTCTTGTATTGTGGGCCAGTAGAATCCTTGCCGTGTGATTTTGTAGGCTAGAGCTTTTCCGACCATGTGGTCCCCACATATTCCTTCGTGAACCTCAGCAAGGCAATACTGGGCCTCGTCTTCGTCGACACATTTCAGGATGGGGGAATTGAGTGTTCTTCTGTATAACTGCCCGCCTTTGAGAAAGAAGCGGGTTGCTTTATACTTGACCCGTCTGGCTTCGTTCTTGTCTAGGGGGAGGTCCTCGTCTTGAATGTAGTTGATGAAGGGGGTCATCCATGTGGTTTTTTCCACAACTAGCAGGACTGGGTTGTTGGCTATCGAGGGCTCGGGGAGCGTTTCGAGGTACACCGAGCTCGGTTGTCCTTGGGCCGTGGGGTCAGTCAATTTTGATAGGATGTCGGCCTTATCGTTGCATTCCCGGTCCACTTGTATAATATCGTATTCGGGGATTTGCCTTAGCAAATTTTGCACCAACTTTTGGTACTTTGCCAGTTGAGGTTCTTTGGTGGCATATTCTCCGCGGGTTAGTCTGACTACAACTTGAGAGTCGTTGTGAATCTTGAGCTTGCGGACCTGTAGTACTCGAGCGAGCCTTAATCCTGCTAGGAGGGCTTCGTACTCGGCCTGATTGTTGGTGGCCTTGAAGCCGAACTGTAGCGCTTGTTGTTCTTCGAATCCATCTGGGCTTGTTATGATTATCCTGGCCCAGGACCTGTCTTGGGTGGAGGACCCATCTACGTATAAGCTCCACGGTTGCTCATTGGAGTCTGCGGATCGCTCTTCTTTGATTTGGGGTTCGGGAAATGTGCATTCTGCGACGAAGTCAGCCAAGGCCTGGGCTTTGATGGTTGTCCTGGGCATATATGTTAAGCTAAATTGGCTGAGCTCGACTGACCAGGTTATGAGGCGTCCCGATCTGTCAGGTCTGTGCAATATTTTTTTGAGGGGTTGGTCGGTTATGACCCGAATCTCACTTCCTTGGAAGTAGTGTCTTAGCTTCCGGCTCGCCATTACTAGGGCTAATGCGAATTTTTCGGCGTTTGGATATCGGGTCTCTGCGTCTTTTAGGATTTGGCTGACGTAGTAGACCGGATTTTGCTTGTCCTGGTTGTTCCGAATGAGCGCTATCGAGATGGCCCGTGGTACAGCTGATAGGTAGAGTTCCATGGGCTCGTCTACTTCGGGTTTGCACAGGATGGGGGGCTTGGCCAAGTATTCCTTAATATTTTCGAAGGCGCCTTGGCACTCCTCGTTCCATTCTATCTTCTTTGTGTTTTTCGCCCCTTTCAAAGTTTCAAAGAACGACAAGAATCTTTTAGCTAGCTTGGCGATGAATCTTCGGAGTGTTGCCAGGCGTCCTGCAAGCCGTTGAATTTCTTTCTGGGTTCGTGGTGGCTGCATTTCTTGGATCACTCTTATTTTTCTGGATTTGCTTCGATACCTCTGCGGGTGATCAGGAACCCCAGGAATTTTCCGGCTCCTACACTGAATGTGCATTTTTCCGGGTTTAGTTTCATGTTGTATTTTCTGAGTTTGTCGAAGCATTCCTTTAGATCTCTGATATGGTCTGGGATGAGTTTGGACTTGGTTATCATGTCATCGATATAGGATTCCATGTTGCGCCCTGGTTGGGAACCGAAGATGACATTCATCTTCCTTTGGTAAGTGGCCCTGGCGTTTATGAGCCCGAATGCCATGACTTTGTAAGCATACACCGCCCGGTGAGTTATGAAGGCTGTTTTGTCTATGTCTTCGGGGGCCATTTTCACCTGGTTGTAGCCTGAGAATGCGTCCATGAAACTAAGCATTAGGTGTCCCGAGGTTGCGTCGATTAGCTGGTCGATGCTCGATAAGGGATATGAGTCTTTGGGACAGGCGGCATTGAGGTCGGGTATTTGACATTCTCCATTTCCCGATGGGTTTTTTTACTAGTACAACGTTTGCTATCCAGTCCAGGTATTTGACCTCGCAGATGACGTCGGCTCTCAACAGTTTGTCAACTTCTTCGTCGATGGGCTTTTGGCGTTCGGGGGCGAAGTTTCGTCTTTTCTGCTTGATTGGCTTTTTATCCGGGTCCACCTCAAGGCGGTGTATGGCCAGGGGCTCATCGATCCTGGGCATGTCTTCGGGACCCCATGCGAACACGTCGGCGTATTCCCGAAGGAGATGCGTAAGCTCGGCCTTGAATATCGCTTCTAGGCCCTTTCCTATTTGAACCGTCCTTCCCTCCTGCCCGTCCATAATCTGCACGGGTTCGGTTTCCACGGCAGGGAGGATGGTTTGTTCCTGGGTTCTCTTGATCTGGGCTTGGAGTGTGAAATTTGACGGGGTCTCTTCTTCGGCTTCTGTCTCTAGGTTGTTGACCTCTCGCTTCCTTTTTCGAAAGTACTTCTTTCGGTGCTTCTTCAGCTTTTTGTCTTTTCGGGCCCAAGATGTTTTTTCGTAGATTACTGGGTTCGGTCTCGTCCATGGCCAGTGCGTTGTTGTAGCACTGTTCTGAGGCTCTGAGGTCGCCTTTGATTTGGCCTACTCCGCTCGGGGTAGGGAACTTCATTTTCAGGTGGGGGGTTGAGGTGATAGCTCGAGGCCGGGTCAGGGTCGGTCTCCCTATGATCATGTTGTAGGAGGATGGGGCGTTGATGATTTAAAATTTGACCTCTTGTGTTATTTGTTAAGGTTGTTCCCCGAATGTCACTAGTAGCTTCAGGGCGCCCATGACCTGTACCGCGTTATGTCCAAAACCGTATAGTGGCTTCTCCCCCGACCTTACCATCTCGTGTTCCCTGACGTCCATTCTTTTGAGGGTGTGGAGAAAAAGGATGTCGACCGACGAGCCATTATCCACCAGTATCCTTTTTACCTCGTTGTCAGCTACGTCCAGAGTGATTATGAGTGCCTCGTTGTGGTTCGGATCTACTCCCTCGAAGTCTGTATCGTCGAAGGAGATTGGGATGCACGGGATCGGGTTTGACTGTATCTGCATGACCTTGTTTTTAGGGTTAGGGTCTGGAGTTCTCCGGCCCCCTATCACGGTGCTGACCACATTCTTCCTCTTATCTGGGCCCGACTCTTTGTGACTGCCTAATTGCCTTTCGAGATATTAGTTTAGGTTTCCCTTCTGGACTTGGTCTTCCAGGAAGTATTTTAGCGAGAGGCAGTCCTCGGTGTAGTGTCCATGCGCTTCGTGGAAGTCGTAGTGTTTGTGCCTAGGCCTTTGGTCATCCGGGGCTTGCATCGGTTTTTGGGCTTGGTAAAAGGGTTTGTCTTTGATGCTTTTCAGTATGTCGGTCCGGGATCGGGTCAGGGGCGTCCACTGGGGTTCGGGACGTGGTTCCTTCTTCTCTCGGGCCTGGGCTGTGGGAAATGTTAATCGTTCCCGAACTGATCCATTTCGGGCCTTCTGTTGTTCTCCGAACTGTGAACTATGGATGTAGTTCCCACTCGGGATGGTCTTGTACTTCTTATCCCGGTGGTCTTCTGTGTTCTTCTTGGTAAGGGTTGAAGCTTTGGTGGCCGGACCCAGTCGAGTGAGGCGCATGGAGTTCAGTGTTTCTGTTTCTTTGATAAACTTGAAAGCTAGGTTGTAGGCGGCTGCCAGGGTCCGGGGTTCTTTGTCGATGAGTTCAAAGATGTATCGGTCGCTGTGTTCCGGGTCTAGGATTCTCCTGAAGATGTTGAGTGCCTCTCTTTCGTCCAAGTTGGTGATCTTGTTTACCCCCTTTTTAAAACGATCCATGTACCCGGACAATGGTTCATCTTCGAATTGCCTGATGGATTCTAGGTGGAACATGTGTACTTCGTGGGTTTTATTGGCTCGGAACCTTCTGAGGAACAGCTCCCTGAATTGTCGCCAGGACCCAACGCTTCGGGTTTCCAGCCTTCCGAACCATTTCTGAGCGCAGCCTTTGAGGGTTGAGGCGAAGAAGCGGCATTTGGTCAGGTCGGTATAGTCATAGGCCAGGGCTATCTGTTCGAAATAGTTGACATGTTCCTCGGGATCTCTCATTCCGTCATATGAGTCTAGGTACGGTAGCTTTCCCTCTTTTTATTGGGGAGCGGCTTCTAACTCCAAGGTAAAGGGGGTGATGGACTCCCCAATCTCGACGTTTCCTTCGACCTTTCATTTTAGTTCGCGAAGTATTTGCATCAGCTCGGATGGGGCCGGATTCTCTAGGTCGGGTTCAATGCTTAGCAAGGGGTTTCTACGGTCCCGCACTTCCTCCTCCCGAATCCTACGAGCTGTGTTTTCTTCTTTTTTTCTTTTCCTCTTCTTCCCTGATCCTTTTCTTGGCTTCCTGGAGCCTGGTCAGCTCTTCTTTTTCCTTTCTCTTTCGATCGCATTCATCCCACCGTTCCTTGGTGTGGTGTGGGCCCCGATATCTTTCATGCTCGGAGCATTTTGAGGATCCAATTCGGGAGAAAACCGAGTGTCTCTGCTCCCCATTGTGTTCCGCGCCTCCTTCTTCCTGATGTGGTGGGGGATTGGGGTCGCCCCCTTGGCCCTCTTCCCGACCTCGGAATTCCCGCACGGCGAGTTGTATTTGTTGTTCGGTCATTCCTGTAAACAACTCGGGGTTTAAGGCAAGGGATGTGGTTATGTCCCGACATGGCGTCTTGGGTGGTTTTTCGATTCATGGGGGTTCAGTTGCTGGTGGTTTTGTTGATGGTTGTTTCTTGTTTGACTGCGGGTTTCCATATCGTATGGTCTGGGGTGTGGGTGTTTGCATGTGATGTTGGTTACGAGGTCGGAGATTCCTCCCCCTCCTAGCGCCACTAATAACTCTGTTTTCCGTACTGGGCTGCTTCTTTACTGGGCCTCGACAAGAGCGGTGAATGTATGGGCCGGTGTCCTGCAAAACAATGCCGGCGGGGGGTGGCCGGTCCGCGACACCTCCGACGTGAGAATAAGGTCAGGTTGCTGAGGTAGAAAGTCCTTAGAACGAAATGCAGAGAAATTCTTTAGAGAGTATATGAGTGAGAAAATTGTGTGAACCCTTTTCTCCTCTTTCTTCCTCCTATTTATAGGGGAAGGGATAAGGCCAAGAGGTGCCACGTGTTACCTGCTGGTTGGCTCAGGCCTTCTGTTTAGGGGACCAGTCGGCGGGAGTTCAGCGTGATTGTTGGTCCCTGTTTGTCTCATGTTGCAGTGGTTTGTCCTGTCTATTGACCTTTGTTTTGTTTTAGGTTTGTTTTGCCTTGGACTTTTGGCCTTGGGCTTGTTTTATTGGACTGAGCCCTAGTCGTTTTGGGTCTTCCGATTTGTCCCTCATCATACATATTATGGAACTCGAGTTCGAACTATATTATTTTTTCCCTGTAACATTAATGAACTTTTTTCGGTTACTTAAATTTTTCCTCGAGTTCATTAAAAGAATTTGGTTTATTTTTTTTAGCGAATTATTCGTGGAACTCATTCCAATTCAAGCTTGAAAAGTTGGTTCGAACGGCATATCATCGAACTCGGGTTCTATTAAAACTTATTGTCTGATAAATTTTTGCTCGTGTTTGTTTAAAATTTGTTGTATTTACAATTCTGGATGAAACACTGAACCAGTTACAGTTTTATAAACATATGTTTACATAACTATTAACTTAAAATATGTAAATGTTATTTAACAAAAATGAAAAAATGTACATACAGTATTGTTTGTTTTAATTTTTGAAGGAAAATATTTTGTTAGTTCAATTGATTGTCATTGAATAAATAATATCTCACTTGTATATTTATATTATTATTTATTAATAAGCAAAACAATGTGTAAATGACGTTCGATACTAAAGTACCAAAATACCAAATTTGGATATCACTAAATCCGGTTCGATTCCTCCCAACTACATAGTTATGGAAAATTTATTTGCTTTAAATTCTTTATATTCACCTAGGGTTTGACTCATTATAACTACATAATTATACAAAATTTATTTATTTTAGTTTAATACGCGGTACTAAAGTACCAAATTTGGTTATCACTAAACCCGGGTTCGATTCCTCCCAACTACGTAGTTATACAAGATTTATTTGCTTTAAATTCTTTTACTTCACCCACGGTTCGATTCCTTACAACTACGTAATTGTACAAGATTTATTTATTTACTTTAATTTCATTAGCTTATTTCCTTTAATTTCATTAGTTTCATCCAGAGTTCATTTGTCTATAATTACATAATTAAATATTATTCATTTATTATATATTTTTATCATTCAATTCTCTACATGTATATTCTTTTAACATTGTTTATTAATAATTTATAAATATTAATATTTTAATATCAATACATGCTAGGCCTGTACTTGGCACGAGTTATCGACTAGTAAATATTAAAATCAAAATTAATATACCATTTGGAAAATTTTTGAGATGTACTACTTGCTTCTCCTTCTCCGTTACAATCCACATGCATGATGCATTCAGAGTCAATAGATTGTTGTCTATGGCTCTATGCATAATTAATCAGCTGGACTATCGTAGATTAATCTTCATTGACTACCCATTACTATCTTTTAGTAAAAAGTCGAACGAAATGTCGAGAGCTCGTTTGGCTAAACTTAAAATTAATACTTATGAATTAAAATGGTTTAAAGTGATAAATGAAAAATTAAAATTTTAAGTTAATATTTATTTGGGTAATTTTGTATTATGAATTATTCAAAATTTAAAAATAAGAATAAATTGACAAATAATATATTTGAATAATGATATTAATTTTTATCAAATAAAAATTCTAAAACAAAATAAGTTGTTCAGAAAAGTACCTCCGACCAACTTCTGGGTTTAAGCTTTTTTTTAAGTCATTTTTCGACTTATTACACAAACAGACATTTTTCAGCTTAATTTCAAAAATCACTTTAAACTCCGACTTAAAGCTGGAGCTGAAGGGTTTCGAGCATGAAAATGCAACGAAAAACGCGTAAAACAGGAAAAATTAACGAAACCCTCCGCAGGATCCATGCGAAAAACGATATTTAATTCGTGAATAGAATCGTTTACCTTTTGAAGCTTTACGAATGACTGACTAATGGAGGTCCTTTGATATGATCACCATGTATCCCGCCTTGCGATATACGTCTCTAATTAGTCCACACGAACGCCCGATCGTCCAACGATCACCGGAGTTTGGTACTAGCCAAGAAGCAGCCTCAAATCTCTCTCTCTCTAGTCTCTCCTTGATGTAGAGCGGCTAGGGTTTTTTTTTTCTAAAAATTCTGAATATTAAACCCTAAAAATAATACATCCTTATGTATTTATAGGGAGAGAAGAGTGGGCTGAACCCTAATCTGATTGGGCTTCCAAAACCCAGTCCGATTATTGGTTGTATTATTATTAAATTCAAATTATTGTTTAATTAATCAAGTCCCACTTAATTAATTCAATAATTCAATATAATAATAATAATTTATTTAAATTCATAATTTAAATAAAGCTCCATTTAAAACGTTCTATGTGTGTGACCCTTTAGGTTATTATTACGTTGGCAATAATTTTAATATCTAATAATAAAATTATAAACAATGAGCGGCATCTAGTAATACATCATTGCTACCCAAGTAATAATAATAATTGGTGATCCAATTAAACCTTTAATGAATAATGTTCCATGTAATAAAATCCTTTTAAACTTATATTATAGATTAAACTCGAGGCATGGTTCATGTCATCCTCTTCAACATTTAATCCCGATTTACTTGATCGATGAGTAGACTATTAAACAAATCACAATTTGAGCATGACCATACATTTCATAGTCTCACTCAATCAAGAGGCCAATAATATCACTCCTAAAATAGGAGGGTTAAATCCTATATCCATCATTCATATTTCTCATATGATTCATAATATACCCAATGTCCACCTTTATCATTACCCGGTTAAAGGTAACTTTGAGTAGAATCAAAGTATATTAATTCTTATATAGAAATATAATGATTTCAAGTCTAAGGATAATTACACCATTATCACTATGAGAATTGCTTATGACACTTGATAACATTTACCATGAAGAATTCACATGGTGGGTCTATCCAGTGCCATGTTCTGCTAACACGCACTTATGTCTTTGACTTTAGTATCACCATACTTATGACCAATGAGATGTGGTCATCGGTCAACAAACATACTAGTCTTAATGCATTATTATTGTCCTCTAATAATAATACTCGACTAGGGATCTTTTAGGATTATAAACACTACTCATATAATCTCATTTCTAAGTCACATACTTAGAGATATAGAATTCATGCTTATATTCCAAGGACATTTATTATTCTAACATTTATATCGCAGTTAATAAAGACATAATAAATAATTGAAAGAAAATTCATAGAACATATTTATTAATAATCAAAATGTCTTCCCTAAGAACATTATAGTATTGTCTCTAGGGCACAAGCACTAACATGAGCCAAACAAGCTCTTAAATGAATCGTAAGCTTATTAGCTTAAGCATGTTTTTATCATAATTAATTATAAAAATTGTTATTTACAACACCTTATAAGAGCACAGTGACATTGAAAGATGTGTGTCCTAAATCCAATCATGGTTGATGAGTTAGGAGACACTTTGTTCAATATGATTCAAGTTTGTTTAAATTAATAAAATAGTTATGTGTTTTATTACGGGCTTTATCTATTTAAAGTGTTTAAATTAGATGATCCATAGTTTAGAGTAAAACTTTAATGGATTATGATGAGATCGTGATAATGAGACCTTAAAGATGATAACTCTAAACTTAAATAGTTCCTGGTTGTAGGATAATTAATTGGTAGTTAATTAATCCGCAAAGATCGGTGCATACTATGATTGCTTCATTGTGAAGGATGTCTGTTCTCATAGACATTTGTGTGGTGACACTATAGCTAGTATGTGGGTGCTTATTATAGAATAAGTTCACTGAACATGACTCGAATAGTTGAACAACTAATGGAGTTCACTCATGTGTCAGTAGTTGTTCATATAGTGATGGTTGTACAAGTGTCCTTAGACTTGAGATTATCATAGTCGTCTTGTGCACACTGAACTATACTTTGGTTTAGCTCTTAGTCTTGAGGGACAATACTAAGTGCTCTTCTAGGTATAAGAATTTGCACACGAAAATAGTGAATGATCAATAAATGATCTGCCCCTTCCAGTGAAGGAAGAGAATGTCCTATGCTATTCCATTTATGCTAGTTCAGGAATCTCTGGCCAGAGTGAATGAAATTAGAAAGAGGTTTCTAATTTGCATTAATCGGAACTAAGCATAGTGAATGGGAAAGCATATGATTAAATTAGATAGGCTTGACACGAGATCCATGCCTTGTATTTAATCGGGACATTGCTGGGTAGAAGGAATTAATTGTACGATAACTAGTCACTGAATAGGTTCTTGGTATTCTAATTAGTGAATTCATATTATCCGGATAGTCGCGATATGTTGAGAAGTATCACTCACGATATAGAATAAATATGATTAGTTTTACTAATCTTATTTAATGAATTAAAAAAAATCATATAAATAATAATAATAATATTATTTTATTATTATTTATTTCTACCACCGACTTAATTTTGAACCTACAGGGTCACACCATAAAAGAGAATGATTTAATGGTGAAGGAATTATTTAATAATGGCTAGTCACTGTGCGTGTTTGGGGTATCACAAAAAAGTTGGCTTATAACTTAAAATGAGTAAGTGTCATATAAGTGATAAGTTGATGAATTCTTATAAGTTATACGGGTGTTTGGATAAATTTACTTAAAAGTTAGTTAAGAGTTTGCTAAATTAAATTTGAAAAAATAATTATTAAATACAATAATTTCAACACTTGCATTTTAAATTAAAAAAAATATTTAAAAACACACATGTAAAAATATAAAGTATTAAACAACAAAGAAATCATGTAATAAGTCAATAAGTTCAGAAAAATGTACCATATTATTAACATTCAACTTATCAACATATAAGTTATAAGTTAGAGGTCATAAGTCGGGTTGACAAACACCCCCCATAAGCTCTTATTAACTTATAATGTATAAATCAACTAACCCAAACAGGCCAACTATTTATTTACGAAATAAATATTTGATAGCATTTTTTATAATCAATTAAATATGATTTAATTAATTATAAAATAATTAAGAAGTGTTCTTAATATTATTAATTAATAATTTAATTTAAGAAATTAAATTAAGTGAGAGAATTATTTTCTAAAGAGTTTAGAAAAAGAATTAATTATTAAAAGAGTTTTAATGATTAATTAATTGATTAATGAGATTAATTAATTATAGGGTTAATAATAATAATATTTTATAGGATAAATTTTCAGCTGAAATATTTGCCTATAAATATACTATTATAGACCCTAAGCCTTTAACCCTAATTTTTATAAGAAAAAAGAAGGAAGGAGGCAACCCTAATTCTTTCTCGAGCCACTTCCTCCCTCATTTAGCCTCTTGGTGGATACCGGTAGAGTGTTTCACATATTGAGGAGCAGCTGCTAAGAGTCTCTATTCATCATCCTTGGATCGCTTTTAAAGGTTAGTTTTCAATTCTTTAATTTTATCTATGAATCGTATG
Source organism: Heracleum sosnowskyi (assembly GCA_030848705.1). Classification (NCBI taxonomy): domain Eukaryota; kingdom Viridiplantae; phylum Streptophyta; class Magnoliopsida; order Apiales; family Apiaceae; genus Heracleum; species Heracleum sosnowskyi. Next base: position 114,145,219 of record CM061244.1, on the reverse strand, counting down.
CGTAATATATGAGTTTTATATGTAAATAATTGTTATCCATGCTTCCGCGTATGCAATAAAACCCAACAGACATACCTTAAGTAGAAATTATAGAGAATACGTTAAAATTTTCCCACTTGAATTGAGACATCACCCTTAGCTAAAATTTAAATAACCTCATCATATTATTTATATATGTTGTACTTTTAGGGACTTGTAGTAAAATTCCACGTCAATTATTATCATATTAAAACAATATATTGTATTTATAATAACTTGAAATAATAATAACATACTATTTTTAAAATATAATCAATCAATATATCCAATTTCATTAAAGTACAATACCTTACAGGTTCAGCAAATTTTACATAATCAATAAACTATTTTACAATACACCACTAAAAATGCTCTACATATAGAAGATAAATTTTTTAGGTTAAATCGGTAGATATCTAAATGCAACTTAATTAAAGGATTTTGATTAGATGTACTACCAACGGTATTATTAAATCCTTATATATAATAAGCATAAGAGAGATCATATCCAAAACTTTGGTCATGTACCGCCAAATTAATAAGGACCGTTGATCTTAAAATAGTTAAAATAGATGAATGAGAACCGTTAGATCTAATATTCAAAAGATTTATTTTAATAATATAAACCAAATATGAGTAGGTTTTATAAGTTAACTAAAATTCACAATGTAAAAATTTGTAATTTCAAATTCTATGTTTAATAGGTTTATTTGATTCTTGGTCTATACTTTAATTCTAAATTGAGTTGGTTTTCTTTATTTTAATTATATTCTTAACTTGAATAGAACTAATATAAAAATTCGTTAATTTATTCTTTCTTTAATTTCAGGGTAGTTTTAATTGGAAAAAAAATTGTTAAATGTAATTTTATTCCTAAGTTGAATAGAACTAATGTAAAAATTCGTTATTTTATTATTTCTTCAATTTCATGGTAGTTTTAATTGGAATTTCTTTTGTTAAACTATCACTAAATTAAATATTTTTTGTGAGGTGTAAATTTGTTTTTAAATAATGTATTGAGCGTATAAAACGTAATAAATAAAATCTAAAAACTAATAACATAAAATTAATATAATTATAAATATTAAAAAAGAGTCATGCATTTCACGGGTTATAAGCTATTTATCTATACTATAATATTATAGCCGAAACATTAAAAGTTTGGTTGGTTGGTATGATACCAGTTTTTTGATACAACGTGTTTTTACTTAATTATACTTACTTATTAAAAAAAAATATGATTAATAATAACAATACATATTTATAACTAATTAATTTTTTTAGTTAAAACACATTATTTTTTCTAATAAAAGTTTCTTCTTATTATAATTGAACTATTTAAAATGCATCCAACTATTTAATTAGATACATCTTTAGGCCTATTTATATTAAAATATGGAATTAACTATTTTAAAATTGATTATAATCAAAATATTTATAACAAAAATCAATCTTTAAAAAATAAAATATACAAAAAAAAAATTGTGTCACTTAGCATGACACGTGATATAAGTTAGTAAAAGTTTAAGTGCTAAAATTTAAATTTTGTATCATATTATTTTTTATATGAAAATATATTATGGATGTAAAAATAATATGGATATCTTTGCTAATTGAATTTTACTGAACATGAAATTTTGGATTTTAATCTAAATTTAAATTTGAATTTGTTTTCTAAAGTCAAAAGAGGGATCTTATCCAAAATTTAGGTCCCTCTACCGCCAAATCAATAAGAACCGCTGATCTTAAAAGAGATGTATAAGAACTGTTATATCTAATATTAAAATAATTAATTATTATAATATAAATCAAATATGAGTTGATTTTTTTAAGTTGACTAGAATTCTCGATATAAAAATTTATAACTTTAATTCTGAGTTGAGTAGGTTTATTTGATCGTTGATCTATACTTTAATTCTAATTTTAGTAGATTTTCTTATTTTAATTCTATTTCTAAGTTGAATAGAATTAATGTAAAAATTCGTCTCTTTTATTCTTTCTTCAGTTTTTGGATAGTTTCAATTGGAGAAAAATTATTAAATGATAACTAAATTAAAAATTATTTTGTGAGTTTTGTTTGGGCTGTAAAATCGTTCAATCTAATTTTTAGAACTCAAGATACAATATAAATAATATATTGAGCCTATAAAACCTAATAAATAAAGTGTAAAAACTAATAATATAAAATTATTAAAAAACTATAAATTATTATAATTATAGATATTAAAAAAAATAACCGTGCGTTACACGGGTTATAAGCTAGTAGTAATAAGGACCTGTTTGGCAAGCTTTACTTATCTATACTAAACTATAATAGCCAAACCATAGGATAATTGGTAGTTTGGTTAGCACCTTCCTTTTTAGTCACCCTTTTTTTTAATATTAGTTAATTCAAAATAAAAAATAAAAAATAGATAAATACTAATCTATCTATACTAAACTATGATACCCAAATAGCCAAACCATAGGATAATTGGTAGTTTGGTTAGCACATTCCTTTTTAGTCACCCCTTTCCTTTGTGATTTTTTTTAATATTAGTTAATTCAAAATAAAAAAAATTAAAAATAGATAAATTGCGATATATTCCAACCAATTTATACTAAATCTATACTAAACGATAATAAGCAAAATATGGTATAATTTGTAGTTTTGTACATAAAAAATAATAATAGATAAATTGTAATATATCCGACCAACAACATATTAAATTTTATTCTAAAAATATAAAAAAAGTTAAAATTACATCAATTATTGTATTTTATTTTATAAACAAAAAAATCATATTTAAAAATAAAAATATTTAAAAGATCCCGTGCTTTGCACGGGTTATAAGCTAGTACATTATAAGTTAATAAGAGGTCATGAGGATGTTTGTCAACCCAACTTATGACCTCAACTTATAATTTATATGTTGATAAGTTGAATGTTAATAATGAGGTACATTTTCTTGAACTTATTGACTTATTACTTGATTTCTTTGTTTTTTAATATTTTATATATTTTTACCTTTGTGTTTTTAAATATTTTTTTAATTTAAAATGCAAGTGTTGAAATCAATGTATTCAATAATTATTTTTTCAAATTTAATTTAGCAAACTCTTAACTAACTTATAAGTAAATTTATCTAAACACCCGTATAACTTATAAGAATTCATCAACTTATACACTTACTCATTTTAAGTTATAAGTCAACTTTTTTGTGATACCCCAAACAAGCAGTAAGTTAAAATCAATTGGGTTGCATTCTTACATTTCAAACTTCGTCCTTATCTTTAAAAATCCTTATTCCTTTTTCTAACAAGTTGTCAGGTTGGCGAACAAATATCTAATTTTTAATTGACGTTCATAAGAATAAAATTCAAACAAAACTTGATAACTCGGGGAAAAGAAATTGCTATTGAAGAAAATTCCTAACGTATTGAAGAAAATCTGAGAGTGCTTTTATCCGATAAATTTTAACGAAGATGATAAGAATTTAATCATATCTGATTCAAATCAGATACGTTGACATATCAGTTGCAGCATAAATTGTAAAATTGAAAATGCTAAATTTTCCAAATTCGTTCGCAAATTTATTTTCAAATTTCACGTGTTAGAATTTAATTGATAATTAATTTAATTAATTAAGATGAGCCCTCTTGTATTTATATAAATTTAACCAATTAAAATTTCTCAAAATATCACATTAATCATACCACATTATTCAGGAATTTTATTTGACAACGCTTTTGAGACATTTTCTTGTGTATTTACTTGTTCGTCAAAAATAAAATAAAAAAATACCCTTGTAAAATTATAGACAATTGCAAAACAAAAAACAAGAAAGTAAAAGGTTTTTGAATGGGCAAGTTTGATAGTTAAAGACTTTGTCATAAATGAAGCCCAAGTTTGAATTTATTACCACATAAAAACATCCACCACTATCCATTAAGGCCCATATGGGGAGCGCAAAACTGATCCAATCTTTTTCAAAATCTAAAATGATGTGTGAGTTTAAACAACTGCTCCCCCACATTTCACTCCTCCAGTTGTTTTATGTTTTTTAAGACAACAGTTAGAAGTGAAGTGAGATTCATTTCTTGGAAACTGTGCTTATTTTTGTTTGGTGGGTATGGGTAAATCTCCTGCAAAATGGATCAAGAAGGTTCTTTTTGGCAAAAAGGCTTCTAAATCTACTCCTGTTAACTCAAACCCAAGACAAATGAAGATGGTAAGATTTGTTTTTTTGTGTGTGTGTTTGTGGGAATTATGTGCATTTTAGTGGTGAATTAAAGAATGGGTTTTATTTTAGTGTTCTTGGTTGCTGAAAGATTGGATTTTTATGGGGTTGGGTTATGATTTATGTGTGTTTGTTTATATGGGAATTATGTGCATTTTAGTGATGAAGTAAAGAATGGGTATTATTTTGTGATTGGGTTTTAGTTCTTGGAGTTCTTGGTTAGTGAACGATTGGATTTTTATGGGGTTGGTTGTGATTTATGTGTGTTTGTTTATATGGGAAGTTTGTGCATTTTAGTGATTTTGTGTTGAGGTAATGAATGGGTATTGTGTATGGCTATTAAGTATTAATTATGTGATTAGGGCCTGATTTTTGGAGTTCTTGCTTTCTAAAAGATTGAATTTTTATGGGGTTGGGTTATGTTTTATGTGTGTTTGTTTGCGAATGTGGGAAATGTGTGCAGTTTAGTGTTAAAGCAAAGAATGGGTATTTTATATATGCTTGTGAAGTGGTAATTGTGTGATTAGACCCTGATTCTTGGAGTTTATGCTCACCGGGAGTTCTGTTCTATGTGGTGTTGTGTGTATGTATATGTGGGAAGTATGTGCATTTTAGTATTTTGGTGTGGAAGGGAAGGATGGGTATTTTATGTGGTTATTAAGTAGGTGTAATGTGAATTGATCTTTGTAGTTTTCAAGAATTAGTTCAGTTGGAGTTTATGGTGGATTGGTGGTTGTTAAGATTTATATATGTGTGTGTGTCCATATGTGCATTTTTGTATTTCACTTGTAATATTCAGGATTAGTCCCATTGGAGTTTATGCTCAATGATATCCAATTGTATGGTTTTGGTTAGTAATCAGGATAAATATTTGGAAAATATAAATAATTTAGTATTTCATTGGTAAATCAAGGAATGGTTTTAATATATGCTCATCGAGTAGAATATGTCATTAGGTCCTTGTAATTTCTTAGAATTAATCCCATTTAAGATGCTCAATCTGGTGTTTGTATACTTTCAAAATTATATACATAATAGTATTGCAGTGTTGAATCAAAGAAATATTTATATCATATATGCTCATAATAAGCAGTAACTATGAGGTACAACCCTTTAGTTTTCAAGAATTGACCCCAACTGGAGTTTACGCTCACTGATATTGGTAGATATCGGGGAAAATATGCACGTTGTACTACTTCAATGTTATGCTCATAGCTATATCAAATTGATATTGTGTTTGTTAAGTTAATATGCAATTGTCTAATGTGGCTATGAATCCATCTTTGGTTTTACAGCCAGTTCTTGGTACAAATGCTAGTACAAAGGAGAACCCTCCCATCAAGAAAGGAGAGGCTACTATATCTCCTAAAGCTGATCCGGTATTACCTTCACTTGATATTAACAATGGTGAGAATGCACCTGTAAATATTAGCTCTAAAAATGACTCTGAAAAAATGAGCCTTGAGCAAGCTGCTATCGTTGCGCAGGCTGCTATCAGAGGCTATCAGGTGTTCTCTTGCTCTTAAATTATCATTTTACATTTTGATCCACTACACGTGTATGATTTTGCGAAAGTAATAGTGGAGTCAATATTTTGGAGGACCTTTTTTTTTTTGAATCATGGTGGAGTTTTTATTTTGTAGAACACTAATATATATACATATATGCTGTTCATGTCGTGGTTGATCCTTAACCAAATTCAACAACTGTTTCATGCAAAGTATGATAATTTTCATAGAACTTAATAATATTCTTTCTTCTCAAATCGTGATTATACATTTGTTCCTAGCCTTTGAGTTGGTTCAGTTCTAACATAATGATCCATAGTTGTACTTGTAGTGTAGTTGAATTTGTCAGCGTTCTCCATATGTTATGTTCTCAAAACTTGTTAAATAATCTTTACTATATACAATATTGGTTCAAGTTTATCTCGACTAATACATTTGTAATGTCTTATAAGGCTCGCAAGAAACTCCAGTCACTCCAGGGTATCACAAAGTTGCAAGCGCTGGCTCGTGGTCATTTAGTAAGAAGACAGGCTGTTGCTACCTTACAATCTCTGCGAGGGATAATTAAGATTCAAGCACTTGTCCGTGGCCAAAGAGTGCGGAAGTCTAATCGTGAAAAAGAGCCTTGTGGAGAATCGGTAGGTGTAGTGTAGGCACCTTGTCTCATTCATCTGTACTACTTTCTAGTGCCTTGTGAATTATATAGTGGCCAAGCTCTCTGAAAATATTTTCACGCATTGAGTTATAGACTTGGAATCGACAAAAAATACGATGTTATAAATGAGTGATGTAGGATTCTTTCTTTTATGGCACCTATAGATACATTTTTAACATGATTATTTTACAACTCAGGATGATCAGTGTTTAAGCTCCTTTGGAAACATAGGATCTCAGCGAACAGAGATGCTGTTAAAAACTGCATTTGTTGGGAAGGCAAGTTATATATTTGCCACTAATCTTCTATCAATTTTCACTGAATTATCTATGCAATACTTGCAACTGTACAAGCTGGCTTCAGAATTTTGATTTAATATCATATTTTAACCTAATATTCTATTCCAAATATATTTATTGTTTTTCTACTGGGTAACGGGTGTTAATCTGACCTTCAGGTCTCTGTGTGAGAATTAATATCTCAAGTTATATATTTTTGGTAATGTTGCAATTTATGTTTTTCAAAATTCAACAATATGAAAGTTTGCCTTTACCTCCAGATTCTTTCATCATTGCCTGCTGCAATGCCTCTGCAACTTCGTTATGAACCTGAAGAACCGAATTCCTTATGGAACTGGCTAAACCGCTGGACCTTGTTACAAGTTCTTGGACCTCATTTACAATTTAAGGAGACCATTGATGTGATTGGCAGCAGCAGTTCTCTAACACAAGGTACTGATCAATCAAGACCAAGAGGCAGTGTCCCAGGACTTACTTCTTCCGATAATGAGAATGCTTTAAAATGTAAAGTTCCGGAATCTGAAAGATTTAAAGTCAAACTAAAGAAAATTACAAAAGATCCTGTCAAGTCTTCTCAGGAGCAGCCACAAAATGGGACAAAAAAGGTTCTACGTAATCCGAAAAAGGTATCCAAACCTCTGGTAGACACATCTGTTAAATCAGTGGCTGGTTCTGAAAGAAAAAAACATTCTATTGGGAAGTCATCAAAGTCAGATATCTCAGAAGCGATTAGCAACTCTGTTGAAAAAGTGATTAAAGTTTCAGGAAAGGCAGAGCCAAAACATTCTATTGGGAAGTCATCGAAGTCAGATGTCTCAGAAGCGATTAGCAACTCTATTGAAAAAGTTACTAAAGTTTCAGGAAAGGCAGAGTCAAAACATTCTATTGGGAAGTCATCAAAGTTAGATATCCCAGAAGCGATTAGCAACCCTGTTGAAGAAGTAATTAAAGTTTCAGCAAAGGGGGAGTCAAAACGTTCTATTGGGATGTCATCAAAGTCTGATATCTCAGAAGCGATTAGCAACCCTGTTGAAGAAGTAACTGAAGTTTTAGGGAAGGCAGAGTCGAAACATTCTGTTGGGAAGTCATCAAAGTCAGATATCTCAGAAGCGATTAGCAACCCTGTTGAAGAAGTAATTAAAGTTTCAGGAAAGGCGGAGTCCAAACATTCTGTTGGGAAGTCATTGAAGTCAGATATCTCAGAAGCGATTAGCAACCCTGTTGAAGAAGTAATCAAAGTTTCAGGAATGCCGGAGTCAAAACCTTCTGATGTTGAAACAAGTCTAGAGCTTCCAGCAGAAGAAGGAACAGATTCCAAGTTAGATAACCATTCTAATGTTCCTTTGCAGCCTTGTGAAGCTCCGGTGCAACAAAAGGAGGAAGCCATTCTGGTAAATGAGGAAAATAGAGCAAGAGATGCTCTAATTAATGACGACAACAAGAAATCCAGCATGAGAAGAGCTTCACTACCTGCTAAGCATGACCATTCAGAGAAGGATCTACATAGCACACCAAGAGTTCCCAGCTATATGGCGGCAACTGAGTCTGCAAAAGCGAAGCTAAGATCCCAAGCCTCCCCAAACTTCGACCAAGATGATGCTGAGAAGTATGCTTTAAGGAGGAGGCATTCTCTTCCATCTTCCAACAGTGGTAAATTTAGTTCATCCCCACGAGTGCACAAGTTGGTTCAAGCAAGTATAAAGGGAGGAATGAGAGGAGACAGATCTTTAATGTCTTCCAGAGATAGTAGCGGTAAGAACTTAACATCAAGTACCTAAATAGTTTTTCATTATATGTTACTCTGCCACTAAAGGAAGTTCAACAAAACCAAAGCGCTAGATAACATCACAAGTTACTTAATTTTGTTAACCTACTTGACCAAATGTGGTTGGGCACGTGCGTTGCAGTGTTTTACCTGCCCATGTTTTTTTCATTGAATTATGAAGCACTCACAAGTTCTTTTGGAATACCTGTTAGACATTAGCTTTATTCCCCACCTCTCAAAATATAGCTCAAGTCTCACCATCCAGCTTATTTTTTGCTATCTGGTTCTTAGGACTTGACAATCATTGCAGCATAGGTCATATGTAGTAAGCAATAGAGTTTGTGTATAAACTGTTAACAGATTCCTAATATTCTAGGCTGTCTTCTGATTTGCTTGTGATTTTTGCACTTGGTTTCAGATAGTAGGGTGATCCAAGCAGAGTGGAAGAGATGAATTCACACACACAAGTGATGTTCCATGAAAATTATCCTGAAGAGGTGAACGAAAATTACTGAATTCCTATGGTTTCTCCAGTTGTCACAATGTAGCAACTGACAAATGAATCTGCTTGTAAGAAATATTTGGTGTTCTGCTTGTACCGTTCTTTCCTATATTTATTTGCTAGGCAAGAAATTTGTCAGGATGCTATCAACACAATGATTTCAGTTGCAAGGGTTTTTGTTATTTAGTTTTTCCTCTTCTAGTAAACACTTATATTATTCCTCATGCAACCGAATGTATAAGAAAAGACTCAATATACTCATGATTTACTCTTTTTCAACCTTTGATCTTGTCATTTGCTATATATTTATGCAACCGGTTATATAAACCTTTTATCTGCCTGAATTTGGTAATAGTAATTCTCTACCACCAGTTATCTATGCAAGCCTAACTTTGCCAAAGTGTGCTTCGACTTTTTATTGCGATAGTTTTGTTGTTCGGATTACTGAAACCTCATTGCGTTGTAGCTGCTAACAAGTGCACATTGTGTCCATTTCAGAACTTGTAATGGTTAACATGGGCACGTCATAGAAAATGTTGGCATCTTAGCTAAAAAGTAGTGGTTTGCTGGTGATTGGAATATTCCCAAGGACAACAATTGATGAATCTTTTTGGGAATTTAAAGATCTAACTTGTACTTTGCTGTGATAAATCATATTCGTTTCCTCCATTTGTATTTTGTGGTAGCCAGATACCTGGTGTAAGAGTGGCAGGTGATCTTAGGCTGTTGATTTGGGGAAACTCTTGGTAGTGCCTAGAAAACCAAACCAAAAGGGTTGTTCAAATAAATGATTGTTAGAGCATATATATCGCACTTAATAACCGGGTCAAGGTGAAAACCTAAAACTCATGTCCTAAGCGCATTAAGAGCGAGGGGATCCTGCTGTATTCACATAAAACACGTATTATTTTTTACAGTGCGATAAAATATGTTGTAACAATCATCTGTTGTTACAGATCCATACTCTTCTGTAAATTACTAAATTTCCACAAAAGATGTAAAAACTATTATAAAAATGAAAATTCTAGAAGAATAATACCTTCCACTATATTAGTTTCTAAAGAATTACTGGCCATCCTAAAAGTTTTTGGTCTTTTCTTGATTATGACATGTAATGGCTATTAATCTTGATGCTTTTCAAAATAATAGCAATTTTAGAACTGTTTATGTCACATTGCACAAAGATGCAAGTTCTTTATCCCTCTCACTTGTCATAACACAATTATATAAGCCTGTTTTTCTTGCATTTCCTCTATTTCCTCGTCGTCTGACGAGCTTTTGAAAGAGAACCTTGATTGCTGGTTATGCAAAAGAAAATCAGAGAATCTTGCCATCATGTTGCCCAACTAATCATATTCTATCTTTTTATAGTGTGATCACACTATGTCATCACTATTTTCATATTCAGTTCAACTGTTTTAATATTTAAGCTCCAGTTGTCCTGTAATATTACAGCACTTTATTTTGTTCAGATGCACTTATTTTGTTCAGATGCATTCCTGAGTACAGGACTATTTGTCTTTGGAAATAGCTTTTGTATCAGTGGAGAACAGGCACTGATGATAATTTGGCCAAAAGTAAATAGAGAACCTAAGACGGTTGGTCCTCAAAACTGAGATGCAGAATATAAGTTAGAGTATATTCTCTTAGGATGTTTCAGCCCTTAAATTTGGCCAAGTTCATTTAGGCCGTGAAGATGTATGACATGATTTGAAACCCACATTTGAACCTGACCGATTATATAGACAGAATACAGAAACAAAATCTGAAATTGATACGAACACGGGTTGGTTAATCCAACCTAAAGAAAGTGTTTTCAGAATTTTATTTCTTTGGACTTGTTCATCTTTATCAAATTTCAGTAGATTATGGAGCAGCACAGAATGGCCACATTCAAAAGCACAACCCAAAATCCGAAAGTGTCACCCCCTAGTTTTGTCCAGTGGCGTTTTTAAAAATATTCCAAAATTGATATGAACATGGCACATTTAATCCAACCTAACAAAAGTGTTATCAAAATTTTATTCCTTTAAACTTGTTCATTTTTATCAAATTTCTGTGGAACATCGCGGAATTGACACATTCATAAACACGATCCGAAATCCGAAAGTGTCACCCCTCGTTTTGTCTAGTGACATTAAAAATTAACTTTTTCTTCTACTTCCTTAATGTTTTTTCAAAAGTGCAGAGGTTACACAAAAAACGTATCTGTACTAGTTGGAGTAGGAATATGGTTTACTTGATATCACCCTCAGTCTCTGTGGCCCTACTTCCTAGTTGGTGTGGTTATTTTTTGTCTGGTGGCTATAAATAAGCATAGCACTGGTAGAAAGATTGTCTTCAAGAGTCTTTCAACACTTCTAGTTTGTATCATGATGGAGGGGAAGAGGGGACTAGTATACTCTCCATAACTTGTTCCTCAAGTTCCCTCAGTGTAGTGATGGATGTTTGTGCTGCAGTCTGCGGGGACAATTTTATTACTACATTGAGGGAAATTGAGGGAACAATCAATGGTGAGAGGTCAAGTGGATGCACTCTTGTCTTCTGCAGATATATGGGATCGAACAGGTGAGGTTATATTTTCTATATCTGATGTCCTTTTTCTAGCAAACAATATTGCTCCTTTGTAACAGTTCAGTTCTTTGTCCAACTTTAATCTATAAAGAAAGTGTAGAGCAGGATTCTACGAGCTCAAGTATAGAACACTGCAAGGCCAACCATATATTGGTTCCCATGGTAAATGCATCCATATCTAGCTGATACACCCCCATATATTGTAGCAGCAGTATTATATGACCATAGTATAGTGAGTCCCAGCGTTAGCATTTATAGCTAATGGGAGACCACTGAAAGCTACAGATGCGGCAAAAAGAACTTCATCTATCAATGAGAAATGGCCCTTCGGAAACCTCATTGCTAGGGTTAGTTGTGGTCCAGATAATCTCCCCAGTATTAGAGTGCAGTGCCACCAAAGCCTATACCAAACTCTATCTTTGTTGCTTATGTTGTTACTCAGTTTCACTGCCAAGCTGCACAGCTACTTGTTAAGTTGATGTTAGTTTGCCATACCTTAGTTTTTTCTCTTTCAGTATGTTCTTCCCCGAGTCCTGATACTGCTTGCTATTATTTAAATTTTATGCTTAGCTTCACTTTCAACGATTTCAGTATATTACAGAGTTTGTTAACCATCATCAACTGTATTTTTGAAACCGGAGTTCAGAAGACAAAGAAATTTGGGTTTTTCTTTGAAGGTATGCATATAATTTATATAGCAAATGATATCATATAAGTTTTTCTGTTTCAATATAAGTTTGTTAGCCATCATCAAGCAGTTTACGAACAGGAGTCCAAAAGACAAAGAAATGTAAGTTTTTCTTTGAATAAAGGGAGAAACAAAGTTTCAATATTACCACGTCATTTGCCATGTCAGATCTGGTAGATGGTGGGAGCTGCTTCTTACCATTAATGCAATTGCTAGCTTTGTAAGAGTATTTAAGGTTGCATGATGCAGGTGAACCATCAGTATGTCTGCAGGAAGCTGTATTATTGACAATTTTTATCTTGAAAAATATATTTCATTTTAAATTTTCTGTAAAGTTCTGATCAAATGCTGACTTTGAAGGCTGTGAGCTGCTGAAAGAAACGTGGAATACGATGAATAAATATGTAGACAATAATTTCATAAATGTGAACATGAAGAATAAGGTACATCATGTCTGGATAACACAATTTTCTTCAGTTAAAACACCATGATAGTTGCCACCCATGAAGGAGAACGAAGGTGGCTCCTGTGATGTCTTCAAGGGCTAGACCAATCTTTTCAACAGTCGAGAGACTTGTAACACCATAGTTTCTTTATAGATCTATTATAAGTTGCAATTTCCAGATTTTTAGCACAATAAATTTTCATTTTTATCTTGTTAAATGTAAGCCATATCCCATATATATATCAGATATGATATGCTATAAAAAAAACTATTCATGATTCATTCAAGCCTATATATAAACTGCAGGAATTATACTACGAACACCAATACAAGTTCTTTATTATCTACTTAACAGAACTAAAGAGTGAAAAAATAGAAAAAAGTCTAAGAATTTACAAAATGGCTGAATTTACTCGAGTCACTTGAAATGAGACGGAGGGAGTAGAAATTAGGAGAATTATACGCTAAAACTTGAGTTGTTTGCAAATATTTGCATTTTTCATATAAACAATCACATAAATAAGAACATAAATTATAAAAATGATTGAAATTCAAATGACGAGTCAAATTAAACGAGCTCAAATCGAATAATTACAAATTCCAAATTCAATTTGAGTGTTAAATAAACACATTTTCATGTTTTACATTGTGTTCCAATAATATTTTTTGGAAAGAAAAAGAAAGAAAGATAAATAATATATTTCCGGAACTTACTCCACAATATTTTTATGAAAGAAAAAGAAAAGAAATGCTAAAGAATAAAGATCAGGGAAGCCGTTCTCTTTATATTTGTTTACGAAATTTTCATCCCACTTGTGAAAAAATTACTGCCCATCCTAAAAGTTGGGAGAATTGCTCTTTTCTTAATTCCGATGCTTCTCAAACCAAAAGCATTTTACGACAGTTTGTGTCAAATTGCATAAAGATGCAAAATCTTTTCTCTTTCAGTTGCCTTGCACAATTATACGATCCTGTTTTTATTGTTTTTTTGTATTCCCTCCACATCTGATGAGCTTTTAAAGAGAACCTTGAATTGCATGTTACTGCCTTACTGGTTATAGAAAAAGTACACGCATGTTACTGGTTATAGAAAAAGTACACAGAATTGCATGTTACTGGTTATAGAAAAAGTACACAGGGAATCATTTTTATCTTTTTATAGTGTCATCATTAGCTCTCATTTATACTCTTTATTTATTAATAAGTAAAACAATGTTCGATTCCTCCCGACAGTTATACAAAATTTATTTGCTTTAAATTTTTTAACTTCACCCCGGTTCGATTCTTTACATCAAAGTACCAAATTTGGTTATCACTAAATCCGAGTTCGATTCCTTCCAACTAAGTAGTTATACAAGATTTATTTGCTTTAAATTCTTTGCATTCAACCAGGGTTCGATTCTTTACAACTACATAATCTATACTCTTTATTAATAAACAAAACAATGTGTAAATGACGCGCAGTACTAAAGTACCAAATTTGGTTATCACTTTATCCGGGTTCGAACAAGATTTATTTGTTTTAAATTCTTTAGCTTCATCCAGGGTTCTATTCCTTACAACTACGTAATTATACAAGATTTATTTATTTACTTTAATGCGCGGTACCAAAATACCAAATTTGGTTATCACTAAACCCGAGTTCGATTCCTCCCAACTACGTAGTTATACAAGATTTATTTGTTTTAAATTCTTTAGCTTCACCCAGGGTTCGATTCCTTACAATTACGTAATTATACAAGATTTATTTATTTATTTTAATTTAATTAGCTTATTTCCTTTAATTTCATGAGTTTCATCTAGGTTCAATTGTCTATAATTACATAATTAAATATTATTCATTTATTATATATTGGGTCATGTTCTCTGTAGAACCCTTAACCTTAGAACCCTTAGAACTCTATCTTATTTTTTAAAATAATATATATTTATTATATGAAGGTAATGGGTAAAGTTGTCCAAAAACACAAAATACATAATTTAGAGCTAATTAATATTTTATTAACGATAATAATCATACATCGATATCGATCACAAAATTCTCCATCATCATCATAAAATTTCCCCAATTATTTTTATCATTTTTTGTGAAAATATTCAAGTTATTGTATAAACACAATATCAGATAACAGTGTTCAGCAGTTGAACATTTAAATAAGTTCAGTTGCAGAACTTTCAAATTTATGTGTTTGATTTCAAATTCGATTGCATGACTTTTATGTTCAGCGGTAGAACACGAAAGTTACAGCTGAACATTATAAAAATAATCAAGTTCACTTGTAGAACTTTGTGAAAAATAATTAGTAAAAACTGTTTTAATATTTAAGCTCCAGTTATCCTGTTATATTACAGCACTTTTTATTTTGTTCATATGCATTCCTGAGTATTAAGCACGCCTTAGAAACAGCATTTCTAATTTGTATCAGTGGAAGATCGTACTGATAATAATTTGGTCAAAAGGAGAAACAGAACCTGAGACGATTGGTCCTCAAACTGAGATGTAGAATATAAGTTGGAATAAATTCCTTGCTACGTTTTAGCCCAAAATTATGACCAGGTTCATCTTGATTATGCATGACACGAAACTCAACTTAAATTTGAATCTATTAGTGACATGACCCAAAAATAATACGAAATGACTTGATTAACCCGAATATGCATTGTCAGAAATGACTTGATTGTGAAAATATTATTCCTTGAAGCTAATATGTTCATTTTGTTAAATTTATATAAATTTAGTCAGAGACACAACGTTAAAGGTTCAAGAACAAGGCCCTGAAAACAGTCTATATACTCACTGGAATGGAAATGTAGTCTTTATTCATCTCACACACTCTAAACCTACCTTCAAGTAGAATATGAGGAGTATATTTAGAATAGTGGTAAGTACTGGTGGCTATAAAAGCATGGTTACTGACTGAAAGATGGTCTCCAAGAGTCTTCCAACTCTTCAAAATTGTATCATGGAGAAGCAGGGACTAGTATACTCTCCGCAGCTTGTTCCTCAATTTCCCTCAGTGTAGTGATAGATGTTTGTACTGCGGGGACGATTTCATTACTACATTGAGGGAAATTGAGGGAACAAAACAATCAATGGTGAGAGGTGAAGTGGGTGCATAACACACTACAAGAAACAGGGGTCATAAGCGACCGAAAATAATGGTCGCTTATGACCCCTGTTTCTTGTATGACATCTTTCATCTATTCATTTGTACTTATATTTTTGCAGATACTTGGGATCCAAGAGGTAAGGTTGTAATGATAGATATTATTATTTACAAGGTTTCGAGCAAACAATGCATATAATGCTTCTTTTTTGACTAGCTCAGATCATCCTCCAACTTAAACTATGCAGGAAGCATAGCTGCCACGAGTCCAAGGATGAAACAATCCGACACCAACTCATGTCATCCATTCCCAAGTTAAATGCAATTTTGACTAGCTGATACACCTCCATATATTGTAGCACCAGCATTACATGACCATAACATAGTCCCAGTCCCAGTGTTTGCATCCGTAGCATAAAGAAGCCCATAAGAAGCTACAGATCCTGCAAAAAGAACTCCATTTGTAAATGAGACTGGCCCTCATTTTATACTGTTCATGATGCATTGCACTAGCAAACAAATTTCTCTTAATTGTATTAGCACAATGGTATAAGCCCGAAATTACTGATTATCGATTTTCCTCTAGTCCCTTGTCATCTGATGGTCATTCAAAAGAGAATCTTGAACTGCACTTAATGGTAAGAAAATAAGGACAAAGGAAATCATGCTATCATCTCACTTAACTACTTATATTCTTTCTTTTCATAGTGCAATTACTAAAACTCTTATACAGTAAACAACTGTTCAACGTTCAATTTGTTCAAATGCATTCCTGAGAAGTGAGAAGAGTACTATTTATGTCTTTAGATTTAGCTTTTGTACTAGTGAACAACAAGTAAAGATAATATTTTGTCCGAATGGAAATATAGAACCACAACAAGACCCGAAACATGACACTTGATCCGATTGTTGACATGGTTTACTGAGACAAAACCCGAAGATAATAAGAACATAACATAGGACTCGTCTAATTTATTCCTTCAAATTAACATAATTCATCTGATCATACATTAATAATTTTTGAATGAAAAAATTCGCACAACCAACACAAATTCGCACATTTACGAACCGTGCCCGAAACCCAAAATTGACATAGGGTTATTTTTTATCTATACTCTTTAAGTAGTAGTAAAATGTATTACCCAGACTCAGCTAAAAGTGTCCAACATGGATATATGTCCACGTGTTACACTCGAAAATATTTCAAAAATTTACATATTTTTGGCATAAAATAGGTGTTCGAGTGTCCATACCCATGTCCGAGTGTCTAGTGTCCGACACGGGTACTTGAGGAAAATTGAAGAGTCTGGGTAACATAACTAAAATCTCTCTTAAACCCTACTTCCAAGCAAGGCATGCATATATGTTTGGTTCGGTTTCTATTGGCTATAAAAGCATAAGACTGGTTGAAAGTTTGTCTCAGAGTTTTCCAACTCTTCACGATTGTATTATGGAGGGGGTGGGAGGACTACTGTACTCTCCATTGGTTCTTCCTCAGTTTTCCTCAGTGTAGTGATGGATGTGTGTAATGCAACGACGACTTCTTACTACATTGATAGTAATTGAGGGAATAATCAATCGTGAGGGGTAAAGGTGGTGCATAACATCTTCTATTTATTTAATTGCACTCTTAACATTTCTCATCTTATGCGGATACTGGAATCCAACAGATGAAACTATACTATATTACGATAGTATAATATTTAATAAATTGTTTAAAACAAACAATGCATGAGGCTCTCCAGTGTGTAACAAATTCAGTTCTTCCCTTAACTTTAAATTACGCAAAAAGCATAGAGGGCAATCCCACGAGTCCAAGGATGAAATGCTCCAGTACTAACTGTATATCCGTTCCCCAGGTAAATGCATCCATAACTAGCTGATACGCCCCCAAATATTGTAGCACCAGTATTATATGACCATAGTACATGAACATCCCCAGTGTTTGCATCCATAGCATAAAGAGGACCATTAGCAGCTACAGATCCTGCAAAAAGGACTCCATTTACCAACGAGACTGGCCCTTGGGAAGTATCATTGCTAGGATTAGCTGTAGTCCATGTAATCTCCCCAGTATTAGCGTCCAGTGCCACCCATGCCCCAGCTGTTGTAGTCATGTTGGAAGGTGCAAGCCTGAAACGGATTCTGTCACCATTCGCTATGTTTGTGAACACCGTTTTCCCATCCGTAGCTGCTCCCCATATCCCTCCTCCTTCATTGCCTCCTGGTCCTGCTTGCTGTAGAAATTTTGGATTTGAAGTGAAGCATCGCTAATAAGCAACAGGGCATGCAAGTCTAGGTATTATGAGATACTTACTTTGAACCAAACAAGTTCACCATTGCTGCGGTCTAGAGCCCATGCAAAACCACTTTTTTGAACAGCAACCACCACATCCCGCATCCTGCCATCTGCAAATATTGTCAGCAACATTGGTGCCTCTCCAAAGTCTGCATCCAAATTAGGTCCACTTGGACAGTCAGTATTGTTTGGAATTAAACACGCAATAAAGAAAACTTCGTAGCCTCCCAATTGCCTAGACCATCTGATCTGCCCAGAGTTCATATCAAACGCAAGCATTGAGTTATAATTTACGTCTGGTCCTATGCACTTATCCGGACCAGTCGCTGTAGTTTGATTGTTTTGTTCATCTTCACATCTCTGCACCTCTTCTGGCGCTGTATAAAGGTTCCCTGTTGCTGCAAAAACAAGTCCCCTTAGAATGTCAATGGAAGGGCTGCTTCCCCATATAGCTGCTCCAGAATATCCTCCCAATCGACCACCATTATCCGGAAGTGTGTAGGTTCTCCACAGAACTACCCCCGTTCTAACATCCATCTTTACCATACTTCCCCGAAATGTGCAACATAAATTTCCCGGTAGTGTTTCTTCCAGGACACTCCCACATAATATGCTCTGTACATAAAATTCATATCAATAATATGGAAAGCAATAACTGGAATCAGTATATAGTATATGGATAACAACTAACCCCATGTGAACGGTTCCTGATGAGGTGATCACGATAAGAGGACGCGAGTCAATCGTAGCGGACCACACAAGCTGTCCAGTTGGACGCTCAAGGGCAATCATGACAGCAGGGCCAAATATTCCGACTAGCAATAGATCACCAGCTACAGAAGGGGTGGTTCTCGAAACCGAAGCATTCACATTAGTCCTTGTTGCAGGCAAGCCGGTTAGCTGACCAAGATGTTGTTTCCATACAAGATCACCATTGAAGGCATTAAGAGCATACAAATATCCGTCCCATGACGGGAAGTAGACTACCCCATTAGCTATTGCTGGAGTAGCCGATATGTCATTTCCAACAAAGAAGCTCCATCTTAACTTCAAGTTCTTTACACTTTTGGGACTGATCTTCAGTTCTCCTACGGCGAATCTCCTATTAGTTATGTCACCTCCATGATTAAGCCACTGATTTCATAGAATAATGATCAATTAGTTTTAGCTTTTTTTTGTAGCAAAGTAGTTACTCAAAAGTGGCATGTCTAATCCATTCTTAAATAATTTTTTCCAGGCGTATTACAAGCATTAGCTAGTTAAATGTACTTGTAACATGATGATAAAAAAGAAGAAACATAGGACATTACATTAGTATCTTTATAAAGGATGTAATAAACACTCACTCACACAGAGATGCAACAGTACTTACCTCTGCTTCTGTTTTATCGACTACTTGGAATAACATCAGAGTAAGGATCAGAAGGAAGCAGACATAATGTTCATATTTCATTCGAGTGACAGCCATGACTAGAATGTATACCTATGATCAGTAATGGACAGAATGCAGGGCACACCGAAAAGACATGAAATTTAAACTGTTCAGAATATAAAAAATATAGCTGTGCTGATGCTTATTAAGGAATTGTGACAAGTGAATTTGACTTGAAAAATTTTACACCACCACGGATGGGTTTCGCATTGTAAAGAGATGATATTACTCCATGTGAAACATATTCCGTTTCAAGTAGAGAGTAATTTGCGATACACAACCAAAAAATTTGACACATGATCGGTGACTTGTAGTTAAACAAAAATCTTTAAGCAGCCGACATTGAACTTAAATCTGGGAAGGCAGTTACATATACAGAAGAAGTTGTTAAAAAGGGAAGGAAGATAGCCGACTAGCATACTTTCCAGTACAGCAAGCACGCCTTCCAAATTTGGACTTCCATTACCCAGAAACTAAACCAATAGATGCATGCACATTTACTAAGCCGGTGAACTTGAAACCGGCCCTGCAGAAAATATATATGATTAACCTTCTCTTGCTTTTGCATTCATTGTAAAAATTTGTTTGCAAACAGATAAAATGTACAGGTTAAACTATTTTACTTTTGGGTTTCAATATAAATCCAAAGCGAACAGTAAAAAAAGAGTGAGTAGAAAAAACATAGTAACCTTTACTGAATTTGTTTATACACACCTGTCCAAACGACATAAAATGGCAGCTATTACTTGGAATGGCAAAGTTTTTAGTAATCTTCAGATACGATGGAGAAAACAAGAGACAAGTTCTTCGTACACATCAAATAAAGCTAATAAAAACGATAATCATACACGATTATTAACTCATTCGCAGATTTTGTCCAATCAACTTAGTTTTCAGGCCACATTTTCAAGAATTTATATCATGGGGAATTGTCTGGGAAAGATCTTTCAAAGCCAACCTGGACAACCACCGAATGCTGCTAGTCTGTTTCCTACACGTTAGTACCTACATTCTTCTTCGCGCATACTATATATTTAACAATTTTATTGAATGAAAATTGTAAGAAGTTCGATGATTGATTTGAGTTTCGAAGATTACACTTAAGTTTACAACCAAATTTGTTTTTATCCAATCCATCATTAAGTAGGTGTTAAATTACATGGAGTCCAGAAGACGAACAGAAGGGTAAGCTTTTCTTTGAATACAGAAGGTATGCCTTCTTGTGCCCTTCACCCTCTGTTTGCGTGTGCTGTTACAGACTTATTGTGTGTGTTTTTATAGACTTATTATTAGCAGAATGAATTCTGCAGTGTCTTGAGTACACTGAAATATATATATCCTCTAAAAATCAGGTCAATAAGAGTACACAAAACTGAAAACCTGTGTTTT
The DNA here is from genome assembly GCA_030848705.1 of Heracleum sosnowskyi. Classification (NCBI taxonomy): domain Eukaryota; kingdom Viridiplantae; phylum Streptophyta; class Magnoliopsida; order Apiales; family Apiaceae; genus Heracleum; species Heracleum sosnowskyi. The sequence goes on along the minus strand of CM061244.1, from coordinate 114,124,318 downwards.
CTAAATGTATTTTTGTTTCTATATATATCGATATCTTAATTAATCGATTTCGTGTATAATTGGTGTCGTGTCGTGTATATCCGAATTTTTTTGTGTCCGTGCACAAAAGTAAAGAGAATATGATGGCTATCTATGAGTTTAAAAGGTTGCCTGAATAATGAATGAATGATGCAAGTGTGGTAGGCATGACTTTTCTCATCTTAGAACTGTATTTCATTTCACACATGTAATTTTCTAATTACATGTATAAATGCTACATTCCATGGCCCCAAAGCTAATGTAGGAAATGTGAAACACGATGAGAAATGTGGAGCTCACGATTTCGTGAGGGTAAGCATGATAGATAACAAGCTTCATGTCTACAACATTACCTCCTTCGGTTACAACACGTTAAAGGCTTCGACCCAGAAATTCAGCATGAAGAATCTACTAGGCGAAGGTGGCTCCGGTGATGTTTTTAAGGGATGGATACATCTTTCCACCATGACTGCTGCAAAACCCAAAGGCGGGCACCCTATTGCGGTCAAGAGGTTAAAAAAGGGAAGACTTCAAGGCCGAGAAGAATGGATGGTATGACAACTTGATATTGTCCTTGCTTCTTTGAGCCATTAGACCAGTGTTTGTACTGATACTTCTTGTTGCAGACTGAACTAAGTTTTCTAAAAAGGTTGAACCATCCAAATGTGGTTAAAATCATAGGATACTGTTGTGAGGATGACCACAGTATTTTAGTGTTCGAATACATGCCAAAAGGAAGCTTAGAAGCAATTCTACTCCAAGGTAAGCCCCAAGCCAACATATAATAATTTAGGCACAAACATTGGAAGCAGTAAAAAAGTGTTATTTGGTACAAGCAGGAAGAGACAATGACCTAAACTGGAGTACAAGACTCAAAATAGCAGTTGGCTCTGCCAAAGGTTTAGAGTATCTGCACGGAACAAACTCACCAGTCATTCACCGTGATATGAAGTCTTCTAACATTCTTCTCGACAATGTCAGTAATTTATAACCTCTATACTCTGATCAACTTACTTTGGTTTGTTGCACCTGTTCTTTAGTTACCGCGCATATCTTTTTTTTTTTTTAAACTAATTACCATAATGTTCAGGACTATACACCAAAAATCTCAGATTTCGGACTAGCTAAGTTGGGGCCTCAAAATGACAGGAGTCACACCTCCTCCAGGGTACTTGGAACTAAAGGGTACTTTGCCCCTGAGTACGTGGGAACAGGTATTGATACAGCCTAAGTTACAATCTTTTTTGCATACAAGTCATAGATATTGCAGTCGAGCAAAATATGGTATATTAAGAATCTTATCACTATAAATGATAGCCTATGATATCATCAAGAATAATTATTGCATCAAGACATGAATATTCAACGAACAAACTTACAAGTTCTAAGAGTTAATGTATAATGCATCTTTGTCTTACAGGTCATCTGACAATGAAAACTGATGTATACAGCTTCGGAGTAGTACTCCTTGAAATCCTGTCTGGACGTGTAGCAGTAACTAGGTCATATTCTGGAGGGCTTGAGGATCTGGTTGAGTGGGGTAAACCATTTCTTAACAGTAAGCCACAACTACATTGCATTATTGACAAGAAAATGGGAAATACCATAACAAGGAAAGATGCAAACAAATTTGCCAAAATCATACACCAGTGCCTTGATAGAAAGCCAAAACGAAGACCAACAATGACAGAGGTGGTGCGACTCCTGGAAGAATTAGAACAGGGCATTAACCAAAATGGTCAGAAACCAGTTCACAGTTTTAAGAGGAAGCAAGAGCACAATCACTCTCAATACTTACATGGTCAGACGAAAGATTATTGTTCCACAGTTTCAGGGGCATAGCCATAAACTACCTACAATGGGGGTTAAGTAGCCAAATATACCAACGGCTAAATCTAAGCTATTTTTTTGTTCTAGTAAGGGCGTACATTATTGGTGTTAAATACATCTCTATAATTCCTTTTGTTCATGCGGAAGCTATACACTCCACTAAACCTCATCTCCCTCCACAACTGCACAGTTTCGTTCAACTACTACCCTTTTTTAAAAGGGCAACTGAATGAACATTTAAGCCACTATGTGTATCATCCATAAGCTGTTACAAATGCAAAGCATGAAACTGGGAAAGAGGATCGTATTCCAAAAACATAATACTGTTATCTAGCAGTTTAGTTACATACAAGTAATTAATATACAAACCAGTAACAATGGGAAGTCCAACAAAAGTTTCAATGCTATCGTTTCCATACATACTCACAATACTTAACTGATCTTGCAAATACAACATCTATCTCTACATTCAGAAAAAACAACTGGAACAGCTCTCTGCACATTGCAAGTTTCTATACCAAAAAATGACCATAGAAAAAGCTTATAAACACAAAAAATGGATTGAAGCAAGAGGTGATAATATACCTCTACTTCCACATGCAATATTTACCAGGTCCGCAAACAATGTTAATTGAGCTGTTCGTTAATACCGTGCCATACATCAGTCAATCACCCTCGTCTAAATAGAGATTGACGTGACTGCAATGTTGGATGCTGAGGGTGTCAGATTTAGAGGGAACGATGTTGGCTCAGAGGTGCATTACCGATCTTAGTCTTTGAGAGGTGATTTTTGGCTGCAGATTTTGATAATTGGAGATCTTCCAGAGCCACTACAACTTCTGACATTTCTGGCCTGGATTTAAAGTCAGCATTTAGACATTTTAAAGCAAGGGTAGCAGCAGCGAAAGCTGCTTTTTGAGGATACTGTCCCTCCAACTTTGTGTCCATAATCCGAAACAATTTCCTCTTGTCACCCAAATATGGTAATGCCCAATCGACAAGATTTTGCTCAACAACAACCTTTGACTTATCAACAGCACGACGACCAGTCAATAGTTCAAGAAGAACTACCCCAAAACCGTATACATCACTTTTTGCTGTTAATCGACCTATTCATACAAGATAGTCAACAAAATGCTAAATTCAAAATCATTTGTTGTATAAAATGCACAAAAAGCACACGAGTAATGTACAAAAAGTGCAATATAATATAATTGATATGATTATTATACAATAAAGTATAAATTGTTGGCTTCATTTTATAAACAATCAAATTGTTTTAAATAACCCAATATCTCACTAACTTCATCATTTTTGTTAAACTATAACCTAAAATTTAAAAGGCGAATATTAAAAAAATTGCAATATATGATTAAAACATGGGAAAATAGATTTTTTTATCACTCAACTATTGACTCTTTTAGAAAGTAACCACTCAACTATCAAATAATTAATTATAACCATCAATGTTACATTCGTTTTTGTTTTTAGACATTCTGTTAATTGTGTCGTTAAAATAATATTTATGTGCTTAATAGATCGATAATGTGTTAAAATTAATGAAAATTAGCCACTAAACATTGTACAACGTTAAAATATATCATCATTATAATTTTTTCCATAATTTTTATTATCTTTTCATAAATTAACTCATTATTATTGAAATCATTTACTATCTTGTTAAGAGTAGTTTTTTAAAATAAACAAATGATTAATGAAATTATATATTTTTAATAAAAACATATTATATATATAAAAAATTTAGATTCGCTTCGTGGATTTTTTAAATTTCATGAACCAAATTTAATCATAAAAATAAGATCAGATATCTATATTACTTTTTTTGGTTCAATATCTAGAATTTTGGATTAAAAAAATAGATTCTAATCAAAATTTAATATATTCGAAATTTTGCAATATTAAATCTGGGAAAAAAATTACTTTGAAGATATTGTTGAATTATTTCTTAAATAAAATGACTAGTTGCATGAAAAACAATGACAGTATTGTACTTAAAATATTTTTTATTTATCATATTACGTTAGATGATTAAGTCCACATTAACATTATTTTAACTGAAATTTCATTTATACTTAACGGAATGATTAAAAACAAAAACTCATGTAACGTTAGTGACTATTTTTAATTATTTGAATGTTCAGTGACTATTTTCTAATAGAAACAAGAGTTAAGTGGTAAAAAAATCTATTTTCCCATATTATTTTAACGGTATATTAACGGCATAATTAACGGAATGCCTAAAAGCAAAAACAAATGTAACGTTAATGGTTATAATTAATTATTTAGTAGTTCAGTGGTTACTTTCTAAAAGATCCAACAGTGTGATAAAAAAATCTATTTTCCCTTAAAACATTAAACGTTTTTTGTATATAATTTAATAATTACATGTAGCATAGATATATAAAAATTGTACACCAATAATTTGAAGGCCATGTGACATGACAAATAAAAATAGCTTTAAATTTTAAATATGATGCTAAAGTCACATACCTGTAGCAACATACTCTGGAGCTGCATAGCCTTGAGTACCCATTACTTGGGTGGACACATGAGTCCTATCACCCGTTGGTCCTGCCTTAGCCAAACCAAAATCAGACAGTTTGGCATTGAACTCCTGCAAATCCATTATAACCCCAATGTGAATATTATAGAAAAGTATTGAAGAGGATTAGTATAACAGATATGGAAATATTCGTTCTAGTTTATTAAAAGCAGCAAAAGTTTTGCAGTATTAAATTAACATACCGAGTCTAGAAGAATATTAGCAGCCTTGAGATCACGGTATATGACTTGCTCTTCAGCATTATGAAGAAAAGAGAGACCTCTAGCAGCATCAATAGCCACTTTAATTCTTATTTCCCAAGAGAGTGGTGTAGGCCCTCCTGTTTACGAAATGTAGGCGTCAAAACTTTGGTCGAACTTGTTATTATACCTATCTCAACCTTAAAATCTAGTTCATAGGGTGAATATACCCCACTTATATAGTAGTAAATGAACCCTCACATAATTGATGTCGGAGCAACTTAACAAAATTGAAAGAAGAAGTACGTTTATAGTCCCTGATGATCAAATCATTTGTATTTTTTGCTAAATTTTAATAACTAGGCTAGAGAAGTTTTTGGTTGATTGGTTAACTTACTTCTGAATAGATGATTTTCAAGGCTCCCTTTGGGCATGAATTCATACACCAAAAGTTGATTGTCACCCTCCAAACAATATCCAATAAGTTTAACTAGATTTGGATGATGTAGTTGTCCAAGATAATTCACCTCGGTCTGCAAAGATTTTAGATTTTTCAGTTAGTTAATAGTCCAAGCACTCATCGACATGATTTTTAATTTACAATAGCAAAGAAGTGACAACATACCAGCCACTCTTTATGGCCTTGAAAACCCTCCGGCTTAAGCTTTTTAACAGCAATAATCATTCCAGACCCAGGTTTTGTAGCAGTAAGTGTATGTTCATCGATCCATCCTTTGAAAACATAACCAAACCCCCCTTCGCCAAGTAAACTGTCAGGACGAAAGTTTCTCGTTGCATTTTTCAATTCGCTAAAGGTAAACGCTTTCAATTGAGAGGACGACAATATTTCACTTTCAGATCTTGGAGTTGGTAGACTTCCAATGCTGCTATTCCAGCTTGAAGAGGTATTAGTTGCACTAGAAGTAACCGTAGAAGTGTTGGTTTTGCTGTTAGTTTTTGAGGCTCCTGAAAGTGGAAGGAAAAAGCCTTCGTTAGTAAAATAAGCAAAATGAAATGTAGCATTTTGTCATAACCATCTACTCTCTGTATCCATATAGTTGCCTAATCTAATTATTATTCACAGACAAAAACTACAAGGGCTGAAAAAGCTAGCGTAATTTCAGGTGACATTTTCCGGCAGAACTTTTACCGTAGTTCTCATTTAGCAAACAAAATACCATTTACTAATTACGAATTCAGGTGCAATGAAAAATAGCATTTTAACTCTTTAAGAGAGCTACTGTTCATCCCATGCCAATCAAAGAAATCAAAATTAAAAAACTAAAACAAGTTATGCTAGCAAAATATGTTGTGTACTTATAATTAAATTACGGGTCCTGGTCCCTGACAATTGATTGTCAAAGACGATTTATCCAACAATCAGTTCCTTAACCGTTGGATTGAGATTTCAACGATCACCCTCCGCGGTAATTTATAGCGGACAGCTAGAGCTCCGCGGAAATTTATAGCGGAGTGACTAAAAAAATTGTTCTAATCCTGATCGTTGAAATCTCAATCCAACGGTTAAGGAACTGATTGACTAGGAAGGATCAGAATCAACAATAAACATTAGAAAGTCATCTTTTTTCCTTATTCTGTTGATTCCTCGCTACTATAGTCTAAATTTGGGCAGAAAATAAAATTATCCAGGAGTAGAAATTAACCCAAAAAGTTGGAAGTACAAAAACTTAGCTAACTAAGGAAATACAGTTGGTCAACCATCCCAAGAACAATGATTCAATAGCAACAAACGATCAAAAATAGCATGAAAATCAACTACTAGACAAACTCTGATTGGAAGTACAAAAATCTAAAACTAAACAAATGGATCCAATAGAACTATAATCCCAGTACAAATAAACACACACTTCACAGAACAGTCTATTCCCAGAAGAAGAAAAAACATTATAAATGGTGCCTAAAGAGAGATATGGACAAGGAAATTACCAGAACTGGAGTTAAGTGTAGCATCACCTTTTGAAGAAGAAGCAAAACAGTTACCCATACTTTAGATTGTAGAGAAAAAGAAAGAGACAGAACAAACAATGAAGTAAAAAAAGAATTAAATGAATTTTTATTGACAAGATGCAATAATGAGGTGATCACCAAACTTTAAGGTATAAATATACTACAATGTTATACTACTATGGCAAATATGCCGCCAATAATACTGTAATACTAGTTACTATTTTAGAGGGAAAAGCAAAGACATACAGGTAAGTGCTAGGAAAGAAAAACATATATCAGTCTCGTGCATGAAATGAAATTGCAGAGAAAGAGGTAGCTTAAGAAAATCTGGAGACAGTGTGAACATTCCAGGAAGGTGTAGACATGACAATTCGTGTCTTGTATTGTGTACTTTTGTGTTTAATATATTTAAATGTTAAACTCAAAATCACCTGATTAGTGTAATTTCGTTTAGTGTTTTCGTGTTCGTATTTTCGTGTAATTTAAATTAATAATTGAAATAAAAATAAATAAGTAAATATATTGAAATATTAAAATTTAGGTAATATTTTTACAAATGTATATTAAAAATATATATTTACATAATATTTACAAATAATATTATAAATTTATGTATAATCACATAAATAAATGTTAAATATCTAATAAAAATGTTAAAATATATAATATAAATATTAATTTATAAATATTTATTTATTTATTTCGTGTACTTCGTGTCGTGTCGCGTACTTGAAGATAACACAAAACCGACGCTAAATCTCGATTGTGTACTTTTGTTTCGTGTACTAAAAATACAAATTCAAACACTAAATTTTCATGTCGTGTCAAAAATTATCCTGTGTTTATGTTTATGGTCATGAATCGTGATATTTGCTTTTATGGTTGATGTTCATTTGTTATGTATGAACAGTGTTCTAAAAAGCGCCGATTAATCGCCGATTAATCGGTGTTCGGTAGGCTAACGAACTGATTAGTAGAAAATCGGTGGAAAAAGCGTTTTTCTCAAAAATCGGTCAAAAAACGGCTGGCACGGTCAAAAATCGGTCTAAACGGAAAAAATCGTTAAAAAGTCGGTCATATTTTAAAAAATGAAAAATAAGAATTGAAAGTTAAAATTCATTATTTAAATAATTATCAAAGTCAGACTACTAAGTCTATAATATATATATATATAATATTTATATTAAAAAATAATATTAAATTAGGTCCGATTAATGATCCGATTAATCACTCCGATTAATCCCCGATTATCCGATTAATCCCTAGACGGTACCTCCACCGATTAAGTCCGATTCCCGCTTTTTATAACACTGTGTATGAAACTGTATTAAATGATACGGTAGTGTTGACTTGGTTACCTATTCAGATTTGCTTACCTATTGCAGTTAATAGTTTGTCAAATGATTACCTACGTGGACCGGAGCTGGTAACTTAATATATGTTCACGTAATTTTGGATTATAAATGATTTATAAATTATTAAAAATGTAATAATAAAAATAAGTTTGATAAAAAAAGTGACATTTTTAGAGAGAATTTCTTATATATAGTCCGGAAGAGAACCATTACACAACTACACATAATACATGTTTTATCACATTTTTTATTAAATATAATTATAAGTTTCAATTAATAAATTCAAAAACAAAATTACATAATTTGTTTTAAACAAAAATAATTAAAAATTAATCAAATAGCTCAAAGTGATTCTACACTAGAATCAAATTCATCCAAAATGATTCTGCACTAGAATAAAATATAAAATCAATGATTTTGTTTAAATTTTAAATGTTAATTTTTTTCTAAAATTTGTATATGATTATATTCTAAATTATAATTAAATTTTATACTTTGTGAAGAAAAAAAATTAGAATTATTTATGAAATTCTATGGTAGAATACATGATTCTCTCCAGTTCCGATTCTTTTTATATAAGATGGTCCTACTTAGAACAATAGTCTTAATAAATAATATATTTGATGGATGATAATAACTTTTATCAAATAAAATAATAAAAAAAAAGTTGTATCAACAGATGTAATTTTAAGCTGTTTTTTATAATAACTTTTAGATTCTCTTTTTTCATTCTTTTTTATTAAAATCGTAGTCTGTGTTAGCCCATAACATCAGTCAACACTGCGTTTGCAATAAGCTATGGCTCAAGCCAAGTCAAAAATTCATGTATAGATATGAAGACGTGTGAACTCTAAACTTCAACTCCATATTTCATTAAATTGACTTATTATTAACAAATGATTTAAAGCTTTCTACACGTGGTAGTTTATCTTGGACTGCATAATTTTAGTTTATAAACCGCAAAAGAAACCATAGGAGGCTAACTTATGTTGAATTCCTAATATGTGTCGACTTTATTTTCATTTATTTTTAGTAGTCAAGGGAGAAGACTTCTTTATTTCCGGAAAGAAAAGATAACCATAAATTAGAATTAGAATCTATATGAAAACGTTATCATTGATATCCTCATACATTTTGGGGATCATTTAGTTCCAAGTACGTATGAGTTTAGAATCAGGAATCGGGTTAAGTTGGTATTAGGATGAGTTATCATTCTTGATATCATGTGTTTGGTTCAGTATCAAAATGAATTTTTTTAATTTAAAATATAATTAATAACTCATTTTTATATTTTATGTAAGTATACATTATATATTGAAGTTAAGTAATTATAAAATTTACAAAAAAAAAATTAATATAAAAAAATACGTGATTGGTAAATTTTATTTTAACCAATTAAATAATTATTTAATATTTTTTTAAAATGCATATTATTTTATAGTATGAAATAAAATAACGTATAATCTCTTTTTTTGAAATCTAAGTACAGTCTATTTAAGATTAAACAACATCATATTTTTTTTTGAAATGAAACAACATCATATTTAAAATGTGTATTTAACTTCATAATTAAAAAAAAATAGAATTTGATACCTCATACCTCTCCCCCCAAACCCACCTCCCCCAAGGTATCAAATTTGATTCCATAAGATTTTAAAGTATGGGTATCAGAATTAAAAAATAATCAACCAAACAGCAGGTATGGGTTTGTTCATCAAACTCATACCTAATACCAGAATCAGTTGAACCAAACGACCCCTCACGCATCTAATAAGAGTAAGATTGCACGTACGTTTTCATGAATAAATTACGCAACTCTTTAGATATTAAAATATAACTAACATAAAACCTCGTGCAAGACACAGGCTGCTAGCTTAGATTGTGATTTTAAACTAAACTACGCATTATCAATGTCATTTGACATATATGATTGTATATTTTTTATGTTCATAGAGTTTTTATGTTAATGTTATGACTATGCTGTACTTACTTAAATATGTTGAAGTTTATAATGTGAAAACTAATACGAGTAGTTTTGATAAATCATGTCTGTTTTTAATTTTGTTGTGGATCATAGAATAGAATTAGAGTGTTCTATGGATATTTTCTAATTAAGAAGACATTTTTAATATTATAATCCTAAAATTTTTTCAGTTCTTCAAAAATGATGCATTCATTTAGTTCATCTCCGACAATATTCAAGGTAAAAACTAAATAGCCTTCAAGATGCTGCAGTATGAGATTGTAGGTTTTAGTACTGATTTTACTCAAAATCTTTCCTAAATCTTCTAATACTATACTTAGGTCTTGCGTTTTCAGTTCTTAAAACTTTCTTTGTAACTCTTTTATGTCTTTTCTTTTGACCTCTTGATTTTAAGCATTTTTTACCTTTATTTCTCTTCCCCTGTCTACCTAACTTTCAGAACCCAGGACAATGTAGTTAATTGACTTAAGTGGAACTACCTTGTGCCAAATCATTCTATTATTAAGTACGTTTGGTACCATTTCGATGTGTTTCAATTCTTCCAAACAAACAGACTTTTTTTTAACTCTAAATTTGAGAATTGATCAATTATTGATGGATAAATATTTTTTGCTTATATCATCGTAAGTTAAAATTGCTCATATGCCTTCTGAGTTCTGTCCGTGTTTTGACAATGAATTCATCCTTTATTTTTTTTTTCAAAATACACATGTTTAATAATTAAAACACGGGTCATTTTTCTAGCAATTAACATAAATTTCTATTTTTTGCGGTTAATTTTTTTTTTTCTAGGTATGGTTGCACATTTTTTTTCATCTGTTACAATGTACTTACTTTAATTTATATAGATAATTCATTAATTTAAAAATAAATAAGTCATAAATATGTAAATAAACTACTTGTAATATATTATTTATGTTATATCAACATTTAATAATACATTTTATATATTAATTATTTGAATAATTCAAATATATTGCGTAGTACAAGGAAAGTTCGACTCTGATGCAAGAAAATAGAATATATTATAGCTATCGATACATATAAAAATATTTGTTTAGTTAAAAGAAAGATAAAAAGCACCATAAATAATATTGTTTTTAAAACTTAATATTAATATTTTATAAGACTGGTAGTATATATGATTCTGTATGATATTTTAAGTATTAAAAAATAAAGTTTAATAAATATTATAAATCACCTTAATTTTTACTCAAAAATTTAAATAATATATGATAAAAAAGATGGTTATAAGGATAACTTATTTAGCGAATGTCAGGGGTTCGATTCCTGACTAAAACATTATTTACTCATTTTTTTTCCTTCAGATAAAAGAGTAGTGACATGACATTTAATTTCGTAATATATAAGGGTAAAATGGTAACTTCACAGGAGGTTTATTGGCTCAAAATGCCCTTAAATTATCAACTTGTTCTCCTATTATATATAGAAGAGATTTTTGACCGGTTACGAATAAATATATCAAACGGAATGTAGATAATCAAAAATAAATAAATTAAAACAATATATTCACAAATGATTCGATTAGATTTATGACTCGTGCAAATATGTAATGGGTTCAGCAGTCGGCAGCTGCAGCTAAAAGGTGCCGCGTGGAAAAATGCGTTTGCCGGGAGTCGAACCCGGGTCTATTGCTTGGAAGGCAATTATCCTAACCGTTGGACTACAAACGCAAGTTGTTGTCCTGTAAGGTGAAGAAACTTATTCATAGAATTCACACTTAACTAAAAGTTGTACTGTTCTGTTAACTATTCATTCAATTGGTGATTTTTTAAAAAAAATGAGCTCTTGAATCAAGTGAAGTAGAAAGGAAAATTTCATGTATTAACTAAACCATCAGTGACATAAACGTGGCACTAGCCTCTACATAACAAATGTAATGTGAAATTGTGAACCGAGTCAAATAGATGATCTTCTGCAACAAAACTGAGTGCTCAGTCAATGTTTAGATCTTCGGTACCTTTTAGCATGTCCAAAGTATCTCTAACTAGTTCTGTTATTGCCAATACTTGAAGGTGCTCCTCTAAAATGATTCCAGCTGACTTAACTATGTTAAAACTGGTTACATTTACAATAATAAATAGCTCACAAATATAATACAATGATCAGGTTTTTAAAAACAAAACAAATGATCAGGTTTTTAAAAATTGCTCAGCTCATCAGATAAATTTGGATTGTGTGAATTTGCCCAAATCAAATATGAAAAAAATATAATACAATGAGGCTCCAAAATACAAAAAATAAACCCATACTCAAAATTAGGTCGTGGACTACTCATATGTAAGTAAATTAATTTTTTTTCAATTGTAAATTAGTATTATTATTTTTTTTATGAATATTATCTTATAACCCGTGCAATGCACGGCCTTTTTCAAAAAAATATAATTGTAAAAAATCAGTGACAGAATGTTTGATTGATTCTAGATTGGTGCTTGAATCCTAATTTGTATTAAGCCCTAATCTGAACATCTGTTGACCAATCATTTAACGGAATGCTAATTTTGAAATTCGAGAGTAACATTAGTGATATAAACAAATAAGTTTATAGTTCAGTGTTTGGTTTCTAAAAGTTTATAGTTCAGTGGTTGGTTTCTAAAGTATATAAAGTTCAGTGATAAAAAAATTCATTTTCCCTTATAATAACAATGAAATACACTTTTTTAATATAAAATCTAACATTTCTCATCAATCTATTTAAGATTAATGATTTTTTAGTTTGGCGGTACTTTTGGATAATAAATCTCCTACTTGTTATCTATAAGGATATAATGTTTATATTTTTATGCTAGTTTGCTCATCCATCCTTATTGCGTTTGCTAAAAAAAAAAATTACTCCAGTCAAGGTCGTTTTGAAATCCTGGGTCCACCCCTGTTCTTGTCTTCTATTCCGAGCATCACCGCAGCCCGAAAATCCTCGTCTATGATGCAACGGAGCAGATTTGGCATAGTCTTCAGTAAAATTAGTTGTCATGTCAAATTTAGCCAGGTTGAAGAAATTGCAAAGATTGCACAAGCAGATGAAACTGGCTGTAGCTGTAGTGGTTTTAATTTTAGGATCACTAGAATTTTCTTTTCCTTTCAAATTTGCAGTCTGCCCATTCTATTTGTGTAACCGTTTGGTTGATATATTTTAATTTTTTTAATCGGATAACTGTCCATATTAATCTTGATAGGTTTTTTCATTTCATTTCGTCCTCTCCTTTTCTTTTGTTTATGACAAAAAGTCAAGTTATAAACCACCACCACTGCAAGATACTGAATTTCTAAGAATCCAACATACATAAATCTGAGCTCTCACTTTCAAATTTATTTATTTTCTGAATAGTTAGCGTAGTTTTTTAATGAAGGTGAGAGCGAGGATGGTTCACACAAGTTGTTTTCAAGTACCAAGAAAGTGAGAGCATGCATCGGGTCCCGTGATATTAAGTAAAATATGTTTTTAAAATATTAACGGATTGGAGCTCCGATCCGTTAACCGTGATCCTAACGGATCCGGATATGGATCGGGCTATAAAAAATCCGGCTATGATCCGATCCGAATCCGAATCCGGTAAAATTAAATGGATCAGGATATGGATCAAGGCCGATCCGATCCAGATCCGATCCATTGACAGCCCTATCGGGAAGGTTCACTGTTAGGTCATGATATGTTTGTAAAAGGGGGTTGAATACAAACGATACCGTTTAATCGAATTTGTCCTTTTAAGATTTAACAATTTAGAACAAATTATTGCGGAATAAAACTGAAACAATATTCAAGTTAAATAAAACTCTATTAAACTTGAAGGGTGTTACAATTCTGATCACTGATTACAATGAACTTGATAAAACAAATCTAGAATAAATTTGACATGAATTTATCTATTTTTGTAATAAAAAGGATCGAATACTAAAAAGTAGTTCGATATAAAATCTAGGGATTATGATCCGCTAGAAAGCTAAAGCAGTACAAGTGAAATGATTCTTATGGATTAAATGTTAAGAACAAATCAAGAATTAATTTACTGGCATAAATTGAAGGCTTTGCAGTTGAAAGAAGTAATGACAGAGAGAATGAAATGTTTGATTGCTGTGTCTTTACTTTTCTTCTGTGTTGAATGTAATGTGCTCTGCCTTTCTTTAAGTCCACTGCCTTGTATTTATATCACTTGCATTTCTTTTTAATCCTTCACGTGCAATCCACTTTAAACAGAAGTGAATTAAGCCTTGGAAGACTTGCAGGAATACAATGATTTTGGCCTTGGAAGACTTTCGGGAAGACAAGCTTTGTGAAGGGAAGACAACCGGGAAGACTAGGGTTTGTCCTAGGAAGACTTTCGGGAAGACTCACTTGTGAGAAGTCATAATACCAGCTCCCTCTGACTCCATCGTCAGTACTTATCTTGCTAACCCAGAGGTAGTGTCCATTCGTAAACAACTCCTCCAAAATCTCAATCTCACTATGGGGCATCTGTCTAACACCGTTGTCACTGGAGTTCACGGCACATCGCTATTTCTTTCACATATATCGATTGACACGCTTTCCATTATCATAATATCCTTGGGAGAATAAACCAATTTCATCGATATGTCACTAACATTCTATTCGTCTTAGGGATTCGCTCCTGTCATAGGCGACTTCGTTGCGAATCTAATTCCTATCAGCGAATTTTGACTTATTTGACCTGGTTGGCCTCCCCTTAGAATTCAATAAGGATAACAAAAATTATGGGGCCTTGAAAGATAGCTCCCATATCAAAGAAAATGTCGCACACTGGTGATCATAAGGTTATGAGTTTTAAGGTAACCTTATTGGAGGTAAGAGAATTTTACCGAGAGATCAATATGATCATAAGAACTCAACGTTGTGTGCCTCAATTGAGACATTACTAAAGGTAATTAGCCTTCTTGTATTTCACAACTTACAAGTGATGGCGTCCCATCAGACTTCTATCACACAGACAGATAGTCCTTGTAGCCCCTATAAGTATAGGGTTGTTCGTCTCAGTGGAAGTTGAAAAGTATGAAAGCAATTCGATATCAATTTAATGATTATCGTCTTTCGGCAATATTTCTTTAAAGGAACACCTTGGATTAAAATTGAACAGATTCCAAAGGTGCGGTTTCCAAAGAAATGAATAACCATAAAGATACTGGTACTTAACAAACAAGTGGTGATGTATCACCATAGGGTCATTCATTATTTGAAGGAAAGTGAAAGTTTAAATAACATCATTTGGCAGGGCTTCGAAAGCCTGAAAGTAGGCATTGTAACAGCCTCTGGCACAAGTGAAACTGAATATGGTTTAGCACAAGTGTTATAAAACAACTTCGAAGAGGGAATATACCCTTTATCAGAATTCTTTCTTGGAGAGAGGTCAAGATAGATCATAGATTGGGGAGGTACCCCACATAATTTGCAAATGGGGAGGGTACTTCCAAGGTCTCTATGGATGCCTTTTTATGTCGGCTCCTCTAATGGATAATCGTTCCATTCTAAAGCTTTTCTTCTTCAGGCACACCCTAAGGTTCTCGATACTTACGTCATTGCCGACTTATAATAGTCGCTAAGAATTCAACCATCAACATTTGCAATCGCAGGGAATTCTATTCGACTAGGCGCAGACATCTCAAATAAGCGTTCTGTTCTATAAGAAGACTTCGATACCGCTGTCGCCCATAGCAATGACAATTCCTCATGTCGACTGGGCGGTACTCCACACTTTTGGCACAATAGCCTTTTCATTTAAGTCAATCCCGGAACTTCTCAGTCCGTCTTGGTCCTTAAATATATTTCGCCTTTACCGTCCAATCTCAACTTCATCATTTTATCTCTACAATCAATTATAGCAATCAGGGTCTGTCCACCAACTCATATAACGGCTATCTTACCCAATCCACAGGGTTCGCTCTAATTTCCACTCTCTTTGGTGACATCCTCTGGTAATCAGAAAGACAAGGTTTGCCAAAATTTGCTGAATTTCCCTCCAAATCTGGGAAATTTGATCAATCTATTTACCTACTAGTAATACTCGGATCTGATTTCCGACCTTTCTGTTCTATCCTCATAATTCCTTCCTGGTTTCCTGAGGGTGGTAAATCTCGTTCTCGATTCCGTCTTAGCGTGCTTGTCTTACAATGACATTTGCATGGTACATATAACCAAAATTTTCCTTGAGATAATAACATTCGTCAATGATGTAATAGACACTAGTTCCAGTGGAATCGCTGGTCGTGGGGGATTGAAACCTCATAGTCAAAGCAATTCCTTACACTATTCTAGGTAACTAAGTACCCTTAATCGTTCGTGAAAAATCTGAACACCTTGGCTCTTACATATGCTGCCTCCTTATGGGCAACTATAACTTACTACGAGTAACAGGTTTCGTTCAAGTCGAATCAATCCACTGATACTGGCTATACTGCATCTACCTCTTCTGCCTTGGAGACTCTACTCCATTTTCTTTGTCATACCTCTTGATGAATCATGAACGATCCTTAAACTCTCGTCTCGTCACTGATTTATCCCTTGAAGGTTCGTCCGGTCTTATTACTAGACCTCAAGTAACACACCACATCTTTATCAATCAACACGTCCTCTACAAGATTCTTTCCTTGACCCGCTATGGGGTCTTCCTCTAGATCCTCCTATGGATCTTCCTTTATCGGGTCTCCGTCCATTTCAAGGAGCGCATTATCAAATGCCTACTCGAAGGCCTCGGGATCTGGTATCTCAGAGTCCCATCCATCTATAACTCATACGAATCGAGGTGACTAACCACGAAGTCCTAAGTACGGTTTCCCAAAAGAAGTCCCCTCTCGGGCTTCATCTTAAACAGTCAGGGTCATTTCCTCTAACCCGACTACAAACTCAATTTGAGCTCTAGATGTTCTTATTATTATTAAGGGTATTGTAAGACTCGATCTCCTATCGTTTCTGAGGACTGTAACCTAACGCTCTGATACCATCTCTGTAACAGCCCCAAATCCGGGGTCAGGGATTTAGGGTTGTCACAATCCATGTACTCCTTGCCTTACCTGTATTACTCACACCATTCATAATTCACCTGCTCATGACCCCACAACATATGTCTCACACACACACACACACAGGTTAGAGTCTCAGAAACGACACAATACAACAACTGCGGAATAAATAATTTTTATTACAATACCCAAATGTCTTTTGAATCTGTTACTGATACAATTTCTAAGTATTGTTACATTACCAACTTAGCCTTCTGATGCTCACAATCCTCTAATACCATTCATGTCTATACATAAGTTGAATACCAAAAGCCGTAGCCTGATCCGATTGGTTCGTACTACTCCCGGGATCACTGCTAGAAACTGTTTATGAAAACGCCTTGCGAGGTATGTGCCGTCCCATTGGCATCCTGCTTCGCTGCTATATAATATATATAAAATAATAGCAAGAGTGAGCGATAGCTCAGCAAGGTAATGAAAGTATGGCATAATTATGCCTTTTTTTTTCAACCCAGAAATAAAGCGGGTATACGACAATAACTTGTCAAAATATCTTGATACTGAAATCATTTCCTTATCGGAATATATTCCAAAAATACCATTGTTGTATTTCAAATATCCTCTCCATAATATTCTGCAAACTTTCGATATTCATACTATGAACAAAGTTCTAGTATAAAATAAAAGACAAGATAACTCAGTATATCCTTTTCGTAAAATATCAGCTATATAGAATATAAGTAGACTATCAACATATAACTTAAAAGATGAAGTTATAAGGAAAATTCAATATAAGGTTTCCATAACCCAAAATCCATTATTTCATATATATATCCTTAATCAGGTTTTATCAGAGTCATAACTCATAAAATAAAAGATGAAGTTGTAGGAATTTCCAAATATCATCTTTCATATCAAACATTTACCTCATATCATAATGTGGAAATAAATACAATGTAAAATATTTCCAATCCATTTCTAAACTCATCTGATTTCATATATCTTTTTCAAAACAATCATATACCTTTTTGTAATCTCATATGCTTTCTGATAAACTCATATACTGGAATAAACTCGAATACTCTTGAGTAAACTTTCTCTTTGTGAAAACTTGCATAGAACTGAATGACTGGAATAAACTTTCTTTTCTGAAAACTTGCATAAAACTGAGTAACTGGAATAATTTCTCTTTCTCTGAAAACTTGCACAAAATGTGCTCTTTCATGAATAGTGAACTGTAGATGGAGATGCTAGGCGCCGAGGATACCCCTGCGATGATCAGTCGCAAGCTGTATCCCCCTGCTGTTTTTCTACGTAGAAGGGAAGATAATCAGTCTCACACCGACTTACCTCCCCGCCAATCGGTTGTAGGCAGGAAGAACAGACCCGTTCATAGACGGTCGATTCTGTTACTCTCCACTTATCCTACGGTCGGGCACTGATAATCATCTAAGGAAATAACAGACCCGTTCACCAGTCCGTCGGCCATATTGTAATTCCCTTAGGGGACCGACGCTACTCAGTCCCTTACATATCTCCAAGTTCGAGTAAATCCATAACACTGAAACATAAAGTTCCTTTCCCTTTTTCCCCAAGTATACAACTCCACAAAGTAGTCGTATCTGGTTGGAAAGGAAATTCACTCATATTCCCCAGGCTGATGCCTGTTAATGGATATCACTGATTTCACTGATCTTACTTCTCGAGTTTTGAGGAAGTAATCAAAATCATTTTGATGGTAGTATATCAGACTGATAATTTCATTGATTTAAAAAGATTTAGGACCGGGCAGTCTACTGGAAACAAGCATAAAATCTTGAGAAAGGTTCCATGCATCTTTGTAGTTTGAGCGAACATTTAAGTCTTTCTGAATATAGACTTAAAAGGGAAATAGATTTGGGAACCTTCTCTAATTATGTTTATAATTGACTGAATAAAACTTTATTAGCTATCTAGGGTTTAAAGAATAGTTTTCACAAATTACTTCCTTAAGAAGTAGGGCTTTAAATAATTAACGTAAGCTATATTTAATAAAGAATATTTATTTAAAAGTAATTTCCACACACTTCCTTAACAAAGAATGGAAAATAAATTAATAAAATAACCCTAGATAGCAACTGATACCATTCTCGGTACGTAGTATAAGTACGTAGTATATATAATATAACTCTAGATAATAACTGATACCATTCCCGGTCCGTAGTTTAAATACAGAGTATATACCCCCCCTACTGAGGGTTTTCTTAACACATCAGCTCAAAATATTGCTATAACCATAGCTTATAAGCTCAACTCATATCAATAACTGTTACTTAGCACCATAAGTATCATTTCGAAATCAAAAACACATAACATATATCTCAAAATCTTTTATTTATCACAACAACAGTTTATAGAGGCATAGGTTTGAAAACTTGCATCTAGTATAAGCATACTTCAAAATATGGTTTTAGAAACTTGCCTGATGCTCGAGAGGTGATAGGGCTCGTGACAATGTCGAACAATCTAGACAAAGTCAAACGAAAACACACGGTTAATCCCCTCGATAAACCACTTATAACTCAATGCTTAAACACGTAAGCGAAACACAACCAAGGAATTACTAGCTTGTTATAGGCTCATACTAAGTCCACGTGTAGTCGACAATTACTTAAGCCGTAGGTTTAGTCCGAAATCGATCCTCGAATACAAGTTATACTTAACCATTTACAACATTGGTTTCTAAGTCATGTTCTTGGTGGTTTTCACTTGCGCGACCTCGACTAAAACATTTTTATAAAATCGAAAAATAATCTATTTAATCCGAATATTTTTCGTAAGCCTTCCTAACTGTCTCTAGCATTATATCACAAAGTTTCACATTTTAATTCGACTCTTAAAGGTCTTTGACTTAGCATCAAAGTGGTTACATTTCTGCGATGAAACCTCTCGAACCACGATTACTAAAACTAGCATAACTCTTAAACCGTTCGGCCAAATTAGGCGAACCACATATCATTATGAAGCTTATAACATAAACTACACAATCATGGGCAGTAGGACTCAAGGGTCGAGCTCTAACAGAGGAAAAACAGGGAACCAATCAGTAGGTAAAAATTTGGGCATTACGACGGCTATAACTCGGATATTCCCAAATTTCAAATCATCCAAAATGCATATCGATTACTCCACACAACACATACATCTTATATAACATAGAACTGAGGCCAAGCAATGCCTTTCCGTTCATATAACTCATTATAACTTAAATCAAAGCCCAATCTTAACAACTAAGGCTATAAACATGCATAACACCATTAATCATCCATAAACCCCATAATACTTCAAGGGTTTCAAGATTTATACCTTCTCCAAGCTTGCTTGCTGCTAAATTCCTTATGTAACCTTAGATCCTTGCTTAATACAACCTTTGGAAGCCACAAACTCAATATCCAAAAACAAAACAAAATACAAGTTACTATTCATCGTTACTTTGTAAAATCCATATAAAATCGACAAACAACAGTTTGGTTCTGAGCTTTTTACCACACCTTCTACTCTTCAAGGGATTTCTTTTGAGTCCTACCTCATCACCAGGGGATGCTTGAAACTCGACTTATTGGCTTTCTAAGGTGAGTGGTCGAAACTGGAAAAGCAGGACAGTTTCTGTTCTCCGACTTGGGGAAGGGATTTGAATAGGCTACACTCCTTTGTTAGCCATGAAATTTTGAGCGAACGTTGCCCATGGAGTGGAGAAACTATGGTTAAAATTTGGTGATTTAAGGATGGATAGAAATGGAGTTATGGATTTTTCTTTCCTTGATGCTCCTGCTGGGCAGAATTCTGGAAAATGGGGGAGAGTTCTTCCTTTTTCCTTTTTCTTTCTTTGTCTTGATTAATAACAATAATGCTGATATTTTGTATAAGTGGTGAGTCATCACCTTGATGTCTTCTCCTTGCGACACTTGTCAAACATGCACTGGTTGAGATAAAGTAACTTTACTGGTTTGCTTTACTGATTCGTTTCTTTTCACATGGATGATCCAAATGTTGCATTCCTTGAATTAATCTTGTTACATGTTACTTCCATGTCTATATTTAATCCTGTAAATGTTGCCTTGTTCCTCTTAAAACGATTCGAAATATTTTCTAAAGAGAGCGAATAAAACTCTACGCGATTCTCGCAGTGAATAGTAACTATTCACTATTCATTCCAACAATTGAATCCTTAAATCGACTTTAATAAAATAATAAAATTCAAAAATATTAAATCCTCAAATCCTCAATTTTAATATCTCATTTCTTGAATATAATAACATATAATTCACTGCCCGGTCAAATACTACACCAAAATAAATTTTGGAATTTCTGAATTCCGATCGTCTTTGCATTCACTTATTTACTCCGTAGATCACTAATATGACTTCGGAATATCCACACTACGTTTCGTACATAGGTGGCATGAAAAATTTTCTTAACCCTCAAAATCACTATTCATCCACCAAATTTACTATTCACTGATGCACTTAATCATAATAAGAAAAGTTTTAAATTTTACCAAAAATCCGGGTTATTATACTCAGTACAAAGTACCATGGCCCTATGGCGAATTTCAATAGATTCATCCTGTTTAGAGAATGTCTCTAGAAACAGTTCATTGGCCATTTCAAAGTCCATATCCTATTGAGATGATACAGATAGGCTGACAGATGCCTCGGTATATGTTGAATTTCTTTAGAGGAGGCAGAGCTGTGGGATCACTCACTGTTTCAATCAAAATACTTCTTTATTTAACATTTGATTGCTGTTCAGGCTGAGAGGTCAAGTAATTAAGTTGTAGACTCATTGTTTGGCTCTAAGACCTGGGATAGAGATTGTGGATCTACAATCCCTTGATCAGCCCTAACAACCACTTGGGTTCAGCAACAGTAGAAGAAGTGGATTGAGAGATAGAAAGTAATACCTGAATTGGATTTGACACTGAAGTTCCAGCAAAGCAAGATCTAGATCAAAAATAATATATACAATATATTTACAAAAACAACTAAGACAAATAGAAAATAAAAGATAATAAATAATAAAAATAAAATAATATAAAATAAAATAATGTATATACAAACTAAAATAATATATACATAAAATGCCTAGTAGTACTAAGGTAAAATAAACACGGTAGTACTATCCAGAATAAAAGAGAAAAAGAAAGAAAGAAAGAAAGAAATAAAAGGAATACCAAACATACCTAGTAGTACTAAGAGACTACGGTAGTACTATGGCAAAAAGACCTAGTAGTACTAAGACTTAAAACGGAAAAACAAAAATAAAATGCTGGTAGTACTTATGAAAAAGAACTGGTAGTACTATCAATGGATAGTACTACCGATAGTACTACTAGTTCAAAACTAGTAATACTAACGAAAATCACAAATAAATAAAAAGAAAATGCTGAGAATTAATAAACTGTACAGAATATGAATAAAAATGCATGAAAATTTTATACAATTCTAGAAAAATTCCATAAATCCTAGAAAAATATGCAGAAAATTATGGAAGAGCATTAAATTAATATAAACTTGCAGAAATATTTAAACAACAATATTTACAATCTGAAAAAACACCTAAATAATTCTAAATAAATATATTTTCAATAAAAATACACTTCTCCACTTAAAAAATATGAGAAAAATATTTTTAAAGAAAATAAATTATTCAGAGCTATTTAAATTTACAAGCATGTAATATTAAATGAAAATTGGCAGTAAATATCAGTTAAATGACAAGAGAAAATGAATTTTTGAAAGAACAAACATAACAGAGATATTGTTAATCACTAAGACTTGATAAATGTGGATTCGTCAACAGAATTAGTGAATATATCTGCAGTCTGTTCTTCTGTGGGTACAAAGTGTAACTCCACAGTTCCATTCATGACATGCTCTCTGATAAAATGATACTTGATATCAATGTGCTTTGTTCTCGAGTTCTACACAGGGTTGTTGGAGATTGCTATGGCACTTGTATTATCACACAAAATAGGAATTTTGTCTAATGCAAAGCCATAGTCCTTTAATTGATTCCTTATCCATAAGATCTGAGCACAACAGCTTCCAGCAACAATATATTCAGCTTCTGCTGTTGAATTGGAAACTGTTTGCTATTTCTTGCTATACCAGGAAATCAATCTACCTCCTAGGAATTGACAACTCCCAGAGGTGCTTTTTCTATCCACAACACTACCTGCATAATCAGAATCTGTATATCCAACAAGATTAAAACCAGAATCTTTAGGGTACCAGATACCTAGATTAGGTGTACCCTTAAGATATCTCAAGATTCTTTTAACAGCAACGAGATGTACATCTCTAGGGTCCGCTTGGAACCTTGCACACAAGCATGTAGCATACATAATATCTGGTCTACTAGCAGTAAGATAGAGTAAGGATCCAATCATACCTCTGTAGCTTGTAACATCTTCCTTGATAGAATTGTCAGAAGCTCCAAGTTTCATGGCTGTTGAAGATGGAGTCCTTGCTGATGCTGAATCCTCCATGTGATACTTCTTGAGGAGTTCTTTAAGATACTTGGATTGACAAATAAATATACCATTTGACCTTTGACTTACTTGCAATCCAAGAAAGAACTTCAGCTCACCCATCATACTCATTTCAAACTTACTCTGCATAAGCTCAGCAAATCTCTTACAGAGATTATCATTAGTAGACCCAAATATGATGTCATCCACATAGACTTGGACTAATATCATATCACTTTTTTGTTTCTTTGAAAAAAGAGTTTTGTCTATGATACCTCTAACAAAACAATTTTCTAAAAGAAAACCAGAGAGAGTGTCATACCATTTTCTTGGGGCTTGTTTGAGACCATAGATAGCCTTGAAGAGAAAGTATACAAAGTCCAGCAGCTCCTGATTTTCAAAGCCAGGGGGCTGTTCCACATACACTTCTTCATCCAGCTCACCATTCAGGAATGCACTCTTAACATCCATTTGATAGACTTTAAAATTGGAGTAAGCAGCAAATGCTAAGAACATCCTGATGGCCTCAAGTCTAGCCACTGGTGCATAGGTTTCATCATAATCAATGCCTTCAGCTTGAGAATACCCTTGTGCAACCATTCTTGCCTTGTTCCTTGTAACAATGCCATCCTCATCTAGCTTGTTCCTGTATACCCATCTAGTACCAACTACTTTCTTGTTCTTTGGCCTGGGTACCAGCTTCCAGACTTGCTGTTGTTCAAACTGATTGAGTTCATCTTGCATAGCAATCACCCAATCTGGATCAGTCAGTGCTTCCTCAGTTTTCTTTGGCTCCATTTCAGATAGAAATGCTGAATAATGACATTCATTCTGAGTTGCACTTCTAGTTTTAACTCCAACACCTGGATCACCAATGATCAGCTCAAAGGGATGAGCTCTATTCCATACAGTCTGTCTTGGAAGATTTGATCTTGATGATTCGCCTTGAAATTCACTTTGATGTTGTGAGTGACTAGATGATCCTTCATTTGCTCCCCCTGAGTTGTTGCTTGATTGCCTTGATGATTCTTCTCCAGTGTTGGTGGTATCTCCATTGTTACCAGTGTTTCCACCACCACCACCATGATCATTATCATCATTGTTATTATCATTACCAGCAATAACTTCAGGTGGGGCTACATCATCTGATTCTGAGTCTGGCAAGTTATCAAACTTCAGCTTCTCAGATGAATCTTCTTTTTAGATATTAGGGAGCTTAGTGTCATCAAAAGTAACATTGACACTTTCCTTTACTGTGCGACTGCCAACCAAGTAGACCCTGTAAGATCTTCTGGAATAACCAACAAAAATAGCTTCTTGTGCCTTTACATCAAACTTGCCACGTTTCACATTGTCATCTATAAGCACAAAGCATTTTGCTCCAAATACGTGAAAGTACTTGACAGTTGGTTTCTTGTTGTTCATGATCTCATAAGGAGTCTTCATTAAGTCCTTGTTGATTAACGTTCGATTCTGAGTATAACAAGCTGTATTTGCTGCTTCAGCCCAAAAGTACGTTGGAAGTTTAGACTCACTTAACATAGTCCTAGCAGCTTCAATCAATGTACGATTCTTTCTTTCCACTACTCCATTTTGTTGAGGAGTTCTAGGGGCAGAATACTGTCTTGTTATTCCTTTATCAGCACAAAAGTCATTTAGGATTGCATTCTTGAATTAAGTACCATTATCTGACCTTATGGCTCTAACAGGGAATCTAGAATCCAGCTCAATCAACTTTATATGGTCAATCACCAGGTGTGGGGTCTCATCCTTGGAATGTAGGAATAAAACCCATATATATTTTGAAAAGTCATCAACAATCACAAGTGCATATTGTTTCTTTGACATGGACATCACATTAACTGGACCAAACAAATCCATGTGCAGTAGCTGAAGTGGTTCAGTTATTGATGATGTGTCAGTGCCCTTGTGAGAAGCTTTCTTTGACTTTCCTTTCTGACATGCCTCACACAGTCCTTCCTGTGTAAATTCCATCTGAGGCAAACCTCTAACCAATTCCCTCTTTACTAAAGAGTTCATGGTTTTGAAGTTAAGGTGAGACATCTTCTTGTGTCATAGCCAACTTTCATCTGATGAAGTTTTAGCATAAAAACAATTAACTTCATCTTTGGATCCCGAGTGCAGATCAGCTATGAACAAGTCACATTTCCTTACTCCTTGAAGAGCAGGCTTTCCATTCTTCTTGTGAAGGATCTGAGACTTCTCTCTTTCAAAGGAAACAACATATCCTCTGTCACAGAAATGACTGATGCTGAGAAGATTGAACCTCAGACCTTCCACAAATGATACATCTTCAATGATAACATTTCCAAACTTCAAACAGCCATATCCTTTCGTAATACCCTTGCTGTTATCTCCAAAGGTAACTACTGGGCCAGCTTTCTCAACCAAATCTGATAGCAGGGCTCTATCTCCGGTCATATGCCTTGAACAGCCACTGTCAAGAATCCACATAACACGGTTTACCTGTTTAACTCCTTGCAATATCAAATTGATTAGTCCTTCCTCGGAACCCAAACTTGATTGGGTTCGGCATACTTAAAGAACTGGCCTTTGTCGGGCAAAACGACATCTTTAACCTTAACTACATAAACCTCTTTAAAAAAAAGAGCGTTTCCATTTATAGCCAGCCTTAACACATTTCTGAGTAGGCTTAGGGATAAATGGATCCACTCTAGTCTTCAGAGGACTAGTAGTCTTAGCTCTAACATGCTTCTTATTATTAACATGTTGACGTGGAGCAATCTTATTATCAGATACATGATTACTATTAAAATAAGCATACATAACATTGAAAGCACAAGACATGCACTTAACCACACCACATGCTTTATGAGAAAGATTAATAGCAGGCATGTTGGTTCTACAGTTGTTTTGATCCAACTTATGGATATCTGATTTAGTCTCTGTTGTTGATACAACTTTGACTGGTTTGTCAGATACACACTTGTTGGACTGTTCAACTTCAAAAGCAAGATCTTCTTCACGAATCTCCTCTGCAATGATAATAGAGTATTCATTTATAGGTCCTGCTTGAGATTCTCTAAAGAAGGGTTTATCAATACCCTTAAGCACATCTGGAATACCTCTTTCTTTAGCACTGACTCTATTAGGGGTATTTATGCTTAATTTACCAATAGACTCATTATAGTCATACCCTATTCCTACGGCCTGACTAATACTTTGTTTATTGATAATTTCTTTAGCAGTCTTACAAGAGTTGAAATAGGCATTAGCTTTGGTCTTAAGCTCACTAATCTGATCCTTGAGAATGGTTTCCAGTTGAATATAATATTTAACCCTATTCTCAAGAAATGCTATTTTCTCAGTAAGTTCATTCTGATTAACATGCACAAGTTTTAATTCTTTTATCTCCTTTTCAAGAGCTGTGTTCAAAAGAATTATTCTATCATTTTTAGTGCGTGCACAAGAAATAGTACCACTAAGATGACGAATCATTTCAGTGTCAGTGAACTTTACCTCTGACATGTATGCAGATGAAGTGCTTGCCTCTTTAGCCACTAAAGCAAGGTTCCCAATCTCACCTGCTTCTTCATCACTGTCAGTGTCATCCCAACTCTTTCCTTCAGCAACATAAGCTTTCCCAATCTTGTTCTTCTTGCTAGAATCAAATGTGTTTCTTGTCACTTGCTTTGGCTTTCTGCATTCAGTAGCAAAGTGACCCAACTCATTGCAATTGTAGCATCTGATTGTGCTCCTATCCACAGTTCCAATTTTGTAGCCACCCCTTGTGCTACTTGAAGAGGAAGATCCACCTCTCTGAAATCTGGGCCTGAACTTAAGATTATGATTCCTTTTGAATCTGAACTTCCCAAACTTCCTGACTATCAAAGCCAAATCACCATCCTTCAGCTGATCAAGTTCCTCTAATGAATCGAAGTCACCACCAGATTGATCAATGAATGTTAATCCATATTCAGCATCAATAACATTCATGTTAGAACTGGAAGGTTGAACAGCCTTCACTTCCAGTTTCTGTGGGACTTCAGCAACCAATGCAGTAGAAGTACTAACTATCCTCCCAGTTCCATATAACTCATCCTGTTGAATCTGCTCCAGCTCATAGGTCTTCAGAACACCATACAGTCTTTCCAAAGCAATCTCCCCCAGATCTCTTGCTTCTCTAATGGCAGATATTCTGTGATTCAAATGACGTGGAAGTGTAAGTAGGAACTTCTTGTTAATTTCTTTGATAGTGTAGCGCTTCCCATTGAGATTCAGATCATTGATTAATTTGTTGTATCTCTCAAAAACCTCAGAGATACCTTCACCAGGGTTTGATCTGAAATGCTCATATTGAGAGGTGAGAATTTCCAGCTTATTCTCTCTAACTTCCTCTGTCCCCTAATTGATTATCTCTATAGTTTCCTAAATGTGTTTGGCAGTATCACAGTTTAGGACATGATTATGCATGATAGGATCAAGACAATCAACAAGGATCAACTGTAGACAGGCATCCAAGGTAACATCCTCTTTTTCATCAGGAATGTAGTCATTGGGATCCTTAGGGGACATCCTAGCAGCCCTAGTAACAATCTGATTCTCTATAAGTTCTCCCTCAATAATCATAGGGACTTTGGGACCATTCTTCAGCACATCAAAGTATTTAGGATTAGCAACTTTAAGAAATAGGAGCATTTTCTTCTTCCACATAGGATAATGCTCCTTGCTGAACATTGGAATTTTGACTGCACCCACTTTCTGTGTAGTAGACATCTTTTGAGATTTTTAGGAATAATCAAAATTTCGGAGTTTAAGAAAAAATCTCAAAACAATTGGATCTTTGATTTGTATATTAATCAAAAGGCTCTGATGCCAATTGTTAGGTCCTTATATGTTTGTAAAAGGGGGGGTTGAATACAAACGATACCGTTTAATCGAATTTGTTCTTTTAAGATTTAACAATTTAGAACAAATTATTGCGGAATAAAACTGAAACAATATTCAAGTTAAATAAAACTCTATTAAACTTGAAGGGTGTTACAATTCTGATCACTGATTACAATGAACTTGATAAAACAAATCTAGAATAAATTCGACATGAATTTATCTATTTTTTTAATAAAAAGGATCGAATACTAAAAAGTAGTTCGATATAAAATCTAGGGATTATGACCCGGTAGAAAGCTAAAGCAGTACAAGTGAAATGATTCTTATGGATTAAATGTTAAGAACAAATCAAGAATTAATTCACTGGCATAAATTGAAGGCTTTTCAGTTGAAAGAAGTAATGACAGAGAGAATGAAATGTTTGATTGCTGTGTCTTTACTTTTCTTCTGTGTTGAATGTAATGTGCTCTGCCTTTCTTTAAGTCCACTGCCTTGTATTTATATCACTTGCATTTCTTTTTAATCCTTCACGTGCAATCCACTTTAAACAGAAGTGAATTAAGCCTTGGAAGACTTGCAGGAATACAATGATTTTGGCCTTGGAAGACTTTCGGGAAGACAAGCTTTGTAAAGGGAAGACTAGGGTTTGGCCTAGGAAGACTTTCGGGAAGACTCACTTGTGAGTCTTCCTAGTTTAATAAACTGAGTATTCCTAGTTCAATCCTAAGTCTTCCTATTTCATTTTCATTCTAATTTAAATAATTAATTAAATAAATTATGTATTAAATTAATTCTTTACAGAATTAAATTAATAAATAATATACTTAATAATATTAATTATTTATAAGAGAATAAATAGAATTAGTTGACTTCTTAAACAATTCCAGAATCACTTAAAAACTTAGATAAATAACAAACACAATAGTACGTTGACACTCGATGCACTGTCTGGTTCATGAGTGACGAACGACAATGTCTGTTCTTTATCTGTTTGACTTTAAGCAGTGATTCACTTCATTCTCATTCAAGAACTCCGTAATCAGTATCTTTTTCTGTCACCACTTGAAATCTCCGTCACTTTAATAAATTCACTGTTCTTGAATACTTCATTGAGGCTTGATCAATAAATTGAGTTTCTTCCAATGTAGAATCACTTCAAGATTGTAGATGACTCTAATCTTCATTCTTTGACAAATATAATCTTATGAGATTTATGTGACAATTTGAATTATTACTTACTTATTACAGACTTGTTTAATGTTGAGTTAATTGCTCGATGTAAAAAAATAGGTTAAAACATATGTCTTTCAGTTCACATAAATCAACTGTCACTAATCAATAAGACGAATTTTTTTTTTTTTTTTTTTTTTGGCGCAAAATTTCACTTGTCCACATTTTACATTTCATTTCAATATAGCAAATAGAGAAGCAAAAGGAGAAGGGTGATGGTCGAAAGTACCATATTATAAAAGAATTTCATCCAAAATATCGCAACTCGTAAAAATGATCGAAATACCACACAAATTGCGCCATGCCAGACATTAACCTACGTTAAGCACCAATAGGATATTTAATCAAGTCAAGAGTGAAGAGAAAAAGTGCTTACCTGCTTTATTTTGTGCTTAATTCCCTCCATTTTCTTTAACTATTGCTTTTGCTTTATTCATGACTTCATCATAATCATAACATCCCAATATAAAATGTAGTAACATATTCTAGACCCCAAATTCTCCCCCACAACACAGCCCCATTAAAAATCAGAGATCAAGTAGAGGGAACTCACAGAGGAGAAACAGTGTTTCCCGAGTTTTCATCTTCAGCAAGTAAGCTCTTTTCATCTCATTCCAATACATTTCAAATATTGTAGCTTTGTTACTCATTTCAGATTCTAAATAGTTATATAAATATGAAGAGTAAACACATATTTCTGCACACAATTCCATCAAAACCACATTCTTCAAATACTCGGTAATCTTTGTGTCAAATTACATCGAAAACCAAGAGGTAAAAAGAAAAGTGAATACAATGAGAAGTTATACCACAACCCTCTGCACACCTAAACAAACTAAGTAAAAGGAGTTATCATTTTGGTTGATCCTCCTTCTAGCTCTTTCTACATTTTACTATATGTCTTCCCCTTATTGTCATCCTTTGCTCTACAAGGGGTTAAATTGGCGAGGTGCCAATGTATAGTTACACTCTCAAAAACTAGTGAATTATGTTGTAAGTCATGTACAAAAGACAATCCAAGGCAAAAATATTTATGGAGAATTGAATACCCATATTCAAAACCCAAAAGAAGATAAACAAAAGAATTTCGCTACCAGAACACATTGGGATTCAATGTGGATATTAGCGTTGGTGACACAAACAAGAATGCAGACCATAGGACAAAATCTTCATGGGAAATGAATCTAGGATGCACCATTGCATTCTAGAATACAAGGCAGATCTGATTTTGGTAGACCTGTAAAAATTTAGGTAGGAATGACTGCGATTCAAGTGATAAAAAAAAAAGAACTCCAAAACTGAAGATCAGACCTGTAGTTGTGAAACATAGTAAAAGACTGCTCAATCGAAAAACCAGCGGTTGATTAGAGATTTTGGAGAAGAGCCCTTTTGCAGGGTGGTGATTGTGAAGCTATTGTGCTCGGGATCGGGGATGCAGTTTCCGCACCAAGTGTTTTGAGAAGGAAGTGCCTCTCCTGAGATATATCCACAACACAGGATCAGCTTGCTTCTTTGCAATCATATTGAGCACATGAAAACATACATGCAAACAGAAATCATGTACAAAAATGACTCGTTTTTCAAAATATGAGAATATCTATGTCCTTGTTGTGATCCAACCTTTTCACTGAGATAATGTAAGGACAGATAGATAATAGCCCAGTGGTAACTCATAATCATAGAACGACAACCTACACACAACAGACAAGTAGACTAAACATCCTACTTCCATGAATATGGCCAGGAAAACGATCATGTCATTTTAGTTTACAAGTTTTGGTATTCCTGGCCTATGATGAATGTGGTAGAAATGCATAGCCAAGTTCAGAAAACCAGCTTCAGAAAGAATGCATCCAAATTCCAAGCAACCTCCTTAATCCAAGGACAACCTGCCATTGAGGGCTGCTCAATACCAGTATATCCATTTCTTCCACATGAAGGCAAATGGCAACATATCTCTTTTAGAGCTTAAGGATATTTGATCCACAATTGCTACTAACTATTTTCACAATTATACAAGATAACCAAGTATTTACAATCACTTTACAGAATTGTGAGTGAGTTTACTGAAAAGTAGCTGTTGGTTCTGTCACTAAACTGCTCCGGAAGACTAAAAAGTGTTAATAAAAACTTGTTATAATTGGAAATCAGGTCCTTAACACTCTTATGCAACTTATTGCTTTGTAATGTCAACTGGGATATTGATTAACTCACACTTTCTGTAAATTGTGGGCTCGGAATCCCTGATGCCAACGATCTGAACACCGGAGTTACTTGAGGTGGGGAGTTTAACTCATTACTTGAGAAGGCGTAAACAAATCCATCATCATCGTCCTTTAAATCATCACAAGGCGGCATGATACTTGCTGAATTAAGAAAAGAAATTTCCTCAATCAAATCAACATTGCATAAATTTATCTTTCAAATAAATTAGAGTTTTGTCCTTACATGATAAGATTTCTTCACTTTGGTTCGTTGTTGTGCAGGAGACAGTTTTCTTCTCAACAACAGAATTAACAACTGACTGTCCTATTTGATCTGGTTGAAGATGAGATTCTGCGTTATGATGTCTATCGGATGCATCAGCTGCAATATAGTCTGGTTTGTCAACTGTTAAATGGGTCAAAAGTGTTGATCCAGTACTATACTCGGAGCTACTTGGAGAATCTGCATAAAAGTGTGATGCCCTGCATTCGGCATGAGTCAGAGAGGTATAGGTTAATCCAAAATCCAAGTCTGGGCAATTTTTAGTACCTCCAGGATTGTTCAATCTCCTCTCTACTAAACTTCAAGTCATCAAGAGAGTCTTTAGAATTCTCAAGTTGAAAGTCCACATCAGTGATCCTTAATCTGATCATGTCAGCATCTTTGCTTTGATTGAGAAATTCTTGGAGAATCTGAATTTTATGTATAGAAATATAAGATAACATGAAAAAAAACAAGAAGAACACTCTACAGAATAGTGGAGCATCGCTAAATAAAGATGTCATGAGAGCTTCAGGCAATTATTGAAGTAATGGTTTAAACTTTCTACTCCTTATATCAGATATTAATATGTACGATGTAATTAAACGTATAAACAGATCAATGCAAATTGCCTCACCTTCCAAGCACTATCAATACTCTGATCTTTGTTCTCCATATCAAATTTGAGTGCAAGTGAACTGAGTAGTTCTGCTTGTTGCATAAGTGCTATAATCTTTGGGTCATCCTTCTTGAGATATATTCCTTGAATCATGTCAGTGCTGGCTGAACATGAACATATCAAGGTAGAGAGTAACGTTTCATGTCTTCATTATTCAACTATGCAAGTCAATTAAAAAATTTCAAATTTTGTTCCATCTTTGGGTATTTCCCTGGTGTTTGCATTACCTTGTGTTTCCAAGTCCCTCAATATGTTAAAGTCTTGCACCATTACTGCGAATGGTGGTTTAATTTGCTCGTCTATTTCTCTAAATTCCTCTGGTGATCTTTCAATCACATCAGAGCTGTCATTTCTCCTGAGTGACAAAAGTTGAGTGTTAACCGTAACAGACCAGTCTTGTATTCTTAAGAAGTGGAAATACATAAAACCAGCAATACCTTGTCTTCTTAAGAGGCACTCCAGTTTCTGATGATTCATCCTCATTAGTATCAAGTCGAGAAATAACCCTTTTGTTGTTCAAGTTGACGTACGTGGTTGTGTTTTGTTTAGCTAATGCCTCCCGCTTTGCTTTCTTTTTACATAAAGTAGAGAATCGATTCTTCACAGCATTATCAGTTCTACGAAAGACACAAGTAGAAATAGTTGATTACCTTCAATTATCAAAGGTAGCAAGAAAAAGGGTACTACTTTTGCAACTCCATGTACCTGCCTGATACTACTTTAGCTATTTCTGTCCATCTATTACCAAATATCTTCTGAGCCTGCAGAACATCACATATAACTTAATTCAAATTTATCTAAATCAATACTTGTAAGCATCTTCCAAATGTAGTAAATGTCTAGACAAGAGGGTATTGGCATGAAAAATAAAAGATCTAATACTGCTGCTCTAAGCAATATTTGATTAATAGTCCAGTTGTAGTAAGTGTAAACTAATGTAACTTACAGATGAATTAAGTTGTGAATAGGATGATAATATACCTCACATAGAAGAATGTCTTCCTCTGGTGACCATCCCCCTTTCTTAAAATCAGAATTCAAATATGTGAACCACCTGCATATGTTTTCGAAATAAAACAAGTAATAACAAGTGATTAGGATCAACAAGAACAAAATTCACAGACTTAAAATCTGTAAAAAAGAACCTTCTCCGGCACTGTCTGGTGGTCTTATCAGTAAAATTGGAAGCAATAATCGCCCAACTGCAGTCAAACCACCCTCAAAAATATAAATATGATTCAAGACAAATATAAGAACACCAAACAAAATTTTGAAAAACTTATTTGCTATTCGGTTCATGGGATTCCAACATGAGAATCCCGTTAATATCTCGTTCCCATTAGTCTGGTTGGAATCCCGTGATGCAAACGGCACCTTAAGAAACGAGTATCAATAGGATTCAGATAAAATTTTACTTGTCTGTTCCATGAATTCGAATCTGTTCACGCAAGATATCATCCTCCTGCAACTCAAAATCATTCATCTCAATAGAAACACAACTTGAAACATAAAATTACACAGAAAAACATTAAAAAAAGGCATGTACACATAAAGAAAGAAACCTGGGGAGACCAAGAAACGATGGGTCTGGTGGTCTTCTTCTGCAAGGTTTGCATTGTTTAAGAAAAAAGCAAGTTTATGAATGGTATAAAATAGCTTCTGAGTACTTGCATGCTAGTGCTTCCTTCCTTGAATGAATCGAAACTTGGAGTAATATATATCTATATATTTCAAGAATCGAGAAAGTTGTAGTAAAAGTTAAGAAGCTTGCTCACTTCCCTCACTATATCATTTAGCTTTTCTTGCTTAGAAAGCGTAACTTTCTTATACTGTAAAAAACAAATGGAATATAAGAATATTACTATATTTATATTAAATTTGAATGTGTCAAAAACATTGCAAGTGTAGTAGTTTAATGAAAAGAAAGAGAAAGAGTGGTGTTATAATAAGGTTGGTCAGCATTGGGACGAGGGCTAGCTTGGATTAAGATGACCGACCAGTTTGAACTTTAACCTAATACACTCGTCGGACTCACTGAATTTCATGACCACTCTCTGTTTGGTAGGGAACTCAACCTGACTAGCTTGCCAGCCTAACCTCAGTGACAAAAATAATATTATAATTTAATCCTATATTTGTTAGAAATTTTCAATTTGATTTTTAAAATTTCCATCGTAAAGCAAAAGCACAATAAAATGAGACGAGTGCTTTATCTTTTAGATTTTTGTGATTTTTTCCACAAATGAGTCTGTGCAAATTATAAAAGGGGCGGAAATCCAATAGGTCCCACTCATTTGTATACAGTTTTTTCTCACTGTTTGACACATATTTCAAGGTGTATATAAAATATAGTTCTATAACTTATTTTTAAATTATTTTTTCTTTGAATAAAAATTTAGACGTTAAATTTTAATTTAGAATAAAAAAAATTAAATTTTTTTTTATAAAATTATACTTTATAAGAACTTTAAAATGCATACCGACCCCTCATTTTTTAATATATACAATTTACTGGGACGAAGGGAGTAATAATATTTGTACTATATTCGTGTATATTAATAAAATTAGAGTAATCAAAGATCTTCTTTGAAGAGTGGGAGCAGTCACTCTGCACTAGCAAGCAGACACTACTAACGAATCCATATAGGACATTTTCATTTCTTTGTAACGGATTATGATGTTGCTTGCGACTAGACACTAACATTATACACACACTCATTTTTGCTTGAAAACTAGCAACAAATATACATCCACCAATCAAATAGCTGAACTGCTGAAGAACGAATTGCACCTACAGTACTACAATCAGTTATATAAAATATTTAAATGCACCTACTACTTTTGGTAATTAATAAATTCATGCATGTACATTTACCAATAACGTCTTATATATTCACAGCCACACACACATATATTCTAATAATTAAGAAAATTATACGGTGGCTAAATTTTATAACATTTAGTGCTCTGAATTTCAATTTTTTTCTCAAACAAGTGATTTTTAGTATCATATTACAAATTTAAAATTACATTCAATAAAATGCTAAAAGTAAAGTTCGGTAGATTTACTCAATTAACTCCTTATATATTATAAGCGTAAGGGAGATCTTATCCAAAACTTTAGTCGGTCACTATCAAAAGTATACGATCCGTTAGATTATAAAACTATAAATATTCAAATCGATGAGGACCGTCAGATATAATATTAAAAATTATATTTGATTAATAATATGATAGTATTTAAATACTAAAAGATGTATTTTGATAATTTAAACCTATTATAAATGGGTTTTCTATATTGAATAGAAATCTTTATGTAAAAATTCGTAATTATATTTTCTCTTTATTTTATGGATAGTTCCAGTTAGATAATAATTAGTAAACCATCATTAAATTAAAGATAATTTTGTAAGCTTCGCGTGGGCTGTAAAATCGTTAAAATCTGTTGTCTAAAACTCAAGATAGAGCCCAAGAGCCCAAACAGTAAAGTTATTATCTAAATTTTAATAAATATTTTTTTATTATTGTAGCACCAATTTTTTTTCCCTAATTCTTTTAAATTTATAAATTCTTTGTTTATTTCAATAAAATATTAAAATCAATTTAACAAAAAATTAAAAACGATCTGGTCCGTGTACGATCAGTATACGACCAAATTAATAATTATATTTATATCTTAAATAGATCAATGAGAATTGTTAGATCTAATATTAAAAAGTGTATCTGATTAATAACAGAATTATATTTAAATACTAAAAATTGTATTTTGATAATTTAAAATTTTTCTATGTAAAAATTCTTAAATATCTTTTCTCTTGAAACATTAAAATTAAAGTAGTTAGTAAGATACTTATATCAGTATATATACTTGATATCCTTATTATATTTAATCCTTATATATAATAATCATAATAGGGATCGTATCCCAAATTTTGGTCGTACACAACCAAATTAATAAGGATCATTAGATCTTAACTAGATAAATAAAAATCGTTAGATCAAATATTAAAAAAGTTTATTTTATTAATAATAGGATTATATTTAAATTCTAAAAGGTGTATTTTTATAATTTAAATCAAATATACCAAATATAAATAAGTTTTCTATATATTGAATAGAAATCTCCATGTAAAAAATTTGTGACTTTCTTTTCTCTTCCATGGACAATTCCACCTAGATAAATATTGTTAAACCATCTTTTAATTAAAGATAATTTAGTTATCTTCATGTGGGGTGTAAAATCGTCAAAATCTGATTTTTAAAACACAAGATAAAACCCAAATTAATAAAGTGAATATTTAAATTCTAATAATAATTATTATGTCATCATTATTTTAACACCAATTTAATTAATTTTTTCTAACTATTTTAAATTTAAAAATCTATGTTCAAAAATTAAAATCAATCTAAGAAAAATTCAAATCAACAAAGAATATAATAATACGATGATAAAATTTTATAAAATTGTACATATTTTTAATCCTATTTTATTAGGTTTTATATCATAACTAATCAAATATTATTTATTGTTAGAAATGAATACTACTAGAAACTAGACAGAGGGGGGGTGAATGGATAGTTTGATATATTTTTCGATTCTTGAAAACTAAGTAACAGACTGTATATGATTATGATATGTAATATGCAGAAAGTAAATAACACACACAATCACTTTAATCTACTTTGTATAAGCAAATTAAATACTACAACTTTCCAAGAAATTCACAATGGAATTTCTGGCTTCTAAACAAGAACAGTTTGAACTTGCTTGCTTACAGAGAAAAGAGCTTAGCAAATAACTATGTGTATCTCTCTTACAGCTAACAATAGGATGTGCATAATATATATAAGCCCTATACAAACTAGTGCACACACCTATTTTTACACAGTTACCCCTCGCTGAAAGTCCAACTTGTCCTGCCATAAGACGTTAACTGTGTCAGGAAGGACCACCTGTTTTTCGGAGTCTTTCCCGTTTCTGTAGCTGCTTGTCTCTTATCTTTCTCTCCAAGTTTAGC
This sequence comes from Heracleum sosnowskyi, assembly GCA_030848705.1. NCBI lineage: Eukaryota > Viridiplantae > Streptophyta > Magnoliopsida > Apiales > Apiaceae > Heracleum > Heracleum sosnowskyi. The sequence goes on along the minus strand of CM061244.1, from coordinate 114,086,637 downwards.
TGTAGATTTGCCATCTGTTCTTTGGACCACCTTGCTAGAACAAATGCTTCAGTATTTGTCTCTTTTGATTCTTGATTCTGTACCTTGATTTGTCTTGTTGTAAACGGCTAAGTGTTGATATCGTGAACTCCACTTCATTCCTGACTTCGCGATCTCACTTGTGAGGACTTCGCGATATAGCCTTTGAAGACTTTGCGACATAGGTCATTTGAAGACTATGCGACATAGGTCATTTGAAGACTATGCGACATAGGTCATTTGAAGACTATGCGACATAGGGCTTCTGAGGACTTCACGATCTAGGCTTCTTTGACTTTGCTGACTTCAACACTTCACGACATGTGTCTTGAGGACTTCTCGACATAGTACAAAATGGACTATGCGATATAGTACTTCACGACATGGATATTGGTGACTTCACGACATAGCTTTCTTCTGACTTTGCTATATAATGCCTTAGACAAATTTCTGCAACTTATTTCTTCATAGCCTTATTTATCTCTATCCTGCTGCATGAACACTTCTGAACTTCTACCAGGATAATTATTCAATGGCCTATATACAATCTAGATGCAAGAAACTTTACTAAGCTCATTATAACTTTGAGCATACATGGTCAAGCTAATGTTCATGAGAACAAGACAAGTACATTTAGAGACCTATACTACATCCCAGTGATAGAACTCACTAGGTCATGTAATGTGACGTAGTCACAAAGTGTAGGCTTGTTAATAGTGGTGTTCAGACATGTCTTGAGCCTAACAATCTCCCCCAAATTGTGAGTAAGACCCTTAGGCACAATTTCATGTCTGATAACAAGCCTAACTAACATAAAAAAGAACAAGTATAAAGAAGATAAAGTTAAGAACAGAATTTGATAACAACTTGGAAATTTGGTCTTACAGAATTTCTCCTTGAGCTACATAGCTTCAGTTTCCAATTGTTTCTCTAAGAAATCATCATAGACTTTCTTCTTCCTTATTTCTTCATTCTTCTTTATTTCAGAGATGGCCAGTAAAATTTCATCCCTTGCAATCAGTTCTTCAATGAGAGGAGAATCTTTTAGATCTTCAGCTGCTGTTCTGAGGGCACTTTCCACATATGAATGTATGAACTCCATCCTTATCTTGCTTATTCCACCATAATGATTTTTGTACTCAACAGTATAAGGATTTTGCTTTACCCTGCACAGCCCTTTCTCCCTTAGCTCCTTTGCTCTTTCTTCCATCTCAGCCATCTCCTTTTCTTTCTCACACCTCTTTTCTTCATTCAGCTTCTTTAGATTTTCTTTATATTCAGAGTGCATTTTCATGAATCTGGCAATCTCTGTTTTCCACAACCTTTCTTCCTTTTCTTCAAAATTTAACAAGGCGTTGATTCTTTCTTGCTCATAGGTGTCAAAATGTTGCCATCCCCCTTGCTTCATTATTCTTTCTCTTCCATCAGTGTATTTGATCTCTAGATGATTCAACTTCACTTTGACTTCAAAGATCCTTTGAGCCCTCAAAAATGCTAGGGCATCTTCATCATAGTCCTCATCTAGTGGAAGCACATTGATGCCAATAACATTTGTGAGTTTTCCAGTTTTCTTTGTTATCCTTATCCTTTTGGGTACACTCTTGATCTTCAAATGCTTCACAAGAGATACCTTTCTGGAACAAGGAGAATCAGTCTCCAGTGCCACATCACTTGGAAGTAGCTTCATTCCTTTCCCCTTCATCCACTGTAACACTCCACTAGCTGTAACTTTGTGGAAGTGTTTTCTTGAAATTACTTTAGTGGCTTCATCTTTCTTCTGTGGCAATTCAGGTTCAGAAGTCATGGATAATGATTTTGGAGGATCATTGCTAACAGTACCCACCCTAGACTTAGAGTCTTGTGTTGTGGTTAAAGTACTGTTGGCAATGTCCTTGGCTTGCTGAATTCCACTTCTTGTTTTCCTGGTTGTTTCCTTTGTCCCTTTTGAGTCCCTCTTGTCATCACCAGCATCTTTTGATTTCTTTGGATATTTGCTCTTGCTGCTTTCACTAGATCCATCCTTATTTCTCCTTGTCTGAGATCTCTTTTCATAGGTTTTCTCCTCATCATCATCCTCCCCATCCTTCTTTTTGCTCTTTTCTTTGACAGATTCAGGAATGACTCCATGAATCAGAAAAGATTGTAGAGTTCGAATCATCTCTAGTTCCTCAGCTGTCCTAGCTCCTCTCTTAGCTCTCAGCATTTGCAGCACCTGGTTGATCTTTGCATTGTTCTTCATTAACAGGTCTGAGGGAATTACTAGTTGGTCAATACTACTGTCTTGAGATAGGCTTTGGTAAATTATTGTCCTTGGCTTGGATATAACCTCAGGCAATCTTTTATTCTGGTCCATCTTCAAGTCATTATAAAGACTTTCATTGTTCATCCCATGCTTTTCAATCAAATACAGAATGATTGACAGCTCAGTAAATCTCAGTTTCTCTAGAGTTTGAAAAGCTAGGTGCCACAAGTAGTTGTCCTTGCACACCATGATTATCTCTCTTAGATGGACATCCTTGATTTTCCTTACTGCCACTGTGAAATACTTGATGCTTTCCTTGATCTTCTGTCTGTACATCCTTGCATCTCCTTGAGCACTACTGTAGATGGCTTTCAGAAACTCCAGGAAGGCCTCATCATGATAGATGTTTGAATTGGCAACTTCCTGTAGCTTGGCTTCTGTGATAATTGCAGCTTTGACAGGTTTAGCATTGGGAGTAGGTTGAGTAGGTTGAGGAGTTGAGATATCTTTAGGCATTGTTGATGGATAGTAGGTGGTTGAGATTGTGCTCTTCTGACCTTCTGCACTTATGACCTCTACAGGGGGGATAATGATTGGCTTTATGGTTTCTTCAATGAGTTTGCCCTTGCCCTTATGCTTTGACTGCTTGGCAGGTACTCCCCCTCTTTGTTTCAGAATGACCTCCTTTTGTTTCTCCCCCTTAGGCTTGGGATCAGACAAGATGACTTGAGCTTCCCCAGGGATAGGCAGGTTCATTTGTTTCATCATTGAAGTCAACATCTGTTGTTGCACCAGCAGGATATTGGAGGTGTTGTTGCCTTGGTCATCCAGTTTGTCATTGAGCTGTTTTAGAGAGTTGGCAAGCTCCTTGTTTTCATCTTTCAGAGAGGCCACTTCTCTTTCAAGACCATCCACCTTTGAGAATAGCTGTTGAGACTTGAAAGAATTGAGAGATTGATCCTTGAGTTTGGTAAACTCAAATTTGGAGATGTTTGACAGAGGGACCTCATCCACCAATTTGTCACCATATTGATTTTTCCAGATTACATTCAGCATGGCATTGGAGTTGATATTGGCCTTGACTTGATTTTCCAGGGTTGTAGCCAGCTTCCTGATGTTGTCTGTGACCATGGCCAGAGAGAGGTCCATCATGCTGACAGTAGAGTTTGTCTTCTGGATTTCTTTAAGGATGCCATCCACCCTGGGAAAATCAGAGAGATATGAGTTTCTGAGCTTAGTGAGGGATCTGTCTGTCTCCTCCTGGATTGAAGAAATCTCTGATTGAAGCCCTTTCCCAAGATAGTGCAGAGCCTTTAATTGATTCCTGTAGACTTCATTAACAGCATCATAGATGGTAGCAGGAGAAAGATCCTTTGCATTTGAGCCCAGAGAAGTGAGGTACTCTTCCCTTAGAAAAGCTAGGGCATCCTTGAGCTTGAGAGTCCTCTTAGCATCCAACCAGGCATCCACATTTCCCTCTGGTTCAGCTGCATCCACTATCTTCTCCTGCTGAGCTTCAATATCCTCCTTGTGGCAGAGTAAAATGGCTTCATAATCAGCATTTGGGAGATTTGAGGTGAGGAGATGTTGAGCTATCTTTGAGAACTCATCAATCTGTGCCACATGGAGATCTTGTATGGCTTCTTCTGTCATTTTGGAAGGCACAGATGATGATCCTGAAGGCCTGTCATGGTGCACAGGCTTCAGCCATTCTGACATAGTGGCCTGAGCCAAGTGAGAGCTAGTGCTAGGCACTTCATGAGATGGAAGGTTTTGAGTCTCCTCCAGCCGTGGAATGGCTGTAGGGTCTAATGTTGTCTCCATTGAAATGGGATGTGTTACAACATTAGCTCTATTTGTCTGTGAAGACAGTTCCACATCCCTAAGGATGGGAGAATTTGGCATAGAGTCTCCAGTGAAGACTGGTGAATCCTCCATGTTTTTGTTGGTGTCATTAGGATATGCCCCAGCATGCATTCCCTGACCAACTAGATGTGGTTCCTGGGTGGTGAGCATAGTGTCATGCACCATGTCACTTGAAATTGGCTCAATCACAGGAGAGAATTGTGATTGATCAAAGGCAAGATTGTCATTGGAATGACTCTCTTGTTCAGAAGAAATTTTTATGGAAGAATCTGAGAGAGAAGTGGGGTTTAGATTAGATTGTGGCAACTCCCCCTGAGAAATAGGAGGAGTTTCAACAGTGATGTGCTCTCCACTCTGTGCATGATCAGCCTTATCACTCCTAGGGTCAAGAGTGAGTTCTTGACCCTGTGTAGACTCTGTACAGGGTGCAGTGGGGAGACTGCTCTTTTCAATGCCAATGACCTGTTGAGAGGCCATGGACAGTAACAGGTGTACCCTTTTTCCACATCTGAATCCTGTTGGGAGGATCCAGTGGTAGGTTTGGATTTGGATTTCTTACTTTGTCTGGTGAGAGGTGACTCAGGATTCTCACTACCTATCTCTACAGATTCATTTATCACTGCTAGGGCTCTCTTCTTTGACTTCTTTTTAGTAACACCAGTCTTTTGAGAGAGTGATGCACTTGGCTGCCTAACTTCTATGGTACTGTTTACAGTGGGGTTGCTGGATGGGATGGGAAGGCTGGGGTTAGACTGTGTAGCTCCTTCAGTCTCAGCCTCCCCTGTCCAGGAAAGTGCATGGTATATGGGCTTATCAAGTGGATAAGACTCAAATGTGTCCTGCATATGCTTGGTCACACTTAGAATCACATCCACTTGATTCTTTGTGTCCAATGAGCCAAATAGAACTTTGGACATGGACTTGGAATAAGCCATTTTAGTTTTATCTATACCCTCCAATTCATGGACATTTGCATCAAGAAAATTTAAAATTACTTGAAGGAAACGAGGGTAAAAGATGTCATTACCTCTACCACGAACAGTCCTGCCTAGCCTCTGAGCCAATTCTTTGAGAATTATGGCTCCCACATTGATGTCCCGGTTGTTGGCCAAGGAGTAGGCTAGCTTCACAGCAATGTGACTGATATGGTCCCATCCTGTCTTCCTGCAGAGAAACACCTTCTGGAGTGCGTCAAACAGAAATGACCACTCCCTTCTCACAAACTTCTTAGTTAGCTTTCCAGTATCTATCTCATCAGCATACTGAATGAAGGTCATGAATTCTATGATTTGAGCATCTGTAGTTGCTTGGTCATGACCCTCCACCTTGAACCCCAAAGCTTCATTGATTTCCCTTTCACCAAACTGAAAGTGTTTGCCTCCAATTGAACAACTAACCTCCTGGAATGAGGTTCCATCTTCCCTAGCCATTGTTGACACCAACGCCGTTCTCCAGAATCCTTCCAACACATCGACATACAAGGTAGGGTTCAGGGTTAGGGCTTGGCGTAGGTAGGAAGTGTTCAAGAACCGTACAAAACACTTGTACCTTGGGTTAGCCTCAGCCTCAGAGGGAATGGTGAGAAGATTGGTTTCTTTGGGAATGGTTAAAGGGATAGAAGATGATACTGTTTGAGATTTGGGTGCCATTTCGAGAGAGAAAGAGTGAAAAAGAGAGTAGAGAATTTGTGCTTAGGTTTGAGAGTTTGAGAGCAATAGACAAGATGAAAAGTTGTGAACGGTTAGAAAAGGGTATTTATATGATAGAGACACTGCGATATGGAGTTATGAATTTGTACAGTCTATTTGTATGTCGCGAAGTCAAAAAAATGGCATGTACCGCAAAGTCTTGCAAAGTATATCGCATAGTCTCAGAAATGAACTATGTCGCAAAGTCCTCAGGAAGAAGGGATTGGGGAGACTTCGCGATATAGGGAGATACCCTGTCTAAAGCTCTCTATGAGGAATTTTAAGCAAATTGTCAGACTTTTATCAAATTTTGAAATAAAATGAAATTAAATCAAAATTCTGTCAAATGTGGAGACTTGTCGATATAGTTATTCTAAGTCGCGAAGTCATAAAATGAACTATGTCGCAGACTCATGAAATGAACTATGTCGCGAAGTCTCACAATCTTAACAGTTTGCGATATAAGTCTGTTTGATTTGAACTGTGTCGTGAACTCTGAAAATCATCTATATCGAGATGTCTCAAAAGCTCACAACTTTACCAACAAATGTGATTTTGAAAAATATGCAGTAAAATACTGAAATATTTATAAATCATATCTCAGCTAATTTTCACTCCAAACAAATAGAGCATTTAAATACAGTGAAAATTTACTGCTGCAACAATTTACTGGCATACTTACTTAGAGCAACTAAATGAAGGATTAAGCATTCCAATTTCACTCACAAGTCTGTTGAAGACTGCTTCATTCAGAGGTTTAGTAAATATGTCAGCTAATTGTTTCTCAGTTGGAACATAAGAGACTTCTATGGTACCATTTGCAGCATGTTCCCTAATGAAATGGTACCTGATCTCAATGTGCTTTGTAGTAGAATGATTAACAGGATTGGCAACTATGGATATTGCACTAGTATTATCACACATTAGAGGAATGTGTTCTAACACTAGCCCATAATCCATGAGTTGATTTCTAATCCAAAGCAATTGAGCACAGCAACTTCCAGCAACAATGTATTCAGCCTCAGCTGTGGATGTTGTTGTGGACTGTTGTTTCTTACTGAACCAGGACACTAACCTTTGACCTAGGAATTGACAGCTTCCAGAGGTGCTCTTCCTGTCAATTCTGCATCCAGCATAATCAGAATCTGTGTAACCAACCAGGTTGAACCCAGTGCCCTTTGGATACCATAGCCCAAGATTAGGAGTCCCCTTTAGATACTTGAAGATTCTTTTGATAGCCATCATGTGAGATTCCTTGGGATCAGACTGGAATCTTGCACAAAGGCATGTGGCAAACATGATATCAGGCCTGCTAGCTGTGAGATAGAGTAGTGATCCAACCATGCCTCTAAAAACCTTGATGTCTACTCTTTTGCCTTTCTTGTCTTCATCAAGCTTGATTGCAGTGGACATGGGAGTTTTTGCAGGGGATGAGTCTTCTAAACCATATTTCTTCAAAAGATCTTTGACATACTTTGATTGGTTTATGAAGATGCCATCCTCCCTTTGATGTACTTGCAAACCTAGAAAGTAGGTTAATTCTCCCATCATACTCATCTCATATTTGCTTTGCATCAACTTAGAGAACCTTTCACAGAGTTTTTCATTTGAAGAGCCAAAGATGATATCATCCACATAGATTTGAACAAGAATGATATCATTTCCATGCTTCTTGAAGAATAGGGTTTTGTCAATTGTACCCCTGGTAAATTGATGCTCAAGAAGGAATTGAGATAGAGTTTCATACCAGGCTCTTGGTGCCTGTTTGAGTCCATAGAGTGCCTTGAGCAGTCTATACACAAAGTTTGGGAAGTCTTCACTTTCAAAGCCAGGTGGTTGAGACACATAAACTTCTTCAGCAAGATCACCATTGAGAAATGCACTTTTCACATCCATTTGATACACCTTAAAATCTGAGTGAGCTGCAAAAGCCAGGAAGATTCTGATGGCTTCCAGTCTAGCTACAGGTGCAAATGTCTCATCATAGTCAATGCCTTCTTGCTGACAATATCCTTTGGCAACCAGCCTTGCTTTGTTTCTAATTACCACTCCTTCTTCATCCATTTTGTTTCTGAACACCCATTTGGTGTCAATAACATTCTTTCCTTTTGGAGGAGGTACTAGTTCCCATACTTTGTTTTTCTCAAATTGATTCAACTCTTCTTGCATGGCAACAATCCAATCAGAATTCTTCAAAGCTTCTTCAATTAATTTAGGTTCCTCTTGTGACAGAAAGCAGCTGTACAGACATGTATTTAATGTTGCCCTTCTTGTTCTAACTCCCTCACTAGGATCTCCAATGATTTGATCCCTAGTGTGGGCTCTGTCCCATTTCCTTGTGTGCCCCTGTTCATTTCCTTGATCTGTTCCAAACTCATTTTGGTTGATAGGTGCATTCTCTTCTTCTCCCCCTGTGTTTGTGAGCCCTTGCACAGGTGTTTGAAGAAGATTGTCACCTTCGAGGATTTCATTCTCTAGAACAGTTTGAACAGGGGGTTCGTCTTCACTTTCAGAATCCTCAAGATAACCTTGATTCTCAAATCTCAATGGCACACTGTCTTGATCACTTGTTTTTAGTCCAGGAGTTTTCTTGTCATCAAAGGTAACATCCATGCTTTCCATGACTTTGTGTTGCTCAGGTACAAATACTCTGTATGCTGTCCTTTCCAGAGAGTATCCAATGAAGATACCTTCAAATGCTTTAGCATCAAATTTTCCAACATGCTCAGAGGTATCTTTCATCACAAAGCACTTGCTTCCAAACACATGCAGGTGCTTGAAGGATGCTCTTTTTCCAGTCATTAATGAGTAAGGAGTTTTGCCAGACTTCTTATTGATTAATGTTCTATTTTGCACATAGCATGCTGTGTAAACAGCATCAGCCCAAAAGCTAGTGGGTAGCTTTGCATCCAGCAACATTGTCCTTGCAGCTTCAATGAGAGTTCTATTCTTTCTCTCAACTACTCCATTTTGTTGAGGTGTTCTAGGAGCTGAGAATTGTTGAGAAATTCCTTTATCTTTGCAAAACTCATACAATGTTGAATTTCTGAACTCAGTCCCATTATCACTTCTCAAAGCAACTACAGAGGAACCAGTGCTTTGTGCTTCTTTGTCAACTCTCTTGATATGCTCTATTATGACTTGGGGTGCTTCATCCTTGGAGAATAGGAATTCCACCCAAGTATATCTTGAATAGTCATCTACCATCACTAGAGCATATTTCTTTTTGGAGAGGGACATTACATTCACAGGGCCAAATAAGTCCATGTGAATTAGCTGCAGAGGTTTTGAATTTGTATTGAGCAATTTGTTCTTGTGACTGGATCTTTTAATTTTTCCTTTCTGACAAGCTTCACATGCTCCATCTTGCACAAACTCCAAGGCAGGCAAATCCCTGATAAGTTCTCTCTTGGTTAGAGAGTTCATTGCCTGAACATTCAAGTGAGACAGCTTCTTGTGACATAGCCAGAATTCCTCATTTGTGGCTTTAGTGTAGAAACAGCAGACTTCTCCCTTATCTGCAGCCTTGAGATTGGCTACAAACAAGCTTCCTTTCTTCACACCAGTTAGAACAACTTCACCACTTTCCCTTTTTGAGATTGAACAAAGGTCTTCATCAAATTCCACTTTGAAACCCCTGTTGGTAAATTGTCCAATGCTCAAGAGATTATGCTTCAGTCCTTCAACAAATGCTACATCTTCAATAATGACATTTCCAGATTTAACACTGCCATATCCCATTGTATAACCAATGTTGTCATTTCCAAAGGTTACTGATAGGCCAGCCTTTTCCTCAAAATGTGATAGCAGGGCTATATCACCAGTCATGTGACTTGAGCATCCACTGTCCAAGACCCATATGACTCTTTTATTCCTGTTGCCCTGCATTCACAAAATGACTAAGTTGTTTTTGGTACCCACACTTGGTAGGGTCCAGTTGATTTAGAAACATTTTGATTAATAATTCTTCTGTCATAAATTGCATTTCTCATAGTAGGAGACTTCACTTTTTCTTTGGCTTTGGAGTTTACACTCTTAGGCTCACATGAAGTTTTCACCCTCTCAACCCTGATTGGGGACCCTGTCCTATGAGAATGCATATGTGTGTGTGATTCACCAGATTGTGCAGAGTCAAGTTTATGTTTAAGAGATAAACAGTTAGCAATCACAGTCACATAGCATGTCATGCAGTTTGGCTTACCACAGAAAGAATCATGACTAGAATTTATGCTAGCAGAATGGTTACTCAGGTTGTCAACTTCAACAATATCAGGCTTACTACACTTATGAGTCAAATGATTAACAGATAGGCATTTTTGACATTGTTTCCTGGGAGCATTTGGCACATAAGCATAGTTGTTTCCCTTGTTAACACCCACTTTACCATTTCTGTTTTGTTTCCTTTTCTTAACAACTTCTTTCTTTGCTTTAGGACTCTTGACAAGATTGTCTTTGGTCTCTTTCTGATTGACAAGTTCAGGAAAGGAAGAAGTGTTCTTAGCAGCCTCATCTTCTTCAAGTAGTTGTTGCTTGATGATCAGTAGTTCCTCATCAAACTCAACAACACTCTTTCTGAAGATGGGCTGTTCAACACTTGACAGTATGGTTGGGGCATTTTTGTTTGTAAAAGTTTCCTTTCCTTTGCCCTTGACCTTCTTCCTTCCCTTGTCATTATCATAGTCAAAACCAACTCCAACCTTGCAGTCTTCAGTGTGTTCCTTGTGATAGGTTTGAATAAGTTCAGAGGAGTTTTTGAAGCTTCTTAGTTTCAGTTCAGTTTCAGCAATTTGTTCCCTAAGGGCTTTCTCTATCTGCTCAGCACAAATCACTTTGTTTTTAAGATACTCAACCTCCTTTTTCAAACCATCCAGGTTCACAGCCATTAACTCAAGTTTCTCATTCTTTTCTGTAAGCTCAACATTCTTAGCAGTTAGTCTATCAATTTCTTCATTAGCTACTAACATGCTAGTATGAATATTAAACATCTCAGTGCTCATATCTTCAACAGTTTGCTTATATTGAAGGGGAGTCATATCAAGAGAAGTAAGAATGGGTACCTGACTGGAATCACCATCATCAGAAAATGCCATCAAGGCATAGTTTGAGTACTCTTGTTCTTCTTCTTCATCAGAGTCATCCCAGCATTTTCCCTCAGTAATAAAAGCTTTGCCCTGTTGTTTCTTGAGTAGAGCCTCATACTTAGCTTCAAGCTCTAAGTATGCTTTGTCCTTCTTGACTTGTTTAGGCTTTTTGCACTCAGTGGCAAAATGCCCAAGTTCATTGCAGTTATAGCATCTTATTTTGGTCCTATGCACACTTCCTGTCTTGTATCCACCCTTAGCAGCACCAGCAATCCCTTTTCCTTTATTGAAGGTGTTTGAGCCACTAGATCCACTAGTGTTTCCAGTATTGAACTTGGACCTGAATGGCTGCTTTCTTTTAAACCTTATGTTAGGATACCTCCTAGCCATATAAGCAAAAGATTTGTTTTCCATTTTGTCCAGCTCATCTATACTGTAGAACTCATCCTCTTCAGGTAAATCATACACAACCTGAGTTTCATCACCAGTGTCTTCAACTTCCAGTTCCTCAATCTTGACCTGACTGATTTTAAGAGAGTCCATTCTTTGACTTAGGTTGTCAACAATAAGTGCACAGGAGGTATTTGCCACTAATCCTTGCTTTGCTTGAATAGATCTCTTTTGAAACAGCTCTAACTCATATGTCTTTAAAACACCATACAACACATCAAAACCAATCTTCGTTAGATCTCTTTCTTTAAGGGAAGAGATTCTTGGTTCCAAGTGATCTGGAAGAGTTAGTAAAAACTTCATATTGAGCTCTTCTGTTTCATAGTGTTTGTCATAGAGTTTGAGCTCGTTTATCAGCTTGTTGAATCTCTCAAACACTTCTGTGATTCCCTCTTTTGGCTGAGCCATGAAGGCTTCATATTGTGAAACAAGAATCTGCTTCTTGTTCTTTCTTACTTTAGTAGTTCCTTCACAGAGCACTTCTATAAGATCCCACATCTTCTTGGCACTAGTATAATGAGCAACAGTGCCATACATGTTGAAGTCCATAGATTCACAAATGATAAGTTGAAGATGTCCATCCAGTGCAACTTTTTCCTTTTCAGGATCAGTGTATTTTGAGGGATCTTTGGGCACATGTTTTGCTGGTACAATCTCAGTGCCAATGGTTGTTTCACCAATCTCGATCATTGGAATGAAGGGACCATGCTTTAGAATATCTAAATACATGGGGTTAGAAGCTTTGATGAAAAGCAACATCTTCTTCTTCCATAAACTGTAGTGCTCCTTGTTAAAGGGAGGAATCTTGATACTGCTTAGTTTCTGTGAACTCATTCTTGATCATTTCCTGTTTGTACGTTAACAGCCTACGCTCTGATACCACTTGTTAGAAATGAATACTACTAGAAACTAGACAGAGGGGGGGGGGGTGAATGGATAGTTTGATATATTTTTCGATTCTTGAAAACTAAGTAACAGACTGTATATGATTATGATATGTAATATGCAGAAAGTAAATAACACACACAATCACTTTAATCTACTTTGTATAAGCAAATTAAATACTACAGCTTTCCAAGAAATTCACAATAGAATTTCTGGCTTCTAAACAAGAACAGTTTGAACTTGCTTGCTTACAGAGAAAAGAGCTTAGCAAATAACTATGTGTATCTCTCTTACAGCTAACAATAGGATGTGCATAATATATATAAGCCCTATACAAACTAGTGCACACACCTATTTTTACACAGTTACCCCTCGCTGAAAGTCCAACTTGTCCTGCCATAAGACGTTAACTGTGTCAGGAAGGACCACCTGCTTTTCGGAGTCTTTCCCGTTTCTGTAACTGCTTGTCTCTTATCTTTCTCTCCAAGTTTAGCTGTAGATTTGCCATCTGTTCTTTGGACCACCTTGCCAGAACAAATGCTTCAGTATTTGTCTCTTTTGATTCTTGATTCTGTACCTTGATTTGTCTTGTTGTAAACGGCTAAGTGTTGATATCGTGAACTCCACTTCATTCCTGACTTCGCGATCTCACTTGTGAGGACTTCGCGATATAGCCTTTGAAGACTTTGCGACATAGGTCATTTGAAGACTATGCGACATAGGTCATTTGAAGACTATGCGACATAGGTCATTTGAAGACTATGCGACATAGGTCATTTGAAGACTATGCGACATAGGGCTTCTGAGGACTTCACGATCTAGGCTTCTTTGACTTTGCTGACTTCAACACTTCACGACATGTGTCTTGAGGACTTCTCGACATAGTACAAAATGGAATATGCGATATAGTACTTCACGACATGGATATTGGTGACTTCACGACATAGCTTTCTTCTGACTTTGCTATATAATGCCTTAGACAAATTTCTGCAACTTATTTCTTCATAGCCTTATTTATCTCTATCCTGCTGCATGAACACTTCTGAACTTCTACCAGGATAATTATTCAATGGCCTATATACAATCTAGATGCAAGAAACTTTACTAAGCTCATTATAACTTTGAGCCTACTTGGTCAAGCTAATGTTCATGAGAACAAGACAAGTACATTTAGAGACCTATACTACATCCCAGTGATAGAACTCACTAGGTCATGTAATGTGACGTAGTCACAAAGTGTAGGCTTGTTAATAGTGGTGTTCAGACATGTCTTGAGCCTAACATTTATTATTAAATAATAAACTATACGTAAATGGTGATTTTGTTTTATAAGAACTCATAAATACCTAATTTCATTGTTAGCAGAACTATATTCATATTAAAAAAAAACCTTATTTTGAAATTTTAGACTCAGCTACAGAAGAGGCCAAACTTTTTAAACCTATATACATTGTAAATTATTAAATTCGAAACTTTAAAAGTTTGTTAATCAATTATTATAATACTTTTATGAAAAATCGTACTTTACAAAAAATATTATCAAATAACATATGTCTGCAAGAAAAAATGAAGAAATTCTTATTTTTCAAAAAAACCTATAAATTTTAATATGTTGTTGGTAGATTCAAACCTTAGATCATTCTACATGATAATTTTACTGTTATATCTAACGTTTTTCAACAATTTAATTTGAAAGATTCAATGATTATGGATTGAGTACCAAACTTAAATTTAGTCTTTAATATAATAACATAGATATTTACCGGATATACTATAAAAAATGAAATTTATACAGAATTTTGATCACGGTGTACTACTTTAAAAGAAGAACTATTACAAAAAAAAATGAATATTTTAATTGATAATTTATTTTCTCAAAAGTTCAAAGTTCCCTCATCTTTAACATATTACAAAAAAGAGTATATTATATTTTAGCAATAAATATTTAAAAAATTATAAATTAAAAAAATTATAAATATTAAGAAAAATTAATGATGTTATCATGGTAGTTTGGTCCTAAATACCGCCAAAACATTCTTAACCGTTAGATCCAATACTTTTAAAAATAAATGATCAAGATTATATCATATAAAAAGAAGTTATTATCTAAAAATGATATAAGTTAAAAGATATTATAATAGGATTGGATTTTATAAAAAGTCAAAACATAAAAATAGTTGTAATTAAATAAGGAAACTCATTTAATACCAAAATAATAAAAATCGTTTGATGTTAAATAGATAGGTGAAAACCGTTAGATTTAACATCAATATATATATATAAAGGAGGATACGCGGGAGGTTAGGTTGCGGCCCTAAGATTGTCTCAATCTATTTTTCTAATTTTCTAGAATTTTTGAATTTTAGATATTAATAAATCAAAAAAATACCATTTAACATATTAGAAGTAGAATATGTGTTCAAATTTATAGCGAAGTTCGAAATTCTATTTGAAGTAGAATAGGTGTTTGAATTTGCAGAGGGGAAGAGTTCAAATATAAAAAAAGTACTTGCAAAGTTCTATTTAAAGTAGAATAAGTGTTTCAATTTATTTTATAAAGGAGAAGAGATCGAATATAAAATAAGTACTTGCAATTAAAAGTTCTATTGTAAGTGGAATAAGCGTTTGTAATACATAAGTAAAATTTATATTTGAAGTAGAATATATGTAAAGTTGTACATGTGTTTTTTCAACGAAAGAGTGGCTCATTAGAAAAAGAGTATGGTAACATAAAAATTAATATATAAGACAAGTATATATTCAATATATTAAATTTGAGATTTTGATATTAAAAAGGATAGCGTGTTTCACGGGAGGACGGCTTATTAGCGAGGACCGAGTAATTTTCATAATTTAATTGATAGAGTTTTTAAAAAAATTATTACACCGCCGTGAAGCGCGGCTTTTTCAACTAGTTAAAAACTGTATTTGGTTAATAAAGGGTATTCTAATAATCTAAACTACATATAAGTAGATTTCCTAAATCGAATAGAATTCTCAACATTAAATTTCGTCACTTTATTCTCTTTTTAGTTTTAGAATAGTTTTTAATTGAAAAAGAAATATTAAACCACAACTAAATTAAAGATTATTTTGTGAATTTCATGTGGACTATAAAATTGGCAAAATCTAATTTTTATAACTTAATATAAACAAATATTAAATTGAGCGTGTAAAATATAATAAATATCAAACTTTTAACTATAATTTTTGTGGCTAAATCTTTTTTAACAATAATTTAATCATGTAAACTAATAACTTTTAAATATTAAAATATTCATAAATAAATATAATTATAAATATTAAAAAAACAATCGTGTGTTGCATGGGTAATAAAAATATAATTATAAACAAAATAATTATAAATAAAATTTAAGTAACCGTGCATCGCACGGACTATAAGCTAGTAAGTATAACAATACCAGATATTTCAAATATTAGGTGGGAGCTAATTTACAACAAACATGTACCACTAAACTGGGATCTTTTTTCACCAAGCATATATGTCTATAACATATACTCTAAATTTTAAGATGACGTGAGGATGTATTGGGTTTGCTACTACAGTGAACCTCGATAAAATAATAAAATTTGTTGAAATAATACTTTTTTTTCGATCCAAATATTAATCATTGTAATTTTATTCTTGATAAAGTAATATTTTTCTTCGGTGTCAAACCTATCACCTTAAAGAGTTTTAACGTTAAGAGCATCTCCAATCATATTATGTATAATGTTTAGCTCAAATAATATTAAATAATAGTTGGTGTTACGCCATATTTTCGGTTGCCTCAATTATTTTCTAATTTCTCAATATCAATCAATCAATAACGGAAAATATCTCCAAACGATTCTTTCAAATCTGGAAAGAATCACAACGCTAATATAACTCTAAAAAGATAAAATCAACTTATCTCAATATATCCCTTAACAATCACATGGATTAAAAACACTATCCTATCACAGAACTGCGTTGGCTTGATCCCTATATATAAATAGGGTACGCAGACATCTTGGAATAGGATCCGACACATCTAACAAGTCGAGACACCTTTCAAGTCCAGCCCCAAACATCCAAAAATCTCAAATTCCCCTATTTTCATAATTCGTTATTCCAGTAATCCCCGAAATTTGTTATCACCAAATTCCTCCGTTAACCGTTGGCTATATTATAGAGAATGAAAATGGGTTTTGTCTCCAATGACGTTGGCTATACGGTTAGCTATATTTGAAAAAAAAATATTTTACTATTATAGACAAGCAACATATAAATATATCTTGAAGTGAAAGTGAGGTGAAACATTGTAAAAATAATAAAATATTGAAAGGAGATGAGGTGGACACATATAGAGAATTGCAGTGATTCTACAAATATAGCCAACCAACCTTGCTTGTGTGAAAAAATTAGGGATTTTTTCAAAAATACCTTCATTATGAATCTTTTTTTTTCAAAAATACGTTGATTCTGAAAATTATTTACAAAAATACGTTCTTTTTAAAATTATTTTCAAAAATACGTTTTGCAACCTCTACAACCCAAAATGCAATTTTGTAATTCTTTTGACATTTTATCAAACAATGTTTACAACCCCTGCAACTCAAAATGCAACTTAGTAATTTTTTTGACATTTTATCAAACAGCGTTTGCAACCCCTATAACCTAAAATGCAACTTTAATTTTCTTTTTCTTATAAGATAGGTTCTAGTTGCATCAGTTGATTTTTTAAAAATAATCTATTGCAACCCCTAAAACAACTACAACAATCAACTCAACAATTGCAACCCAGCTTTCTAACAATTGGAAGAAACTAGTAGCAACATTTTGTCGAACAATTGATATGCATAATTGAAATCTCATAAAACAACCTAAATAAATTACACTTTCTAAATCAACAACCAACATTAGTGCCCCCGAGGCCTAATATCACAAATATACATACAAATATAAATATACGGTTTGCAATCTCTGCAACTTAATAATATGCAACTTAGTAGACGACGACATCATATTAACCTCAAATATATATACATATACACACATATAAATCTGTGAATTTTGTATATATATGTTTATATATATACATCGAGAAAATAGATAAAAATAAAACAGGAGATGATAAGAAGTGGAAGAAACAAGAATGAGGAATAGATTTCAATGATTGATATGGAAGGTCGGGAAGAAGGAGAAGGTCGGGAGAAGGAGACCTGTTTCTCCCGACACAAATAAAAGTATAAAACAAAAAAAAACATCAATATATAAATACTGAAGGCGTACTTTAAAAAAAATAAAAGTATAGAATTGAAATAAGATATGGAGGGTAGTAAAATTAGAAATAAAATTATAAAATGGAGTAGAGAGAGAAAGTTTCCAAAAATTTATTGGTAAGGGATTGGGGTTGAATAAGGTAATTATGCATATGAATTAGCTATATGAGGCAGTGTTCTAAAAATCGTTGATAAAATCGTCGATTTTTTGTTTAAAAATATTTGACCGATTCGATTTTTGAAATCCGATATATCGCTATAAATTATTTTTAAATGGTTTATTATATTATATATAAAGCTAATATATTAAATATATTTAAAATATTATAATTTATCCGATTTTTGTTCCGATTTATCATTCCGATAAATCCCCAATTTATCGATAAATCGCTATACGATACCTTAACCGATTTATTCCGATTTCCGAAATCTACAACCATGATATGAGGTGATAACTAAGATATTGCTAAGGGTTTGTAATAAGTTGGAGATGCTCCAAGTACTAACACCACCAGATAGATTGTACACATCAACTTGTAAGATTGGTAATAACGTGACCCAGAGGCCAAAGGTTTTCCCATTTAGTTGCTTGCACTTGTGTTGTGTTGTGTTGTCAGTCATTCCCCTATCTTATCTTGTTTCGAACTTGTTTGTGGGCTACCACATTCCCAGCCAGCCTTTTTCTAGAGAACGCTTCAACCTCAAATTTCCCCATCTCAATTAGACTATTCAATCGACTCCGTCTACAATACACTTACACCTCGATAAAACAATATTTATATTATTGTTGCAAAAAAATCTTTAAAGTATTTAAATTTGTATTGTTGCAATAATAATAGATTTATAATACAATTTTTATTTATGTACTAAAATTAAAACATTAGAAATTTTTAATTTTATTTTAATTTTTGATCATTTATTTAACAATAAAATAATAATTAGCCGATTGTCCTTTCTATTTAAAACACATTAATTTTAGTTAAAATATATTAACTTTTATAAACATGGCTAAAAATTACAGTATTATCTATATTATATTTTTTGATCATTTATATTGTCTGTTTCAATTAAAACATGTTAGATTTTTATTAAAATATATTATCATTTATAAATAAATCTTAGGGATCATTTGTTTGCAGCTGAACACTGTTGAACCCTATATCACCTGACCGATTCATATGACCATACTGTTTGATTACAATTTTTTTGGTTCTGAATGGTCCATATATAACTGAAGCATTCATACTTAAAATTCTATGTGAATGGTTCAGGGACGTTTTCTCAATCATTTATTTCATCTCCCCAGACACATAGTACATGCACCATTTTAAATTTTATAACTTTTATAATTTCTTATCTTTTCTAACAATATTATATTTTATATATTTTACAACTTTTAATATTTATGTTATGGTTGTTGTATTAAATATATATATAGTATTTGATACAACTATAAATTTATAAAATTGAATATCATATAACTCAAAATATTATTATTTACAAATGAGTATATGTTCTTAATAAACAAATTTCGGAAATGGGCGAGAATAGAACTCTGCGAGAATAAAACTCATGACTTTAACCACCACTTGACGCTCAAACTATTATATTCTTAAAAGATTACAAATTCATGAAATAATCTATATTATTATATTATGTCGAAACATTACTAATTTTGGTTGGTCACTGGATTGGTATTTGGGCCAATTTACGGGCATATCTACAACGAATTATCTTTTTTCAACAAAAATGCATTACTTATTATAATTAAATTATAAATTTAGCTTATAACTTCAATTGAGATAATGAAAAATTATTTCATATGTAAAACTTGCATAAATAATAATGATTCAGAAAAGTTATTTAGCAAACGATATTGTTCTTTCATAATTCAGATTTATTAATCATTCAGAAATTTGAATGCTTTAGATACATTTGTTCAGATTTAACAAATGACCCCTTAATAATCATTGTATAATGTGCTCCACCAAATATATTATATTTTCATCGTTAATGAAATATATAATATGTGATATATACCCGTTTATATTTCAACCGGTAGCCTTGATCTGCTTGCTCACCTTGATTACATACCCGCTTGCTCACATCTATATGTCCGCTTGCTTTAGGTTGTTTTGTTAATGTCACCTATTGCTTATCGTGCTACGTGCAATGTGACACCTACCTCCCACATACTTAGAAACATTCTTTAACCTACTTGTTTTTAATCGAGTCTAGCCACCTACATGTACCGCTATCCCGATTCCCGCCACCTCCATAACATAAAAATATAAAACAGGCTCAACTGTTGATAACATGTACATCACTACAAGGTAAGTCATCCCTCACAGCGTAGCTACAGTGGTAAAGAGACCATTATATAAATACATATCTTGACACAGTTTGCAAAACACAATATTTTTCTCAACAACACACTTACATTTTTACTTACACAAACATTTCACATGCTCCCACTCTGAAATCACATCTCGATACTTGTTGCACTTTTGCATATTACTTTACTCCGTTACTGATTTCCACGCCGAAGGTGCTTGACGACCATCACCACCGGGCAAACATTGTTTTGTAGGTTCCCCTCCACAGACCAAACCACCACCGGAACAGTGGTTTTGGCGACGGAGCAAGTGCAACACTTATCATTTGGGGCTAGGAGAGGTTTCTTTTTCCATTTTTGAAGAAACCTCCACCCGTACAACATCACATTCCAGCCATTTAGGGTAAATCTCGGTGAAAATACTCAGCAAAAAAAAAATACTGCCTCAAAAAAAAAATCTAGTACAAAAAAAAAATGTTTCTTTATCTCAAAAAATATTACTATCACAAAATATTTTTATCCCACAAAAATATTTACTAGCACAAAAAAAAATCTTGTTATCTCAAAATATTTACTACCTCAAAAATAAAAATATTATCTATCTCAAAAATATTTTTATCTCACAAAAGGCAATTACCACCTCAATAAAATATTTCTATCTCCATTTTTATAATTTATCATATTGATTTTTATTCTTTATTTAATATTTTCGGTTTCCATTAATTTTTTTAGTTTGTCATTTTTTAATCTGCTTTGACGGCTCCGTGCATTGAAAGTTTTGGTTTTAGGTTTTCGATTTTCGGTTTTCGATAATTTATTTTATTTAATAAATAATATAAAAATAGTAACTAGCTGATCGTTTTTAATAATTAAAACACTCTTTGCTAACAAAATCTACTCCTTTTCCAAAAATATCACGGGGAATTACATTTAAATTAAAACATATTACCTTTTATATTTGTTCTCACTAAAATCTCTATTTTCCAAAAATATTATATGCAAACCTTACTTATTTAATTTAAAACCAATTTGAATGCTTTTAATTATTTAAAAAAACTTACCTATTTTAACATGCCAACGTATTATTTTAACAAATAAAATTAATATAATCAAAACAATTCAAAAAATATCACGAACAATTACTTTTTTTTATTAAAACGTGTTAGTTTTTCTATTTGTCATTATTATTAATATTATTTTAATAAATAATAAAATAATATTAATAATGCCACATCTATCTTTCTCAACCCAATTTGTATTCTTTATTTATTCTTTTTATGTTCCAATTAATATTTAATTTTCTCATTTTATAATTTATCACATTGATTTTTATTCTTTATTTAATATTTTCCGTTCCCATTAATTTTTTTAGTTTGTAATTTTTTAATCTCCTCTGATGGCCCGTGCTTTGCAAGGTTTATAGGCTATTATCTATATTATATTATTAAAGTCAAAATATTGAAAGTTTTGGTTTTCGATTTTCGGTCATTTATTCTATTTAATGAATAATAAAATAATATAAAAATAGTAACTAGCTAATTGCCTTTTCCAAAAATATCACGGGCAATTACCTTTAAATTAAAACATATTACCTTTTATATTTGTTCTCACTAAAATCTCTCTTTATCAAAAATATCAGGTGTTGTTATGAATTAAAAAACGTACTTGTATATTAATTGCTAGGATTAATGAGTTTTCGAGCTTTAATGGCTACACTTGTGTTTCGAAACTAAATCGGTCCTCACAAGATGCCTACGTATCTCAATTCGTTATTGAGAATCAAGCCAAAGACGTAGTTTTTGGTGTTGCCCTCGGGGCTATGGCGGCAGGGGCACACCAAGGACGTAGTGACTTGTATGTCCTTATTCGAGAATGAAGTCTAAAACGTTGTAGATGACTTGTATGTCCTTATTCGTGGATGAAGTCTAAAACGTAGTTCTAGGGGTGCCTTTGTGGCTTGTTGCGCCTTCGAGGCGTTGTGACGTATGGAATTGTGCCCAAAACGTAGTTCTGATTGTAGGATCAGGGTCCTTATATAGGCGTCTGGAGCCTGGTATTTATGGTATGTTTAGGAGACTTAGCGAATAAGTCTCCTTATTGATAATGGATAAGCATCGTATTTCTTGCAGGATAAGTCTTTTCCTTGTTGATAAAGGCTATGACTCATTAATTGGGATTCTAGATCC
Source organism: Heracleum sosnowskyi (assembly GCA_030848705.1). Lineage (NCBI taxonomy): Eukaryota > Viridiplantae > Streptophyta > Magnoliopsida > Apiales > Apiaceae > Heracleum > Heracleum sosnowskyi. Next base: position 114,064,621 of record CM061244.1, on the reverse strand, counting down.
TTCTTTGACCAATTATCATATTTTGGACTCTTTTTATGAGCTGTATGTTTTCCATATTCATTAATTACGAAATTAATGAATAATTAGGGTGTCAGGCCTTAAATATCGGCCTTTACATTGAATAGTCAATTATATTTCTATAATTACTTTTCTGTCCATATCAGGTGTAACCCTTCATTATTATTTGAAAACCTATTTTAATGTTTTTATTATTTAAAAAAGGTCACCTATTTTAACATTTCAACGTATTGTTTCAACAAATACAGTTAATATAATTAAAAAACTTTTAAAAATATCACGGGTATTTAATTTTTTAATTAATACAAGTTAGTTTTTCTATTTATTCTTATTAATAATATTATTTTAATAAAATAATATTAATACTGCCCCATTTATCTTTCTCAGCCCCATTTGTATTCTTTATTTAGTTTTTCTATTTTTCAATTAATATTTAAGTTTCTAAATTTATAATTTATCATATTGATTTTTATTCTTTATTTAATATTTTAAGTTTTCATTAATTTTTTTAATTTATCATTTTTTAATCTTTGATGGCCGGGTCCTGCACGAATTATAAGTTAGTAGTTATTAATAGTTGCTTATGTACAAATCAGAACACCTTCCAGAACTTATAGCGATCGACATAACCTATATAAATTGGACGTAAAATTCAAAAATAATTAACTAGAAAATGTAACTTGAAATACATTTCAAGTAACTTTTCTTAGATGTGAATAAATGTATTGTGTTTTTTTATCCAATCTTTAATATGCACAATCATTTTAAATATTTTTTTGATATACACAACTTTAATAATAGAAAATAATTTTAATTTTTGATGTTTATATCTCAGGAGAGTTCCCTAAGATATGTCTCAGTTCCGCAATCTCATAATTATTTACACGCCTATAACGGAACGGCCTCCTATCTTGTCGAATCAATTAAAAACAGATATTATTCCAAGCAAAAGATAAAAACAAAAAGGGAGTTTTGTGTATAAATGGGTGTCTCTTTCTAGCTTGATAGTGAAATATCCCGCCAAAAAAGGGTTTTTATTGAATAATTGATTCAACGATTCAAGTAGCAAAAACTTACAAAGTTTCTTTAATCAACTTATATATATCGACATGAATAAATGTATATAGACATCCATATGGAGCTAGTTGAGATGTGGACATCCACACGCTTTCTTTTTCTGATTAAAACTGAAAAATGAGGGGCTATTTTGGTTGAAATTTTGTGCAAGGGTCGGTGTGATTTGTCCCACAATTAGCTGCCCGTATTTAATTTTCTGATAATATGGAACCCTAGGCAATAAAGCTTCTTGTACTCTCCCCCACCCTTTTCATTACTTTTCATCAATCTTGAAAGAAAAAAAAAAGTTAGGCATAGTTCTAATTACATTTTCGATGCTAATCAGCTTTAAAAACTTATAAATGAAAAATGGAGGAAATTGAACATGTGTACGATTGAAATTATGGTCATACAGCTCTCAATACGATTACATACGTAACACATGCACTACACTCCTAATGTTATGGGTTAAATGACATTTTAACTGACGTTTAACTTTCAAGTGAATCATAAAACTTAAAAAAAATTCAAATACATCATTTAATTAATTAAATCTTGCAATCTAATCACTAAATATATAAAAAATTTCACGTCCGTTAAGTTGAGTTTGACTTTAACGAAAGTCCGTTAAATATTGTTTTCTCAGTTCACCTCACTTGCCACATAAGAAAATGATGTGTAAATTAAAGGATAAAATATAAAAAAGATCACTCAACTTGCAAGTGGGTCACTCAACTTGCAAGTGGGTCATTAAATTTATTGTTTAAAATTTTATATTAAATAATATATTTTTCACTTTATATACTAAAAAAACATCAAATTTGTGTATATATCCTTCACTCTCTTAATAATTCCACTACTAGTGTAAATTAGTATTATTAAAAAAGTTATTATTTATGTCACATACATTATTTTAATATTACAAACTATAAACTAACTTCTTTTTAAATTAAAATAATCTAAGTGATGTATTGTTTTCTTACTATTTTTATACAAACTAAATGCATTTTAAATTTGATTCAAAAAAATATTTTTTAAAATTAGTGCAACTTTATTAATAATTAATTTTATCCCATAAGTAAATCATGTGTTTTAATTTAAAAAATAAAATAAATATATAGTTTAATGACTTGATTGCAAGTTTTTTTGAGTTAGATGACCCAATTGCAAATCAGTTATGAGTTGAATAATATTTTAGTTATTAAGGAATCACATCAGCATTCCACGTCACATTTTCGTTCGATTTTAAACGGTTTTTAACGACAATGACCTAACTGAAAGTTTTAAACAATTTAGTGATTTGACTGCAAGTTTTTTGAGTTGAATGACCTACTTGCAAGTTTAGCCTCAGTTGAGTGATACTTTTGTCATTTAACAGATGGAGAACTCAAATTTTGTTGGACTATATTTATTATCGGTTGTATTCATTCATGATTTTTGAAGATTGTTTTTGAATTTTAAAAGTTCAGGCGTTATAGAAGTTGAATTTTGAAAAGTTATTTAAATTCTGCTCATATTCAATAAATATTCTAAAAGATCATTTAAATCAGGATGTATTCAATTTGAATTTTAAAAAGTTCATTAAAACATGTTAATTTAATGATATTCAAAATTCCATTGATTGTTTCGCATTCAATAAAATATTGGATTTTATAGTGTATTTTATATCATTTGAAATCTAGTAAAAATCAATGAGATTTTGTAGAATTTGTCGTAAATTCTTCTCAAATAAGCAAAATTTTACAAGAATTTACATTAATTATGTCAAACTATGTAAAATTAAAATCGACAATGATTAAAATCTATAAATTCATCAAAATCTAGATCGAACATGCTCCCTTAATTTTTTTCGATTGATATTTCACTTGGTGCATGTGTTAAGAAATGCAGATAATTTCTTCTTTTCACATTGAAAAGATCTGTGTGTTTGATCACCAACCTAGAATGGTGAATCTCTCTTGCTCAGAAAAAAAAAACTAGAATGGGGGCAAGAATGATGTCATATTACCTAATAAATCATACGTACTCCCACACACACATTAACTTTCTAAGATTTAAATTCATGCCTAGAGACAAACTAGTGCCTTGTTTGTTTCGTCAATTTTATAGTTACATAAGAACTTGAACTTTCCGGTAACTAATTTATAATTATAGGTTCCAAGATAATTGAAATGTTTATGTTTGGTTTATTATTATGTAACTACATATTACATGATTAATTTTGGTAAGTAGTTAATGATTATATACTTGATAGCTATGTAACTTGTAGTGACCATGGTAGACCTTGGTAACTAAATTCTCATGTTTTGTGATAACTATCAAAATCTTGGAACTTGGAGTTACTTTGTCCAATTTAAATTACAATGAACCAAACACAGTAATCAATTTTTAATCCAAAAAATTTTGAGTTACATAATTGGGTTACATCTAAACAAACGAGGCCTAGAATGATCGGTTTATATATGATCATAAATTAATTGACTAATTCATCCCTAACAACAACGTTTCCATTTCATATGCTTTTTTCTTGGTAATGGCTTCACAGTGTAAACATGGATATGGTCATAATTTGAAATTTGAACTAATTATATTGCTTTCAAGGTAAACGTAGGGCTTGCCAATTTATAGAAGTGAGGCGGTCTTGATTTTAGCAGTTTAGCTAGCTGGTTGATTTGTAACAATATTTTTAAAATATTAATTAATTATTATTAATAAAAAGTAGCCCCCATAGAACAGGAGGAATGATTTTTGTGGCAGTCTGTGTTTTTGTCTTTTCCCTACCTCTCCAACAATTCATAATTGAGAAAATTCATTTTAAAAAATTTTAGAAAAATAATGTCCATAGCTAGCATTAGGGTAGGGATTAGCAATTCCGACTCCCACTGAGATTAACAGTAGTGCATTGATAAGATGTGTTATTTTTTGATTAGGAAGAAAGCGATTAGTGGAAATGCAATTTCCCAAAATTAAAGAGGATTAATGATGGCATTTTATATATTTCTTTTTGTCGATTTTCAAAGTTCCATCATGTCAAGTTGCGCGTTCACCTGGCCAGTTGCATAGCTCCAAACACTCCACTCTGCTAATCTTGGCTTTTGCTGGAAAAGATACGAAAATGTGGAAAAGGAGAAAAGACTAATGTTGTGTTTGGTTGGGGTGAATGGAATGGAATGAAATGGAATGAAATTGATGAAATTAAAGGAAAGTAATGGAGTTGGAGAGAAGATTTGAGAAAAAAAATGAGATAATGCAAAATTATTATGATAAGAATTGTGAAGAAAATGAATGAGTTAAGGAATGAAGCATTCCATAGTGGAGTTTTTGAATTATAATATATAGGTGATTAAGAATGGAATGAATTAAAGAATGAAAGTTGTGAGTATTTCACTATTTTACACTTTAAATCTCATTATATTCCATTACATTCTAATCATCCCAACCAAATATAACGTAATTGGATTAGGCACAACTCACAAGTCACAAGTATGTCCATAAAACGTTATTGTTTGTTAATCAGAACCGTTTTGATGAAAGAGGGTAATTTTAGAAGTATTTGATCGGATATCAATATATAAAGTAACCTAGGTAAAATATACAAGTAACATAAATGATGTGATTTTTATGGAATTTTTTAATGATTTTTTAACATTTTTCTATGTGAAGTGTATATTGTCTCAAATATATAATATGAATAATGTACAATCAATCAATACTATACTATTATATAATAGACGAAATATTAAAAGTTTGGTGGGTCGGTATGTTACGTTGTGATTTTATTTAATTGTCCTTTCTTAAATTCATGTTTTTACTTAATTAACCTTACTTATTTATAGAAATATATTATTAAATAATAATATTACCTATTTATAACCAATTACCCTTTTCACCTAAAATACATTAAAATACATTTTTTTATTATTTTTTCTAACAAATTCCCCTACTTTTTCAAATATATCACGGGCAATTACCTTTTTTAACTAAAACATGTTAGTTTTTCTATTTTTCCTTACTAAAACCCCTCATTTTCCAAAAATATCACTGACAAACCTTTAGTTATTTATTTTTAAATATAATATTATAATTATTTTTTTTAAAGTTTACATATTTTAACATGTCTACTTATTTTTCTTAACAAATGCAATTACTAAAAATATTAAAGTATAAATAATCAAATACTTATTTATAACCAATTACCTTTTCAGCTAAAACACGTTATAGATTTTTTCTAAGAAAGTCCCTCATTTTCTAAATATATCACGGGAAATTGTCTTTTTCAATTTACTTTTTCTATTTTTCTCACTAAAATCTATTGTTTTTCTAAAAATATCACGGACAAACCTTTTACTTATTTATTTTAAAACGTATTTAAATAATTTAAATTATTAAATTTTAAAACCTCATTTTCCAAAAATATCACGGATATTTACCTTTTTAAACTAAATATATGTTACATTTTTTATTTTTTCATACTAAAACTCCCCCCTTTTCAAAAATATAACGAGCAAACCCTTACTTACTTATTTTAAAATTTGTTTTAATGTTTTTAATTAATTAAAAATGTTTAGCTATTTTAACATGCCTACTTATTTTTTTAACAAATACAATTAAAAAAATAATAATAAAATAACAATTAACAATCCGTGCATGGGTTTTAAGCTAGTAACAATAAAAATTTGAAATACATAAAGTTATCCGTCGATCGTTTGAACAGATACTAATAAGTATATTTAGACTTAATGAAAAAAAAAACCTTAACTATATATTCGTAGACAATTTTTACTTGAAAAGTAATAGATGATAACTGAATTTTTTAATTTTACATATTTTTTCTACATAATAATTCCTTCTTCTAAATAAACTTAGAGTGAAAAATATACTATAATCTGAAGCTTAAAGTGATTTTTGACATTAAGTGAAAAATGCCTGTTTGTGTAATAAGTAAAAAATAATTTAAATATAAAAAAACAGCTTAAAGTAAGAAGTTGGTTGGAGGTACTTTTTGGAACGACTTATTTTATTTAAAATTTTATTTTATAAAAATTAATATCATCATTCACATGTATCATTTATCATTTTTTTTATTTTTACATTCTTAATACCTCATAAATTACTTATAATACAAAATTATCTAAACCAATATTAATTTAAAATTTTCATTTTTTACTTATCTCACAACTTTAATTCTAAATATTAATTTTAAGTTTATCCAAACGACTTTTTAATCTTTATTTATTTTTGATAGGTTGCAGAGAAAACAAAAATTCGCTTGCATCCCTAATTTAGCAGGGCATACAAAAATTATACAATTATTTTGAAAGTCAAGGTAATCTTACGCACTTCCTAGCCCCTAGTTCTGGCAGACTGGCACTAGATAACGTGCAAATTTTAGTTATTTTTTATAAAATAGAATACATTTTCTGAGATTATCTCAGGAATTTTATCTAAGATAATTGAATTGAACCATTATAAACATGACATCTATGTGTAAACAAATATATTATAGTTATATGTATATCACTTATTAAGAAAATATAATATTTTTGGGCAAAAAAAAAAAGAAAATATAATATTTTCTTAATCTCATGAACTTTATTCCGATCCCTTTATAAAAACCATTGTATAGGCTTATTGTGTAGGTTAACGTTCTACCATGCTAGTAGTAAATATAGTACACAAATCATGGTAGTAATTCAAGATTAACAGATATGATAGTAGTAATTTTGTGAGTTGTACTGACGATTATGCAGTTTTTAACTTTTCTTGTTAGATTATGATAGTTATGCGGTACTTTGATTGTTATTTTTTAGATTATAGTTTGATTATCATCACTAAGTACAAACTCATTCATGTTTTCAAAAAAAAAAGTACAAACTCATTCACAAATATGGTTACCAAAGAAAAACTCATTCACAAATATTTGGATACATTTTTCATTGTTTACATTCACTAGTACTACTATGGTAAATCTTTAAATGGAAAACAATAAAAAGAGATTCATTGCTTTTTATTGCTAGTTAAAAGAGATTCACGGGGTCATTTGGTTCGTTGGTATCAGGAATTAGGGGTATTAATTTTATATTATTTATTAATTTCATGCCAAAAAACATTATAAACATAAAAAATTATCTTATAAATAAAAACAATGTTATAAATAACAATAAAATATTTTTAATTTTTTTTATAATATAAAAAATTAATTTAAAATATAACTTAATATCATTTTAAAAATTATTTCAACACTGAACCAAACACATAATATTATAAATGATCTTTCAACCTATACCACCTCAACTCAATTCCTGATTCCAAACCCATACCACTCTTGAACCAAACGACCCCTAAAAATTCTGTATTTTCTAATCTATTCTCTTTATTAATAACTAGAAGTTAACCCGCGGGTGATTTTTTTGAAAATTTATTTTATTTATAATATTTTTAATTAATATTATAAATTATGTTATTTTAAAATTTGACTTAAAATTGTTTACAATATCGAAAACAAAATCATTTTAAAATCTAAAACACCAACTTGTGTTTAGATCCAAAAGATTCTCATCCAAATGAATTTCTTTATTTACAACAACAACTTTCTATTAAATAAAAACGTAAAAGATTAATAGTTGTAATTTTATATATATATATATATATATATATATATATATATATATATATAAGTAAGAGAAACTACGTCACCATACCTTTGTCATATATATTTTTCGACATTTCTCATTACGTTTATTCCGCTCCTCATTAATTAAGAATTTCTTGTTTGATGACATCTTTTTATTCCAACAGATCTTTTAACTTCCAATTTTGAAAGGGTAGCTATAAGGGATAATTATAAGGGTAATAACAAATTAGCCAAATGTAGTATACATTATGTATGTATACATATAATTAAAATTTTGTTTATTCAACCTGGGATAAGATCCAGAAGATTTCCATCCAGTTTATTTTCTTTATTTCTAGAAATAGCTTTTTTTTATTATGTAGAAAACGTAATTAAAATCAAATTAATTTTAAAAATGAAACACCAAACTCTATACAGATCCAAAAGATCCCCACTCAATTGAATTTTTTTATTTCCATAAACAACTTTCTCTTATATAGAATCGTAAGAGGTCATTAGTTGAATTGAAAAATTATATAAAATTAAACGAAAAAAACTTCGTTACCAATACACTTGTCATATATTTTTTGCGATGTTTTTCATTATGTTTATTCTACTCCTTAATAGTTTAAGAATCTCTTGTTTGACGATATCTTTCTGTTCCAACAGATCTTTACAATTCCAATTTTGAAGGCGTAACTGTAAGGGATAATTACAAGGGGACTAAGAAATCAGTCAAATACAGTGTAAACTATGTATATATAATTAAAATTTTGTATGTACAACATGGGCTAAAATTTAGAAAATTGACATCCAGTTGAGTTTCTTTATTTCTAAAAACAACTTTTTTTATTTATACATAAAACACAAGAGATCATTATCTGAATCGAATAATTCTAAAAATTAAGAAAAAAAGAAACTTTTGATAGTAACACTTGGGACATAATTTTTTTGTGAATTTAATCATCACGTTCATCTCACTGCTCAATAGTTTCAGAATATCTTGTTTGACGATATCTTTTTTTGTGATTTTTGTTGTGAATTAGTTTTTTCTTAAAAAAAATTAGAATTTTACATGAAATAGGAGTTTAGAGTACAATAATAATATAATCTATTTAGATTAGATAGTTATAATTTTGTTTTATTTAAAAACAATATAAAATTCTACAATAATATATAATATATGAGTCGAACATTAAAGTAGCAAGTGTGTAGTAAATTTATACTTTCAAAAAAAACTTAATATATACGAATGTTTAAATTTTATGCCTTAAGTATTCATTGTATGTGATCATAGATAATATTGACATATGTATATCAATGTTATGACAATGACAAGGAAGTGACAAAGAAGAAATGTAACCTTTTATCAAAGAAGAAAGGTAACCTTTTATCACGTAGACTTTTATTTGCTTGTATGTGAGACGAAAAATCAAAAATAAAATATTATTTTTTGTAAGACGAAAAAGTCAAAATAATAATAGAATTGTTAGAAGATCGGTGAAAGTAAAGCATTGAAGAAAACAAAAATAATTTAAAAATAACATAAAGTTCTAATACGTGAAATATGAGTTTAGGATATAATTATTTTACTACATGAAATATGAAATAGGAGTTTAGGATATAATATAATCTATTTTAAATTAGATAATTATATTTAAAAAAAAAAGAAGATAAATTAGGGATGAAACCAAAAAAAAGTGCGAACCAAATTTGTTAAATTGTTAAAAGGGGTTTCACTTATTAATAAAGGTTATATATGTAATAATGTAATAATTAAACAAAAGTATCAATTCGAATTTGATTATAAAATATTAAACAAAATTTGGGTTCGATTACTACGATTACATAATTAAACAAAATTTATTTATTTGATTTTTATCCGAGCTTGTTTTTATACGGAGACAGAGCGGTCCTACTAGCGCTATCTAGCTTGCGCTCCCCCTACGACCTAGCCTATACAAATTTATGTATTATCAAATCAAGTTAGGCTTATAGAAAGGTGGAGAATATAATCAAAGCCTTCTTTAGGAAAAGAGGAAAAAATATATAACCCTACATATAAAGTAGTTTAATCCATTATCTGTAATTAAAAAAAAAACTCAAACATCAGAATTCAATTGGACGCTCTTGCTGCAATTCAAGATTATTCTTGACATTTCAATTCCTTTCTTGCATGGATTTATAAATTCAAGATTATTCTTGACATTTACGCACCCATCTTATTTATTACAGTAGTATCTTTAGCTCCGTCACCTGATTATGTATGTCTTCCGTACTCAATATACTTGTATTTCTCGGTACTTGTATGTCGATGAAATTTATAAGTGGTGTAGAAACTGAATGAATGAAAAGGATGAGGTAGGAATCCAGTTAAGAACATACGTGTGGGCACTCAAGAGGAGGGAGTGAGCCGCTAACTTTTTAAGGTCATAACGAGTGCTGATTTTGTTTTTGGTTCCACTTGTTCATGCACTAGCTTTTTCTTCCCCCTTACCTTTACTGCAAAGCACGCTCCCTCTTATCTTTAAAAAAATTTATTATAACAAACAAGATTGAAAAAGTGACATGTTTGGGAATCCTATGTTATTACACAACCGAGTTGCATGTTTTACATCACCTAATTACCTCTGTTTTCAAATGCTAATAGCATGATACCCGTTTTCAGATTGTATTAGATTTTCTGTTGTTGGATATAGTCACTGCACACTACACTAGTCACTAGCTTGGAGTACACATATACTTCATTGTCACAAATATGGACAAATTAACACCATCTTCGATTTTTATCCGAGAGTCTTGTATACTAGATACTAGTTATTATATTTGTGTAATTATTTACATATCTTACCCTATCCTACTTCGAAGTATGATACATCGAATATATACGGAGTTTTGTACACTGAATAGTGGTTATATTTGTGTAATCATTTGCATATCCTATCATATCCTACTTACAAGTAAGATATATTGATATATACGGACACGAATACCTACACATTGTATAGGAAATGCTAAAGTTTTGTGTATCAGAACCCGGGACAGTGTGATACTTTTGTATTGGATTCATAGATGCGGAACATCCCTGAAAAGGAAATTTCTTTCAGGCCTTCAAAGGGAACTGAGTGATAAAGAAATGAAGTTTCACTCTTGAGGCTCTCATATATCTTTAACATCTTTTAATAAAAGATGAGATGAATTCCAGCACACTTGCTGTACGTACATTTTAATGAATGAAATGGACCGACCTTCAATCCTCTCTGAACCTTGGCCATCACTAGACTACCCCCCCTTTCTTCCCTACCTCATTCCCTTGCTTTGACAACATCAATGCACCAAACACAACACACACAAAACAGTGAGAATAAAATAGATTATTTATTAAATAAAATATAAATACAGAAGATTCTTCTTTAAAAAAAAAATGTATAAATGGCCGGGAATGGCCTAGGTGACTGACCATTAGTCAAAAGTGACAGAGAAGCAGACACCCCAGTTTTTGCCTCCTTGTGAGACTTTAATTGGGATAGAGACCCTGTTTAATTAATTTGAGGGGCTTGTTTTTTTTTTAATTTTTCACTTTTCTTTGCCTCTGTGAGAATGTGAAGAGTGCGACAGTGGATTGGAATGAAAACAATAAACCTGTCAACAGAGTGGACCTGACTTTCAATACCTACTACGCAGCAGAATATTTTAAATTGTGTGAACCTCTTGAAATAAATGATTGAAAATCGTCCAAGATCTTTCATCTCTCAAATATTTGCAGGTTGTCATTTCGGTCACTACAGCTAATTGTTTACTTGTTATCCGATAAGTTACAATTTCAATCTACGATAGAGCCTTTTGTTTATTTTCATGAAATGTGAAATGTGTCCTTATTTTATTGCGAGAATGAGAATGATTTAAAATCTCATCATATGATGAATATGTTATCTGGTTAACGGGAATGAGTTTCATATGGCATCCAGTTAAGCTTGATCATCGACCAAACACTAACATTATCATTCGTTAAACTATTGAGTTCAAATTTGATTCTTGCAGTGTGGAGTACTCAAGTACATAACGTATTAGTGCAGTACTAGTAGCCATCCAGTAACTAACTACAAACAAACCATGCAATTTAAATTTCTGGACAAAAGTTGTTTTTTTACATCATATGATTTAAGAAGGTCTGGTTAAAAGTTAAAAGCTCGGATCCAACAAGACTCGGATGTATGATGAGCTTATCTGTCTAAATTTCACGTTTTTACAGTCATCTTATTATTATTATTATTATATACTTTTGATCAGATATATCAAGTAGAACCATGATTCCATACAATATGGAGTGCCACAGTTCACTGAAAGCGCTAGTTGATCTGAGGTTCATGTCAGTTTATAGTGGTAAGGTCATTATTATTGCTGAACTATGTCCGAAATAAAATGGTACTACCGAGTGTATAAGTCTCCCGCATCAGTCATACCATTGTTTTTCGTTAAGAAAAAAAAATCAGGAGTTCGAAAATATAGGCCATGCCAGTTTGTATGTGTCACTTTGTTTCTGCATATATTGGCCATGCCATGTTGCCATAATTTTTTCTCAGGTCATGGACCTCTTGTTATGATCACTTATTTCTTTCATCACATCAATGACAATTACTATAGGCTCACCTTTTGTAACATAACAACATGGAATGCACAGACCGATATTATTATGCTTAAAATTACTTCAGTTGGTTTTTGAATTCGATCAGTTGTCGAAGGCATCTGCACTGTGATTACCAAAAACAACTTTATAAAATAGTTAAAAATTCAATTCTTATAGCTGTAAAAAAGATCTTTAATTTTTTTTAAATAGGAGTAAGAAAACCAATTACAGAAATTTTGAAATAATTTACTATATTTTAACATGTTGGATATCTCTCCTTGACATTCCACTTAAAATTTTGGGCTATCTCGGCCTCTTAGGCCATTCTCCATAATAGTTTGGGCTGATCCTGCAAATTCCACTTAAAATTATAGTCGGCCCAAAAACTTGACAAGTATCTATCTAGGCCAGGACAATTTTTGAACAGAGACATTACTTGGATGAGGCTTGTAACTAAAGCCCAAAGAAACACGATGGGCTAGTTTACAGATTTAAGTGTTTGGACACACACACACACACACACAGTCCCTTCTGAGCTTTGTGAAAATATAAGGAAACTTTCTTTCCTTATTTTTTTGTCAATCTCTACTCCGATATTTGGTAGCAGTTTTTAAAAATTTAATTTTTTTGAATAAACCAATTATCATTATTTAGAAATACTCGACAAAGCAAGAAACGAAACCTCCTTTTCTAAATGAATCCGTGATTCAGAGAATCATTTGTAAATGTGGATAACTGTATTCTTGTGTTAGAAAGGAAAGAAGCGTCTCTGTTTTGAATAATAGTCCAAACTATCTGGAATCCAATTATTAAACGACAACAATATTCCCCAACCCATACTTGCCTATCCCTAAATAATTACTTGCTATAATCACTACTACTTAACAATAACCTCTGCTCCCTAAGTACTCAACAGAAGCAACCTCGAAATTAGCTAAAACATCAACATATTAATCATGTGTCACATGTACATGTAGCCATGATAATCCTCTGTACTTAACTCTGGATTGAAAATAATCATAAGTTCCCTTCCGTGAAATGCTACATTGTTTTAAGAGTGCATTACAATTGTTCTCACGTTAAAAATATTTTCCGTACGTCCAAACAATATCAATAGATATTTAAGGAGATTAAGAGCAATTCAAAGGCAAAATTATACCAATGTTGTGGCATGTCTTCAACAAGTGGGGGGGATATAAACTGAAGAACATGCAAAAATGTTCCAGGAAGTTCCAGCATTATATCAAATCCAATTTGTATGTGCATGCCAGCAGCCAGCAGCCATGCACGTGGCCAGCCTTATTATCAATATTCGTATGAAGCACTTGTTAATTTGTCAACTAGTGTTCTTTAATAGTAGTAGAACACTGTTTGGTTTTGGCATCCAAAGCTTTGCAGTAGATATCATTAGCCGTATTAGGTAATAAATTAAACACTTCTATTATATATAACTCTCCACTTGAAAAGAATATTCATGACTTTTTATAAGACGCTCTAGATTTCCTTCTTAGTTTACCCGAATTGATATTTTATCCATGATATTCCTACATCCACAGCGATGTGCACAGGGACAACTTTGCAATTATGCGTGATGGACTAAGAATGAATTCCCGTACCGGGAGGACCTTCATTTATTATCTATCGTCTTCGGAACATTTACTTGTAAAGCTCCGAAAGCAAGATGCCTTTGTCCGTAGCCACTTAATAATCTCCTGTTTATTCTTAGTCCCACTTCATAGTAGTTCAATTTGATGGAAGCTAATAAGAAATATAATATAGTTCCACTATGATCCATTATCATTTATAGTCCAAGGTCCATTATGATAACTAAGTATATAGGTCCAATAGTTTTATAACCCGGGTTCAATTATACGAATATGACTGATGAGTGTAGAGGAGCGACAGAAAGGGTATAAACACAGAGGAATAAACATCTCTGTTTATATACAAGAGGGAGATAAACCTTCTGGTGAAGAAAAGATGAAAGAGGAAAGAGGGAGGGGTTAAATATCTATTAAAACACCAATTTTCTTGTTGAGTATACAACAACGAAAACAAAACTCAAAGTGAATAAACAAGAACAAAAAAAATAAATGATAATCACACAAGACAAAGATTTACGTGGTTCGGAAATTCCTACTCCACAAACAACACTAATTTTGTATTGATATCTCACATTGATTGTGTTATGTTGTGTTGGTGTTTTGCAATTACATGAGACTATTTATAAGAAAAGAAACTGGGTCTAATCTAATCAGAGTCTAATTCTGAAATTACTAACTCTAATTAGAATTCAGATATGGAAATTCTAACTCAAATCAGAAACCAATTCTGAAACCTGTTAGACTCCACAAACCCAACAATCTTCCACTTAGAGTCTAACCACATCTTCTCTTCACTCTTGTAAATCTAGTAACACCCAATACTTCGATCAATAACTCTAACTATTGCAGCGCCTTCTCATCAATCAATTCTGAAGGCCAGTTGAAGCTATGCAAAGCTTCAACTTTTCATTGGTAACCACCCTAGTCAACATATATGCAGGATTATTTGAACTAAGGATTTTATTCAAGGATAAAGTACCATTGCTAATCAACTCCCTCGTAAAGTGATATCTCAGTTGAATATGCTTTGTCCTAGCATGAAACACATGATTCTTCGCAAGATGAATGACACTCTGACTGTCGCTATACAAAGCATTGTTCGCCTGTTTCTTGCCCAACACTTCAAGAAAATTCTTCAACCAAATCATCTCCTTTCTAGCTTCAGAGATAGTCATATATTATGCTTTTGTGGTTGAAAGAGCAACACTCTTTTGAAGTCGAGACATCCAACTAACTGTTGTGCCACCCAAAGTGAAAATATATCATGTAGTACTTTTTCTTGTATCCAAGAAGCCACCCAAATCTGCATCAGAGAACCCTTCCAAGATAACATCTTTCTTGCTGAAACATAATGCAAACTTGGATGTGCCTTTCAAGTAGCGTAAAAACCACTTGACCACTTGACTGCTTCTCAATGCTCTTTTCCTGGATTAGACATGAACCTGCTAACAACTCCCACTGCATGAGCAATATCTGGCCTTGTACACACCATAGCATACATCAAACTGCCAACTGCAGATGCATATGGAACTTTAGCCATATCTTTCTTGCCTTCATCCGTTTTAGGTGACTACTTCTTCGTGAGATTAAAGTGAGTTGCCAACGGTGTACTTCTGGTCTTCGCATCCTGGACACTGAATTTCTGCAATAATTTCTCAATATACTTCTTTTGAGATAATTTCAAAGTACCTTCAGATCTATCCCTTATGATGCTCATACCAAGTATTTGTTTTGCTGCACCCATATCCTTCATCTCAAACTCTTCAGACATTTGTCTCTTTAGCCTGTTAATTTCCCTCATGTTTGATCCTGCTATCAACATGTCATCAACATACAACAACAATATGATATACGATGAATCAAACTGTTTAAAGTAACAATAATGATCCATAGCACTCCTCGTGTACCCATTATTCATCATAAAGCTATCAAACTTCAAGTACCATTGTCTTGGTGCTTGCTTCAAACCATACAAGCTTTTTATAAGCTTACAACCCAAGTTTTCTTTCCCAACGACCTGAAATTCCTCTGGCCGGACCATGTAGATGTCTTCCTCAAGATCACCATGTAAGAACGCGGTCTTAACATCTAGTTGCTCTAGATGTAACTCCTCTACATCCACAATGCTTAGCACAAGTCTAACAGTAGTCATCTTAACAACAGGAGAAAATATATCAGTATAGTCAATACCTTTTTTCTGTTGATATCCCTTGACTACTAACCTTGCCTTGTACCTTTTGCTGCCATCAGGTTCTTCTTTGATCCTGAACACCCACTTATTTTGTAAAGCCTTCTTTCCTGCTGGTAATTCTGTTAAAGACCAAGTCTCATGCTTCTCAAGAGAATTCATCTCTTCTTCAATGGCTGATTTCCACTTAACTGAATCATCCACCTGAACTGCCTCTGAATAACACTGAGGCTCTCCGTTCTCGGTCAATAACATGTAATATGCTGAAGAAGAAAATCTTTGTGGCGGCCTCACAGTCCTACTAGATCTTCTTACCTCAGCCTCTGGAGTAACGGAACCTGTCTTGTTAGGTCCCGATAATTTTGTAGAGGGGGGGGGGTGTTGAATACAAACTATATCGTTTTATCGAATTTGTCCATTTTAGAATAAAATAATTTAAGAACAAATTATGGCGGAATTAAATGAAACAAAATTCAAGTTAAATATAACTTATATTAAACTTGAAAGGTGTTACAAATAGGGTACTGATCACAGGATTGAATCTCAAACTAATTAAAATAAATCTAGAATAAATTCGACATGAATTTATCTATTTTTGTAATAAAAAGATATAACAATAAATGATAATTTGAGATACGTTTTAGGGATAAAAATCCGCTAGATAGTTAAAGCAGTACAATTGAATGAATTCTAGTGGTTTAGATTTAACACTATGATTTTTAGAATTAATTCACTCAAAGAAATGTCCACGGCAGTTCTTGGTTTTGTTCTTGACAGTAGCTTTCTGTTAGGATTTATGGGTGATAGCTATGAGACAACGTAACTAGATATTTTAAATACTTAATTTTATTAAGTATGAACATACTGTCACAGCCAGAGTATGTCTTTGTAACTGTTTTTGTTTAGTACACATAAGATTCTAGTTCATCTTGGTAGAAGTTCATTTATTTGTTCAAGCCTCAAGAAGTACTCAAGATCACAACATTGTCAGTAAGGTTACAAGAAGACAGCATGTTGCAAGTCACGACAGTACATTCACTCTGACAGCAACATTGGTGGAAGCCCTCGGACAGCAACTTTACTGTAGCCTAACAGCAAGCTTGGAAATCCTGACAGCACCTTCTGCGGAGATTTCTTACTGTCACCAAAAGCGCATTATTGTGACAGCAAGCTTAACCATCAGGATACTGTCATGAAGGGATAACATTTGTATTGGGGAACAACCCAGTCAAACTTGTGACAGTTTGGATGTTCAAGAAATAGGCGTGTTGCAGCATCCCAACACTGCAACAGGTCTGCAAGACTACGACCGAAGCTTGAGAGATCACATGACAAAGCTCACCAATTCCAGAGTATGACAAATCTACATCTACTGAATTGTGTTAGCTTAATATAGAATGTTTCTAGATTGCTTTGTTTTGTACTAATAAGCTGTTTGTATAGCAATTTAGGAAAGATTCACGGGTAGGTAATTTGTAAGAAGCTGCCACATGAAAATGACAGCAGTTTCACAAGGCCCGTGTTGATAGTGATAGGATTAGTCTATAAAGACTATCTCTCAATCCATTCTTTGTAATCACTCGAGAAACTGAAGCTCAAGAAAACAAACATTTTCTTGAGGTTGTAGCAACCCATTGCAAAATAAATAAAACATTTATTTTGTGAGAAATACTCGTGTGTTTACTTGTGTTTGCATTCCATAAACTGATAAACGTTAATCTTATTGTTTGTTGTTGAAACGTAGATTGAGATTTATCAGTATTGCATTCAAACCCCCCCCCCCCCTTCTGCAATAGTCAAGGACCAACACTTTCTTTTTGATATGATGTTGATGAATATTATCTGCTGTCTTGATCTTTTGATTAAGGGTCCACTTGACACAAAACTGCACGTGCAATTGTCATTGGAATGACTATGAAAATAGTCTAAAAAGACTATTAAAAAGCCTGGAATGACTATCCTTATAACTGGAATGACTATCGGAATTTACAAGAATGAAAACAGAATTTCTTGAAATGTACTAGGATGACTACCGGGATGACTATTCTTTGATAGTCATTCCAGTACATTTTTAATACAAAATGACTTGGAATGACTACCGGGATGACTATCCTGGATAGTCATTCCAGTTCATTTTAATTAAGAAATTCTAGATTAATTCTAATTCTAATTTAAATTAATTCTAATAATTAATTTATTTCATAAATTAATTCTGAAGAATTAATTTATTCAATAAATTAATAACTAATTTAAAAGAGAATTTAAATTCTTACAAGATAGCATAACCAATCCTTGAACCACTTGAACTTGATGAAGAATATCCACTGGAATGTAGTTGTCACTTGATGCACTGTCTGGTTCATAAGTGACTAACTGAAATGTCTGTTCTTCATTTGACTTTAAGTTGTGGTCCATTAGCTGCTTTTAACCGTTCAACCTTTGTAACCTGTACATTTGATGTCACACATCTGAAATCTCTGTCACTTTATGTTAGGCTGAATACACAATATATAATCAATATACGTATGAGAATAACAATCAAGAACACTGTCTATGAACAATAAACTGAATTATATTAAATAACTCTTCTCTCAGTGATGTAAATTATAACAGAGAGCTGCTAGGTTACAAGAATAATGTATTCAGTATTCGCGTCCCTTTTAGGGTTAACCTATCTGTGTTTATATAGTACACAGCTACATACAATCTCGAATTGATATTCCTATAAATTAGCTATACAATTTATATCAATCTAGGATTGCTTCTGTCTTCTGTCCCGTTTATTTAGTCATCTCAATATATTCTGCTTCTTTCCATCTTCAGAATATATTGCTTCTAGAATCTTCATATTAGCACCGACAGCTAAAGTAAACTCTCACCCCGTCAGACTTTAACAAACTCTGACGGGCTTCTAGTAAACTCTGATGAGTACCTGTTGCTTAAACACTGATAAACAATCATCAGCAATTATATCTAACAATCTTCCCCAACTTGTGCATAATAAAAATGTACAAGTTAATAGATAATTGATGATGTCAAAACATATAACAAATGCAGTGTTTATAACATATCAGAGTTGAACTTTTACTTAGAATAGAAAATTTTAAAAACTTACAGTCAGACTTTACTTAATTTCTTCAATATCAGGCACTGTCCTGAGATAATCAATGAGTAGCCTCCTTTCAGCTTTTTCTAGCTCATCCACCATGATTTCTTTCAACTCTTTGAGCTCTGGATCACTTTCTCCAGTCTGGTAGATAGCAGCTCTCAGAGAATAAATGCTGTTCTTTCTCATTTCATTCACTAGCCGGATAAAGTAAGATTTGTCTGACTCTAGGTTGAATTCCAAAACCTTTATTCCCAGTGCAGTCCTGAATCTGGCACTGTTTCTCTTCATTTCAACTATCTTTCCATAAACATTTCTGTACTTAGGAATGTAAGCACTTGAAACACCTCCTCCAAGAAGAACTTTTGATTTCATAATTCTGTCTCTTAGAACTAGAACAGCATCATGAGTACTTCTATTTTTTATCTTAAGAAGATATAAAACATACTCTAGCTCTTCCCATAGCTTCAGATGAATATCAGCTTCTCCAATTCTGTAAACTCTTCCATCATCCATGAAGTATAACAAAAACTCCTTCTTTAATCCTCTGTGGTAAATCATCTGAACAGACTCTAGTTTGTCAAGGTTTTCTTGAGTAACCCCAACACCAGGTTCTGCCAGTGATGTAAGATCTGCAGGACTGTTATTAATTATTTTCTCCCTGTGTGAACCCAAACCAGACTTATCATAAGATTCTTTTCCAAGTACTGTTCTGGTTTGAAGAAAGTTCACAGGTTCTGGCTTCAGAGTTTCAGGAAGTACAGGTCTTTTGAAACCTTGGAGTTGTGTAGATAACTGAGTTTGCACAACTTGAGCATTGTCAGAGGTTGTCACAACTTTAACAGAACTATCAACTTGAGCAACGTCAGAGGTTGATTGATTTAGTCTTGATTCAACTTGAGCAACGTCAGAGGTTGAATAATTTTTGTTTGAAAACTGTCCTTCTTCTACCAGTTTTCCCTTTCCTTTTCCAGAAGCATCTACTGTAGGCCTCCTGGAATATTGTATACTCTGTTGAGTATTTTCCTTGATGGAAAGTGCAATTTCCTTTTTCCTAGAAGCCTTAACAGCCTTCTTCTTGTAAGTACCAGCTTCAACCTTCTTCTTATGCTCTTCAGCAAGAATCTGCATCTCAACATCCATATCTTCCACTGTGGCTTCACCACCATGTTCTTCAATAAACAGCTTAGCATCAATCTCTTCATCAGTAGTTGGATTTGTTGAAATCACTAGACTCTTAAGTCTTGAAGAAGATTGACCACCATAGTTTAACCCCTCAGAGTTTGTCAGCTTAGCAGAGTTTGACCTTAGTCTCCCTTGCTCTTGAACAGTTTTAGACCTTTTCTCTGCTTCCTTGCTTCCACCATCAGTTGTATCATCCCTCCGTCTCAGAATTTGAGTCCTTTTGCATTTGTCTTTAGGAACTCTCTCCCCCTTTTTGACATCATCATGAATTAGCACTGATGTCAGCAACTCCAAAGAAGTAGCAATTGAATCAATCTTTGCAGACATTTCACTTTGATTGCTCTCTACTTTGCTTAACCTTTGCTTTATGTCCACTTGATCCTTGATCATAGAAGATAATCTGGTTCTATCATTCTTCAAAGCTAACTCCTTAGCAACAATATCATTACTTAAGCCCATGACAGCCTTATGAGTCTCATCAAATCTATTGTTAAGAGACTTCACTTGGACTATTGTAGCCTTCAAATGGCTAAGAAGCTCTGGATTTGAAATCTCTTTTGCAGATTTATCTACAAAATCAGCAGTCCTTTGTTTGGAGAAAATACAATCTGCCCCTGACCAATTTGCATAATACATTTCTCTATAGTGAGCTTCAGTGGCAGTTTGTTTTTCCTTGATAGATTCAGCAGCTGGATCTCTGAGAAAAGGTTCATCAGAGTCTGAAAGTTCAACATTGATGTCAGAGTTTGCATGAAGAGAATGTTCAGAATTTTGATCATCATCTGCATCAACATTGTCTTGGATAGGCTCTGCAGCTTCATTAATAACATTCTCTGCAGTAGCTTCAGTATTTAACTGTGCAGCTTCTTCAAGAACTTGCTCTGCAACAGCTTCAACATTCTCAGAGTTTACATTTTCAAGAACCTCTGCTTCTTCAGGAACAGTCTCAACCATATCCTCTGCTGTATCTTCATTTATCAGCTCTACAGCAGCTTCAACAACCTGATCAACCTCTTCACCCATTTCAGGAACTTGATTAGTGACAGAGAGAATCTCTGTATGAGTTGCAAGTGACTCGTCTATAACTAGGGTGGGTTGATCAGCTGCCACATCCTCAGTGTCACAAACACTGATAGAAGGATGTGCTTCAAACTCTTCTACTATATCCATGTCAATATATTCATCATGGGGCTCAGGCATAACATCCTCTGTATCCACATAAACTCTGTCCTCAGTATCATCATGAACATTTGCAGCATTCTCCTGAATAACAACCTCAGGAGTTTCATCCTGGACAGCTTCAGGAACAGCTTCATCATCAACCTCATCAAACAAATAGTCAGCTATCAACCTTCTTCTTCTCAGAGTCAGAGTTTCAGTATCATCCTCATCATCAGAACGAGGTCTCTTTGCTCTACTCTTCTTAACAAACTTCATTTTAGGTGAACCAACAGAGTGTGGCACAGAAGTTTTTGAAACTCCAACTTCAGTAGCTGGCTTAACAATCCTTGCAGGTTTAGAAGACCTGTGTTTAATTCTTCCTCCAGTACGAATTGGTTGGGTTGGAGATGCTTAAGTATTTATTGGTTCTTGTTGTTGTTCTACTTGGATAGAATCATTCACAAACTGTTGCACTAATACAGGAAATAACAGATCACCTACATTTCTCTTCTTCACATCCTTGTTTGTAAGATCAGAGAATATACGTTTGTGCAATTTAAAACATGGAATCACATCTACATCAGAAATATCTACCCCACCAACACAAGCAGTAAATAAAAGCTGACAAAATCTAGAAAAGTAAACTACTCTCCTATTTTCAGTCATCTTTTCACCCAAATTGTTAAGAACTAGTCTACCATAATCACCCATAGATCAGAGAATACCCAATTTGTAGACTTTCAGTAGGTATGGCATCCCAGTTTGTGCACTTCTTGCCGAACGTTCTAGTTATGCAGTCGAAGAAAAAGCTCCACTCTTTCCTCAAGAACGGTCGCTTCAGTTGACCAATCTTTGCCAAAGATCCACCATAGCCGATTTCCCTCATCATCCTCATCAATTCAGCCTCACCAACATCAATAGTGTAAGCATTATGTTCAGGAAATCCCATAGCTGCACGAACTATACCAGGAGTAATAACATACTCTGCTTCTTCAAACTCAAAAACAATAGATGGAGTACCAGCATCTCCACCATCATCATAAATACCAGTCTCCCAGAAGCTTTTGATTTGAATCGCAAAAAGCTTCACTGGTTCAACAAGAGCACGCCCAAGTGAAGATTGAACAAGAAAGTTTTGCATCAAATGAAACGCCTCCGGTGCGTTCTCATTACTCATAGGAGCAGAATAATTGTTAGGAACAAACTCAAGTCCAGAAGAAACAAAAGCAGTAGAAGCCATTAGTACGATTGAGAAATAATCAGAGAATGACTTAGAGAAAATACGAGAGTGTTTGCAGTGAAAGTGTTTGTGAAAATGTGTATGTGTGTGAATTGGAGTAAGTTGTGAAAAGTTGAAACGAATATGTGTATTGTATATTAATACAAAAAAAATATTAAAAACTGAACAGTTTCTAATCAATACACACAACTGTTTTACTCCGTGAAACGTGTGAGTGGGACACGTGGCACACATGCAATGACTGACAGCAGTAATTGACAGTTTCCAATGCGCATGCGCAGTAAAAATAGCAATAATTACCACCTTTTACACTTTCCTAGACACTCAACCTCTCTCCTCTGTTTAATACACTCTTGAACAACTGTCCAATCATTCTCATTTGAATTTTCAAAAACAAATGTCTTTTCTCAAAATCATAATATGTCTGAAACAAACAAAATTTATTTTAATCATCAGAGATTAAAATTAAATTACCTCGGCGTAGAGTACACAGTTCATCAATGTTTACCAATCCTCCTTCTTTATTCATAAACTCTTTTCACAAACTATACAGATGTGAATAATTGTGTGTGACTTAGCAGAGTTTACTGAATATAAATATTTAGATAATCTCAAAGTGCATAAAATCCACAAAATAAATCAGTAAAAACTGGTTGCCCAAACTCTCATGTATAATATAAAATCTGATCTCATCTAAACTCTGTACTTCTAAATTTATTATTTTCACCCCCTTCGATTTTTTTTTATATTTTTTTTTTAATTTTTCCAGTAATCAGTGGTTGGCACTAGTCACCAAAAATCAAAGATTTTTGCCCTTATTTCATACAATAAGTTCCTGGGTCTTCCTAGGCACAACATGATCTCAAAGGAATTTGTGCTTATTTTGCATCTTTTGATTTGAGGGTGAAATATTTGCAACTAATTATCAGAGTTTAGACTTTTCATCAGTGAATACAATTAATTTATGAGAGAAAGTGCAAACAGCTAATACAGACTCAGTGTATAGGATCAATAAACTAAGAGATGCTATAAATATAGAGACAGTATCATGCTGTGTAAAATTTCTGCACATTTTGAAATCAGAATTTACAGTACTCGGAAGGATTCATGATTACTTCCTGAAAATCATGCTTCATACAATTTTTTTCATCGGTCAATGTGTTTCAGACAAAATCATAATCAGAATTTAACATCAGAGTTTAACATCAGAGAATGTCTGACAGAGTATGTGTAACAGAGTATGACGAACAAAGTTTGACAAACTGGTATTAATGATAGTTAACATATGCAAAGAAACATGAGCACCAAATCATAGAAGTATAGAATTTGAGTCTAACCAATATCTCTAGTCAAAACCAGAGACCATTCCAAGTTCATTTACCAGCCTTGTAAAGGTAGCTTCACTCAAAGGTTTGGTGAAGATATCTGCAAGCTGTTGGTCTGTAGACACAAATTGAAGCTCAATATTTCCTTCTTCCACATGTTCCCTGATAAAATGATACCTTATGCTGATATGCTTGGTCATGGAGTGCTGTACTGGATTACCTGTCATAGCAATAGCACTTTGATTATCACAGAAAATAGGTATTTTAGAGTACCTTAATCCATAGTCCAGCAGTTGATTCTTCATCCATAAAATCTGTGCGCAACAGCTACCAGCAGCAATATACTCTGCTTCTGCTGTGGATGTTGAAATTGATTTCTGTTTCTTGCTGTACCAAGAAACTAATCTGTCACCTAGAAATTGACAGCTTCCACTTGTGCTCTTTCTATCAATCTTACAGCCTGCAAAATCTGCATCAGAGTAACCAATTAATTTAAACTCTGATTCTCTAGTATACCACAAACCAAGAGTTATGGTTCCTTTGAGATATTTGAAAATTCTCTTCACAACTGTTAGATGAGGCTCTCTGGGATCTGCTTGAAATCTTGCACAAAGGCAAGTTGCATACATGATGTCTGGTCTACTTGCAGTTAGATAAAGAAGAGACCCTATCATCCCTCTGTAGTTTGTCATATCTACTGAGGCTCCTATGTCTTTGTCTAGCTTTATTGCAGTAGCCATGAGAGTAGTAGCAGATGAACTATCAAGCATACCAAATTTCTTGAGAAGATTTCTGGTATATTTTGCTTGATTGATAAAAATCCCATCATCTGTTTGCTTGACCTGTAAGCCTAGAAAATAACTAAGTTCTCCCATCATGCTCATTTGGTATCTTGATTGCATTAGCTTTGCAAACTTCTTACAGAGTTTATCATTAGTAGACCCAAAGATTATGTCATCCACATAGATTTGAACTAACAGCAGATCATTACCAGTATTGAAATAGAACAAGGTTTTATCAATTGTACCTCTAGTGAACCCACTCTCTAAAAGAAATTGAGCCAGAGTTTCATACCATGCTCTAGGTGCCTGCTTTAATCCATATAATGCTTTGTCCAATCTGTAAACATAGTCTGGATGCTTAGGATCTACAAATCCATGTGGTTGTTCAACAAAGACTTCTTTTTCAAGTTTCCCATTGAGAAAAGCACTTTTCACATCCATCTGAAAGACTTTGAACTTTTTGTGAGTAGCATATGCTAGAAAAATCCTTATGGCCTCCAATCTTGCAACCGGAGCAAAGGTTTCATCATAGTCAATTCCTTCCTGCTGTGAATAGCCTTTAGCCACAAGTCTAGCTTTATTTCTTGTAATCACTCCATCACTGTTTGTTTTGTTTCTGAAAACCCACTTTGTACCAACAATAGATCTATTCTTTGGTCTTGGTACAAGTGTCCAGACTTCATTTCTTTCAAATTCATTTAACTCCTCTTGCATTGCTGTTATCCAGTTAGCATCTTGAAGAGCTTCTTCCACTTTCTTTGGTTCAGTTTGAGAAAAAAATGCATGAAACAGACATTCATTATTTTTAGCACTTCTAGTTCTTACACTAGCTTCTGGATCTCCAATTATCAAGTCAGGTGTATGGGCTTGTGTCCACCTTCTTGCTGTAGGTAATTGGCTTCTATTATTATTAGATCCTCCCCCTTGATCCATGCTTTCCTGATCTTCTTCTTGACCATTTGCATTCTCTGAGGCTCCCCCCGAATTTGACTGTTCAGTATTTAAACTTTCAGAGTTTAATCCAGAGTTTCTATATGATTCTTCAGCTAACTCACTTTCAGAATTTGAGTCATCATTTTGAGATGTTGCTGAAGTATCTTCACGCTCCCCCTCAACTGGTTCTCTATTTTGTTCTGTCAGAGAAACTTCCTCAGTGTTTACCAGTAGAGGTTCAGAGTATGCTTCATCAGAGTTTGTTGGATTTGCTTCATCAGAGTTTACGTCATCAGAGTTTAGATCTTCATTTTCAAAGTGAAGTTGATCATGATATTCTTCATCTTCTATTCCAGTTATTCTCTTGTCATCAAATGACACATGTATAGATTCCATGATCACTTTAGTTCTCAGATTGTAGACTCTGAATGCTTTAGTTGACAGTGGGTATCCAACAAAAATTCCTTCATCAGCTTTTAAGTCAAACTTTGTCAACTGTTCAGGATGAGTTTTCAACACAAAGCATTTGCATCCAAAAATATGAAAATATTTCAAATTTGGCTTCTTATTTTTCACCATCTCATATGGTGTTTTCCCATGCCTGTTAATCAGTGTAGCATTTTGAGTAAAACAAGCTGTTTGAACAGCTTCTGCCCAGAAATAAGTTGGCAATTTTGCTTCCTCAAGCATTGTTCTGGCAGCTTCGATTAAGGTTCTGTTCTTTCTTTCAACTACACCATTTTGCTGTGGAGTTCCTGGTGCAGAAAATTCTTGCTTCACTCCTCTTTCCTTACAAAATTCTTCCATTATTGCATTTATGAATTCAGTACCATTATCACTCCTTATAATTTTCACTTTGTGCTGTGATCCTTTGTCCAGTAATTTCACATGATCCGTCAGAATTAAGGCAGTTTCATCATTCTTTGTTAAGAAATACACCCAGGTGTATCTAGTGTACTCATCAACAATAACTAGAGCATACTTCTTTTTGCCAAGAGACATTATATTTACTGGACCAAAAAGATCAACATGAAGAAGATGATAAGGTTCCACAACTGAAGATTCAGACTTACTCTTGAAAGATGACTTCCTTTGCTTGGCCTTTTGACAAGAATCACACAGACCATCTAAGCTGAGTATTGACTTTGGAAGTCCCCTTACAAGATCTTTTCTTATCAGCTCATTGATGTTGTTCAAGTTTAGGTGAGAGAGCTTCTTATGCCATTTCCAACTCTCTTCATTTGATATTTTTGCAGACAGACACACAGCTTTTCCTTCAGAGTTTGTTACCAAACTTGCTTCATAAATGTTGTTATGTCTGTGTCCAACTAGAACAACTTTCCCTGTAGATTTGCTGATAACCTCACAGTGTTCAGATTGAAAATCTACATGATAACCTCTGTCACAGATTTGACTCACAGAAAGCAAGTCATGCTTGAGTCCTGGGACTAGAGCTACATTTGTGATGATGACACTTCCAAGATTGATATTGCCATATCCCATAGTACGTCCTATGTTGCCATCTCCATAGGAAACTTTTGGGTCAGCCTTCTCCTCATAGTCTGATAGCAGGGCTTTATTACCAGTCATGTGTCCTGAACATCCACTGTCCAAAACTAGGGTGCTTTCCCTTATGCCCTGCAATCACAAACAATTACAAAGAGTTAGATTTAAGGATCCAGACTTGCTTGGATCCTCTGGCTTTCTTAACATTGTTAGCTTTTGCAGCGGAATTACTATCAACAGAGTTTAAGCTAACAGTATCAGACTTTACACTTGCAGAGTTTGATCTAACCCATTTCAAGTTGGGTTTTAACTCATAATAGTTGTGATAAATAGCATGATAACTCTTGCAAGTATAAATGGAATGCCAAGTGCTCCCACAGTGTGTGCATAAAGTCTGTGGTCTAACCCTAACATAATCATTCTTTACTCCAGACTTGGAGGGTAAAGAATTAATATCTTTGTTCTTCCTGCAAAAACTAGCAAGATGGTTAGTACTACCACAACTATGACATGTCTTTCTAGGAGCATCAGAATTAGGCAGATAATCATTTCTTTTATTAATGCCTACTTTTCCATTCCTATTTTTCTTGGGCACCTTCTGTTTGTTGACAGACTTTACCTCTTTGAGCTTATGTTTGAATTGTTTTTCTGTCATCAAACCAACATTAACCTGTTTATCACAGATTTTTACTGGTTTTTTAACAGCTTCTTTCACAACTACAGATTTTAGCTTACTGGATTCAGAAACAAATTTCACAGGTTTAAGTTGTGGTTTGACTTTAACTTTATCTTTAAACCTAAGTTCATCTTCCTCACAGTAACCTAAACCTACAATATCTGTCTGAAAAATCTGATGTGTGTCTTTTCCAGAATTAGTCCAGGTTTTAATCACTTTCCTCTCTTTTTCTAAATCAGATTCTATTTGCTTATATCTTTTAAGCAATTCATGTTCAACATAAACAGCATCATCTCTTTCCTTTTGAACTTGTTGCATATTAACAAGTCTTTCTTCAAGAAATTTATTCCTCTCTTTAAGACCTAGATTCTCAGATTTGATTCTTTCATTCTCTAAAGTCTGATCCCTATAACTAACATGTATGCTTTTAAGATAAATTCTTAATTCAGATATATTATCAGTATCATAAGCATAAGTTGTTAGGGGTACCTTGTTTTCAGATGATTCATATTCATCTTTTACAGTTGCCATGAGAGCATAGTTTTCATTCTCATCTGAATCTGAAGTGTCTACCCAGCCTCTTCCTTTAGTGATGAGTGCTTTTTCCTTTCTTGCACTCTGGAGCATAGTGACCCATCTCTTTACACTTGTAGCACTGGATTTCAGACTTATCTTTCTTCCCAGACTTGGTATCCCTTCCTTCAGACTTTCTGAAATTCTTTCTCTCAGAGTTTGAGTCTCTCCTAGAGAATCTCTTTCCTTTCTTGAAGTTCTTGAAACCCATCTTTTTGAAGGTCTTCACCATCAAAGCAGCCATTTGCATCATCTGTTCTTCATCATCTTCAAAATCAGAAGCTTCAGTGTTTGAATCATCATCAGAGTTTGATGACTTACTATCAGATTTTATGACCAAAGCCTTTCCCTTAGCTTTCTTCTTTGATGTTTCTTTCTTCATGAGTTTTTCTTCAACTTTGAGAGTAACAGATTTTGTCTTCTTTCCAGATCTTTTGTTTCTTTGTTCTATCTCAAGTTCATGAGTTTTAAGCAACCCATAAATTTCATCAAGATATGTTTCTGCAAGATCATAATTATCTCTTATTGTTGTTGCTTTTAAATCCCATCTTTCAGGTAGAGATAGTAGAAACTTGAGATTTGACTCTTCAAGGTCATATTCTTTATCAACAAGAGACAGATCATTCAAAAGTTTACAGAATCTGTCATATGTATCTGTCGAAGTTTCATCAGATCTCGAGTCAAAATGCTCATACTCCTGTGTCAGTATGGTCTTTCTGTTCTTCTTTATAGCACTTGTTCCTTGGCATCTGACTTCTAAAGCATCCCAAATTTCTTTGGCAGTTTTGCAACCAATAACTCTGTTAGACATTACATTATCTAAGGCACTGTGGAGAAGATGTCTAACTTTTGCATCCTTTGCAATTGATGAGATGTCCTCAGGAGTCATATCTTTCTTTTCCTTTGGAACAGTCTTTTGTTCTTGACCATCAACAACAGGAGACAGTTTGGTTGGCATTTGAGGACCATCATTGATTCTATCAAGGTATTCTAGATCTGTGGCTTCTAGAAACATGGTCATCTTTACCTTCCATATTGGATATTCCACAGGTCTTAGAATTGGAACCCTGATTGTCTCATATCGACTTACTGAAGTTGGTTGAACCTTTTGAGCATTAGAACCTGCCTGGATGTTTTCAGCCATGATTATACTTGTGTTTAGATAAAAAAACTGTATATATTTAACAGCCTTGGCTCTGATACCAATTGTTAGGCCGAATACACAATATATAATCAATATACGTATGAGAATAACAATCAAGAACACTGTTTATGAACAATAAACTGAATTATATTAAATAACTCTTCTCTCAGTGATGTAAATTATCACAGAGAGCTGCTATGTTACAAGAATAATGTATTCAGTATTCGCGTCCCTTTTAGGGTTAACCTATCTGTGTTTATATAGTACACAGCTACATACAATCTCTAATTGATATTCCTATAAATTAGCTATACAATTTATATCAATCTAGGATTGCTTCTGTCTTCTGTCCCGTTTATTTAGTCATCTCAATATATTCTGCTTCTTTCCATCTTCAGAATATATTGCTTCTAGAATCTTCATATTAGCACCGACAGCTAAAGTAAACTCTCACCCTGTCAGACTTTAACAAACTCTGACTGGCTTCTAGTAAACTCTGATGAGTACCTGTTGCTTAAACACTGATAAACAATCATCAGCAATTATATCTAACACTTTAATAAATCCACTTTCTTGAATACTTCACCGATGCTTGATCAATAAATTGAACTTCTTTCAATGCAGTATTGATTCAAGTCTGTAGGATGACTTTAAACTGTATTCTTTTGACTAATATGATCTTCTGAGATTCCTGTGATACTGTGACAATTGAATTATTACTTACTTATTACAAACTTGTTTAAGTTGAGTTGTATCCTTGATGTAAACAAATAGGCCTAAACATATGACATTCATTCTGAGTAATAACATTCATTCTGAGTAGCACTTCTAGTTCTAACTCCAACACCTGGATCACCAATGATCAATTCAAAAGGATGAGCTCTATTCCACACAATCTGTCTTGGAAGATTTGATCTTGATGATTCGCCTTGAAAATCATTCTGGTGTTGTGAATGACTAGTTGATCCTTCATTCCCTCCCCATGAGTTGTTGCTTGAGTCCCTTGATGATTCTTCTCCAGTGTTGGTGGTATCTCCATTGTTACCAATGTTTCCACCACCACCACCATGATAATTATCATTATTATTATTATTATTATTATTATTACCATCAACAATCTCATGTGGGGCTTCATCATCTGATTCTGAGTCTGGTAAGTTATTTGTTCGCACAAAATCACGCAAGCTTACGCAGTCACAAGTAATATATGAATAAGTAGAGTTCGTTCCCACATCGTCTGGTTTGCTACAGTTATGCACTTATGCAACAATGTATGGCTATTGTTCAATGCTAAGACAATATCAAATTTGGGTTTTTATCAACTAAATTAACTAGAAACTTATAAAGGCTATAATTAACTAAGGAAAATTATTGTTGATTTACTTATAAGAATAAAACATGGGATCCTAACTTCATTAAATACTTCATTCAGAGTCTTATGTCTTTAATCAATGTATGTGACGGTTGTGACAACTAATCAGATAACACGAAATCAGTACACGCTACCTTTCAGTATACGTATACCAAACCACTCAAACATCCACAAAAGAGATAGAAGTTGGGCATACACCAATTATGCTTAGACCCTATATGTCTATAAGATTTGAAAACATAACGGTTTAACGAGGAAGTTATCCATTCAGTTTACATAGGGCAGGTAAGATGGTTAAAATTACCCATGAATCATGCATGACAACATACATAAACCTATGCTAGCATGGCAAGTTCTAAACCTCTATATCCACTTTCGCAATCAATAGAGATTAACAAACAACTTAGATGTTAGCTACGCATCCAAGAAGAATAAGCACAACCAAACTAGGAAGCCAATAATTCATCACACACAAATCTTTAAAACAATTAACTACTAAAATCCATAGATAAATCCGTTAGAATCCCACGATAACGATTAGTTCATAATCGAACCGTTCGTCATCATGGGATCTGATGAAAACATGATAGTAAATATGTCTGGAATACTAAATAGAGTAATAAGTACTAAGGTGAAAAACAACTCCAACGAGAATCCAAAGTATCGCCTAATTAGAAGAATACAAAGATAAGATGAACTAGGTCTTCGTAATCAGCCGTCTTCTTGTTCTCTCTGCTGGTGGATAGATATGTAGGTATATGGATATGACTCTAAAATCGTCCACCAGTGTATATATAGGCCTTCGCGGTTGACTGGTCTCTGCTAGTTTCCAAAACAGAATTGAAATCAGCATCTTAAGCGCGGGCGCGCTCCTGAGAGGCGCGGGCGCGCTCCACCTCTTGCCAACAAGCGCGGGCGCGCTCTATGGAGGCGCGGGCGCGCTCTATGGAGGCGCGGGCGCGCTTCACCCTCTGTCCAGAATTCTGCATTAATTTCTTCCTTTACTCTCGCAAATGCTTGAACGTGCTTGGCCTTCACTTCTTAAGTTCACATAACCACCATATTTGGAGAAATCATCACCTATCTGCCTCTAGACACTATTCTGTACATAATAACTGAAAAACACGTTAAAAACACCACACACTTGAGTTAAAACGATCGATTTAAGCTGATTCGACGCGTTCCAAGTGGATATAAAATCCACTTATCATTATCAAACTTCAGTTCTTCAGATGAATCTTCTTTTTGGATATTAGGGAGCTTAGTGTCATCAAATGTTACATTGACACTTCCCTTCACTTGGTGACTGTCAATCAAGTACACCCTGTAAGATCTTCTGGAATAACCAACAAATATAGCTTCATATGCCTTGGCCTCAAACTTGCCACATTTAACATCTCCATCCTTAAGCACAAAGCATTTTGCACCAAATACATGAAAGTATTTGAGAGTTGGTTTCTTGTTGTTCATGATCTCATAAGGAGTCTTCATTAAGTCCTTGTTGATTAAAGTTCGATTCTGAGTATAACAAGCAGTATTCACAGCTTCAGCCCAAAAGTACATTGGAAGTCTTGATTCACTTAACATAGTCCTTGCAGCTTCAATCAATGTACGATTCTTCCTTTCTACCACTCCATTATGTTGAGGAGTTCTAGGGGCTGAATACTGTCTTGTTATTCCTTTATCTGCACAAAAGTCATTTAGGACGACATTCTTGAATTCAGTTCCATTATCTGACCTAATATCTCTAACAGGGAATCTCGAATCCAGCTCAATCAACTTTATATGATCAATCACCATCTGTGGGGTCTCATCCTTGGAATGTAGGAATAAAACCCAAGTATATTTGGAATAGTAATCAACAATCACAAGTTCATATTGTTTCTTTGACATAGACATCACATTAACTGGACCAAACAAATCCATGTGCGGTAGCTGATGTGATTCAGTTATTGATGATGTGTCAGTGCCCTTATGAGAAGCTTTCTTTGACTTTCCTTTCTGACATGCCTCACACAGTCCTTCCTGTGAAAATTCCATATGAGGCAAACCTCTCACCAATTCCCTCTTGACTAGAGAGTTCATGGTTTTGAAGTTAAGGTGAGACATCTTCTTGTGCCATAGCCAACTTTCATCTGATGAAGCTTTGGCATAAAAACAAGTAACTTCATCTTTGGATCCAGAGTACAGATCAACTATGAACAAATCACCTTTCCTTACTCCTTGAAGAGCAGGCTTTCCATTCTTCTTGTGAAGGATCTGACACTTCTCTTTCTCAAAGAAAACAACATATCCTCTGTCACAGAAATGACTGATGCTGAGAAGATTGAACTTCAGACCTTCCACAATGGATACATCTTGAATGATAACATTTCCAAATTCCAAACAGCCATATCCTCTGGTAATACCCTTGCTGTTATCTCCAAAGGTAACTTCTGGGCCAGCTTTTTCAACCACATTTGATAGCAGGGCTCTATCTCCGGTCATATGCCTTGAACAGCCACTGTCCAGAATCCACATAACACGGTTTACCTGTGCCACACCCTGCAATATGAAATTGATTAGTCCTTCCTCGGAACCCAAACTTGATTGGGTCCGGCATATTTAAAGAACTGGTCTTTTTCTGGCAAAACAACATTTTTAACCTTAACTTCTTCAACCTCTTTGACAAAAGAGCGTTTCCATTTATAGCCAGCCTTAACACATTTCTGAGTAGGCTTAGGGATAAATGAATCCACTCTAGTCTTGGGAGGACTAACAGTCTTAGCTCTAACATGCTTCTTATTATTAACATGTTGACGTGGAGCAGTCTTATCATCAGATACATGCTTATTATTAAAATAAGCATACATAACATTAAATTCACAAGACATGCAATTCATCACACCACATGCTTTATGAGACAAATTAATAGCAGGCATGTTAGTTCCACAGTTGTTTTGATCCACTTTATGGATGTTTGATTTAGTCTTTGTTGCTGAAACAACTTTGACTTGATTCTCAGACATACACTTGTTGGAATGATCAAGTTCAAAAGCAAGATCCTCAACACGCATTTCCTCTTGAATAATGATGGAATATTCATTCAGAGGTTCTGCCAAGGATTCTCTAAAGAAAGGTTTATCAATACCCTTAAGCACATGTGGTACACCCTTTTCTTCAGTACTGACTCTATTAGGGGTGTTTATGTTTAATTCTCCAATAGACTCATTATAGTCATACCTTATTCCTACAGTATGACCAATAACTTGTTTATTGAAGAACTCTTTAGCAGGCTTACAAGAATTATAGTAAGCATTAACCTTGGTTTTAAGTTCACTGATCTGATCCTTAAGAATGGTTTCCAATTGAATATAACAATTAACCCTATTCTCAAGAAATGCTATTTTCTTAGTGAGATCATCATGATTAACATGCACAAGTCTTAATTCTTTTACCTCCTTTTCAAGAGCCGTGTTCAAAAGAATTATTCTATCATTTTCACTACGTGCACAAGAAACAATACTACTAAGATGATATATCATTTCAGAATCAGTAAACTTTACCTCTGACATGAATGATGAAGTGCTTCCCTCATTAGCCATTAAAGCTAGGTTTCCAACTTCACCAGCTTCTTCATCACTATCTGTATCATCCCAACTCTTTCCCTAAGCAACATAAGCTTTCCCAATCTTATTCTTCTTGCTAGAATCATATGAGTTCCTTCTCACTTGCTTTGGCTTTTTACATTCTGTAGCAAAGTGACCCAACTCATTACAATTATAGCACCTGATTGTGCTTCTGTCCACAGTTCCAGTTTTATAGCCACCCCTTGTGCTATTTGAAGAAGAAGAAGAACCACCTCTCTGAAACCTGGGCTTGAACCTAAGATTATGATTCCTTCTGAATCTGAAGTTGCCAAACTTCTTCACTATCATTGCCATCGACTCATCCTCCAGCTGTTCAAGTTCTTCCATAGAATAGAAGTCACCACCAGATTGACCAGTGGATGTTAAGCCATATTCAGCCACAGTAACATCCATGTAAGAACTGGAAGGTTGAACAACCTTCACTTCCAGTTGTTGTGGGACTTCTGACATCAGTGCATTAGAAGTACTGACAATTTCCCTTATTCCATATATTTCCTTCTGTTGTATCTGTTCCAGCTCATAGGTCTTCAGAACACCATAGAGTCTTTCCAAAAAAATCTCTCCAAGATCTGTTGCTTCTCTAAT
This sequence comes from Heracleum sosnowskyi, assembly GCA_030848705.1. Taxonomy (NCBI): domain Eukaryota; kingdom Viridiplantae; phylum Streptophyta; class Magnoliopsida; order Apiales; family Apiaceae; genus Heracleum; species Heracleum sosnowskyi. Next base: position 114,029,298 of record CM061244.1, on the reverse strand, counting down.
TGCAGATATTCTGTGCTCCAAATGAGATGAAAGTGTAAGGAGGAACTTCTTGTTAATCTCTTTAATTGTGTAGTGTTTTCCATGGAGATTCAGATCATTTATCAATTTGTTGTATCTCTCAAAAACCTCAGAGATACCTTCACCAGGGTTTGATCTGAAATGTTCATATGAAGAGGTGAGAATTTCCATCTTATTCTCTCTAACTTCCTCTGTCCCCTCATTGATTATCTCTATTGTGTCCCAAATGTGTTTGGCAGTAACACAGTTTAGAACATGATTATGCATGATAGGATCAAGACAATCAACCAGTATCAACTGTAAACAGGCATCCATGGAAGCATCCTCTTTCTCATCAGCTGTGTAGTCCTTGGGATCCTTGGGGTACATCCTAGCAGCTCTAGTTATAACATTGTTCTCTATCTGCTCTTCCTCAACAGTCATAGGAAGTTTAGGACCATTTTTCAGCACTCCAAGATATTTATAATTAGCCACTTGAAGAAACAGGAGCATCTTCTTCTTCCACATAGGATAATGCTCCTTACTGAACATGGGGATTTTCACTGTACCAACTTTCTGTGTAGTAGACATTTTTGATGAATAATAAAAATTTCAGAGTAAAGAAAAAAATCACAAAAAATGGATCTTTGATTTGTATATCAATCAAAAGGCTCTGATGCCAATTGTTAGGTCCCGATAAGTTTGTAGAAGGGGGGGGGGGGGTTGAGTACAAACTATACCATTTTATCGAATTTGTCCGTTTTAGAATAAAACAATTTAAGAACAAATTATGGCGGAATTAAATGAAACAAAATTCAAGTTAAATATAACTTATATTAAACTTGAAAGGTGTTACAAATATGGTACTGATTACAGGATTCAATGTCAAACTAATTAAAACAAATCTAGAATAAATCCGACATGAATTTATCTATTTTTGTAATAAAAAGATATAACAATAAATGATAATTTGAGATACGTTCTAGGGATAAAAATCCGCTAGATAGTTAAAGCAGTACAAGTGAATGAATTCTAGTGGTTTAGATTTAACACTATGATTTTTAGAATTAATTCACTCAAAGAAATGTCCACGGCAGTTCTTGGTTTTGTTCTTGACAGTAGCTTTCTGTTAGGATTTATGGGTGATAGCTATGAGACAACTTAACTAGATATTTTAAATAATTAATTTTATTAAGTATGAACATACTGTCACAGCCAGAGTATGTCTTTGTAACTGTTTTTGTTTAGTACAAATAAGATTCTAGTGCATCTTGGTAGAAGTTCATTTATTTGTTCAAGCCTCAAGAAGTACTCAAGATGGACAGCAAGAATAAAGATTACTGTCACAGCATTGTCAGTAAGGTTACAAGAAGACAACATGTTACAAGTCACGACAGTACATTCACTCTGACAACAACATTGGCGGAAGCCCTCGGACAACAACTTTACTGTAGCCTGACAGCAAGCTTGGAAATCCTGACAGCACCTTCTGCGGAGATTTCTTACTGTCACCAAAAGCGCATTATTATGACATCAAGCTTAACCATCAGGATACTGTCATGAAGGGATAACATTTGTATTGGGGAACAACCCAGTCAAACTTGTGACAGTTTGGATGTTCAAGAAATAGGCGTGTTGCAGCATCCCAACACTGCAACAGGTCTGCAAGACTACGACCGAAGCTTGAGAGATCACATGACAAAGCTCACCAATTCCAGAGTATGACAAATCTACATCTACTGAATTGTGTTAGCTTAATATAGAATGTTTCTAGATTGCTTTGTTTTGTACTAATAAGCTGTTTGTATAGCAATTTAGGAAAGATTCACGGGTAGGTAATTTGTAAGAAGCTGCCACATGAAAATGATAGCAGTTTCACAAGACCCGTGTCGATAGTGATAGGATTAGTCTATAAAGACTATCTCTCAATCCATTCTTTGTAATCACTCGAGAAACTGAAGCTCAAGAAAACAAACATTTTCTTGAGGTTGTAGCAACCCATTGCAAAATAAATAAAACATTTATTTTGTGAGAAATACTCGTGCGTTTACTTGTGTTTGCATTCCATAAACTGATAAACGTTAATCTTAGTTTTTGTTGTTGAAACGTAGATTGAGATTTATCAGTATTGCATTCAACCCCCCCCCCCCCCCTTCTGCAATAGTCAAGGGCCAACACTTTCTTTTTGATATGATGTTGATGAATATTATCTGTTGTCTTGATCTTTTGAGTAAGAGTCCACTTGACACAAAACTGCACGTGCAATTGTCATTGGAATGACTATGAAAATAGTCTAAAAAGACTATTAAAAAGCCTGGAATGACTATCCTTATAACTGGAATGACTATCGGAATTTACAAGAATTAAAACAGAATTTCTTGAAATGTACTAGGATGACTACCGGGATGACTATCCTTTGATAGTCATTCCAGTACATTTTTAATACAAAATAACTTGGAATGACTACCGGGATGACTATCCTGGATAGTCATTCCAGTTCATTTTAATTAAGAAATTCTAGATTAATTCTAATTCTAATAATTAATTTATTTCATAAATTAATTCTGAAGAATTAATTTATTCAATAAATTAATAACTAATTTAAAAGAGAATTTAAATTCTTACAAGATAGCATAACCAATCCTTGAACCACTTGAACTTGATGAAGAATATCCACTGGAATGTAGTTGTCACTTGATGCACTTCTGGTTCATAAGTGACTAACTGAAATGTCTGTTCTTCATCTTGAATTTAAGCTGTGGTCCATTAGCTGTTTTTAACTGTTGTTCAACATTTGTAACCTGTACATTTGTTGTCACTCATCTGAAATCTCTGTCACTTTAATAAATCCACTTTCTTGAATACTTCACCGAGGCTTGATCAATAAATTGAACTTCTTTCAATGCAGTATTACTTCAAGTCTGTAGGATGACTTTAAACTGTATTCTTTTGACTAATATGATCTTCTGAGATTCCTGTGATACGGTGACAATTGAATTATTACTTACTTATTACAAACTTGTTTAAGTTGAGTTGTATCCTCGATGTAAACAAATAGGCCTAAACATATGCCTTTCATGTCTCATCAGCATTCCCAGAACTCCCACTATTTCCTGCAAGATCTTCTTCAGTAATATCTTCAAGCACTGCTTTCTCTTTTTCAAGTTGTTCATTAAAAGTAACATCTCTACTTCTAATGACCTTCTTCGTCAGTTCATCCCAGAAACGGTAACCCATATCATCTGAGCCATAACCAATGAAGATACACTTCTTTGCTTTCGGATCAAGTTTGTCTCTGTCAGAATCTTTAACACGCATATAAGAAACACAACCAAAAACTCGCAAGTGTGAAAGATTTACCTCTTTTTTCTGCCACTTTTCTTCAGGAATCTTGAACCCCAAAGGAACTAAAGGTCCTCTGTTTATGAGATACGCTGATGTGCTAACTGCATCTGCCCAAAAAGTCTTCGGCAACCCTGCATGTAACCTCATACTCTTTGGCCCTCTCATTCAAGGTTCTATTCATGCGCTCTTCAACACCATTCTGCTGCGGTGTCTCTGGAATAGTTTTAATCATTCTAATCTCGTATTCTACGCAATAGCTTTTAAACTCATCACTACTATACTCACCACCATTATCTGACATCAAACTCTTAACCTTCAAATCGGCCTGGTTTTCAACTTCAGTCTTCCACTTCTTGAAAGTATCAAACACATCTGATTTTTTCTTCAAAAAATAAATCCATACCTTTCTAGTGGAATCATCAATGAAAGTGACATAGTAGCGAGATCCTCCCAATGACGCAACTGTTGTTGGACCATATACATCTGTATGAACTAGCTCTAACTTATTAGCTTTGGGGTTCATCCCTGATTTTGCAAAAGTAACTCGTTTCTGCTTTCCAAGAACACATGGCTCACAGAACCCAACTTCCACATTCTTCAGCTCTGAAATCTTCCCCTTTGAAGTTAACAGCTTCATACCCTTTTCACTCATATGACCAAGTCTTTGGTGCCACAAAGTTGAAGACCCAATCTCATCAGCAACTGCATTTGCTTCATAGCCAGATTGTTCAACTATGTACAAAGTCCCCTTCTTCTCTCCACGAGCAACAACTAGATTCCCCTTTATAACCTTCCATTATCTGTTTCCGAAAGAAACTCGATACCCTTCCTTATCTAACTGACCCACAAATATCAACATCTTCTTAAGTCCAGGAATGTACCTTACATCTTTCAACATCCAACTAGTCCCCAAAGAGGTCTTGAGATTAATATCTCTCATGCCCGCAATATCCAAAGTCTCATCATCAGCAAGACGGACTTTACCAAAATTTCCAAGTCTGAAATTTAACATCAAATCATTGCAAGGGGTTGCATGGAATGATGCACCAGAATCCATAACCCATGATTCAACTGAACATTCAACACAACAAATCAAAGCATCGTCGTTCACCACTTCTTCAACTACATTAGCTGAATTATCCTCTTTCTTCTTTCCTTTAGGAGCTTCAGGAGCCATACACTAATTTCTGAAGTGACCATTTTTCTGACAATTCCAACAAACAATCTCCTTACGATCTTTGGATTGTTCTCTTTTCTGCGACTTCGATCTACTACGCCCCTGATTCTGCCCCCTCTCGGACTTTCTGCCTCTGCTCTCAGTACTTAATAAGACATTTGTTAAAGACATTTGTAACATCAGAAAATATATAAACGATGTAAAATGTTTTTTTAGACAACGTATATTAAAACAACCGATGTCCCTCAAACTTTTTAAAAATCAAACACAACGGCCTTTTAGGTGAACCGATGTCTCAACCTCTGTTTAAAAAACACACGGATAAATATTCCCCCCTTATAATAAAACATTTCCCCCCTTTGTAATAAAACATTTCCCCCTTCACGAAAATTTTGTTCCCCGCCTCCACCCCCAAACATTTCCCCCGCCTCTCTCTCACTTACTCACTGACTCACCCCAAACATTTCACTCACACTCTCTCTCTCTCTCAGCCACTTCTCTCTCTCAGCCCTAAATCGTAACCCCCCCTCTCTCTACCTCTCTCTCAGCCACCTCTCAAAATACACTTCCAATCCAAAACCAAAACCGTAAATCGAAGAAGGTAAACCCGAATTTCAGTTTAGTTGAAGCTCTAAATCGAGAAAGGTGAACAAATTAGGCGAATGAAAGATTAAATTAGTCGATTATCTCCGATTAGTAGCTTAATTAGGCGGTTTAGTAAGTGTTCTTTCAATTTCTTTTCAAATGCATATTTTGATTTTAATTCAACTTCTTTTAACAGATTGGTTTGCTTGGTTCATTTTTGAGCATGGTGATCTACAATTAGTAAGTGATTCTTTGGTTTTTTCGTGCGTGTAGATGTGTATCTTTTATTTGTAATTTTTGTTTGTATTTATGTGTTCTATTTTGATATGCATATTTGGATTTGTATCTCAATAAAAATATTTGGATTTCTAAATAGTTTAACAGAAGATTTTATTTGTCCTAATGATTTATTTTTTCCTACACTATAATTAAGTTGCTAGTTCAGCTAGTTTTGTGATTGACCTATGGACAAGTATTATACCATGTTCCTGGGTATTTTTTTCAACTCTTTGCAGGAGCATTCTCTTGTGTGCGTACAGATCTGGCATTGTTAAATGTTAGGCTTTCTTGCAGTATGTTCTAATGACAGGTGATGATTGGGATTGCAAAAGGTATATTATTTTTTGTAATATTTCCTGACAGATATTGTTTGTATAATAATTTGGTTTACGACTTGTGAATTGTGATTCAAAATTTGGTGTTAATTGTTGCTCTCTTTGTGGTGTGTGGGGGTGATTGGACACAGAATTTATCCAGTCCGTGGTCATGGATTAGAACATATACACCAACAGATTGCAGTATGTTCAATTTCAGATGCTAAAAGGTATATATCATGTAAGGTCCTCAACTTAGCAAAGTGACATTCATGCATCTGTATCCATTTCTGGCATGTTTGTATGAGAGAAGGTTGATATTTTCTACAATACCAACACTTTGTTAGGTAAATTATGACTTGAGGCATTATTTATGTATGAAAATGCTATATTTAGATTGCATAGCTGTTGTATTTGCAACAGCTACCAGTAAAGGGTATCTCTGTGATGTACACTTAAGGATTGGGAATAAATTGATTGATGGACCTTGGATCTTCTTGTTGCATACTGCAGCGCATGGCCAAGGTCGTTCTTATATTATTTTACAGGTTTGGGGCCAGCCAATGTTTTTCAAATATTTAATATATTTCCTTTTTGCTTTTTTCACAAGGCAATATCTTACATTACGCATATGCTGATATGCTCCTATAGCCTGTCATTTAAAATTGTGAGGGATGTTGAGTTTATTTGAGAGGAAAATGTCAGAACAGAATCCAGGGAAGCCCTTTTTGACTTCTCAATGTTGATGGCATTTGTGCAGTTGGAGATGGAATTTCTGATGATACTCAGGTGAATGGTGATCTTGGTGTCCCTGGAATATGGTGATCTCTGTTACCAACATTCTCTTCTAAGTTATTTCTATTTAATTCTTATTAATTTCCAATCAGCCCTTTGCAAATGCATGGAAGCAAGTCCGCTCTACACCAAGATCTGTCCTTTTAGTACCCAAAGGAGGTCGCTACCTCGTTAATGCAACTAGATTTAAAGGGCCTTGTGCTGAAGTTTGAAGTTCTTGAAGAGGTGTGACTCAAGACTTAGCTAGTTTGTACTTAATGAAATTGTCGAACAATTAGTTTGCTTGTCGAAGTATAGTTAGTTTGTAAGCTAGTTAATTACGATTTCTAGTTTGGTACTAATGATTTATTTTTTCCTACACTATAATTAAGTTGCTAGTTCAGCTAGTTTTGTGATTGACCTATGGACAAGTATTATACCATGTTCCTGGGTATTTTTTTCAACTCTTTGCAGGAGCATTCTCTTGTGTGCGTACAGATCTGGCATTGTTAAATGTTAAGCTTTCTTGCAGTATGTTCTAATGCCAGGTGATGATTGGGATTGCAAAAGGTATATTATTTTTTGTAATATTTCCTGACAGATATTGTTTGTATAATAATTTGGTTTACGACTTATGAATTGTGATTCAAAATGTGGTGTTAATTGTTGCTCTCTTTGTGGTGTGTGGGGGTGATTGGACACAGAATTTATCCAGTCCGTGGTCATGGATTAGAACATATACACCAACAGATTGCAGTATGTTCAATTTCAGATGCTAAAAGGTATATATCATGTAAGGTCCTCAACTTAGCAAAGTGACATTCATGCATCTGTATCCATTTCTGGCCTGTTTGTATGAGAGAAGGTTGATATTTTCTACAATACCAACACTTTGTCAGGTAAATTATGACTTGAGGCATTATTTATGTATGAAAATGCTATATTTAGATTGCATAGCTGTTGTATTTGCAACAGATACCAGTAAAGGGTATCTCTGTGATGTACACTTAAGGATTGGGAATAAATTGATTGATGGACCTTGGATCTTCTTGTTGCATACTGCAGCGCATGGCCAAGGTCGTTCTTATATTATTTTACAGGTTTGGGGCCAGCCAATGTTTTTCAAATATTTAATATCTTTCCTTTTTGCTTTTTTCACAAGGCAATATCTTACATTACGCATATGCTGCTATGCTCCTATAGCCTGTCATTTAAAATTGTGAGGGATGTTGAGTTTATTTGAGAGGAAAATGTCAGAACAGAATCCAGGGAAGCCCTTTTTGACTTTTCAATGTTGATGGCATTTGTGCAGTTGGAGACGAAATTTCTGATGATACTCAGGTGAATGGTGATCTTGGTGTCCCTGGAATATGGTGATTTCTGTTACCAACATTCTCTTCTAAGTTATTTCTATTTAGTTCTTCTTAATTTTCAATCAGGCCTTTATAAATGCATGGAAGCAAGTCCGCTCTACACCAAGATCTGTCCTTTTAGTACCCAAAGGAGGTCGCTACCTCGTTAATGCAACTAGATTTAAAGGGCCTTGTGCTGAAGTTTGAAGTTCTTGAAGAGGTGTGACTCAAGACTTAGCTAGTTTGTACTTAATGAAATTGTCGAACAATTAGTTTGCTTGTCGAAGTATAGTTAGTTTGTAAGCTAGTTAATTACGATTTCTAGTTTGGTACTTTGATGTATTGTTTTGGTTATGCTAGTTGGTGTTAAAATTGTATATTTGGTGTTTGGTAATGACAATTGTTAACTGTTTTCTTATTTTGGTGTTTTAGTTTGATTTGAGTTTTGGGTGCATATGTAAAGAATACTGCATGCTAAAACTTGAATATGAGACATCAGTTTTTAACAAGAAAATCAACGTCCAAGTAAACTGATGTGTTTAACTGTATACCACACTATTTTCCCCAAAAAATCGATGTATCTTTATACAAAATCGATGTAAAAGAGGTGCAAAGACATCGTAAATTTGGTAGAAATTAATGTCTGAAGACTTCTAATACATCGGCTAAAAACCGATGTATATAGTCATGATCTTTCTCTGCACCCACATACACATCGGTCATATTTTTTCCAGACATCGGTTTTTAGCCGTTGTCTATTAACGTTTTTCTAGTAGTGTGGGATTTGATCTTGTACAGGGGTAGGTTAAAAAATAAAGTTACTCATAGATTCTGCTAATTAACAGTTTGCTATATGTATCACTATAAACGGACGACATTAGCCAAAAATTGGTCGTTATTACTTATTAGATAATAACGATCATATTAAACCTAATCGTTGTTTGTTTTTCCTAGTCGTTGTTCGCAATTAACGTTGATTGACGAAAGACTTAGTCCGCGTGGAGGGATTATTAGAAAATCATAATCACCATAGCTGACGTGTAGTGTGTGTTTAATTATTAGAAAATCATTTTGGTGCAATACTAATCCATGCATACACTGATAGTCTGATACACAACCTTGAAGCAGATTCAACTGATGCAACCACATAATCACCATACTTTGCTCTTTAGTCCTCGGAAAATGTTGTTTTCGATGAGATTCCTCCTGAGTTTATGCTAGGCTGCAAGACAGAACTATTATTTTCTTAATCTTTTGCAAGAATACTAGTATATATATATATATATATTCATTTCGATAGAAGAAAATAAAAAGATTGGATGAGTTGCAGTGAATTGAAGCAAGTGCCGAAAACAAAAATGGTGGGGGCATTATGTTTCGAATACCATGCCCACCATTTCCCAATTTCTTTGTCATTTTTCACCTCAACGTCTACTTCACGAGAATGACTTGCTTCCAACTCTTTTTTGTTTTCTTTCCTTCTATACTCACTTTTACCCCCTTACTTTTCCAATCTCTTTGTCTTCTTTTTCTCTTGAAATGTGTGCTTGATTCTCTCCCACTTTTGTGATTTTAAAGTAAGAAAACGATTTTTCTTTATGAATTTTTAATACTAATTTAGAATTGATATAATGAGTAGATATTTAACTATATATCACACTAAACTACGAGAAGATTGTAAATTAGTTACAAGTACTTCAAGTAATCTTGGTACACATAGTATAAGTAATAAGAAGATTGTAAATTAGTATAAGTACTTCAAGTAATCTTGGTACACCTAGTATAAGTAATAAGTAGATACTTAATAATTGTGTTGAACTACGCTTAGAGTTTGGAACTGTCGATGATAACAAGTAGATACTTAATCATTGTGTTGAACTATGGTACTAATTTTTGAACAAAAATCTTGTACACCGTTATTGACTATTGTTTATTTTCATCTATAAAAGCAGAAACAATGATTAAAGAGAATTTTATATCTGATCATGACCTTTCATTTTGATTCCGTGACTAGTACAAAATATATATGATTTCCCATCAGGGTTGTCTGCAATGCAGAACAAATGAAGAACTCGTTTTAATCCTTTATATTGCGCCACATGCATAAAGATGAAGAAACGGTTACTACCAAAAGTGACTCCTTTCATAATTTGAAAATATATATCTTGATCACTCAATAGTTTATACACCATTAATTTGCAAGCTAATTAAAAGTACCAAAACAAGAATTCAAACTCAAGAGGAATGCTAATACATGAGGATTGTGGCATATATTTCTTTCGGAACTTAATTGAATGGTTGTTGTTCAAGCCAAGGCCAAAATGCAGTTTGATCGTCGAACATGTTGCAGATATCTTCTTCTTTAACCAGGTGGTGATGATGATCAGATGGTCTTGACATATGAAGTGCAGGTTGCTGCAACGTCCTAATAAAATTCGAGTTATTATTAGGAGGGAAGAAGGGGATGCTGGTAATTTTTTGTGGATAGCTGTCAATTTCCGGTGGTGTTCTTCTTGAGAAATCTGATTTAATTTCATAGCTGTTTTCAGTACTCCTATTGCTGGATGATCCTTCTGTTTCTTTGTTCAGGTTTATCGAGTCTGTTGGCTCTCTATTTTTTAATGCTACTATCTGCAGTCAAATTATTAGATAATCAATTACCCTATCAAGAAACACACATCACAACAACAACAAATATATTTAACTAATATGAGAAAGATATGATGATTGCCTCCAGGTACTTTGACAAAGCCATCATCATTCAAATATTCAACAATGATTATATATTTGTAATTAACATCAAATCACCAATTTATAACGAAATGAATTAAAGTTTCCATGCATCAATATCTTCTTCCCCCACCCTTGGTTCTCTAATGTTGGTCTAGATATGGGCCTTCCTCATTTAAAAAATTCATATACTTAGTTAATACAAATGAAGCTCATACGAGTAAAAGTAAGGTATACGCACATCTTACCGTTCACATCCGTTGCTCTAATAGCACATAAAACTGCTAAATGTATTGTTTTCCAAATAATGGCACAAAATAGTGCAATTATATTGATGTTATGTTGCACTTGATCAAAAGTTCAAAAACTTGAACCACAATTCTATGGAATCAGTTGAAGTTAAAGTATATATGTACTAACAAATATCAGTGACAGAGAGGCATATGATCATATATACCTGAGCACGTAGCTCTTCATTTCGAGACTGAAGAGAATCATTTTCAGCTTTAAGAGCATCAAACTGAGCCTTAAGCAAGTCATAATCTTTCTCCAATTGCTTAGTCTTCCATCTGGCTCTCCGGTTTTGAAACCATATGGCGATTTGTCTAGGCTGGAGTCCAAGCGCCTTGGAGAGCTCCAATTTTCTTTCCGGCTCAAGCTTGTTACCCAACTCAAAGCTCTTCTCAAGAGTTTTCAACTGCACTATGTTTAGCCTTCTCTTTTTCGAACCTCCTGCTCCTCCAGCTCCTGAGCCATCATCATCATCCGGATCAGACAAATCATCCACGTGATCTCCATTTACATTGCTTTCTTCATGCAGCTGCTGATTATCAACTCTTGAATACGACATCGAGCTTTTGCCCAAAAACGAGCCAATAGTACCTGTACACAACATTTCCGTAAGACCTGTCATCGGCGTATCTCAAAATTCCATCAAACGATTAACCGTTTCAATGCAAAATCTTAAATATCAAAACTATATATTTAAGTTAAGAAAAGTATGTACCATGAAAGTCTTGAGCAGGTAACATATCATGTGTAGGGTTGTGAATATGAGGATAGTGATCTTGTTCTTCTTGTTGTTGATGATTTTGTAGCATGAAACTGGCTGGGAAAAAATCCATCTCCCTAGTACAAGTACTCATGAGTGAGTAAATAAAAATATGTATTCTTTCTGAGGGAAAAGAGAAAGAAAAGACAGGGTTTTTATGAGAGCTGCAAACTTGCTAGCTGATGCTGCAGTTTTATTTGTCGGGCGGTACGTGCTCTGACTTACATCTTCACAAAACAATGAGAGTGAGCTGGAGAAAGACTTACCTGGCAATGCAACAAGAACTCTACAAAATTTAATATATGTATATTACATCTTTCATTTTCCCTAAACTTGTACAACTTTGTTTGGTTGGTTTGCCGATAATGGCCTGTTTGGCAACGAGTTTATAAGTCGATTTATGGCTTATAAACCCGTAAGAGTTTATGGAGATGTTTGTTAACTCCAACTTATAAATTATATGTTTAAATTGAATGTTAATAATGGGGTACATTTTCTTGAACTTATTGATTTATTACTTGATTTCTTTGTTTTTTAATACTTTATATTTTTACCTTTGTGTTTTTAAATATTTTTTTAATTTAAAATGCAAGTGTTGAAATCATTGTATTTAATAATTATTTTTTCAAATTTAATATAGCAAACTCTTAACTAACTTATAAGTAAATTCATCCAAACACCCGTATAATTTATAATAATTTATCAATTTATCACGCACTTAATCATTTTAAGTTATAAGTCAATTTTTTTGTGATACCCCAAATACGTACAATATAAACAACTACAACTTTGTTTGGTTTGTGAATAGTACAGGGTCCGAAGTTCCCATGTATAAAAAAATTATTATAGTTGATGAGATCCTGATCCAGTAACGAAAAAGGTCTCGTGTACCATCATAAAAAATGTAATTACAATGACTTTCTACCGCGTATTTTTCCCAACAAGTTTCGATATTAGATGACAAGACGGGGACGGAAACTAGCTATGCCTACGTTGGAGAAGGTCCTGTAGTCATTCATCATATTGTCTTTGTTCACGAAACTATGATTATGCTTTGTCAATTTATATTGTGCACCACGGCTAATCCATCTTCCATGCGTTGTACATTTCTAGTTTTCTACTAGGTACTTGCTTCATTTTTATAAAGTAAAGTATATCATTTAAATGAACAACTTTGGAGGAATTTTATAAAGTCAAAATTTAATCTTGGAATGCAATTCTATAATGTACAACTTTGGAGGAATGGACTTGAACTAATCTACTACACATGTTTTCCATTCTCTAATAATTTTGCCATCAGAGGCAGTAATCTGTTCTACAACCAAGTAAACTAAAAAATTCTTTTCCAAACTTCTTTTACTGCATGAATGTGTTGATATGAAAATTCATTAATATCAAAAAAAAAAAAAAAAAAGGGTAAAAAGAAGTTTGTTTCTCCGGCATATAGGCCTTAGTTTCTGGCCCCCTCTGATCCAAATCCATGTGCTGGCCTGTCAGTCCGCATCTTCAAATTTCATTCTTTTCCTTTTCCATTTGCAAGAAAATGGAGTAAAGAATCTCTATCCTCCTCTTGATAGTGATTTCTCAACCACTTGTTCTCCTAATTTCCTATTTTTTCAAAAACTTTCAGCTGCTCCCATTTATACACATGAACAATGGTGCAATTTTCCAACCTTAGTGGTCCATTTTCCAGAAGTCAGTTTATCACAAGGCCCAGTGAACACAGTTTCGTTCTTCAAGTGGGTCTCTCCATACTTCTTCTAAAGTCCCCAGCTAAACGTCCACTCATCAAAGTTTAAATTCTAACTTAAACGTGACGCTTAGCGACAATATTCAGATCACACCAAATCCACCAGGGTTGGGACAATAAACTCCACACTATTTTTACCTCCCTGCACCAAGTGAACTATGGATTGCAGAATGCACCTTTTTTTCCCATTTCAAATCAAATGCACTACCAAGTACAACTAAACACCGCCCAATTACTATCAACGTGTCTAAATATATTTCAAATTATGAGTATGGTGACTCAATTACATCTAAAGAGCTTAGAAAGTGTCGCTGAGTAAGTATGCCAACTGACATTCATACAATATAGTAGAAGCCTCAACAAAATCATTTCACTATATTCTTTTTGGTATAGACTAGACTAACTGACTATGATTATACATTATACTTACAGTTCAGATCCAAAAAGTGGAAAAAGAATTAATGAATTAGGATACTTCATGTGTAGCTCTGGGATAGAATACAACTGTACGCAGAGCATCAGAACCATTGCTCCTTAAATTTGTCTCCTACTCTCTTCTTCTGGTTTGCCTGTACAAATTGGCGTCATTTTTTTTACTTCAGGAAGCCTTAACCAAAATGAAAACCTGTGGACCTAAAAGAACTTGATAGGTTTGGCAGTTTGAGTGTTGCAATAATGCCAGCAGCAAGGGCAGATAAAGAAGCCAGGACAAATGCAGGTACGTTGCCTCCACCAAACAATTCATCCCAGGGACCAGCACCGAGGGAAACAATCATCTATGACAGGCAAATAATATAAAGGAAGAGATATAACACACTGAGAGTAGCCTTCTTATAATAACAGCAATAGAAGTCATTTAAAACAATATCCTAAATTTTCTGGTGTTCGTTGAGGGCCTTGAGGCTCAGATTCTTTTTCACGAGTGTCTGGCGTTTTGGTGTTAATTTCATTTCAGGAATTTCCCGGATTTTCACGTGTCTGTTTTGTTTCAGAAAAATTAAAAAAATTATAAGGGAGGAAACTTCCTTTAAAACATATTAAATGATTTTCTTTCATTGAAAGAGAAACATTTTCCAAACTGAACATTTTCTAACTATTTCATGATAGGTTAATGGAGTAAATATTTTCCCACTAATCATTTTCTAGAAAAATATTTTCCCAGAATTTATTTCCATATAAATGTTTTCTCGGAATTTCCTTTCCAATTTGAAGTTAATTTCTGGCAAGCAAATGGAGCCTTAATTATTGAAAAAATAACACTAATTCGCAATCTCTGAAATACCTGGGGTATAACAATTGCAAGATTTAAAACTCCTATTGCCAATCCTGTGCAGATGTAGAAATTATTCATGATCAGAAAATGAAGCTGTTGCTTAAATAAGGAAGAAAAATTGTCAAAGGGATGAAACTAAGAGAAAATTTTATACAGACCTTGGCCACCCCCTGAATCAGCTGTCAACTCCGCTGTGACTGAGAATGGAACACTGTAAGTAACCTGGAGAATAGATGTAGTTAGAAAGATAAAAAACAAATTTGAAGGCATGTAATAGGGAGGTTAACAATGCAACTTGTGATGTTCGACAGGTGTACACAGGCATAACAAGCGGAGGGTGGGGAAAGACTTACAGAAAGAGGGAATCCCAGAATAGCAAAAACAACCAGGGAAGCAATCTTGATGCGTTCATTCCCTCCAATAGTAGGCCCAATCTGTGTTGATGATTCTTTGACAGAAATGAAGCTAATGACAGCAGTTGCTGCCATGCAGACAAACACAATGAAATTACTTGTTGCCCAAACTAATCTTGAGCCAATTAATTTGCACATTGGTTCAATCAAGAAAGAGCAAACTCCAAGAACAACCTGCCCAAAGAGTAAACGTAATAACAAAATTAATAGAATAATTTACGATGCTCAGATGCCTACAACTGACTCATTAGTTATAACTGTATGCACAGAATCCTAGAATTCTTAACATAAATAATTTTTTTATCATCAGGAAGATGTCTACGAAAATGACAAGTACTTTGTTTAATTTATGAGTTCTTACTGAATTCAACAGCAAACCAAAAGCACCTTCTCTGACACCATTATCATAAGCTTTAACTTCAGATGGCTCTCCATTTGGGTCTCCATGATAAACTTCTCTTCCCATCCAATCGGTGTCAAAGAGGAAAAAGGGAAACCAGGACAACTGCAGTAAGAATAGTTAATGAAAACATCTGCAAAATAATATAAAAAGCTCACTCTAATTTTTATTTTTGAATGTTTTCTAAATATCAAGAATTGCATGGACTGTATCTGTAGAATATCATGTCACCTATGTATAGAAATGCAAACATACCCAGGTGAGGGCCATTACAACTAGGACTGAATGCATCGCTGGTGGCAAATGCCGTAAGCTAGTTAACAAATTAACCAAGACTGCACCAGGACTATTGCTGAAACTTTCAACTTTATCTTCCTCAGCCTCATGGTTTTCACTCTTTTGATTATTTTCTATTTTTAGATCACTACCGGAATTCATCCCCGATGAATCCTCAACTAGGTGCATGTCCTTTCTTGATTTTGAAGGGTCATGTCCAACTTGTTGATGATCGTCCAAAAGGGGAGCCGAATCTGATAAACGCTGAGCTTGACTAGGAATCAAGGGAACCTCCTTTGCAAAATAAAGAGTTACAAGTGTACATAGAATCAAAAATACCTGCCACATCCGAGAGACACTTGTTGAGTGTTAATTACTGAAATATAATAGTAAACTTTATTTTTTAGCTATGCGCGATATAATAATTCCAGAAATTATCAACGAACAAGTAAATATTTATAAAAATTTATAAGAGAGAATTCAAATAGCACCCAAAACAAGACCAGAGAAATATAGCTATACAGTGAGCACATTCACAAAACTAATAAATTACCACAGCAACTAGAAATGCTGCTTTCAAATTTCCACAGGCTTCACAGCAAGCTCTACTCATCAGAAAAGGAAACCATCTGCTCAAAAATGAAATGCAGCTTTATCAACCAACTAGAATTGGCTGCAGAAATATAAACTTCCTATGCAGATAAAGGTGATTTCGAGTTTATTGCAATTTATCACCCCAACTTTACAGGCATGCTGTATTTTGCAAATTACAAAGTGCCTCAAAAATTTGCAGATAATATGATATTTTCGACACAGAATACAATAAGATACTTCACCTGTGCCACTTTCCACTTGCTCCAGAAGAAAAGCCTAGGACATTGCCAACAGCCATCCATGAGCAGAATATAGCATTTGCGGAATTTCTTTGATCAGGACCTATTTCAAAGTATCAAGATATATTACCATTCTGTACTGCACAAACGTTTATTAAGGAGAAGTATATTTTACCTGCTAAATCAGCCAAAAGAGCTCGAGCTGGGCCCTACATGGAATCAGAAATCCAAGTTTGCAAATAATGAGATAATTTAAATTTTGTATTGTGCTTAAGAAGCGTTAAGTAAGTTTTTGAAGTTGCAAACCTGCACAGTGTTATTGGCAAGATCCAGCATCCAGAACCCTACAATAAAGACAATAGCTGCTCTTGTCCGAGTACCTTTATATGTTCTGCATTTGTTAATTAACAGAAAGTGATCAAACAATTAAAATGAGATATTAATTAAAAGGAAAATTAGAATAAAGAAAGACCTGCAATGCTCCTTTGAATCACCTAAAAGGTACCCAATGTCTGCAGAAAACCCAATTATTATCACCTACATATAGATTTGTAGTTCAGCTAGATGGCGAGCAGTGTATTATAAAATATAGGTGAAGATGAATCTATGTTAGTAAAGCTCACAGCAAGAGCTATCATGAGAGATCCGACTAATATAAATGGTCGTCTTCTGCCATACTTTGAAGTGCACTTATCACTCCAAATACCAACACAAGGTTGAACCTGATATCAAACATGAAAACTTTAGAAACATGCCTGCAGGATCTTCACTAGGCACGCATCATTGTCTCTTAAATATATGCAAGTAATTATAGGACCGTGTCCATGAAAATTTTATCTGTGAATTAAATTTCGCAATAGACAATAGCAAAATGTTTCGCTGCCTAAGTTTTAACAGAATGCAGCAGTATTTTACTATTTTCCGCTATCTTTCTACATAAAACTGATCAAGGCTATCTACCAGATTCAATTCCAAATGAATATATAACAGGATTCCTTAAAACTTATGAACTGTACAAAAAATAGTAAGCAGTGCCTACCACAAGTCCCGTAATAGGACCACAAAGCCAGATAAATGAAGAGAAGGCATGCCCTATTCCAAGTGTCTGCATCAAGCAAAATAACATCTTATAAATTAAAATACCAGCCTATTGTAACTCTTCATGCAACAAATACTGTATAGGAGTTGATGAAAGGAATTAAGATAAAAGAGCAGAAGAAAAAAATAAACAAAAAAATTTGAAATAAAAAGTACAGATATGGTCCTACATTTGCTTAAATCCTAAATCCAAAACATGTCAGACCATAAAACTATATTCAACATATATGTTGCTCCCAAAACAGATAATACTCCGTCCCATTTACAATGACCACATATCCTAATTTAGTTATCCCAAGAACTTTGCCCACATTAATTAATTTTGGTAAATTGAACATTTCAATTCCACATATCCTAATTTAGTTGTCCCAAGAACTTTGCCCATATTTATTAATTGTGGTAAAGTGAACATTCCAATTCCTTTATAACCTTACTACTTCTATATTCAACATACAAGAATAACTAAAATACGCGATTTTAATTACTTAAGATATCAATGCACTACATTATACATTATCAGAATTTATAAAAGACCTAGTAAAAGAACGTAGAGTTTGAAAAGTATGTTTCATTTTCTCAACTTTTGTTGTAGCAGTAGAAACACTAAATTTGCATGCTTACATCTCCACTGGTTGAATTTTCAGAAAGAAATTACAAGTGTCATCCTTTCTCGTTTGCATTATTGGAAAGTAAATAATATGTTGAAACAGTCTTGCAGGCTCTGATTATATACAAATTTGTATTAACGGAATTACCATCAGCAAGTTGAAGAACTTATTGGAGCCTAAGTCACCTAACTGTACAAATGATGCAGAGAACAGAGTTTCAACTTCTTGAACTGACCCATACCGGATACTTCACCACTTTTTTCTAATGAAATAATTCACAAATTCTCTGGTTTTCTTGATGGGTTAATTTTTTATTTTTTCTCATTCTAGATCTCTAAGTAGAATCTGAGTAGGCCTCAATGATAAGGTTGGAAAACAGAGACAAACTTAATGATCAAAAAAATTTAGTAAGACTAAATTTTGTGGTACTCCATATGTGAGCCACAAATTTGACAGATAATTTTCTTAAAAACTAATTAAATATATATCAATGGGATGGTAAAGAAACCAAGTGAGACTGATGCAAGCTTTGGTAACTGGAATATTAAGACTGTCACTATGCCGAGCCTGTGTCCAACATCAGTCATGGACAGTTGGACACGGTCAATTCATGGTTGTTAAACTATAAAGATTCACAAATTCTATCCTCTTATTGATAAGGCTAAAGAACTGCAAATTCTAGCATATCACCTACAATTATTTTTTCTCCAACAATGTAGCAAGTGTTTTGAAGTAAAACAAAAAAATTTGGGTTTGATTTAAGGGGGTTAAACAGCGGCTAGGTATCATTCGGAGCCTACCTCAATATGGCAAAGATTAAATAATTACACTATATTTAAGTATAAACATGTGAAAAATATGAAGAAATATCAAAAGCTGGTGATAGAAGAAAGGGCGACAAGGTTTAACGATGGACTGTCTATTAAGTACGATTCCATTCAATCAAGAATCAATTCATCTAACAAATACCCTTTTCTACTGTAAAGGCATAACCACATAAGGCTGTATTCAGCAAGAGGAGATTCGAAAGCAAAGTACAGCCCCGATGGCTTCTTCTAATCGATCTGCAGTTCTCATGGTAAGTGTGTAACAACTAAACAAACCAAAACACACGCTGGTGGTCTTTAGGTAAAGTAGTTGTTTGCTGGTGTGACCATTGTAATAGGTTTACCACTCACATATGTTTTATATTACAACTTACACCCTCACCTAAAAAGCCGTAGATGTGGAAGACGAATATGAAGTGGCTCAACCAATCAAGGTACGGACAAAGACACTCACTAAAGTGCTCATCATGCGGTGTTAGAAGAACAGGCAGAGTCCTCTCCTTGAACAAGGGTAAATGCCTATTTCAGTACTTACTGCTTTCCATCAGTTATTATCTCAACTAAAAAAAAACTCCATCAGCTTACTTACCCAGTTCTGCTCATACATGTAAATCTTGTCATTCTATATTATATAGATCTCCCACCTCTAAGATCATTGACTCCGGAACATATCACATATGATTAAAAAATTTAGTATTCTACAATAATAACACGGTGAAACATGCAATATCCATGTTGCCAATAGAGCTGTTGTACATGTTCACGAAGAGGGAATTCCCATTGACTTTCTTCATTATCTCTATCTAATGGTTTAAATATTTCCTTTCTACCTGCAAACTTGGTGAAACTTACTATCTATTCGTTGTATCACTAAGAATCACTGTTGTTCAATACCTTTTTTTCATTTCTCACTGTATTCTCCAAGATCCTGTGACAGGCAAGAACACTGGCTCTGAAAATTTTGGTCCTATTAGCCACGTAAATTTTAGCAATATTATAAGATTCTTTTTTGTTTCTCCTTCAAAGTTTTTATGGTCCAGGGATCCAAGCGTCTTACTGTGTCATTTAATAGAAGACACAAGCAAATTAAAGAAAAAACTGATTTTGTATTGGTCTCTATGTTTATGATGAAAAATGGAAGGTAAGTTGTTCGGAAAGTGAAATAAATTGATAATTAAACGTGAATTTCCAAATAGTAAAGATTTAATTATTGAGTAATGTTAAACTTGAAAGAGTTTAGACTTCAGGAGTACATGACTTCAGTTAAACGTAAGTGGAGATTATAAATATCGGTTCATTATTTATTGTACCAAATTGTACATTTCTTCATTGACTCGAGTACTCGTTAAATATTTATTAGTGAAGGAAAGTTCATTATCCAATATAACTTATACATTGATATTCCTAAAACAAAAAACCCATAGACAACATGCACATACTTTTTAAATCATTCTTCATAATGTAAAGGACAACTAATTGCAGGCTTCTTCTTTACCAACTAGGGAAAGCCATAGACAACTTGTGCATACTGATAAGATCACTCTTTATTATTCTGTCTAATTTCATCCGAGCACAAGTCATCTCATGAAATCTTTCCTAAAAAATGACAACTCGTAACAAGATTCTTCTTTCGCCTATTCACTACTAACACTAACAACCTAAAAGAAATTGGTTGCCCAATCCTAATTTCCACGTAAAGCAAATGCTGAAATACGAAGTATTAGTTACATAGACATGATATAATCACAAATAATACTATAGAACTAACACATCAATTCGCAATCTATCTCCACAATAACTAAAGCTTTATGTTCAAATATGAGTAATCAATCAATCAAGTACACACACAAATATACCAACGACACATCAATAAGACATAAACTCACAACATATATACACAAACACATACATCTCAGATCCAAATTAATATAAAAACAAGCAGAGAAACTAAAAATGGAGGCATCGAGACTAATTCACATAAGCAGACACACATATAACACAATTCATATACTCGTAAACTCATAAACTCATAAACTCGCAATCTGTAGAGACAAACATAATTCATATACTCATAAACTCACAATCAACATACGAAAAAAACACACAGAAATACACAATCCATACGAGTCGTAACGAAGAGAATAACTAAAATGTGACCTGAATATACGGAGTGAGAAGCGAGAGCTGCAACGCCCAACCGAATTGAACACCAGCAGCGACCGTACAGCTCAAAACTAACGTAATCATACTCACACCATCACCACTACTCTGTTGCGCAGGCTGCGATGACGCATTCGATTCAACTCCATTAGAATTCAAATGATTCGAAGACTCGTCTGATCGATTCATCGAATCTAACCGATTCATTTCAACTTCAGCTTGTTGGAGATTCTTATAAGGCACGCGGATCGATGTGGAATCCATCTCCAACGGCCTTGTAACTACCACAATTTAAATCAGTTGCTTCTTCGCATGTATGTATAATGTATGAGTATCTATATGTGAACCTATAGGGATGGAATTGTGGGGTGAAATTATGATGTACGATTAAATTTCGATAAATGAATACGATCCGAAAATTTTATTCATTTATCGAGATTATAATCGAGATTTTGAGTTTAGAGTGAAACTAGATCCAGAGTTTGGGAAATGAAAATGAGGGAGAGGGGTAAAATAGAATATGGAGGGGTGAATTGAACGCAGTAAAAAATGGTAAGTTTAGTTGGGGTTGGAGATTTATAGGGAAAGTTACCGTGCACCCGCCGGCGGGTAAAGTGGGGATCTGACGTTGGGTACTTGGGTGACCGACAGTCAAAGTTTGTGGTCGGCTTGACTTGTATTCGAAATTTCGAACCGTCAAATAGTAATGATACTAGTAATTTTTACTAATTATTTGTCTATTCGCGTTGTTTACGTAGAGCATTTTCATTGATATAAAATTTTTAGCTAAAATATTATGTCATATGTTATAAATAAAATTTATTTTATTTATAGATATTATATAAAAATTTCACAATTTTAATGATACAAAACTCTTATAAAAAAGATTAGATAATTTTAATAGAAAGACTATATTTGATGAATCTCTAGGAACTATAATGAAACATGTCATTTATTGCTATATTAAAATAATATATTCTATTTATAATAATTTCAAATAAAAAATAAATTTTTTTAAAATATAGTCAGTTATTATAGTCAACTCAGCATCACCTCACATTATATCTTTATATATAATTGGTGTAAATATAATTGGTGTAAAGGGGTTTAGGTGGTATGGTATGGCGTGGTCGTCAGTCCTACATTTTAGGTTTAGGTTTATGTGATACATTTTAGTAAACAACATAACTAAAAATAAAATAATTAAATATGTATATCAAAAAGTTAAAATCAATGTTATATGTATAATTTATGACTTTTGACTTTAAGCAATTTAAGTTATAAACAATAATTTTAAATTTACCCAAACAAGCTCATACTCCCACATAGAAAATTTAAAATAAGATTTAAATATAAAATAAAGGTTAGATATACTTAACATTATAATCACCATGCTCCAACAAATATTTAACATTTTGAAACAAAAAATCACTAAAACAAAGAATACAATTATAATTAATTATAATGAAGATCAAACAATGATCTTTAAAAACTAAAAAGTTATATAAATATCATCTATAATCAGAAAAGATAAATCTTGAAATTAATAATCAACAAATTATGGTCAATATTTAGCTAAAAACAATTAAAGATAAATTTTTAAATGATATATATATATATATATATATATATATATATATATATATATATATATATATATATTAGCATATGTATTACTTTAATGTAAATTAGTTTCATTTACAAATATGTCTCTTATTTTGAATTAAAAATAAAACAAAATCTCAATTTGTATGAAATTCAAATTATTAAATACAAAGATAACTAAAATGTCCTATTCTCATTATAAATGAACAAGAAATTAAAGATAAAACTTAAATCTAAAATATGAGTTAGATATGTTTAACCTTGTGATTACTAATATAATTACAACAAAAATAAAATTAAAATAATAACTATAATATAAAAAAATAATATTGGTGTTTATTTTTTTCAAAAAAATTAAGAAAATGATAACTATAATACAAAAATAATTAATTTATGACATGGTATGATCGGTATATCTTTAGCTATGTAATATTTTAAGGAAAAAAATAAGTATATAAATAAAATAATTAAAATTAAATTATTAAAGTAAACAAATAACAAACTAAATTAAATAAAAAATGTCAACAGATAACTTGATATAAGACAAACAAATAGCAAACTAAAATTATCAAAGTTAAATTTAGGAAAATAATAAATGATTACAAACAAATAGTGATTTTAAAAATATAAAAATAAAAAACAAGTATCATTTCAAAAATACGACATAAACTTAAATAAAATATATGTGAAATTTATATGTTTTCAAGTTTGGTTATCAATAAAAATTTATAAAGTTGAAATTAAATCAGAATAATACTTTTAGAAAAATTAAAAATAACAATTTAAACAAAATTAAAATATATACAAATGATATATAAAGCATCCCGTGCGTTGCACGGGTTAATTTATGACATGGTATGATCGGTATATCTTTAGCTATGTAATATTTTAAGAAAAAAA
Source organism: Heracleum sosnowskyi (assembly GCA_030848705.1). Taxonomy (NCBI): domain Eukaryota; kingdom Viridiplantae; phylum Streptophyta; class Magnoliopsida; order Apiales; family Apiaceae; genus Heracleum; species Heracleum sosnowskyi. Next base: position 114,005,551 of record CM061244.1, on the reverse strand, counting down.
ATAAGTATATAAATAAAATAATTAAAATTAAATTATTAAAGTAAACAAATAACAAACTAAATTAAATAAAAAATGTCAACAGATAACTTGATATAAGACAAACAAATAGCAAACTAAAATTATCAAAGTTAAATTTAGGAAAATAATAAATGATTACAAACAAATAGTGATTTTAAAAATATAAAAATAAAAAACAAGTATCATTTCAAAAATACGACATAAACTTAAATAAAATATATGTGAAATTTATATGTTTTCAAGTTTGGTTATCAATAAAAATTTATAAAGTTGAAATTAAATCAGAATAATACTTTTAGAAAAATTAAAAATAACAATTTAAACAAAATTAAAATATATACAAATGATATATAAAGCATCCCGTGCATTGCACGGGTATAAATCTAGTGTTCAGTAAATTTTACATAATCAGTATTTTATGTAAACACAGTTGGAGATGTTCATCGTTGATTAAAATGTTTGGCTAAAAAAATATAAAATACTGCTTATGTAATATTTGTTGATCTTGTAATCTAAAATGGTTGGTTAAAATAAGATAAAATATTAATTATCTAATATTTGGTGAACCAGTAAGCTATTGTGCTCCGATGAGTTGGTTATAATGATTGATTATATTTTAAAAATAGTACTCCCTTCGTCCCGTTCATTTGTTAATGTTTGTTCATTTGTTAATGTTTGGAATGGAGAGATCGGCACATATTTTAAGGCTATTATAAAATATAGTTTCATTACTTATTTTTAAAAAATTCCTTTTTTGAATAAAAATCCAAACATTAAATTTTTATTCAGAAAAATAAATAAATTAATAGAACTATACTTTATAGAAGCCATAAAATGGGTGTCGAGCCCTCCATTCCAAATGTTAACAAATGGATAAGACGGAGGGAGTATGTTATTATTATTTCTGATTGTTATAAATAGAATATATCCATTCTGATATGGTTATATATGATGTATAATATTGCTAAAATTCCCTAAAGCAGCAAATATAGACAAAGGGGTTGGCTATTTTTTTTTGCTAAGAGTAATGTACCATTGGAGCACAATTGTTTTTACATAATCTTTGTAATTTATATTCATGATATGTTAAACACATTTTTAGCCAAGGGGTCTCTGTTGGAGAAGCATCTCCAAAGGGATTATGTATATTAATTATGTAAATAGTGATTATGTAAAATTTGTTAAACTTGTAAGTTAATGTACTCCAATGATATTAGTTAAAATGACTGGCTGGCTATATGCTAAAAATACAAAGAATTTATGATGTCGAGATGATGTGTCACTTTTAGATCTTATGTAAAAAAAATTAGATGTTGGCTTAAAACAAATTATCTAAAATTTTAGAAAAGAGGAGAGATGGTTGTAGATGAAAAAAATAGAGGCTTTATGTTAAATAAATGACACATCTTTTTAGCTAAGGGGATGGTATCCTTGGAGATACTCTAAGATGGTATCGTATTTTAATGTAGTTGGTTATAATAATTGCCTATATTTTTATTATTTCAAATTGTTATATATATAATATTTAATTTCAATATGGTAAATTGGTAATGAATGTTATGTAATTCATCTACATGCTGATTCAGCAAATATAGCCAATCTGTTTAGATTTGACTGAATTTTTTACTTATGTTTCATATTATCTAATGTAGTGTTAGGTACCCCAAAAATTTATCAAATTACATGACCTGACATGTGGCAAGTTTTAATTGGGGGTGCATATGAATGTATGCGGGGTCCTATTTTATTATTAAAAAAATTATCAAGTTTATTTGTGACACATCACCATCCGGTAAAGATTTTGGAAAAAAAATTGGGTTTTTTAGCATTTTCCTTATCCGAATTGTGAATTTTTTATATAATCTCAATATATCTTATTCATGACATGTAACACAAAATTTTAATCAAAAATTTTGACCCAATCAAGATGCTCTTAAAATGTAGTAACTTTTATCAGCTGTGTTTAATCAACTGCAGAGTGATCTTCACTAATCACTCTATATATTATTTGTTCCTTTCGTAAACAGGAAGTAAAATTCGATTCTAGAAATGTTTAATTTCTACTCCTAAAAGTTTAGTAGATATATATCAAAATAGATATTTACTCCCTTCATTTCATTTTACATATAGTTTTTTTTTTTAAAAATTGTCTCCAGTCACATATTTATCTCATTTTTAGTACAAATTTAAGAATAATTTTTCAAAAATATCCTTATATTTATTTACTCTCTTATTTGACTTTTTTTGAAACTTAATTACAATTTCATTTTTTAATATCTATACTATATTATTAAAGACGAAACATTGAAAGTCTTGGTATCTATTTTTTGGTAATATACTTGCCTTATTTAATTGTTTATTTAATTATTATAAAATTGTTATAATCAGTTATCCTTTAGGTTAAAATACATTACCATTTGTTTCTAAAAAAATCACGGGCAATTTCCTTTTCAGCTAAAACATGTTACTTTTTCTATTTCTCTTACTAAAATCCCTCATTTCTCAAATATATCACGAGCAAACCCTTACTTATTTATTTTAAAACATATTTTAATACTTTTAATTTGTAATTACCTTTCCCCTCTTTTTCTAGAAAAATCACGGGCAATTATCTTTTTCAGCTAAAACATGTTATATTTTCTTTTTTTCCTTACTGAAATCCCTCATTTTCCAAATATATCACGGGCAAACCATTACTTATTTACTTTAAAATATATTTTAATAAATTTAATTGACAATTACATTTTTCAACTAAAACATGTCACATTTTCTATTTTTCTTACTAAAACCCCTCTTTTTTCAAAAATATCACGGGCAAATCGTTACTTTTATATTTTAAAATTCAACGAAAACATGTTACTTTCTAATTTTCTTACTAAAACCCCTCTTTTTCCAAAATATCATGGGCAAACTGTTACTTATTTATTTTAAAATCTATTTTAATACTTTTAATTATTTAAAAATGTTTAACACACCTACTTATTTTTTTTAATAAATGCAATTAATAAAATATAAAATATAAATAATAAAATTAACAATTATTAAAAATAATCTGTGCATCGCACGGGTTTTAAGCTATATTATTAAAGATGAAACATTAAAAGTTTGGTAGTCGGACGGACGGACGGACGGTCGGTACTTAGTGATTTTACTTAATTACCCTTACTTATTTTTTTAAAAAAACTATCACTAAATAATAACATTATTTATAACCAATTACCTTTTCAGCTAAAATATATTACCTTTTTTCTATATTTTTTTCTAACAAAATCCTCTCTTTTTTCTAAAAAAAACACGGGCGGTTATCTTTTTTAACAAAAATATGTTACTCTTTCTATTTTAATACTTTTAATTATGAGCACTTTTTCAGCTGAAACGTGTTACTTTTTCTATTTTTTTCATTTTCTAAAGAAAATATTATTAAATAATAACATTTTTATAACCAACTACTTTTTCAGCTAAAATACATTACCTTTTCTATTTTTTCTAACAAAATCCTCTCTTTTTCTAAAAAAATCACGGACAATTACCTTTTTTAACTAAAACCCCTCATTCTATTTTTCCTTACTAAAACCCCTCATTTTCCAAAAATATCCCGGGCAAATCCTTACTTATTTATTCTGAAACCTATTTAAATACTTTTAATTACGGACACTTACCTTTTCAGCTAAAACATGTTATTTTTTCTATTTTTCCTTACTAAGACCCCTTTTTTCTAAAATTATCACGGGTAAATAGTTATTAATTTATTTTAAAATCTATTTTAATACTTTTAATTATTTAAAAAAGTTTAACACACCTACTTATTTTTTTTTAGCAAATGCAAATTAATAGAATATTAAAACATCAATAATAAAAATAATAATTATTAATAACAATCTGTGCATCGCACGGGTTTTAATCTAATCAATACTATTATATAATAGACGAAACATTGAAAGTTTGGTCGGTCGGTATGGTACGTTGTGATTTTACTTAATTGCCCTTATTTAACTGTACTTCGTATTTTTACTTAATTAACTTTACTTATTTATAGAAATATATTATTAAATAATAATATTACCTATTCATAACCAATTACCTTTTTCACCTAAATTACATTACCTTTTCTATTTTTTCTAACAAATTCCCCTACTTTTTCAAATATATCACGGGAAATTATCTTTTTTAACTAAAACATGTTAGATTTTCTACTTTTCTTTACTAAAACCCCTTCTTTTTCCAAAAATATCACCGACAAACCTTTAGTTATTTATTTTTAAAACTATTTTAATATTATAATTATTTTTTAAAAGTTTACCTTTTTTAACATGCCTACTTATTTTTCTTAACAAATGCAATTACTTAAAATATTAAAATATAAATAATCAAATACTTATTTATAACCAATTATCTTTCCAGCTAAAAAACATTATAGATTTTTTCTAACAAAGTCCCTCATTTTCTAAATATATCACGGGAAATTACCTTTTTCAGCCTACTTTTTCTATTTTTCTCACTAAAACCCATTCTTTTTGTAAAAATATCACGGCCAAACCCTTTACTTATTTATTTTAAAACGTATTTAAATACTTTTAATTATTAAATTTTAAAACCTCATTTTACAAAAATATCATGGACATTTTTCTTTTTTAAACTAAATATATATGTTAAATTTTTTATCCTTTATTACTAAAACCCTCATTTTCCAAAAATATAACGGGCAAACCCTTACTTATTTATTTTAAAATCTATGTTAATGTTTTTAATTAATTAAAAGTGTTTAGCTATTTTAACATGCAAACTTATTTTTTTAACAAATACAATTAAAAAAATATTAAAAAAATAACAATAAAATATCAATTATCAATCCGTGCATCGCACGGGTTTTAAGCTAGTCTATACTATAATATTATAAGCAAACCACCCTCTATTTGGTTGGTAGTCTGGTCATTTAGTTTGGTCCTTTAAATAATAACCGTTAGATGTAAATATAGGTAAATGAGAACCGTTGGATGTAATATTAAAAGAATATTTTTTTTTGATATCAAATATGCTCTCACGGGTTCAAGGTTCGAATCCCGTCAACAACATATTAAAAAATTTTAAGATCAAAATACAAATAAATGCTAATAAAATAAGATAAAAAATATTAAAAAATACTATTATAAGCAAACTACCATCTATTTCGTTGATTGATAGTTTGGTTCTCTAAATAATAACCGTTATATATAAATATAGATAAATGAGAACCGTTTGATGTAATATTAAAAGAATATTATTTTCTTTGTATCTAAAATACTCTCACGGGTTCAACATTCGAATCCCGTCAACAACATATTATTATTATTAAATATTTATATCATCTATTTTTCTAAACTACATTCAAAAGTTCAATATATTATTCCGTCGACAACATATTAAAAAATTTTAAGATCAAAATACAAATAAATGATAATAAAATAAGATAAAAAATAATAATAAATCATATAAAAATACTAAAATAATAAATTAAAAATACTAAAATTCATCCGTGCATCGCACGGGTTATATAAATTATAAGTATACGGGGTAAAACCTTGGCCAACTATTTTTTGAAATGAATAATTTTTTTAAAATGAATATGTAAAATTAAACAGAGGAAATATTATTTAATTTTATTATATATATACATGATTCAACATCACACGTATGCGCATTTAAGTAGTAAAAAATTTAGGATCTTACCTCGTAAAGTTTAATCAACTTGGAAGCTACACAAAGTCACAACTCACAAACCCTTGACCCTTCAACCATGGCTAAATGTTAAAGTCGGAGGTCAATTATCTACTCGCGCCACCGCGTCAATCCCGTTCTTCACATTTGAAAATTAAGCTCCAGTCGTGCAGCAAGTTATACGTCATGTAGAGTGCTAACGAAAGTTATTTATTTTCATGAATTTTAATTTTTTATAACCCATTCAAATTTGTATATTTATAATGCATTAATATTTTTTTCTGCTATTCATATTTTTTCTGAAATTTGTTATAAAAAATTAGTTAATTTCTATTGTACTCATAAAAATAATCTCTCCATGCAAAGCACGGACTAAATACTAGTGTACTGTTATAGCCAAAATTCAGGATCGGGGTTTTAGGTTAGATTCGGGTCAAGTAGGATTCAATTGGGATATTCTAGATATAATTAGGGATTGAATTGGTACAAAGGAAGCTCATGACTCGTCCTTATAAGGGAGAGGGCGCACCTCTTTGGTCGTCCAACCCCTAAGAACGCGTCCTCTTGGTGTGGACTGACACATGAATGGATGACTTGATAGAGAATAACAACTACATTGACATGTGATTGATGTAAAGAAGAGTTAGGGCTTGCCCTCATTGGGGTAAAGGTGCGCCCTTTCAGGCCATCCGCCCCTTGAGGGCGCGCCCTCTTGGTTTGAAGTAGCTATTTGGTGCTGGAGGATGGCTCCCTTTAGGGGTGTACATGGGTCGGTCAAACCGACCAACCCGACCCTAATTTCAGCCGACCCAACCCGGAAAATTACAAACCGGTGTATAATTGGGTTAAATTGGATTCAACCCGACATTAATGGGTTGGGTATGGGTTTAGATTATTTTGACCCTAACCCAACTCGACCCGGGGGCAGTTTAGTAAGTGTGTAGTGTGGTATATGACGCCAGTAGCTCTCATTAAGTAATATTGTGTCAAAATCCGCCGCTCTCTCCAGTCTCCAAAACCCTAGATCTCATTTAGGCGCTATCTCCTCTCCAAAACAGGTACGAATCTTTACCTCCTTAATCTCTTTCTTTGATTGTTAATTGTTAGTCTTGGTGTCTCTTTCTTTGATACACAAACATCATATATTCCATAGTCTCTTTCTTTGATTATTTATCAAATTAGAAATAATTTGCTAGTGTTGGTTATTTGCTTTAAATATACTGATAGATTTTCTTTAGTTCTTTTAAGTGAAAAGAGTTCTTTTAAATATAAAAGAGTTCTTTTAATGGAGGAGAATTAATTTTAGTTAGTCGTTGTTATTCCTTAGTTCTGTTCTGTTGTATATAATAAGAATGATAGGCATGCCAAAGGATTTGCAGTTATGTTCAGGCAAAGATTAATTTGTAAGGGCTGCTGGTTTAGATACTTTGTAAAGGTTGATTTTTTATGAATACTAATGGATTTTCTGCGTACTTAGTAGTTGATATTCTTTAGTTTTTTTTATGAATACTGATGGATTTTCTGCGTACCTAGTAGTTGATTAATTTGTTATGGATTTTTTATGGATTACAGAGGAGTAAGGAGATGGATTTGGTTACTACTGAAATGGAAGATGTGACATACAATCCCACCCCTAACACTCCATCAAATCCCACCCCAAACACTTTTCCCAATCCCATCCTAAACACTACCCCTAATACCACCCCCAAATACTACTCCTATTGAACTTAAATCACCCAAGAAAGAAGATGCTGATGAACCATTAACAGATAAGAAGAAACCTACTAGGACATCGGACGTTTGGGATCACTTTACTAAAGTGAAAGGTGGTGATAAAAATAATCCTCGATGCAAATGCAATTACTGTGGTGCTGATTAAGCTTGTCACAGTACTCGAGCCGGAACAAGCAGCTTGTCAGTTCATTTCAAGAAGTGCAAGAAGAATCCAGCAAGGGTAGCGGATAAGAAGCAAAAAGTACTTAATTTTAAAAAAAAACTAGTGGGGGTTCAAATCTGTTGGATGTTACGTTTAACAAAGTGAGATGCCGAAGCGCATTGGCCAAATTTGTGGTGAAGGACGAGCATGCTTTTAGAGTTGTGGAGGGTGATGGATTTAAGGATATTGTTCAAGAACTGCAGCCTATGTTTGTTGTTCCGAGCAGAGTAACTATTGCTAGGGATGTCCATCACTTATTTTGTAGAGAGAAGGCAAAATTGATGGAACATCTTACTACCACTGGCCAAAGGGTATGTTTAACAACAAATTGTTGGACTTCTAGGACGCAAATGGCATATATGTGTTTAACAGCACATTATATTGATCCTGATTGGAAATTGCAGAAAAAGATCATAAATTTTTGTCAGATTTTGAATCATAAAGGTGATACCATCGGTAAGGCAATAGATATGTGTTTGCTTAGTTGGGGAATATAAAAGGTGTTTACGGTGACCCTTGACAATGTTTCGGCTAACAAGGAGGTTGTTGCTTTTGTTAGAAGAAGAGTGAATGCATGGAAGGGAGATGTTCTTGGTGGCGAGAATATGCATATGCGGTGCGGTGCACACATTGTGAATTTAATTGTGAACGAGGGCTTAAAAGAAATTTAATTTAATTTGCTATCTTCAATGGTTGGGAGCATGAAAGAAAAATATGATAAATACTGGGGAGATGTAGAGGACATCAATCCTTTATTCTTTCTGGCTATTGTACTTGATCAACGATACAAGATGGGGTATCTGAAGTACTGTTTTGAGTGTGTTTATGATGCTGAATCGGTTGCTAGAATTGTTATGAAGGTGGAGTCACTCCTTCAATGAATGTACACTGCCTATGATGATCATGTGCCTGATGGTGATGGCTTAAAGGTAACCTGCCATAGCTTTTTGTTTAAATTTTATTTGTGTTATACAATTTGAGTTCATGGAGTCAGATTCTTGAAAATGCAATTTATCTAAAATGCAATTTGGGTGACTTTATCTAGAATGCAATTTTATTTGAATTTTATCTTGAATAATATTTGAATAGTTTCATAAAAATATTTGAATGAATTTTTATTTTTAAAGGTTGATTTTTATGAATACTAAATTTTGGTTATTGTTATACGCAGTAAGGTATACACAGGAAATTACATTAAATCTGAAATTATTTCATGGGTCTGCACTTCTTTCACAGGTCCATCAAAGCAACACACCACTGAATGTTGGCAATGAAAAAAGTAAGAGACGGTTACTGGAAAGCTACTTACATCAGCAGAAAATGGAGATTACTGAAAAGAAGAATGACCTTGACCGGTACTTGACTGATGAGCCTCTCAATCCGATGGCCACTTCGTTCGATATTCTACTCTGGTTGAAGGATAATTCTGAAAGGCATAAAGTTTTATCAAAAATTGCTAGGGATGTGCTTGATATCCATGTTTCTACCGTTGCTTCCGAATATGCCTTCAGTACCAGCGGTCGTATTTTGGACCGAATTATCATTTTTTTTCGGACCGAACCGAACCGAAATAATGCTATTCGGTTCGGTTCTTTCATAAAAGAACCGAAATTTTTTCAAATAAAAAATTTGTATTTCAAAAAAAGCCAAAAAATATGATTTTTCTAAAAATAAAAATATTAGCTAATGAAATACAAGTATGAAATGTAAATATAATAGTTCAAACTTCAAATCTCGAACCAAAAATAAGCCATGCAAAAGTTTGAATACATACATACATGTAAAATTAATATATAAAAATTATATAAATATAAAATAAAAATATTTCGGTCTATTCGGTTCGGACCGAATTTTTTTTGAAAGAACCGAACCGAACCGAAATTTATTTCGGTCTATTTGGTCCGGACCGAAAAGACCGAATTTTCTGAAAATTAGAACCGAACCGAACCGAAATTACACTATTCGGTTCGGTTTTTCGGTTCTGCTCAGCCCTATGTGCACTCAAAGTTGGTTGAAAGGTTAGCAAGGGGGGCTGAAATTAGATAGCTATGTGGATGAAACCATTTCCTACCAGTTCATTGAAGAGGGTATTTAATATAATCAAGTTATTTTTAGAAATATATTTTTCTTATAAGCTTTTCTCATTTCTAGTGAATTATATAACTAATCTTATTTATGTACTTTGTAGAGAATACAGACCAGGCCACTGAGAAGAACAAGACGGTGACCAAGAACATTCATATTATTGACGAGTGATGAAGTGTGATTCATCATTGTTTTATGATTCAGATCAAAGTTTAAGACATTTGCTATGATTAGTTTCTTTTGGTGTGTTAAAACTTTGTTATTTAAGACCTACTGTTATGAGGTCAGATGGATGATTTGTATCTTTTGGTGGACTATGTTACATTTGCTTCAGACTTTTATTTTTATTTCTTAATTTAGGATAAAGTTTTTTTTTATTTTATATATTAATTAACCCGTTCAACCCGACCCAAACCGAGCCGAACCGAAGTTTAATAAGTAGGGTTGGGTTAAAAATTTTCAAACCGGATTAAATGGGTTGGGTTGCTAAAATACCTTTAACCTGGCCAACCCGACCCGTGTACACCCCTAGCTCCCTTGGCTTGATACTGGTAAGAAATTGAAGACTTCTCCCTTAGGATGTGCCCTAAGGGAGGGATGTCCGTGATTAAAGGCCTCCAGGGGTATGTCTAATGATTGAAGGTCTCCTCCTGTATTCAATGGGCGCGTCCTCGTTGGGGATGTGGGGTGAAACTCGGTGTGTGCTTTGGGAGCTCTGTTCCTATATTTAATGGGCGCGTCCTCATTGGGGAACTTTGGAGTAATCCTGCACTTTGCACCCAAACGCTTGGGATCACTTGTCCTGTTATCTGGTGGGTGCTTCTCATTCGGGGATCAAGGATGCGTCTAGCATTTGGGGTAAGTCATGGCTATATTTGCGTCTATGAAATAAGGAAATAGATGGTAGTGGATAGGACTAGTCCTCGATGGGGGAAGTTTCCTTATCCATGAAGTCCTAAAGTCATATACGAGCCTTGGGCCTTTGTGACTAGGCCTCATCGTCGGACATTCCTAAAGCGAGTCAGAGTCTAATTATGGAAGGCGGTGGAAGGCTTCTTATGGGCTTCGGAAATCAGAGACCAAGCCCATGGAGGTAACTTCCTCTCCAAGAACTACGTTGGCTTGATCCCCTATAAATAGGGGTACGAAGGCACATTGTAAGGGGTCGAAGGTTGAGAGCTCTGAGGCAACCACCATAAACCCTAAATAATCTCAGCCACCAATTAAACACAACCATCATACTCCGGTGAATTCAACACTCAAGGACCACCGTTATAGATCTTGATTCCGGCGACAAATCTTGAACTTTGTTAATACCAAATTCTTCCGTTAAAAAATTGGCGCTAGAAGGAGGGGTGCTGATTAAGATCATAAGTCTTTGGAGGAAAAGATGTCTCACAATCGCAATGAACGTTCTAATGATGATGTTGATTCATATGGTAGCGAAGGGCATGAGCGTGGCCGCCAAGAAGCATACGTCCCTCGACACCTGCCTATGGAACTCCTATTATTGGCGGACGTCCACCGGTGCTCATTAGTAACTCAGATCTAATGGAACATCTGTATCATATGGGAGACGCCTTGAATAGCTTCGAGGAAAGGTTGGGTACAATTGAGAGAGGTGAAGGAAGGGGTCGAGTCAGGCGACAGCCCCATAATCAGCATCGGACAGGGAGAGGAGCCACATGTCAGAGGGGAGAAGGATCCCGTGATGGAAGGTTTCAGAACGTTACCCCAATGAGGTTGGAGTATCCTGATGATAGAGTGTCAGTTGTTGAAATCCTTGATGAGGAGACGGTTGGTCAGGGACACTCAAGGGGGGAACGACGCATATTCCCACATCCTCACAGGTCGGGACAGTCTGAGAGTGAGGTACGAAGGGCTGACGAAGTCCTCCGAGACCAAGAGCAATGCCTGAATAGGTTGAAGGAGCGCCTTGGCATAAGGCTTGATAATGATGATCTACGATTGTTATTGGTTGAGTGATAGAGAGATAAAAAAGTCCGAGTGGAGCAGCCTCATGATCCACAACGAGAGCCCCCTGTTGACAGGTCGAGGCCACATGGACATGAGCGAGAACATCCTCGTGGTAATTCGGGGAGTGACCAAGGTGCGAGGCCCCATGATTCACAGAGAGCGCCCCCTCATCTCAGGTTGAGGCCCCGTGAACGCGAGCGAGCCCCCTATATGACGATTCGAAAAGGAGACGGGATATGAACTTGGACTATAGAGGTGATTCCCAAAGGAACGGTGATCAATTGGCCAGGTATGATGCTCCTTACAGGGGTGGACCCTTTGGAGGAAGAGCCCCACACATAACACATGTCTCGTCCCAAAGTAGGTCTGGAGGAAGACACGGGGAGAAGAGGATGCGCCCATCGAGCCCTAACCCACAGGTGCAAGTAAATCCCACGGCTCAAGAGGAAGTCCAAGGGCAAAATCAAAATCTGGAAGGAACACATCCTCCACCTCAGGCTAATCAAGCTCTACCCTTAGGGGGTACACAACCTCCGCCTGCAGGAGGCGCGCAAGACAATGTCCAAACTATCCCAGGTGTTGGAAATTTCAATGTGGATGACTTGAAAAGACTCCTCACACATCTTGAGGGAGGAAAAGTTACTGCAACAGCTCATGGCCCTTCCCCCTTTTCGGCAGCAGTGAGGGAGGCACAACTCCCAGCAGGGTATAGGAATACAACGAATGAATTGCGCTTTCATGGGAACGCTGACCCTGCGGAGTTCTTGGGAAGGTTCAATATAGAGATGAATGTGTACCAAGTACCTGACTTGGCTAGGTGTCGCCTTCTGGCAACAACTTTCAGGGAAAGTGCTCAGCAATGGTTTCAGAAGCTTGGACCAGGTGTGATTACTTCAAGGGAGCAAATGAAAACTCTTTTCCTGACAAAATTCTAAGCCACTGTGAAGTATGCACCACCAGTGACTACCTTGTCCAACATCAAGCAGAAGTAAGGAGAGAGCTTGCAATCCTACTTCAAGAGATTCAATGTTGAGTCTACCCTGGTCAGAGGAGCAACTGATGAGTCACTTAAAAGTTTCTTAATTGCCGGATTATAGGTCGGAACAGACTTTTGGAAGCACCTTCAGGGGAAGGATCTTGCTACCCTAGCAGATCTCTTTGCGTAGGCTGAATATTTTTAGATTGTGGAGCAATCCCTAGCCGACAACAAGAAGTCTGATCCCCAGGTGAACTACAAAGGTAAAGGTTTCAAAAGGAGAGAACGCTCTCCAAGTCCTGACTACAGAAGAAAAGATCGCAGCCCGAATAGGGTGAATGTCACCAATGCAAGGAGAGGTTGGACACCCCCAGATTATGATAGGATGAATGGGTATCAAACGGGGAGCTACACCCTAGCGGCCTTCATTGAGCATATCTTTGAAGTAAATAGGAACAAAGGCCTGTTCAAAAAACCAGCTCATTTATCTTCATGGCAAAGTAGGGATAAGAAGAGGTACTGTGCATACCATGAGTCCGCTGGGCATAATACTTATGAATGCCGACAGCTAAAGGAAGAGATTGAGGACTTGATCAAGGAAGGGTTTCTGACCGAGTGGATTGTCAGGGAGGTAAAGAAGCATAAAGACAAGCCAGATAGGAGAAAGGAAAGAGAACAAGCACCTGACCGGGATGATGGAGACAAACCCGAGGATGTGCACTTTACTAGGGATGGAAGCATCCATACTATCTTTGGAGGACACCATCTTGGTGGGGATAGTAATAATGCCTCGGAAAGATATGCACGAGAAGCACGCCACAAGCCACTAACTAATGTGAACAGCTTGGAACTCAAGCCTCCCAAGGTGTTCAAGGGGGAATCGGTGGATGTCACCTTTACGGAAGAAGAATCCAGGTAGGTACATCACCCCCATAATGATGCACTGGTGGTGGCCAGGCAGATAGGTCCTATGAATGTACATCGGGTCTTTGTGGATAATGGAAGCTCGGTAAATATCCTTTATTACAACACTTATAAGAAGCCGGGGTTGCCCGACAGAGATATCATCAGAGAAAATGCGTGGATCTATGGATTCACGGGATAAGCTGTCAAAGTCATGGGAGCAATCAAATTTCCAGTCACTCTTGGGGAAGGAACACTCTCCGCTACTCAGATGGTGGAATTTATGGTTCTAGATCAGGAATCTGCTCATAATGCCTTGGTAGGGAGGCCCTTGCTGAAGGAGATGAAGGTGGTAACCTTCATCTATCACTTGACAATGAAATTCCCGACTCCTAATGGGATTGAATCTGTTCGTGGGTCACAATATGACTCGAGGGAGTGCTACCATAGAGCTATTAAAGGATTTCATCGTAGTAGAGATGGAGGGTGCGCCCTTCCCAAGGAAGACTCCCAAGGAGTGCTTAATAATTTCAAAGGAGAAGTTCATGCTCATTGCATAGTCCAGGAACCAGAAGATGACGACCCTCTACTAAGAGCGCGCCCTCAGGTTTTGTTGTTGGAGGCACCTCCTTTGAGCGATGAGTTTCATGAAGGTATGGTCGAAGATGTGACAGAAGAAAGTCTAGGGGATGCTATCTCAAGAAACAGTCAGGGTGAGCAATTGGAGGGACATGGGGGATTTTTAGAAGGCATGGGAGGTAGACATACCCACGAGGGTGCACCCTCTAGGGAGGAGGCGCCTGTTGAAGACTCACGCCTTTTTGATCTTGATCTTGATCCAGGAATTCCTGTGCCTAATGAGAAGACATGTCCTGCTGAAAACACAATCTTAATTTTGGTAGATGCAAACGATCCAAGCAAGTTTTTGAAGATCGGATCACAGTTAGGAGACGTGATGAGAATGACCCTTACTGAATTCCTTATGACAAATTTGGATGTGTTTGCTTGGAGTGAGGATGATATGGTTGGAATAGACCCGGAAGTCATATGTCACCATCTGAACATCTACCCGAACATGAAGGGAATACGTCAGAAGCGGTGTGTTGTTAGTGGAGAGAGAGCAGTAGCTTTGAAGGAAGAGGTCGACAGGCTCTTGGATGTGGGATTGATCAAAGAATCCTTCTACCCTGAATAGTTGGCAAATCCAATACTGGTTAAGAAGCCTAATGGAAAATGGAGGACTTGTGTGGATTTCACTGATTTTAACAAGGCTTGCCCAAAGGATAGCTTTCCCTTTCCTAGGATCGATCAGTTGGTAGATGCGAAGACTGGGCATGCTCTCCTAAGCTTTATGTATGCTTATTCAGGCTATAATCAGATTCCAATTGTTACCCAGTAAACGTCTATTACAGAAGGGGGGTTGAATGTAATTGTATGAAATAATCGAACAGACAAAGATAAAAACAATCAATATCAGCTTTTATTAAACTTTATAAAAACTGATACAAACTCTCTCAAGAAACTATGAGTTCTTAAGAGCTGCTAGGTTTACAAAGATCCTCGTGTTAAAGATATTACTTTCGTAAAACCTATCCTGTGTTTATATATACACACAGCTACACATTCTGTTACACAAGATAATCTACATTTAATTAAATTGATCTTCTTGTCGCTTATCTTCTGTAACAGCTTCTACAAGATATATCTTCATCATATCAATCCTTTCCTGAAATCACGGAATAGTATCAATTACCAACAACCGACTTATCCTGCCACTGATGATGACATCATCAGACGTCATCTCCTGATGTTCTAAGTACTGATGCTATCCAATCCTGATGCACTCATTAAATCTTCATTTCCCAACACCTATATATGGACCAGACCAAGAACATACATCCTTCATCACCGATAGGGGGCTTTATTGCTACATTGGAATGCCCTTTGGTCTCATCAATGTTGGAACAACATATCAAAGGTTGGTAAACATGATGTTCAAAGATCATATAGGGAAGACCATGAAGGTTTATGTGGATGACATGCTTGTCAAGTCCAAGGAAGCCAAAGATCATGTAAAACACTTGGAAGAAATGTTTCATATACTACGGAGATACATGATGAAGTTGAATCCACAAAAGTGCGTATTTGGTATTGAGTCTGGGAAGTTCTTGGGTTTTATTGTTAACCATAGGGGAATTGAGGCAAACCCAAAAAAAATCAAAGCACTCCTTGAGATGAAGTCCCCTGCTAATGTGAAACAGGTTCAAAGTCTGTGTGGGAAGATTGCGGCTTTAAACCGTCTTGTCTCCAAATCCTCTGATCGTTGTAAAGAATTCTTCAATGCAATAAAGGGTGTAGGCAAAAACTTTGTCTGGACAACGGAGTGTGAAGAAGCCTTTCAGAGGATAAAGGAACAGTTAGGTAAACCTCCTCTCTTAGCCAAACCTGTGCAAGGTGAAACCTTAATTCTATATCTGGCAGTCTCAGATTATTCTATCAGTGCTGTTCTGGTACAGGAGGAGAAGGATTTTCAATCCCTGATTTACTATGTGAGTAAAAGATTGTTGGATGCGGAGACTCGATACACAAGTATGGAGAAGCTAGTCTATGCTTTGATATTGGCTGGACGGAAGCTACGTCCTTATTTCTAGGCTCACACGATTGAAGTCCGTACTGCCTATCCTATGAGGCATATCCTCCACAAACCCAAAGCTTCGGGTAGGATGTTGAAGTGTGCAATTGAATTAGGTCAGTTTGACTTGGAATATACTCCTCGGACGTCGATTAAAGGACATGCCTTAGCTGATTTTATATTGGAGTTTGAAGGGGAAGATGCTGGTCGGGAAAACATCTTATTGAATCTGAACTCTTGTGATAAGGAAGCAAGTCCTCCAAGGGAAGAGTATCATTTTCCTTAGTGGATGATGTATGTGGATGAAGCAGTTAACAGTGACGGTGCAGGTGCGGAGATTGTCTTGACAAGTCCCGAGGGTCACAATTTATTGAGTGATGTTCACTTTAAGTTTCAGGCTACCAACAATGAAGCCGAATATGAAGCATTGATCAATGGCTTGAAGTTGGCTTTAGAGATGCAAGTAAAGAATTTGGTGGTGTTTAGTGACTCCAAGTTGGTTATTCAGCAGGTGGAAGGTGGATTTCAAACCAGGGGTCCAAAAACAGAGGCATATATGTGGTGTACTCGTTGACTAATTCAAAATTTCAACAAAGTCAGACTTGAAGGGGTTCTGCGTGAGAATAATAGCAAGGCAGATGCTTTGGCTAAGCTGGGCTCACAGAAGGATGTGGTATTGCTAGGGGTAATCCCTTTGGATATTCAGGAGATTCCAAGTATACCTGAGGTCGAGATCATGAGTATGGACCATGCATCCTTGGACACTTGGATGACTCACATTCAAGAATACAAAAAGAAAGGTGTTCTCCCGAAAGATAAAAGTTTAGCCAGGCGATTAAAATATCAGGCTGCAAGGTATGTTAAGTATGATGGAATTTTATATTGAAGAGGTTTCAATCAACCCTTGCTAAGGTGTGTTGAGGGTAATGAGTGCAACTATATTCTAAGGGAGGTTCATGAAGGAATGTGTGGCAATCACTCGGGGGGTAGTTCTCTTGCCATGAAGGTCTTGAGGCAAGGGTATTACTGGCCGACCTTGAAGGATGATGCTATGAAGTTTACAAGGGCATGTGATCAATGTCAACGTTTTGCGAATGACTCATCTATCCCAGCTACATCACTAACTTCCATGATGAGTCCTTGGCCTTTTGCTATGTGGGGAATAGATCTGATTGGAGAACTCCCAGCTGCCAAGAGAGGTGTTAAGTATGCAGTTGTTGTCGTGGATTATTTTACCAAGTGGGCGGAGGCTATGCCATTGGCAAAAACAAAGACAAAGAAGATTAGAGATTTTGTTTTCAATTCCATTGTGTGTAGATTTGGTATTCCTTACAAGCTTATATCTGATAATGGATAACAGGTTGATAGAAAGGAGTTGAGAAAGTTATGTGAAGATTTGAAGATCAAGAAAGATTTTGCAGCAGTGTGCCATCCTCAAAGTAATGGGCAGACCGAGGCTATCAACAAGATAATCAAGCATACTTTGAAAACTAAGTTGGAGGAAAGTAAGGGTAATTGGCCAGACGAGCTACATATGGTATTATGGTCCTACAATACAACACCAAGGACTACTACCGGTGAGTCTCCTTTCATGTTATCTTATGGGTTTGAAGCTATGGTACCCGTGAAGGTTGGATAAGGATCATTTAGAAGAGATCATTATTCTTAGGAGTCTAATAAAGTCAACCAACGGCTCCATTTTGACTTTTTAGAAGAAACAATAACTATATCATCATTACGATTGGTTGTATATCAGCAAATGGTTGCTCGGTTTTATGACAGAAAGGTAAAGGCGCGTCCTCTCAAGGTAGGAGATCTTGTGTTACGAAGGGTGATGCCTCATACCAGAATTGTCAGTCATGGGGTCTTTGGAGCTAATTGGGAAGGGCCTTACAAAATCAAGTCTGTGCTTTGGGAAGGAACGTTTCACTTGGAAGACTTGGGTGGCAATCCTATACCAAGGGCATGGAATGTGGAACATTTGAAGAAGTATTATCAATAGGGAGTGGTTGTGTACCCCCTATATTATCTATCCAATAGACTAGTAGCAATAAAATTCCTCCTAGTCTAGGGGGTAATGCATCTACTTCTCTTAGATTAGTTGAGATGTTTATTTTTCAGTATTCTTGTATTTCCCCAAAGAGCATTATCCTTGGGACCAATGTGATTTACACACTGGAGCGCATTATCTATGGAGTTTATTCAAAATTTTCAAGATTTTTGAAGATTTATTTATCAAGTATTTGATTGCTTACAAAGTCGAAGAATTTATTTAGGTTTTTAGATCAATCTGACAGAGTAAAGATGCGCCCTTGAATAAATCCCTAGAGGGCGCGCCCTATATAGATGACATACAGGTACGAGGTAAACTATATCTAAGAAAGAACGCGCCTTCATAAACCTTGAATATATTCCTAATATTGAGGAAAAGGCGCACCCTCAACATGGAATGGTAACATAATACTTGGCAACACAAATATAACACAAGGTAATGAAAGATTAAGTGCATATAACAAGCAGAAATACGATAAAAATAGTTAACAAGGGAACACACCATTATAATGTTATCAAATGATAAGTTAAGTTACAACTTGCAAGGCATTAAGAGAGGGCCTGCACCTCAAAATGATTAAATCTACGAAGCTTCAAGATGCGTCTTGAGCATTGTCATCTGCCTTAGTACCATCTTCAAGATTTTCAGGAATGCTGGTAGCCTCAGGCACTTGCTCATTTTCGTTCTCAGGGGGGCGCCATCAGAGGACGCGTCATCTTACTCTTCACTCATAGGGGACGCTTCTTCGAGCCCAAGGAAGACTCTTTTTGCCTTTATAGAAGCAGCTTCGTCGATCTTGTAATTTGCAATCCACCTCACAGTTTCTTCCCCAAATTTGGTGAAGTTATAATCAGGATCCTGCGCCAAGAACCCTGAGGCATAGTTCCTGAAGCCATCCCGGAAAGAAGTCTTCTCAATCTTCTTCTTCTCCACTACCCAACCATTCTATTGATCTTCATTAAGCTCAGCAACTTGTTCTTTCAACTTGTGGTTTTCCTCTTTCAGGTTGTCAATAGTAGCACTTAACCAACTTGCAACATCCTCTTGACTCTTCAACTCACTTTCATAATAGTTCTTCTTTTGTTGAAGGTAATCTTTTAGCCTAGTGATGACTCTGTCACGGTCTTCCACTTTCTTGGACAACTTGTATTTTTCTTTCTCCAGATCATCAAGGCGCATCCCATCTTTCTGCAGGGTTGATTGTCTGTGGAGGGCAAAAACGAGAATTTCGGAAGAGGCTTTGATGATGGCCTCATTTTCTCTTATTGGCGGTCTCTGTTTCTCCATTTCACTATGTCATCATCAGAGACATATGAGATTGCCAATGGACTTAAAGTAGTAGAAACTAAGGTGAAAGGTTCAGTTTTTTTTAGTTTTTTAGAGGACGCGTCTGTTAGGTCCAAAGTATCGTAGAAGGGGGGGGGGGGATTGAATACGATAATCACAAATTATTCAATTTCTTTTGCGGATAAATCTTTCAGTTCTAATACGAAATCAAATGCACCAAATCAAAACACGAGTCGGGGAATATATCGTTTTATAAATATAAACCGTGAGGGGTGCTACAAATCTAATCCGTAGATTAGCTTCAATGAGTTCAGGTTAACGTAATCAATACAAACAATAGAAATTAAGGCACTATAAATTTCCTTTTGTCAAAGTTCTTGAGCTCTTAAATTCTTCTGTGTAAATATGATCAACTGCCAACCAACTGAAGAAGACACTGTCTTCATCTTCGTTTTTGTAGACTTAGTTTGAAAAACTATCGAACCAAAATCCAATCAATCCTGGTCGTCCAATTCCTCAATCAACCTGACAAAGTAACATACTTTTCACATGCTCCTCCTAATAAAAACTATCGAAGGAATTAACTAATTCTTCCTTCAATAGATTTTATAAAATCTATCGAATGAAGAATTACTTCTTCGATGGTTTTTGTTTGAAATCTACTTGATCAAATTCGATAGTTTTTCCTAAAGAAATCTATCGAATGTTTTCCTTATTCACTTTGACCCTTGAAGATTTCCTTCCTTTTCAGCAAGTATATTGTATCTCCATTTAAACCTAAACATACCTTGTAATATTCTTTTCATTCTCAGGATGTTTCAGATTTAGACTTAAATCAACTTCTTCCGAGATGATAAACATCTTGATCATTTAGGTGCTGACAACTAGTGCAACTGGTCTGGTTCACAGATGACTAACACCCGATCAATACTTCCATATCTTTAATTCAGTGTTGTCGTTCAGGTTGCTTCAATTAAATCACTGGAATCCTATGGTACTAACTCTTAATCATTCAAATACTTCTGCAGTCTTAAAAGTCTTGTTTCTTTATTTTTCACAGAGGCTTGATCATATTAATGAACTTCTTTCCGTGACCTGTTTACGGACTTCAAGAATACATACCATATTTTGATTTTTTGAGTTTACCTTTTCTTCTTTACTTCTGGATTCCTGTGCTTCAGTTAATATTAATGTCTGTCTTGTCCTTTGTTGAGTTGTAGTTATCTCTGTTACATCTTATGTTACATTATACTTTACAATCTCCCCCTATTTGATTGTTAGAGTTCGACAAGCAAATACCTCGAGGATAACTCAAATAACTAAGGAAACATGAAACTAATTAAAGTAAGACAGATTAATAATATTAAATGCATTCTGGATTAAAGATATACATTTCCAGATTTCAAAAATTCAAAGAACATTAAAACTTTTTACAATGAAGTTGCTCCTCTAGTCTGAGCAGATAGTTCTTGTGTTCTTTGCTTCAAGTCTTCAGTCCATCTCAATCTCACCTTCTTCAATCATTGGATTGGAGTTAGCAGCTTGATAATCAATCACAGAAGGATAATGCAGTGGTTCTCCAGGTTTAAGGATTGCTCCTTTGATGTGTCTTCCAATGTACTCAACCTCTTGACCCACTCCAACCCATACCCATGCATTAGTAACATCTTTCTTGTTCTTCCTTGGCATGTTTGGTAGTCTGGTATGCACTTCCAATCCTCTCTCCACTCTCTTCCTATAGTAGGGAACATTCTCCATCAGATATCTTCTTAGAGTGTCTGCTGCTTTGTCCTTCTCCGTTGATGTGAATCCAGTGGATCTAAGATACTTCTCAACTGATATTAGATAGTTATTTGGATAATCTCTCAGTTTGTCCTCCGTCAGATAGCAGATTCTGAACAAGTCATTCGTCATGAATCTAACCATAGGAGGGTCTTCAGTAATCACTGGACTGACCTTCATCAAGATTTCCTTAACATGCTCACGGAGCAATTCATTTAGCCTTGTGGTTCTCTGGATCTTGATGAGCATCACCTGCAGTTCTGTATATGTTCTCTGTTCGAAAAACTCAGTGGAAATCACAAATGTACCTTTGTCAATAAAATTGATCAGTATGTTCCAGACACCATTTGCTTTAACCCCAGCTTTCAGAAAGATAAGAGAATGTCTCAATGCAGTGAAGTAAGTATCATTTTCTTGATTTGCACTTCTTATATCTCGAATGATAACTTCCACCTCAGCATCGTCGTTGACTTCTAAACCATCTTCAACTCCACATAAAGTGTTGTAAGCTATCTCCCATTCTTTTCCTTGTTTCTGTGCCAAATCAATCATCTTCTTCTTCCTTACTTCATTATACATCTTGAATCTCTTTAGCTTTTCACTCCTCAGAACTGCTTGGTGAGTTTCCTTCTCAGCTTGCCTGGCATCTCTTTCTGCTTTTTCAGCTTTCAATCTTTCCAAGGCAGCTTCTTGTTCAAGTGATAGAGGAATTGCTTCTTCCATATCATCATCCAAGATTGGATGTTCTATTGGCTCTGGATAATATGGTTCATGCTCTTTTGGTGATTGTTGCTCGTGCATGAATTCAAATCCCTCTTCAACTTCTTTCTCTACAATGTCTTCAATCCAGTATTGTCTCACTGGAATAGTTTCATTGGTTTCCCATATTCCCCATCCATCTTTCTCCAATCCTCCGTCTTTCTCCCCCTTAGTTGAGGAATCCTCCAAGAAGTCATCCTCAGCATAATAGGTTGTTGAAGGACCATGTTGTTGATTTGAAGGACCAGGTTGTTGGTTTCTCAACATATTCCAGATCGAATCTACTCCGTCACTCTGGTTCTCCATGAATAGAGCAATGTCCTTGTTCATTTCTTGTATAGAAGCTATCTTCGTCAATATCACTCAGTCTTGAGTTGGTAGTCTGCACGATTCTATCCAATCTTTTGTTGAGACGAGACTCCACTCTTGACAGTGTGTCCATTGCATCCTTGACCCTTGCTTGACCATCCCGGATAACCAGAACGTCTTCATTTAAAGATTCTTGTCCTTTTTGTAAGACATGCACTTCATTCATAAAACCATCTCTAAGTTCCTTGACGTCTGCTCTCAAGTCGACCAGTTCCTCCATAGCTTCCTTCTTCAGGGAGTCCACTGCTTGTTTAGTACCTGTTATAGTGCCAGATGCACTGCCTAAGACCCTGTATGTTCTTCTGGAATCAGCTGCAGCCAAGTCAATCTTTTGTTGAATAGTAGTTAAAGAAGCATCAACCGGACCGGAGGAGATCCCTTGGTCAAAGGAAGGTCGTAGAGGGACTTTGAATAGTAGATTTCCTTGACGATCATGAACTGTCATCTCCTTGAGAGTGGATTTTACATGTAGTTCTCTGGCTATAGGCCTTAGCAAATCATCAATGTTTGTCAGGGTTTGGGTGTCACTCCTCACATTTGGCTCTGGGTGTTCACTCAACGTTTCTGTTGGTGTTTCACTCATTTTTCCTTTCCCACTCAGGCCAGGTGATAGTGTTTTTGTTGCACTCATTCCCGTCTTGCTAGTAGTACCTGCATCAGAATTCACCGTAGCCATCCTTAAGGAGGTCACCGGTGGTGCAATGGGGCTTCTCAAGTCCCCGTCCTTGGATATACCAAGTTGCTGATCATCCTTAGATGATGTATCCTTTGTTGGATCTAGAGTTTGAATCTCTAGAAGGGTAGAATCAGGCTCTATTAACAGCAGAGATCCTGAAACTCCCTCTAAAGTCTGTGAAGACTTTTCCTCAGTTAACTCCTCAATTAAAATTGATTCATTGTCACCGAGTTGCCGATCTGCACCTACGTCAGACCCTTTACCCGCAGGATCCAGATATGTTCCATCTGGGGAGCTAGATAATGACCCTTGAAATTGTGCATTTAGGTCAAAACCTTCTCTCAACGTCTGTGAAGACTCTTGGTTCAATTCAGAACCTTCAACTAGTGAACCTGACCGTAATATGGTCGGAACACCAGTTGTTTCCGTCAATTCTTCCATATTTGATTGAGCTATTGGTTCAGATATAGCTTTGGTAAGTGTTGCCCAATCAGCATCGAAAAAATCAGTGAAGGGCTCTTTGGATGTTTGAAATGAAGTTTCAACAGTTGCCTCGGTTTCTATTCTTCTCCTTTTAGAGGAAGGCAGATCTGTTGTTGAAGGGCGTATCTCCTTATGTGGTGCTGCTAAGGCACTATCTCCCTCTACACTCACGGATGTTTGAATGTTAGGTATAGTAGGGGAAGGAGGTTCGTTTATGGTTTCATTTGGCTCGTCCAAAGGCTCTATGACCGTGGTTAGAGATTGTGGGTTTGCAATCTCTTGGTCAGGAATGGCCACCGAGGGCTCTGGATCAATATCCATTGGTTGAGGTTGTGGAGCCACAACAGGTTCAGGAATATTACCTTCGTTTACATGTTCCCCTAGGGGTAGAAGTGGTAGGGGTACCGTTCTTAGATATTCAGTGAGAATAGTAAGCACCCCTGGAAGATGATTCTTCTTGATCAGAGCTGTTATAACATTGCTCTTCATCTTTATGCAGTCCATGGTCTCCTCACCTTCAAAAATCTCCCGTTCTTCAGCTGTTAACACGTCATTAAGAATTAGCTGTAGCAACCTAGGATAGAAACAAAGCACATCATCAATGCATGTTCTTTCATCCAGTGGTCCCATGCACAAAAGCATTTGATCAATCACAAGCCTTCCAATGTTTATATGCCTATTGTTAGCAATGGCAAATCCTAGTTTCTGAAGAAACAGTGGAATACCATGCAGATTTGTAAGCTTTGCAGTAAAAACATGGATTAAGGTGTGAAAGAAGAAATTCCATGGCTTGGTCAGATAATGCTTTAAAAACTCTCCCACAAAGAAGTTAGGTTGTTGACTTCTAATGAGAGTGAAGAAAGCATGTATTTCTTTAGTATTAGGATCAGGAACAAGGTTTTCTGTTGGAAAGTGTAAAATCCTATTAAGATCATGTTCCGTCACCCTTATTGTTCTGCCCCGTGGCACAAAAAAACTGAAAGAAGATATTTCATTCTCCGATGTGTCAGTGGTTGTTGTGTACAATGCAGTCAATTGATCAATGCAAAGGACCGCATGAGTACTTAAAGCGTATGTCACTAAAGAACGTGTATTCAAGAATTGTGCCCATGCACGAAACTGTAAGTTCGTAATGGATTGCACATTCTGAAAAGAGACATGATTAGTCTTGGTTACGATAAATTCTCCGGCCATTGTATTTTCAAAATTTCCAGAAAATTTAACTTTAAACCAAAACTATTTCAATTAATTATTTCTAACTAATTATCTTTTTTTAAAAAAATAACCCTTTTTCCTTAATTTCACAAACTCGAACCAAACACAACTTAAATTAAGAACCCAAGATTGTTTAACTTCAAATATTCACTTAAAACTAAAGAAATCAATTGTTTATCAATTAATTTCTATAGATGAACATGATTAACCAAACTTAAGATTCAAAAGAGTCACTTTCGATTGTTTTCTTGTAAAACCGAGATCAAAACTTCAATCTAATCACAAACACACAGTAGTTTCACTTTTAAATGAATTTAATGTGGTATATAATCGATTATCACGGTTAAAAACTAAAAAACTGTCGAGGTTTGAGTTCTTGTCGTGTATCTATCTGTAAGTATGTAAAACAAAAGCTTAGATCTGAGAATAAGAAGAAAAAAACGTCTAAGGTAGTGTTTTATACTTTTTGAAACTCAGGGGTATTTTCGTCCTTTCATGTTCGATAGTTTTTAAAATGTACTATCGATGGTTTTCTCAGAGAGGCAAAAAAGTCAATATCACTTCGATAGTTTTTCAAAAACTATCGAAGTGTTTAAAATCCAGAATTCAAACCGACTTTTTTAAAAAAAACCATCGAAAGCTTTTTCTGTTTAAACCAAAAACTCTCGAACCCTATTTTATGAAAACTATCGAGGATTTTAATTATTGAAATAAATTTAAATCCCTTCTATACTTTTTCACATCAATTTCAAAATCTATCGAAAAATACCTTCGATATTTTTTCATTTCCTTTCCAAAACCTATCGAAAATTTCTTTCGATATATTTTTTCTAGTATTTAGAAAAAGTATCGAATTTCGTAATTCGATATTTTTTGCTCTCAGTTTAATTTTCTTAAAACGTGTTCATTTTTTTAGAAATCAAACTTTCTTTTATTTTCTGTCAACTTAAAATCTGATAAAAATTAACAAATTTACCAAAATCAAAGTCAACGGAAAATTCACAATTTTCTTAGAATAAAATCGACTAAATATCATCAAATGATATCGACTAATTAAAAACTAATAAATTATGCTGCATTAATCTACAATGTTTAAAACAAAGTAAATTAATTCAAATTAAATAGATGCTTAAATATTTAGTACAAATATGAGCACCTAAATAATTTTATAATTATTAACTAGTTAAATGCCAGAAGATATATCATCCATAAATATGACATAAAATTAGTACAATAACCCTAACCTACGAGAATTTCTCCTGAAAATAAATTCACGAGTCCTAAGAATATAGAAATTCTTAAACTCGTGTATTTACTAGGACTATCTTGCAGTTACCGACTTCTAATCAAAATCAATTAGAAAGATTTAACATCCCAAGTTCACCAACCATCTTAGAAAAAGTGGATTCATCAAGCGGTTTAGTAAAGATGTCTGCAATTTGTTCCTCTGTGGGTACAAAATGTAACTCCACAGTTCCATTCATGACATGCTCTCGGATAAAATGATACCTGATGTCGATGTGCTTTGTCCTCGAGTGTTGCACTGGGTTTTTGGAGATTGCTATGGCACTTGTGTTGTCGCAAAATATTGGAATCTTAGTCAACAAAAGTCCATAGTCACGGAGTTGGTTCCTCATCCATAAGATTTGAGCACAACAGCTACCATCAGCTATGTATTCAGCTTCAGCTGTTGATGTGGACACTGGGTGATGCTTCTTGCTGTACCAGGAAACTAACCTTCTTCCAAGAAACTGACAGCTTCCTGAAGTACTCTTCCGATCAATATTACAACCTGCAAAATCTGAGTCTGTATATCCAATAAGATCAAATCCTGTATCTTTAGGGTACCAAATTCCAAGATTTGGGGTTCCCTTAAGATATCTAAATATTCGCTTAACAGCTATTAGATGAGATTCTTTAGGATCAGACTGAAACCTAGCACACAAGCATGTTGCAAACATTACATCTGGTCTACTTGCAGTGAGATATAGTAAGGAGCCTATCATACCTCTGTAGCTTGTGATGTCAACCTTCTTACCAGTTTCATCCTTATCAAGCTTAGTGGCAGTTGGCATTGGAGTCTTTGTTGTAGATGAGTGTAAAGCATAATGTAACATAAGATGTAAAAGAGATAACTTCAACTCAACAAAGGACAAGACAGACAATAGTATTAACAGAAGCACAGGAATCCAGAATCAAAGAATAAAAGGTAAACTCAAAAAATCAAAATATGGTATGTATTCTTGAAGTCCGTAAACAGGTCACGGAAAGAAGTTCATGAAAATGTTCAAGCCTCAGTGACATCAAAAGAATCAAGACTTTCAAGACGACAGAAGTATGTGAATGATTTAGGGTTAGTACCACATGATTCCAGTGATTTATTTGAAGCAACCAGATCGACAAAGGACTTATCAGCAGCACTGAATTGAAGACATAGAAGAAGAATTGATCAAGTGTTATTCATCTGTGAACCAGACCAGTTGCACTAGGTGACGGTACTAAAAAGATCAAGTTGTTTTATCGTCTCATAAGAAATTGATACAGTCTATTACTTAAACATCCAGGAGCTCAGGCGGAATTATTAAAATATCAAAGATAGGAAAATGATTCGATGGTTTTTCAATTCAGAAAACCATCGAATGAGATGAAAAGTGATTCACAGAAAAACATATTAGATTAATTTGGTATTCGATAGTTTTGAATAAAAAACTATCGAATGGTAAATTAATTTAATTCATTCGATGGTTTTTAAATTAGGGAGCATGTGAAAAGTATGTTTGTTTTTCAGGTTGATCAAAATTGGACGACCATGATTGATTCTTCAATTGTGGTTCGATAGTTTTCAAAAACAAAGCCTACAAATACTAATAGAGAGAAGAAGTGTCTTCTTCAGTCAGGTTCATTTACACAGAAGCAATTACGAAGAGAGAGATCAAGCCAGAGAGAAAATACCAGAGAAATTAATTCTGCTTGAATTCTATCATTGTATTGATTGTGAATAACCTAGAACTCATTGAAGCTAATCTACGGATTAGAAATTGTAGCACCCCTCGAGGTTTATATTTATAAAAGGATATATTCCCCGACTCTTGGTTTTATTTGGTGTGTTTGATTTCGTTATAGAACTGAATGATTAATCCGCGAACGAAATTGAATTATTTGTAGGTATCGTATTCAACCCCCCCCCCTTCTACGATACTTTGGACCTAAAAATTGGTATCAGAGCTACTTGATTGACGTACAAATCAGATCCGGTGAATGAGACCAAAATCAAACGTAGCTTGAAAATTCGAAGCAAATTTTTTAACTTTCAAAAATTTTCATTTAAGAATTTCTTGAATTTTAAACAATTTGAAATTTTTAGAAATCATGAGTGCTCCAAAGACAACCGCTGGTATTAAAGTTCCCCCGTTTACTAGAGATGATTTCGGTTTGTGGAAGATGAAGATGCTGTTATTTATCAAGGCATCTAATCCGTTGTATATTGGCATATTAGAGAACGGACCGTTTGTACCAATGAAACCAGTTAGTGAATCTACAGCTCCTGATGGTAGCAGGATTCCTCAAGGCACCCAACCTAAGGATATCACTGAGTATACAGATTCTGACAAAGAACTGATTCGATTGGACACAGGTTTGATGTTGATATTGGCAAACTCCGCAGACAAGGAAATGAGCTATCAGTTGATGAACTGTACAAGCGTGAAACATATGTGGGATGCCATTAATTTGATAATGGAAGGAACTGAAGACGTGCAGGAAAACAGATTGGACATCCTGACTTCTCAGTACGAAGCTTTTAGGTCTCTTCCAGGAGAAAGTATAACTCGGGTCTTTGAGAAATATACTAAGCTTCTAAAGGAATTGGAAATGAAAGGGAAGACCTATCCACTGAGAGAAACTAACAGGAAATTCATGATGACGCTGCCCCCATCATGTAGAACACAAGTCCTCATCAATAAGGGAAAGAATTGACTTCACAAAGATGTCATTAGAGATGATCTATGGCAAGTTGAAGACTTATGAGATGGAGCAAGAACAACGAGTGATAATCTACGGACCATGGACAGTGGATAACAAGCACAATGCACTTGTGAGATCAGCAGCACTTGTAGTGGATGAACCAACAACTTCTGATATTCAGGTTCAAACCCCTAGAGCTGGAAAGGAGGTGATTATAGAAGCTGAAATGGATTCTGTGAATCTGGGTGTTGATGAAAGTGATTACTACACCCTAGAAGAGCTTGAGCAAATGGAAGACAAAACCATGGCGTACTTAGCTGCAAAGTTTAGTCATATTCGTTTCAAGAGAAACCCTAAGTACAAGTTCAAGGGCTCAACCAACAGATTCCAGAAGAACAAGTATTCACCAGGGACTGGCTTTAAGGGAGGCTACAGGACTGGCTCGATTGACAGAAGCAAATCAAGATGCTACAACTGCAATGAGTTAGGGCATTTCACCACTGAATGCCGGAAGCCTCGTCAAACAAGAGACATGAAAGATGTCTATGAAAAGAAAGACTCATATGAGGATTTGAAGAAGGAGAATGCCAAGCTGAAACATCAACTTGAGGCATTGTCTGGAAAGCAGAAAGGGAAGGCTTATATAGCAGAGGGAAAACACTGTGATGATATTGATTCGGATGAAGAGGAGGAATATGTAAATGTTGCTCTAATGGCCTTCTCAGAACCTTTTCATGAGGATGACCTTTACATGAGACAAGAATTGCTTGAGGAGGAATTATTGAAGGAAAAAGAGGTAAAGACTAAGTTGCCTAGGAAATCAATAAAAACTGAATTACCTAAAACTGAAGTAGGTGACTTAGTTGACAAGGCTAAAAAGAACAGGAATGGGAAAAAGAAGGTTGTTAATGATAATATTGTTTCTTCTTCCCCCATTGCATCTAGGAAGTTGTGCACTATTTGTAATTCTGCTGGACACCTTACACATGCATGTAAAAAGGTTAAAGTAGAAACTGCTGATGCTTCTGCAATGCATAACATGTCTGACATGCCTGATCTTCATGAACCCTGTGGAAATAAAGAGTGTTTGTTATGTAAGTACAACATCATGCATGCTTATTTTAAGTTGATGAATGATAGTAGCAAAAGCACTGTTAATGTTAAATCCACAGATACTATGAATATCAAACAGGGTAAGACTAACTTGAATGTTACTCCTGTTAAAGTATCTAAACCTTCAGGACCCAAACAAGTTTAGGTACCAAAGTCCGCTTAATCAATCTGTGATTGCAGGGTAAGGTTAAAACCTCAAAGGTCGTGTGGATTCTGGATAGTGGCTGTTCTAGACACATGACAGGTGAAGAGTCCCTGCTTACAGAGGTGGTTAAGAAGACCGGCCCGATTGTAACCTTTGGAGATGACAGCAAAGGATTCACTACGGGATATGGTAAATTGAAAATTGGGAATGGCATCATTGAAAACATCTCTCTTGTTGAAGGATTGAAGCACAATCTTCTAAGTATCAGTCAGTTCTGTGATAAAGGCTACAATGTAGACTTCAGAAAGGACAAGTGTTTGATCACCAACAGGAAGGATGAGAAGCTTACTCTACTGGGAGTGAGAAAAGGAAATTTGTTTATAATTGACTTAAATTCTACCAGTGAAGGAGAAGTTACATGTTTCTATGGAAAGGGATCTTCAGAACAAATTTGGCTATGGCACAAGAAGCTCTAACATCTGAACTTCAAAACTATGAACTCTTTGGTAAAGAGAGAGTTAGTGAGAGGGTTGCCCCTAATGGAATTCAATCAGGAGGGACTATGTGAAGCATGTGAAAAAGGGAAGTCGAAGAAAGCATCACATAGAAGCAAAGGAATGACAAGCATTGCTGAAACATTACAACTGAATCATATGGAATTATTTGGTCCAGTCAATGTTATGTCACTTTCAAGAAAAAGATATGCATTGGTGATGGTGGATGACTACTCCAAGTACACGTGGGTGTTGTTCATACAATCAAAGGATGAAGCAACACAACTAATCATTGATCACATCAAGAAAATAGAAGTGGAAGCTAAGCTACCTGTGCGGACAATCAGTTCAGACAATGGAACTGAATTCAAAAATACAGTTCTTAATGATTTCTGCTCAGAGAAAGGAATATCAAGACAGTTTTCAGCACCAAGAACTCCACAACAGAATGGAGTAATGGAAAGGAAAAACAGGATCTTGGTTGAAGCAGTAAGGACCATGTTGAGTGAATCAAAACTTCCCACTTACTTTTGGGCTGAAGCAGTGAATACAGCTTGCTACACTCAAAATCGAACCCTTATCAACAAAGATCATGAAAAGACTTCGTATGAGTTAATGGCCAATAAGAAACCAACACTGAAGTACTTTCATGTGTTTGGTGCAAAGTGCTTTGTACTTAAAGATGGAGAACATCTAGGCAAGTTTGATGCCAAAGCAGATGAATGCATTTTTTTGGGCTATTCTCTGGAATCTAAGGCTTAAAGGGTATATGTGATTGAAGATAAGAAGGTGTTGGAAAGCTTTAATGTAACATTTGACGACACCAAAAGACCAGGCCTGCAAACTAGAGAGAACTCTGAATCCTTGGTATTTGAAAATCTATCAGGAGATCTCTCTGACAATGAAGAAGAACCTGAAGTTGTTACAGTTATTGATAATAATCATAATGATAATGATTCTGGACCAAGTGGTGATAGTGGTGGATATACTCAAACTACTACTGGATCCACTAGTCAATCAACAGGGTCAACAGATCATACCGTCAACAACTCAGGGGGAGCAGGAGAAGGATCAACTAGTCACACTCCACAACATCTAGAACAAGGAGAATCATCAAGATCGCATCTGCCAAGACAAAGGGTATGGAATAGAGATCATCCCTT
The DNA here is from genome assembly GCA_030848705.1 of Heracleum sosnowskyi. Classification (NCBI taxonomy): domain Eukaryota; kingdom Viridiplantae; phylum Streptophyta; class Magnoliopsida; order Apiales; family Apiaceae; genus Heracleum; species Heracleum sosnowskyi. The sequence goes on along the minus strand of CM061244.1, from coordinate 113,973,828 downwards.
TCACTTGATCACTGGTGATTCGGACACAGGAGTGAGAACTAGGAGAACATCACAAAATGAATGTCACTATTCTGGGTTTCTTTCAGAAACAGAACCTAAGAAAGTTGAAGATGCTCTAGATGATCCAGATTGGGTGATTTCTATGCAAGAGGAACTCAATCAGTTTGAAAAGCAAAAAGTTTGGAAGCTGGTACCCAGGCCTAAGGGAAAATCTGTTATTGGAACAAGATGGGTATTCAGAAATAAGTTGGACGAAGATGGCATTGTAACGAGAAACAAAGCCAGACTGGTTGCTAAAGGTTACTCTCAAGAAGAGGGTATAGATTATGATGAAACCTATGCACCAATAGCAAGACTTGAGGCCATCAGGATGTTTGTGGCATTTGCAGCACATTCCAATTACAAAGTATATCAAATGGATGTGAAGAGTGCTTTTCTGAATGGGGAGTTAGAAGAAGAATTGTATGTGGAACAACCTCCAGGTTTTGAGGATTCAAAACTGGCAGACTTTGTGTACTTTCTATTCAAAGCTCTCTATGGACTCAAACATGCTCTAAGGACATGGTATGACACTCTCTATGAATTTTTACTTGAAAATGATTTTACAAGAGGTGTTGTAGACAAAACTCTCTTTTACAAAAAGCACAAAAATGATTTGATACTGGTGCAAATATATGTTGATGACATAATATTTGGTTATACTAATGATGATCTATGCAAGAGATTTGCTAAGTTAATGCAGAGTCGTTATGAAATGAGCATGATGGGTGAATTGTCATTCTTTCTTGGACTGCAAGTATATCAAAAGCAAGATGGTATATTCATTTGTCAGTCCAAGTACATCAAAGATCTTCTTAAGAAGTATCAAATGGAAGACTCATCTACAGCAAAGACTCCTATGCCAACTGCCACTAAGCTTGATAAGGATGAAACTGGTACGAAGGTTGACATCACAAGCTACAGAGGTATGATAGGCTCATTACTTTATCTCACTGCAAGTAGACTAGATATAATGTTTGCAACATGCTTGTGTGCTAGGTTTCAGTCTGATCTTAAAGAATCTCATCTAATAGCTGTTAAGCAAATATTTAGATATCTTAAGGGGACACCAAATCTTGGAATTTGGTACCCTAAAGATACAGGATTTGATCTTATTGGATACACAGACTCTGATTTTGCAGGTTGTAAGATTGATCGGAAGAGTACTTCAGGAAGCTGTCAGTTTCTTGGAAGAAGGTTAGTTTCCTGGTATAGCAAGAAGCAGCATTCAGTGTCCACATCAACAGCTGAGGCTGAATACATTGCTGCTGGTAGCTGCTTTGCTCAGATCTTGTGGATGAGAAACCAACTCCGTGACTATGGGCTTTTGTTGACAAAGATTCCAATATTTTGCAACAACACAAGTGCCATAGCAATCTCTAACAACCCAATGCAACACTCGAGGACGAAGCACATCGACATCAGGTATCATTTTATCTGAGAGCATGTCATGAATGGAACTGTGGAGTTACATTTTGTACCCACAGAGGAACAAATTGCAGACATCTTTACTAAACCACTTGATGAATCCACTTTTTCAAAGCTGGTTGGTGAACTTGGGATGTTAAATCTTTCTAATTGATTTTGATTAGAAGTCAGTAACTACAGATAGTCCTGGTGAATACATGAGTTTAAGAATTTCTATATCCTTACGACTCGTGAATTTATTTTCTGGAGCAATTCTCGTAGTTAGGATTTTTGTACTAATTTTATGTCATAATTATGGATGATATATCTTCTGGCATTTAACTGGTTATTAATTCTAAAAATTATTTAGGTGCTAATAATTGTTCTAAATATTTAAGCATCTATTTAATTTGAATTAATTTACTTTGTTTTTAACATTGTAGATTAATGCAGCATAATTTATTGGTTTTTAATTGATTAATATCATTTGATGATATTTAGTTGATTTTATTCTAAGAAAATTGTGAATTTTCTGTTAACAATTGATTTTGGTAAATTTTAAAAGATTTATTCAAAATAAAACTTGACAGGACATACAAAAAGTCTGAATTTTAAAATAGAACATGTTTTAAAATTTTAGACAGAAGCAAAAATATCGAATTTAGAAAATTCGATAGTTTTTCTAAGTACTAGAAGAAATCTATCGAAAGTAATTTTCGATGGTTTTTGGAATAGGAAAAGGAAACTATCGAAAACAATTCTCGATAGTTTTTTACATTGAATGGAAAATATATCGAAGTGAATTTATTTAAATTAATGCTTAAATTCTCGATAGATTTTCATAAAAGCATTCGATAGTTTTTGGTTTTACAAAGAAAGAGACTTCGATAGTTTTTCTGATAAACGTTTTAAATTCACATTTTCAAACACTTCGATAGTTTTTGAAAAACTATCGAGGTGCAGTTGACATTTTTGCCCCTCACGAAAAACTATCGACGGTTCATTTCAAAAACTATCGAACATGAAAGGACGAAAATGCCCCTGAGTTTTACAGTGTATATAAGAACCCCTTAGACGTTTTTTTTACTTTTCTATTCTCAGATCTAAGAAAGGTTTTTATATATACACAGATACATACACACAGTCAAGAACATTTCAATAGTTTCTTCATTTTCACCAAGAAAAGCTTGAAAAAGTTACTGTTTCTCACTGTTAATTCGTTTTTGACGGTGAAAACTTGATTATTTTAAATTTTTAGTACAAACTATTGAAGAATCCATCAAACCAAATTCTTGAACCTAAGAAAATTGTTAACAGTACACATCTTGGAATTTGATTGTTTTTAAACAGTTGAGTTCTTTTGATCTTATTGGTTTGTTGGTATTAACAATTAGGGTTCTAATTTTGGATTGTGTTCGAACTTGTGTATTTCAAAGAAAAAGGGGTATTTTAGTTATAAGTTTAATTAATTAGAAATAATTAATTGAAAAATTAGTTTTGGTTTAAAAATTAATTTTCTGGAAATTTAAAATGGCCGGAGAATTTATCGTAACCAAGACTAATCATGTCTCATTTCAGAACTTGCAAGCCATTACGAACTTACAGTTTCGTGCATGGGCAGAGTTTCTGAACACACGTTCATTAGTGGCATATGCTCTGAGTACTCCCGTAGTCCTTTGCATCGATCAATTGACTACGTTGTACACGACCTCCACGGATACAAGTGAGAATAATGTAAGGTCCTTCAGTTTTGTTGTGCCAGGGGCAGAACAATAAGGGTGACGGAACATGACGTTAATAGGGTTTTATATTTTCCAACATAAAACCTTGTTCCGGATCCCACAACTGAGGAAATACATGCTTTCTTCACTCTCATAAGAAGTCAACAACCAAACTTCTTTGTGAGAGAGTTCCTTAAGCATTATCTGACTAAGCCATGGAATTTTTCTTTCACACATTAATCCATGTTTTTACTGCTAAGCTGACAAATCTGCATGGTATTCCCTTATTTCTTCAGAAAATAGGATTTGCCATTGCTAACAATAGGCATATAAACATAGGAAAATTTATGATTGATCAGATTATTCTATGCATGGGACCACTGGGTGACAGAACAGGCATGGATGATGTGCTTTGTTTCTATCCTAGGTTCCTACAGCTAATTCTGAATGATGTGTTAACAGACGATGAACGGGAGTCATTTGAAGGTGAGGAGACCATGGAGTGCATGAAGATGAAGAGCAATGCAATAACCGCTCTCATAAGAAAGAATCATCTTCCAGGGGTACCCACTGTTCTAACTGAATATCTAAGAACGGTGCCCCTACCACTTCTACCCCCGGGGGAACAGGTAAATGAAGGTAATATCCCTGAACCTGTACTGGCTCCTGAACCACAACCAATGGATGTTGATCCAGAGCCCTCAGCGTCCATTCCTGACCAAGAGGTTGCAAACCCACAATCTCTAACCCCGGTCATATAGCCTTTGGAAGAGCCAAATGAAACCGTAAACGAACCTCTTTCCCCTACTATACCCATCATATAGACATCCATGAGTGTAGAGGGAGATAGTGCCAAAGCAGCACCACATAAGGAGATACATCCTTCATCAGCAGTTATGCCTTCCTCTAAAAGGAGAAGAATAGAAAACGAGGCAACTATTGAAACTTCATTTCAATCTACCAAAGCGCCCTTCACAGATTTTTCTGATGCTGATTGGGCTACACTAACCAAAGCTATATCTGAACCGATAGCTCAATCAAGCAAGGAGGAATTGACGGAAGCAACTGGTGTTCCGACCATATTACGGTCAGGTTCACTGGTTGAAGGTTCTAAGAACCAAGTGTCTTCACAGACGTCGAGAGAAGGCTCTGACCCAAATGCAAAATCTAAAGGGTCATTGCCTAGCTCCCCAGATGGAACATATCTGGATCCTGCGGATAAAGGGTCTGACGTAGGTGCGGATCGGCAACTCGGTGACAATGAATCAATTTCAATTGAGGAGTTAACTGAGGAAAAGTCTTCACAGACTTTAGAGGGAGTTTTAGGATCTCTGCTGTTAAAAGAGCCTGATTCTAGCCTCCTAGAGATTCAAACTCTAGATCCTACAAAGGATACATCATCTACGGATGATCAGCAACTTGGTTTATCCAAGGATGGGGACTTGCGAAGCCCCATTGCACCACCGGTGACCTCCTTAAGGATGGCTACGGTGTTTTCTGATACAGGTACAAAGAGCAATAATGGATTGAGTGAAACCCAAACACATACACCTGGCCTGAGTGAGAAAGGAAAAATGAGTGAAACACCAACAGAAACGTTGAGTGCACACCCAGAGCCAAATGTGAGGAGTGACACCCTAACCCTACCAAACATTGATGATTTGCTACTACCTACTGAAAGAGAGATACATGTTCAATCCACTCTCAAGGAGATGACGGTTCATGATAAGCAAGGAAATCCACTATTCAAGGTTCCACTGAGACCTTCCTTTGACCAAGGGATCTCCTCCGGTCAAGCCAATGCTTCTTTAATGTCTATTCAAGTGAAGGTTGACTTGGCTGCAGCTGATTCTAGAAGAACTTACAGGGTCTTAGGCAGTGCATCTGGCACTATAACAGGTACTAAGCAAGCAGTGGACTCCTTGAAGAAGGAAGCAATGGAGCAACCAGTCGACTTGAGAACAGATGTCAAAGAGCTGAAGGATGATTTCATGAATGAGGTAAATGCTCTGCAACAAGGACAAGAAGCTTTAAAAGAAGACATTTTGGTTATCCGGGATGGTCAAGCTAGGGTAAAAGATGCAATGAACACCTTGTCTAGAGTGGAGTCTAAGCTTAACCAGATATTGGATAGAATTGAAAAGACTACCAAATTGATACTTGATGACATTGACCTGAAGCTGACTTCTATGCATGAGATGAATAGGTACATTGCTGATTTCATAGAGAACCAAAGTGACGGAGTACAGTCCATATGGAATATGTTGAGGAAACAACAACCCGGACCTTCAAATCAACAACCTGATCCTACTACAACCTTTTACAATGAGGACAACTAAATCGAGGATTCCTCAACTAAGGGGGAGAAAAATGGAGGATGGGAGACAGATGGATGGGGAGTATGGGAAAGCAATGAAACTATTCCAGTTAGACAGTACTGGATTGAAGACATGGAAGCAGAAGAAGAAGAAAGTGAAGAGGGATTTGAAATGCATGAGCAACAACATGAAGAACATGAACCGTATTATCCAGAGCCTATAGAATTTCCTATCTTGGATGATAATATGGAAGAAGCAAATCCTCTATCACTGGAACAGGAAGCTGCCTTGGAGATATTGAAAGCTGAAAGAGCTGAAAGAGATGCCAGGCAAGCTGAGAAGGAAAGACATCAAGCAGTTCTAAGAAGTGAGAAGCTCAAAAGATTCAAGGTGTATGCTGAAGTAAGGAAGAAGAAGATGATGGATTTGGCAAAGAAACAAGGTATTGACTGAGAGATGGCTTATAAAACTTTCTGTGGAGTTGAAGACGGATTAGAAGTCAACGAAAATGCGGAGGTGGAAGTTATCATTCAGGACATCAGAAGTGCAAATCTTGAAGATCAGACTTACTTCACTGCACTGAGAAATTCTGTGATCTTTCTGAAAGCTGGAGTTAAAACAAATGGTGCCTGGAACATATTGATCAATTTTCTTAAGAAAGGTACATTTGTGATTTCTACTAAGTTTTTCGAACAGAGAACATACACAGAACTGCATGTGATGCTCATCAAGATACAAAGGACTACAAGGCTAAATGAACTACTCCATGAGCATGTTAAAGAAATCTTGATGAAAGTCAGTCCAGAGATTACTGAAGATCCTCCAATGGTTAGATTCATGAAGAATGACTTGTTCAGAATCTGCTATTTGACTGAGGACAAGCTGAAAGATTATCCAAGTAACTATCTGATATCAGTGGAGAAGTATCTTAGATCCACTGGATTCTCATCAACGGAGAAGGACAAAGCAACAGACACTCTGAGAAGATTTCTAATGGAGAATGTTCTTTACTATAGGAAGAGAGTGGAGAGAGGATTGGAAGTGCGTCCCAGACTACAAAACATGCCAAAGCTAAACAAGAAAGATGTTAACATTGCATGGCTGTGGGTTGGAGTGGGTCAAGAGGTTGAATATATTGGCAGACACATCAAAGGAGCAATCCTTAAACCTGGAGATTCATTGCACTATCCATCCGTGATTGATTATCAAGCTGCTAACTCCAATCCTGTGATTGAAGAAGGTGAGATTGAGATGGACTGAAGAACAGAAGCAAAGAACAAAAGAACTATCAGCTCAGACTTGAGGAGCAACTGCAATGTATAAAGTTTTAATGTTTTTTGAATTATGAAATCCGGAAATGTATGTATCTCATCCAGAATGCATTTAATATTATCAAGCTGTCTTACTTTAATTAGTTTCATGTTTCCTTAGTTAGTTGAGTTATCCTCGAGGTATTTGCTTGTCAAACTCTATACAATCAAATAGGGGGAGATTGTAAAGCATAATGTAACATAAGATGTAACAGAGATAACTACAACACAACAAAGTACAAGACAGACAATAATATTAACAGAAGCACAGGAATCCAGAATCAAAGAAGAAAAGGTAAACTCAAAAAATCAAAATATGGTATGTATTCTTGAAGTCCGTAAACAGGTCACGGAAAGAAGTTCATGAAAATGTTCAAGCCTCAGTGACAATTAAAGAAACAAGACTTTCAAGACTACAAAAGTATGTGAATGATTTAGAGTCAGTACCACAGGGTTCCAGTGATTTATTTGAAGCAACCAGAACGACAAAGGACTAATCAGCAGCATTGAATTGAAGACATAGAAGAATTGATCAAGTGTTATTCATCTGTGAACCAGGCCAGTTGCACCAGTTGACGGCACTTAAAAAGATCAAGTAGTTTTATCGTCTCAGAATAAATTGATTTAGTCTAAAACTAAACACCCTGAAACTCAAATGGATTTTCAAATGATTAAGTACAAAAGGAAATGGTTCGATGGTTTTTCATTTATGAAAACCATCGAATAAGGTTAAGGAAATCTATTTAGAAAACCATTAATAAGTATTTGTCATTCTATAGTTTAATTAAAAACTATTGAATGGAAAAATACTTTAATCCATTCGATGGTTTTCTAATTGGAGGAGCAGGTGAAAAAGTGATTTGTTTGTCAGGTTGATGAAGATCCAACGGCCAAGATTAATTGATTATTTTATGTTCGATGGTTTTTCAATTCAAGTCTACAATTAACAGAAGAGAGAAGAAGTGTCTTCTTCAGTCAGGTTCATCACAAAGACATTTACGAAGAGAGAGTTTGAGCCAGAGAGAATTATCAGAGAAATTAATATTGCTCAGAATTCTATCATTGTATTGATTGTGTATAACCTAGAACTCATTGAAGCTAATCTACGGATTAGAATTGTAGCACCCCTCGAAGTTTATATTTATAAAACGATATATTCCCCGACTCGTGTTTTGATGTGGTGCATTTGATTTCGTGTTAGAACTGAATGATTAATCCGCGAACGAAATTAAATAATTTGTGAGTATCGTATTCAACCCCCCCCCCCCTTCTACGATACTTTGGACCTAACATCAGCAATGCTTGTCATTTCTCTACTTCGGTGTGATGCCTTCTTAGACTTCCCTTTTTCATATGCTTCACATAGTCCCTCCTGATAAAATTCCATCAGGGGCAACCCTCTCACTAACTCTCTCTTTACCAAAGAGTTCATAGTTTTGAAGTTCAAGTGTGAGAGCTTCTTATGCCATAGCCAACTTTGTTCTGAAGATGCCTTACTGTAGAAACATGTAACTTCTCCTTCACTGGTAGAAATTAAGTCAGCTATAAACAAATTTCCTTTTCTCACTCCCAGTAGAACAAGCTTCTCATCCTTCCTGTTTGTGATTAAGCACTTGTCCTTTCTGAAATCCACATTGTATCCTTTATCACAGAATTGACTGATACTTAGAAGATTGTGCTTCCATCCTTCAACAAGAGAGATGTTTTCAATGATGACATTCCCAATTCTCAGATTACCATATCCCGTAGTGAATCATTTGTTGTCATCTCCAAAGGTTACAATCGGGTCAGTCTTCTTAACCACCTCTGTAAGCAGGGACTCTTCACCTGTCATGAGTCTAGAACAGCCACTATCCAGAATCCACACGACCTTTGAGCTTTTACCTTACCCTGCAATCACAGATTGATTAAGCGGACTTTGGTACCCAAACTTGTTTGGGTCCTGAAGGTTTAGATACTTTAACAGGAGTAACATTCAAGTCAGTCTTAACTTGTTTGACTTTCATGTTGTCTGTGGATTTATCATTTACAGTACTAGTGCTACTAGATGCATTCATCAACTTAAAATAAGCATGCATAATATTGTATGTACATAGTAAGCACTCTTTATTTCCACATGGTTCATGAAGATCAGGCATGTCAGACATGTTATGCATTTCAGATGTAACAACAGTTTCTACTTTAACCTTTTTACATGCATGTGTAAGGTGTCCAGTAGAATTACAATTAGTGCACAACTTCCTAGATGCAATGGGAGTAGTTGAAATAATATTTTGATTAACACTAGCTTTCCCATTCCTGTTCTTTTTAGCCTTGCTAACCTTATTGCCTACATCAGTTTTAGGTAATTCAGTTTTTACTGACTTCCTAGGCAACTTAGTCTTTATCTCTTTTTCCTTCAATAAATCATCCTCAAGCAATTCTTGTCTTATGATTAGATCATCCTCATTAAAAAGTTCTGGAAAAGGCTTAACAAAAACGGGACAATCTACATTCTTAAGAACATGTGGAGTATCCTTCTTGACAGCTGAAGATGTCACAGGAAATTCCACAATCTTCTTTCCAGTTCTTTTGTTGTAGTCAAATCCTATAGCAGTTTTATTCCCTAAGGTCTGAGTATCAATTATTTCCTTAGCAATTAGGGCGGATTTCTTATATGCATTCAACTTCAAATCTAGGTCTGAAATCTGCTTCCTGAGGATAGTCTCTAACTCATCATTACACTTGACCTTGTTTTCTAAGTACTCATTCATGTGTCTAAGATCTTCTAATGTGACAGCTACAAGCATTAGTTCTCCATTTTTAGATTCTAAATTTTTAATCTTAAGAACTAATTTAGCATTTTCAATTTCTAATGCTAGCATGCTTGTGTGTACATTAAACAATTCTACACTAAGATCTTGCACAGTTTTTTTGTACTCAGAATTAGACATGTCAATTGTTGTTAAGATAGGTACCTGAGATGATTGTGGTGATTCCTCTGAAGAGTCAGCCATTAGGGCAAGATTTACATATTCTTCCTCTTCATCCGAATCAGTATCATCCCAACTTTTACCCTCTGTAATATAAGCTTTTCCTTTCTGCTTTCCAGATAAGACTTCCAGTTGTTGTTTCAGCTTAGCATTCTCTTTTTTCAAATCCTCATAAGAATCTTTCTTCTCATAGACATATTTCATGTATCTTGCCTGACGAGGCTTCCGGCATTCAGTAGCAAAATGCCCTAACTCATTGCAGTTGTAGCATCTTGATTTGCTTCTATCAATCATGCCAGTCTTGTAGCCTCCCTTAAAGCCAGTGCTTGGTGAATACTTGCTCTTTTGAAATCTGTTGGTTGAGCCCTTGAACTTGTACTTAGGGTTTCTCTTGAAACGAATGTGGCTAAACTTTGTAGCTAAGTACGCCATGGTTTTGTCTTCCATTTGCTCAAGCTCTTCTAGGGTGTAGTAATCACTTTCATCAACACCCGGATTCACAGAATCCATTTCAGCTTCTATAATCACCTCCTTTCTAGCTCTAGGGGTTTGAACCTGAATATCAGAAGTTGTTGGTTCATCCACTACAAGTGCAGCTGATCTTGCGAGTGCAGAATTCTTGTTGTCCACCGTCCCTGGTCCGTAGATTATCACTTGTTGTTCTTGCTCCATCTCATAAGTTTTAAGCTTCCATAAATCATCTCCAATGGCATTTTAGTAAAGTCAATTATTTCCCTTATGGATGAGGACTTGTGTTCTACATGATGGGGCAGTGTCATCATGAACTTCCTGTTTGTCTCTCTCAAAGGATAGGTCTTCCCTTTCATGGTTAATTCATTCAACAGCTTAGTATACTTCTCAAAGACCTGAGTTATACTTTCTCCAGGAAGTGACCTAAATGATTCATATTGAGAAGTCAGGATGTCCAATCTGTTTTCCTGCACGTCTTCAGTTCCTTCCATTATCAAGTTTATGGTATCCCACATTTGTTTCCCGCTCATACGGTTCATTAACTGATAGCTCATTTCCTTGTCTACAGAGTCTGTCAATATCAGCATCAAACCTGTATCCAATCGAATCAGTTCTTTATCTGTATCTGTGTACTCAGATAATTCCTTTAGGGTTGAGCCTTGAGGAATTCTGGTGCCATCAGGAGATGATGATTCACCAACTAGTTTCATTGGTACAAACAGTCCGTTCTCTAATATGCCAAAATACAACGGATTAGATGTCTTGATAAATAACAGCATCTTCATCTTCCACAAACCGAAATCATCTCTAGTGAATGGGGGGGGGGACTTTAATACCAGCAGTTGTTTTTGGAGCACTCATGGTTTCTGAAAATTTCAAACTGTTAAAAATTCAAGAAATTCCAATTAAATGAAAATTTTTGAAAGTTAAATAATTTGCTTCAAATTTTCAAGCCTTGTTTGATTTTGGTCTCATTCACCGGATCTGATTTGTACATAAATCAAATAGCTCTGATACCAATTGTTAGGTCCAAAGTATCATAGAGGGGGGGGGGGGGGGTTGAATACGATACTCACAAATTATTCAATTTCGTTTGCAGATAAATCTTTCAGTTCTAATACGAAATCAAATGCACCAAATCAAAACACGAGTCGGGGAATATATCATTTTATAAATATAAACCGCGAGGGGTGCTACAAATCTAATCCGTAGATTAGCTTCAATGAGTCCAGGTTAACGTAATCAATACAAACAATAGAAATTAAGGCACTATAAATTTTCTTTTTTCAAAGTTCTTGAGCTCTAAAATTCTTCTGTGTAAATATGATCAACTGCCAACCAACTGAAGAAGACACTGTCTTCATCTTCGTTTTTGTAGACTTAGTTTGAAAAACTATCGAACCAAAATCCAATCAATCCTGGCCGTCCAATTCCTCAATCAACCTGACAAAGTAAAATACTTTTCACCTGCTCCTCCTAATAAAAACTATCGAAGAATTACTTCTTCGATGGTTTTTGTTTCAAATCTACTTGATCAAATTCGATAGTTTTTCGTAAAGAAAACTATCGAATGTTTTCCTTATTCACTTTGACCCTTGAAGATTTCCTTCCTTTTCAGCAAGTATATTGTATCTCCATTTAAACCTAAATATACTTTGTAATATTCTTTTCATTCTCAGGATGTTTCAGATTTAGACTTAAATCAACTTCTTCCGAGACGATAAACATCTTGATCATTTAGGTGCTGACAACTAGTGCAACTGGTCTGGTTCACAGATGACTAACACTCGATCAATACTTCCATGTCTTCAATTCAGTGCTGTTGATAAGTCATTTGTCGTTATGGTTGCTTCAATTAAATCACTGGAATCCTATGGTACTAACTCTTAATCATTCAAATACTTCTGCAGTCTTGAAAGTCTTGTTTCTTTATTTGTCACAGAGGCTTGAACATATTAATGAACTTCTTTCTGTGACCTGTTTACGGACTTCAAGAATACATACCATATTTTGATTTTTTGAGTTTACCTTTTCTTCTTTACTTCTGGATTCCTATGCTTCAGTTAATATTACTGTCTATCTTGTCCTTTGTTGAGTTGTAGTTATCTCTGTTACATCTTATGTTACATTATGCTTTACAGCGTCCTCTTGCAAGATGATAGTTTCAAGAATTTCCTTCATCTTCTTGTCTCTTTCAAGGTCAACAATCACCTGAGGCTTCTTGACTGGCAACTGAGATTTCTTGTCCTTCTTCGGACCCGTCCTTCCAGTTTTGGTTGTCCCAACAGTAGGTGCAACACCCATTTCGAGACCCCAACCACCAGGAAGTCCTTCCATACGTGAAACAGTGAAAACATTGAAATGGTTAAGACGCGTCCTCAAAGATACAATATAAACTAAAGAATTAAGAGTGACAAGTATTTCAATATTCGCTAAAGGGATTGATGCATAATATGAAATTTATTCGCCAAGGCAATAAAAGTTAGGTTACCAGGACGAGAGGGCGCGTCCTCATCGATGTGAGCACCCTCATCGACCTCAAGTTCATCTTCTTCCTCTTCTTCATCAGAGTCGTCATCTTTAGACCCTTTGATTGGAACGCCCTCCTAAAACGTTGAAAAGGAATAATGAAGCCTACTTCTTTCCTAAGGATTCCAACTCTTTTGAGGTTGTCCTCGATGACCAAGGTTTTTAGGTTAAACCTTGAAGGTCTTCGCCAAAAAGTTCCTTCGTGTTTCTATTGTCTAAGAAAAGCGAGAAATATTAGAAAAATGAATAAACAGAAAGGGGCAAGACCTCAAAGGCTGCACCCAAAATAAAAAAAAATAAGGAAGGCACGTCCATACTATAGTTACAGTTGAAGATCACTCTGATTCTTTCCACATTCCACAGATAGAAGAATGGCTCCTTCCAATTCTTCTCATGGCTCACCTTTCCACTTGAAAAACCTAACTTGTTGTGTTTTACTGAGCTGCAAGATAATAGTATCCCTTGGAACTTTTCCTAATTGCAAAGAAGTAGCTAAATTCTTCCATTGGGGGTTGGGTTGAGTTTTCATCATGATAAAGAAAAAACAAGGCAAGAGCCAGTTTGTAGGAATTGGGAGAGAGTTGAATTGGAGCAACATCGTACCATTCAAGTATACTTTTGAAATAGGGATGAAGTGGCGCGCCTACACCAAGTGACATTAGTTTTGGAGTTGTTACCATTCGAAGAGTTTTGAAAGGACTATGCTAGTTGAAAATATGGGGTCTCATCAGGGATGGATGACGCGCCCACTTGCCTTCCATGGCATAGTAAGTCATGCACCAAGTAATCTCGACAACTGAAACTGTTGCAGACATTCCAACACAGAATAACTTTTCATTTTTGTTTCTTAGTCTTCTTTTGTCTGCTTCGCTAAGACAATCCTCGTAACTTCCCCAATCAAGGTCAATTTCCTCTTCAGTCACCTCGGGGTGAATAAATGGTATGGGTGAATTCTCAAGGGGAGGCATACGGTCATCTTCTTCTATGTATGGGTATGGGCTATCTGAAGATACGTCCTCATGGCCAGACTTCATTTCAGAGTTGGACGCGCCCTCAGATTCTAAAGATTCTACTAGTTTTCCTTTTCTTTTTTGAGAGACGTTGGCCTCTATATCTTTTGTGACCTCTTCTCCCTCGTCTTTAATAGGTATGAATTTTCAAGGATGCGCCCTACTATGTTGGCTAGTTACTTCAGGGTTGATATCATCCATATGTGGGAGGGACGAATTGGAGTTTGCAGGAGAAGACATGATTTTTGTAACACTTTTGAAATGAGATACTCCACGAATATGTTCAATAGCCTGGGTATGAAAGGTTTAGATATAAGATGAACTTTGTGCTAGAAAAGTAATTGATGGTGGAGAATAGATCCCAATGCGCCTATTAAACTCTTTGAAAGGGTGAAAAGGAGAAGACGTGTCATTACCCTCCAGTTGAAAAGAGAAAGAAAAAATGGTAAGGACGCGCCCTAAAAGGACAATAAAATTGAAGAACAAAAGTAAAATGGAAATCAAAACATAGGTTAATGATAAAAGAATCCAACTAGAGGACGCGCCTTGAATAAATTTTTGAGGACGCGTTCTAATCATCTACAAAGGCGACGTTTCAAGGAGATTTGAAGGTACATAAAAAGATCTAGCTTATAAAGGGTATCTATAGGCAATTGAATGCAATTATCTACGCGTTAAAGTCGTGAACGAAAAGATACACGCCTTAACTTAAAGGCGCGCCTTAAGTTTACATCCATTACTGAAGCGGCAAAAAACATAATTTAAAGTCGAGTAACAGAAATAAAAAAGATCAAACACAGATAGATACAAATATACATGCATGTATTTTATCAAGAACACACAAGAACTCAACGGTCATATACTCAATCTGGGCAAAATATACGGTGAAAACATGAAATGAAGATGTGAAAATGTACCTTTTTAGTTGCTAAACAAGTTCCAAGAAGAAAAACGTCAAAAACAGGAAGCTTTGGCCGATTTTTTTGTTAGTAATGAATACCACTTAGAAACTAGACAGAGGGGGGGTGAATGGATAGTTTGATAGATTTTCGCTTTCTTGAAACTAAATTGCTGTAACAGATTGTGTAGTAAGAAAATGCGGAATGAAATAAACAGTACACACACAATCACTTTAATCTACTTTGTATTAAGCAAATTAAATACTACAGCTTCCAAAATCTCACAAGAGAAATTCTGGCTTCTAAACAAGAACAATGTTTTCTTGCTTTTCTTACAGAGAAAGAAGTGCTTCAATATAATTCTATGATATGCTCACTTACTGCTAACAGTAGGGTGTGCACAATATATATATTGTCCTATACAAAACTAGTGCACACACCTAATTACACAGATACCCTTCCTGCAACTCCATTTTGTCGTTCTATAAAAGGTTGGCTGTGTCAGGGAGAACCACTTGCTTTCTGTGGTCCTCTCCCTTATCTGTAGCTGCTTGTCTTCCTTCTTCCTCTCCAAGTTTAGCTGTAGATTTGCCATCTGTATTTTGGACTACCTGACCAATACAGATGCTTCAGTATTTGTCTCCATTGACTTTGATCTTGTACCTTCATTTGTCTTGTTGTAAACGACTAAGTGTTGATATCGTGAACTCCACTTCATACCTGACTTCGCGATGTCCCTTTTGAAGACTACGCGACATGGCCTTTGAGGACTTTGCGACATAAGCCATTTGAGGACTTTGCGATCTAGCCTTTTTGAGGACTTCACGATATAGCCTTTTTGAGGACTATGTGACATAGGCTATTTGAGGACTATGCGACATAGGCTATTTGAGGACTTCGCGGAATAGGCTATTTGAGGACTTCACGATCTAGTACATTTTGACTTTGCTGATTTCAATACTTCACGATATGAGTCTTGAGGACTTCACGACATAGTACAAATTGGACTATACGATAAAACACTTCTCGACATGGATATTGGTGACTTCACGACATAGCTTTATTCCGACTTTGCTATATAATGCCTTAGACAAATTTCTGCAACTTATTTCTTCAGGACCTTATTCATCTTCATCCTGCTGCATGAACAATTCTGAACTTCTACCAGGATAATTATTCAATGGCCTATGTACATTCTAGATGCAAGAAACTTACTAAGCTCATTATAATTCTGAGTATACATGATCAAGCTAATGTTCATGAGAACAAGACAAGTACAGATAGACCTATACTATATCCCAGTGATAGAATTCACTAGGTCATGTAGTGTGACATAGTCACATAGTGTAGGCTTATTAATGGTGGTATTCAGACATGTCTTGAGCCTATCATTTTTGCTCGGAGAAATGAAGTGCGGTGATTTTTTTGGAATTAAAAGAGTAAAGTGAAAAATAGTAAAGTAACTTTGGGGTATTTATAGAAGAGGGGATGCCTAATGGAAGACAGCTGTCACGCACATGCAGAGTAATGATAAGGGAAAGACGTGTCCCATCTAAAGGCGTGTCCTGTTTGTAAAATATGAGAAATTTTGGAGTAGATCTTTAGGGAAATTCAATGTATTGTTTTTAACTTCACACTGAATTGGGGGGGGTAGTTGTTATAACCAAAATTCAGCATCGGTTTTTTTAGGTTAGATTCGGGTCAAGTAGGATTCAATTGGGATATTCTAGATGTAATTAGGGATTGAATTGGTACAAAGGAAGCTCAGGGCTCGTCCTTATAAGGGAGAGGGCGCGCACCTTTGGCCGCCCAACCCCTGGGTGTAAAGTATAATGTAACATAAGATGTAACATAGATAACTTCAACTCAACAAAGGACAAGACAGACAATAATATTAACAGAAGCACATGAATCCAGAAGTAAAGAAGAAAAGGTAAACTCAAAAAATCAAAATATGGTATGTATTCTTGAAGTCCGTAAACAAGTCACGGAAAGAAGTTCATTAATATGTTCAAGCCTCAGTGACAAATAAAGAAACAAGACTTTCAAGACTCTAGAAGTATTTGAATGATTAAGAGTTAGTACCATAGGATTCCAGTGATTTTATTGAAGCAACCAGAACGACAAAGGACTTATCAACATCATTGAATTGAAGACATGGAAGTATTGATCGAGTGTTAGTCTTCTGTGAACCAGACCAGTTGCACCAGTTGTCAGCACCTAAAAGATCAAGATGTTTATCGTCTCGGAAGAAGTTGATTTAAGTCTAAATTTGAAACATCCTGAAAGTGAAAAGAATATTAAAAGGTATGTTTAGGTTTAAAAGGATGTACAATTTGCTTGCTGAAAAAGGAAAGGATCTTCAAGGATCAAACTTCATAAGAAAACATTCGATGGTTTTCTTTTAAGAAAAACCTTCGAAAATGATCAAATGGATCTAAAGGAAAAACCATCGAAGGATAGTTTTTCATTCGATATATTTTTTTTAAAATCTATCGAAGGAAAGATAATTTTATTCATTCGATAGTTTTTAAAATAAAGGAGCAGGTGAGTTTGTATTGTTGTGTCAGGTTGATGGAGAAATTGGACGACCAGGATTATTCCAAAAACTAGTTCGATAGTTTTTTAAAAACAAGTCTACATGTATGAGGATGAAAACATTGTTCTTCTTCAGTTGGTTGTTGGCAGATCAAAATAGACAGAAGAATTTAAGAGCTCAAGAACATTGATAACAGAAAATTTATAGTGCCTTAATTTCTATAGTTTGTATTGATTACGATAACCTGAACTCATTGAAGCTAATCCTACGGATTATATTTGTAGCACCCCTCGCGGTTTATATTTATAAAACGATATATTCCCCGACTCGTGTTTTGATTTGGTGCATTTGATTTCGGTTTAGAACTGAAAGAATTATCCGCGAACGAAATTGAATTATTTGTGAGTATCGTATTCAACCCCCCTTCTACGATACTTTGGACCTAATAATTGGTATTAGAGCTTCTTGATTGACATACAAATCAGATCCGGTTAATGAGACCAAAATCAAACAAGGCTTGAAAATTTGAAGCAAATTTTTTAACTTTCAATTTTTTTCATTTAATTGGAATTTCTTGAATTTTAAACAATTTGAAAATTTCAGAAACCATGAGTGCTCCAAAGACAACCGCTGGTATTAAAGTTCCCCCTTCACTAGAGATGATTTCGGTTTGTGGAAGATGAAAATGTTGTTATTTATCAAGGCATCTAATCCGTTGTATATTGGAATTCTAGAGAACGTAACGTTATACCAATGAAATCAGTAGGTGAAACCACAACACCTGAAGGTACTTGAGTTCCTCAAAGTCATATCCCAAAGGAACTGTCTGAGTACACAGATACAGATAAGGAACTTATTTCGATTGGATACAGGTTTGATGTTGATATTAACAGACTCCGCAGACAAGGAAATGAGCTATCGGTTGATGAATTGTATAAGCGGGAAACAAATGTGGGATACCTTAAACTTGATAATGGAAGGAACTGAAGACATGCAGGAAAACAGATTGGACATCCTGACTTCTCAATGTGAATCATTTAGGTCACTTCCTGGAGAAAGTATAACTCAGGTCTTTGAGAGGTATACTAAACTGCTGAATGAATTATCCCTGAAAGGGAAGACCTATCCTCTGAGAGAGACAAACAGGAAATTCATGATGACACTACCCCATCATGTAGAACACAAGTCCTCATCCATAAGGGAAAGAATTGATTTTACCAAGATGCCATTGGAAATGATTTATGGCAAGCTTAAAACCTATGAGATGGAGCAAGAACAAAGAGTGATAATCTACGGACCAGGGATAGTGGACAACAAGAACTCTGTACTCGCAAGATCAGCTGCGCTTGTAGTGGATGAACCAACAACTTCTGATATTCAGGTTCAAACCCCTAGAGCTGGAAATGAGGTGATTATAGAAGCTGAAATGGATTCTGTAAATCTGGGTGTTGATGAAAGTGATTACTACACCCTAGAAGAACTTGAGCATATGGAAGACAAAACAATGGCGTACTAAGCTGCAAAGGTTAGCCATATTCGTTTCAAGAGAAACCCTAAGTACAAGTTCAAGGGCTCAACAGACAGATTTCAGAAGAACAAGTATTCACCTGGTATAGGCTTTAAGGGAGGCTACAAGACTGGCTCGATTGACAGAAGCAAATCAAGATGCTACAACTACAATGAGTTAGGGCATTTCGCCACTGAATGACGGAAGCCTCGTCAAGCAAGAGACAAGAAAGATGTCTATGAGAAGAAAGATTCTTATGAGGACTTGAAGAAAGAGAATGCTAAGCTGAAACAACAACTGGAAGCCTTATATGGAAAGCATAAAGGAAAAGCTTATATTGCAGAGGGTAAAAGTTGGGATGATACTGATTCGGATGAAGAGGAAGAGTATGTAAATCTTGCCCTAATGGCCGACTCTTCAGAGGAATCACCACAATCATCTCAGGTACCTATCTTAACAACAATTGACATGTCTAATTCTGAGTACAAGAAAACTGTGCAAGATCTTAGTGTAGAATTGTTTAATGTACACACAAGCATGCTAGCATCTGAAATGGAAAATGCTAAACTAGTTCTTAATATTAAAAATCTAGAATCTAAGAATGGAGAACTAGAGCTTGTAGTTGTCACAATAGAAGATCTAAAACAGAAAAATGAGTACTTAGAGAACAAGGTCAAGTGTAATGATGAGATAGAGACTATCCTCAGGAAGCATATTTCATACCTAGAGTTGAAACTGAATGCATATAAGAACTCCGCCCTAATAACTAAGGAAATAATTGATATTCAGACCTTAGGGAATAAAACTGTTATAGGATTTGACTACAGCAAAAGAACTGGAAAGAAGATAGTGGAATTTCCTGTGACATCTTCAGCTGTCAAGAAGGGTACTCCACATATTCTTAAGGATGTAGATTGTCCAGTTTTTATTAAGCCCGTGTCAGCACCTTTTAATGAGGATGATCTTATCATAAGACAAGAATTGCTTGAGGAGGATTTATTGAAGGAAGCAGAGATAAAGACTAAGTTGCCTAGGAAGTCAGTAAAAACTGAATTACCTAAAACTGATTTAGGCAATAAGGTTAGCAAGGCTAAAAAGAACAGGAATGGGAAAGCTAGTGTTAATCAGAATATTGTTTCATCTTCTCCCATTGCATCTAGGAAGTTGTGCACTAATTGTAATTCTACTGGACACCTTACACATTCATATAAAAAGGTTAAAGTAGAAACTGATGTTACTTCTAAAATGCATAACATGTCTGACATGCCTGATCTTCATGAACCATGTGGAAAGAAAGAGTGTTTACTTTGTGCATACAATATCATGCATGCTTATTTTAAGTTGATTAATGCATCTAGTAGCACTAATACTGTAAATGATAAATCCACAGACAACATAAAAGTCAAACAAGTTAAGACTGACTTGAATGTTACTCCTGTTAAAGTATCTAAACCTTCAGGACCCAAACAAGTTTGGGTACCAAAGTCCGCTTAATCAATATGTGATTGCAGGGTAAGGTTAAAAGCTCAAAAGTTGTGTGGATTCTGGATATTGGCTACTCTAGACACAGGATAGGAGAAGAGTCCCTGCTTACAGAGGTGATTAAGAAAATCGGCCCGATTGTAACCTTTGGAGATGACAATAAAGGATTCACTACGGGATATGCTAATCTAAGAATTGGGAATGTCATCATTGAAAACATCTCTCTTGTTGAAGGATGGAAGCACAATCTTACATTAGTGATGGTGGATGACTACTCCAAGTACACGTGGGTGTTATTCTTACATTCAAAGGATGAAGCAACACAACTAATCATTGATCACATCAAGAAGATAGAAGTGGAAGCTAAGCTACCTGTGCGGACAATCAGATCAGACAATGGAACTGAATTCAAGAATGCAGTTCTTAATGATTTCTGCTCAGAGAAAGGAATATCAAGACAGTATTCAGCACCAAGAACTCCTCAACAGAATGGAGTAGTGGAAAGGAAGAACAGAACCTTGGTTGAAGCAGCAAGGACAATGTTAAATGAATCAAAACTTCCTACTTACTTTTGGGCTGAAGCAGTGAATACAGCTTGCTACACTCAGAATCGAACCCTGATTAACAAAGATCATGAAAAGACTCCGTATGAGTTAATGGCCAACAAGAAACCAACACTGAAGTACTTTCATGTGTTTGGTGCAAAGTGCTTTGTACTAAAAGATGGAGAACATCTAGGCAAGTTTGATGCCAAAGCAGACGAAGGCATTTTTCTGGGCTAGTCTCTGGAATCTAAAGTCTACAGGGTGTATGTGATTGAAGATAAGAAGGTGTTGTAAAGCCTTAATGTAACATTTGATGACACCAAAAGACCAGGCCTGCAAACTAGAGAAAACTCTGAATCCTTGGTATTTGAAAATCTATCAGGAGATCTCTCTGACATTGAAGAAGAACCTGAAGTTGTTCCTGGTAATAATAATAATGATAATGATAATGATTCTAGACCAAGTGGTGACAGTGGTGGAAATCCTCAAACTACTACAGGATCCACTAGTCAATCAACAAAGTCAACAGATCATATCAGCAACAACTCAGGGGGAGCAGGAGAAGGATCAACTAGTCACACTCCACAACATTTTGAACAAGGAGAATCATCTAGATCGCATCTGCCAAGACAAAGGGTATGGTATAGAGATCATCCCTTTCACTAGATCATTGGTGATCCGGACACATGAGTGAGAACTAGAAGGACATCACAAAATGAATGTCACTATTCTGGGTTTCTTTCAGAAACAGAACCTAAGAAAGTTGAAGATGCCCTAGATGATCCAGACTGGGGGATTGCAATGCAAGATGAACTCAATCAGTTTGAAAGGCAGAAAATTTGGAAGCTGGTACCTAGGCCTAAAGGAAAATCTGTTATAGGAACAAGATGGGTATTTAGAAATAAGTTGGATGAAGATGGCATTGTAATGAGAAACAAAGCCAGACTGGTTTCTAAAGGTTACTCTCAAGAAAAGGGTATAGACTATGATGAAACCTATGCACCAGTAGCAAGACTTGAGGCCATCGGGATATTTCTGGCATTCGCAGTACATTCCAATTACAAATTATATCAAATGGATGCGAAGAGTGCTTTTCTGAATGGGGAGCTAGAAGAAGAAGTGTATGTGGAACAACCTCCAGGGTTTGAGGATTCAAAACTGGCAGACTTTGTGTATTTTATATTCAAAGCTCTCTATGGACTCAAACAAGCTCCAAGGACATGGTATGACACTCTCTCTGAATTTTTACTTGAAAATAACTTTACAAGATGTGTCGTAGATAAAACTCTCTTTTACAAAAAACACAAAAATGATCTGATATTGGTGCAAGTATATGTTGATGACATAATATTTGGTTATACTAATGATGATCTATGCAAGAGATTTGCTAAGTTAATGCAGAGTCGATATGAAATGAGCATGATGGGTGAATTGTGATTCTTTCTTGGACTACAAGTGTATCAAAGGCTAGATGGAATATTCATTTGCCAGTCCAAGTACATCAAAGATCTTCTGAAGAAGTATCAAATGAAAGACTCATCTACAACAAAGACTCCAATGCCAACTGCCACTAAGCTTGATAAGGATGAAACTGGTAAGAAGGTTGACATCACAAGCTACAAAGGTATGATAGGCTCCTTACTATATCCCACTGCAAGTAGACCAGATATAATGTTTGTAACATGCTTGTGTGCTAGGTTTCAGTCTGATCCCAAAGAATCTCATCTAATAGCTGTTAAGCGAATATTTAGATATCTTAAGGGAACCCCAAATCTTGGAATTTGGTACCCTAAAGATACAAGATTTGATCTTATTGGATATACAGACTCGGATTTTTCAGGTTGTAAGATTGATCGGAAGAGTACTTCAGGAAGCTGTCAGTTTCTTGGAAGAAGGTTAGTTTCTTGGTATAGCAAGAAGCAGCACTCAGTGTCCACATCAACAGCTGAAGCTGAATACATAGCTGCTGGTAGTTGTTGTGCTCAAATCTTGTGGATGAGGAACCAACTCCGTGACTATGGACTTTTGTTGACTAAGATTCCAATATTCTGCGACAACACAAGTGCCATAGCAATCTCCAACAACCCAGTGCAATACTCGAGGACGAAGCACATCGACATCAGGTATCATTTTATCCGAGAGCATGTCATGAATGGAACTGTGGAGTTACATTTTGTACCCACAGAGGAACAAATTGCAGACATCTTTACTAAACTGCTTGATGAATCCACTTTTTCTAAGCTGGTTGGTGAACTTGGGATGTTAAATCTTTCTAATTGATTTTGATTAGAAGTTAGTAACTGCAAGATAGTCCTAGTAAATACATGAGTTTAAGAATTTCTATATCCTTAGGACTCGTGAATTTATTTTCAGGAGCAATTCTCGTAGGTTAGAATTACTGTACTAATTTTATGTCATATTTATGGATGATATATCTTCAGGCATTTAACTAGTTAATAATTCTAAAATTATTTAAGTGCTAATATTTGTTCTAAATATTTCAGCATTTATTTAATTCGAATTATTTTACTTTGCTTTTAACATTGTAAAATAATGCAGTATAATTTATTGGATTTTAATTGGTTAATATCATTTAATGATATTTAGTCGATTTTATTCTAAGAAAATTGTGAATTTTCTGTTAACTTTGAATTTTTTGTGAAAAATGTTGATCTAAACAGAGTTCTCAGTTGGCAGAAAATAAGAAAAGTTTCATTTTTAAACAAGAACGGGTTTAAAAATAGAAGCAAAAATATATCGAATTAGGAAATTCGATAGTTTTTCTAAGTACTGGATAAAATCTATCGAAAGCAATATTCAATAGTTTTTGGAAAAGAAATGAAAACCATCGAAGTAATTTCTCGATAGTTTTTGATATGCAAATTGAAATCTATCGAAAGGGATTTAATTTTTTCAATACTTAAAATTCTCGATAGTTTTCAGAAAAATAGTTCGATAGTTCTTGGTTTTTAAAGGAAAAATCTTTCGATATTTTTTGACAAAGGCTTTTTGAATTCTGACTTTAACCACTTCGATAGTTTTTCAAAAAACTATCGAAGTGAGATTGACCTTTTTTCCCCTTAATAAAAACCATCGATAGTTCTTTTTAAAAACTATCGAACATGAAATGACAAAATACCCCTGAGTTTCAAAAAGTATAATACTTACAAAAAATAGATACACAGACAAGAACATCACATCAATATATTCTTCATATTTTAACCGATTAAAACTTGAAAAAGTTACTCTTCTTTCACTATTACTTGATTTTAACCGGGAAAATGAGAGTATTTTGAATTTTTGAACCTACAGTGAAGGAGAAACCATCGACAGTGACTATTCAAGCTTCTAAAAATTGTTAACAGAGTTCCTCTTTAGAAATTAATTGATTTTCAATTCATTTCTTTAGTTTTTTTTTTAGGTAAAAGATTTTCAAAGGTTAACAATTAGGGTTCTTGAGTATTTGTTCGAGTTTGTGAAATTCAGAAAAAGGGGTTATTTTTAAAAACAATTGATTAATTAGAAATAATTAATTAAATTAGTTTTGGTTTAAATTTAATTTTTCTGGAATTTTTTGAAAATACAATGTCCGGAGAATTTATTGTAACCAAGACTAATCATGTCTCTTTTCAAAATGTGCAATCCATTAGGAACTTACAGTTTCGTGCATGGGCACAATTTTTGAATACACGTTCTTTGGCGGCTTATGCTCTAAGTACTCCTGCGGTCCTTTGTATTCTCAATGATGTGCTTACATATGAAGAATGAGACATCTTTGAAGGTGAGGAGACCATGGAATGTATGAAGATGAAGAGCAATGCCATAACAGCTCTTATCAAGAAGAACCATCTTCCAGGGGTGCCTACTGTTCTCACTGAATATCTTAGAACGGTACCCCTACCACTTCTACCCCCAGGGGAACAGGTAAACGAAGGTAATATTCCTCAACATGTAGTGGCTCCACAACTTGAACCAATGGATGCAGATCCAGAGCCCTCAGTGGCCATTCCTGACCAAGAGGTTGAAAACCCACAATCTCTAACCACGGTCACAGAGCTTTTGCATGAGCCAAATGAAACACTAAACGAAGCTCCTACCACTACTATGCCAAACATTCAGACATCCATGAGTTTAGAGGGAGATAGTGCCTTAGCAGCACCACATAAGGAAATACACCCTTCTACAACAGCTATGCCTTCCTCTAAAAGGAGAAGAATAGAAACCGAGGCAACTGTTGAAACTTCATTTCTCTCATCCAAACAGCCCTTACCAAAGCCATATCTGAACCCATAGCTCAATCTAGTAAGGAAGAATTGACGGAAGCAACTGGTGTTCCGACCATATTACGGTCAGGATCACTGGTTGAAGGTTCTGAATTGAACCAAGAGTCTTCACAGACGTCGAGAGAAGGTTTTGACCTAAATGCACAATCTAAAGGGTCATTGCCTAGCTCCCCAGATGGAACATATCTGGATCCTACGGGTACAGGGTCTAACGTAGGTGCAGATCGGCAACTCGGTGACAATGAATCAATTTTAATTGAGGAGTTAACTAAGGAAAAGTCTTCACAGACTTTAGAGGAAGTTTCAGGATCTCTGCTGTTAATAGAGCCTGATTCTAGCCTCCAAGAGATTCAAACTCTAGATCCTATAAAGGATACATCATCTAAGGATGATCAGCAACTTAGTATATCCAAGGACGGGGACTTGCGAAGCCCCATTGCACCACCGGTGACCTCCTTAAGGATGGCTACGGTGAATTCTGATGCAGGTACAAATAGCAGGACGGGAATGAGTGAAACACAAACACTTACCCATGGCTTGAGTGGGAAAGGTAAAATGAGTGAAACACCAACAGAAACGTTGAGTGAACACCCAGAGCCAAATGTGAGGAGTGACACCCAAACCCTAAAAAACATAGATGATTTGCTAGTGCCAATAGACAGAGAGTTACAAGTTCAATCCACTCTAAAGGAGATGACAGTTCATGATCGTCAAGGAAATCCATTATTCAAAGTCCCAATGAGACCTTCCTTTGACCAAGGGATCTCCTCCGGTCCAGTTGATGCTTCTTTATCTACTATTCAACAGAAGATTGACTTGGCTGCAGCAGATTCCAGGAGAACCTACAGGGTCTTAGGCAGTGCATCTGGCACTATAACAAGTACAAAACAGGCAGTGGACTCCCTGAAGAAGGAAGCTATGGAGGAACTGGTCGAATTGAGAGCTGACGTCAAAGACTTACGTGATGGATTTGTGAATGAGGTACGTGTCTTACAACAAGGACAAGAAGTTTTAACTGAAGACGTTCTGGTTATCCGGGATGGTCAAACAAGGGTAAAGGATGCAATGAATACGCTGTCAAGAGTGGAGTCTCGCCTCAACAAGAGATTGGATAGAATCGAGCAGACTACCAACTCAAGACTGAATGACATTGATCAAAAGCTGACTTCTATGCAATAAATTAACAAGGACATTGCTTTATTCATGGAGAATCAAAGTGACAGTGTACAGTCGATCTAGAATATGTTAAGAAACCAGCAACCTGGTCCTTCAAACCAACAACCTGGTCCTTCATCAACTTATTATGCTGAGGATGACTTCGTGGAGGATTCCTCAACTAAGGGGGAGAAAGACGAATGGGCGACATAGGAAGGATGGGGTAAATGGGAAACTAATGAAGATATTACAACCACTATTCCAATGAGACAATACTGGATTGAAGATCTTGTACGTGAAGAAGAAAGTGAAGAGGGATTTGAGGTCATACATGAGCAACAACCACAGGAAGAGCACGAACCGTATTATCTAGAGCAAATAGAACATCATATCTTGGATGATGATATGGAAGAAGCAAATCCTCTATCACTTGAACAAGAAGCTGCCTTGGAAAGATTAAAAGTTGAGAAAGCGGAAAGAGATGCCAGGCAAGCTGAGAAGGAAACTCACCAAGCAGTTCAAAGAAGTGAGAAGCTTAAAAGGTTTAAGATGTATAATGAAGTAAGGAAGAAAAAGATGATTGATTTGGCATAGAAACAAGGAAAAGAATAGGAGGTAGCTTACAACACTTTTTGCGGAGTTGAAGACGGATTAGAAGTCAACGACAATGCTGAGGTGGAAGTTATCATTCAAGACATAAGAAGTGCAAATCAAGAAGATGATACTTACTTCACTGCATTGAGACATTCTCCGATCTTCTTGAAAGCTGGGGTTAAAACAAATGGTGTATGGAACATACTAATCAATTTTATTGACAAAGGTACATTTGTGATATCCACTAAGTTTTTCGAACAGAGAACTTACATTGAACTGTAGGTAATTCTCATTAAGATCCAAAGAACTACAAGGTTAAATGAACTGCTCCGGGAGCATGTTAAGGAGATCTTAATGAAAGTCAGTCCAGAGATATCTGAAAACCCTCCAATGGTTAGATTCATGAAAAATGACTTGTTCAGAATCTACTATCTGACGAAGGACAAACTGAAAGATTACCCAAACAACTATCTGATATCAGTTGAGAAGTATCTTAGATCCACTGGATTCACATCTACGGAGAAGGACAAAGCAACAGACACTCTAAGAAGATATCTGATGGAGAATGTTCCATATTATAGGAAGAGAGTGGAAAGAGGATTGGAAGTGCATCCCAGACTACCAAACATGCCAAAGCTAAATCAGAAAGATGTTAACACTGCATGGTTGTGGGCTGGAGTGGGTCAAGAGGTTGAGTATATTGCAAGACACATCAAAGGAACAATCCTTAAACCTGGAGAATCACTGCACTATCCATCTGTGATTGATTATCAAGCTTCTAACTCCAATCCTGTAGTTGAAGAAGGTGAGATTGAGATGGACTGAAGAATGAAGCAAAGAACAAAAGAACAATCTGCTCAGACTAGAGGAGCAACTTCATTGTAAAATGTTTTAATGTTCTTTGAAATTTTAAAATCTGGAAATGTATATATTTAATCCAGAATGCATTTAATATTATTAATATGTCTTACTTTAATTAGTTTCATGTTTCCTTAGTTAGTTGAGTTATCCTCGAGGTATTTGCTTGTCGAACTCTAACAATCAAATAAGGGGAGATTGTAAAGCATAATGTAACATAAGATGTAACAGAGATAACTTCAACTCAACAAAGGACAAGACAGACAGTAATATTAACAGAAGCAAATGAATCCAGAAGTAAAGAAGAAAATGTAAACTCAAAAAATCAAAATATGGTATGTATTCTTGAAGTCCGTAAACAAGTCACGGAAAGAAGTTCATTAATATGTTCAAGCCTCAGTGACAAATAAAGAAACAAGACTTTCAAGACTCCAGAAGTATTTGAATGATTAAGAGTTAGTACCATAGGATTCCAGTGATTTTATTGAAGCAACCAGAACGACAAAGGACTTATCAACAACATTGAATTGAAGACATGGAAGTATTGATCGAGTGTTAGTCATTTGTGAACCAGACCAGTTGCACCAGTTGTCAGCACCTAAAAGATCAAGATGTTTATCGTCTCAGAAGAAGTTGATTTAAGTCTAAATCTGAAACATCCTGAAAGTGAAAAGAATATTACAAGGTATGTTTAGGTTTAAAAGGATGTACAATTTGCTTGCTGAAAAAGGAAAGGATCTTCAAGGATCAAACTGCATAAGAAAACATTCGATGGTTTTCTTTTAAGAAAAACCATCGAAAGTGATCCAAGTGGATCTAAAGGAAAAACCATCGAAGGATAGTTTTTCATTCAATAGATTTTATTTAAAATCTATCAAAGGAAAGATAATTTTATTCATTCGATAGTTTTTTAAATAAAGGAGCAGGTGAGTTTGTATTGTTGTGTCAGATTGATGGAGAAATTGGACGACCAGGATTATTCCAAAAACTGGTTCGATAGTTTTTCAAAAACAAGTCTACATGTACGAGGATGAAGACAGTGTTCTTCTTCAGTTGGTTGTTGGCAGATCAAAATAGACAGAAGAATTTAAGAGCTCAAGAACATTGATAACAAAAAATTTATAGTGCCTTAATTTTTATAGTTTGTATTGATTACGATAACCTGAACTCATTGAAGCTAATCCTACGGATTAGATTTGTAGCACCCCTCGCGGTTTATATTTATAAAACGATATATTACTCGACTCGTGTTTTGATTTGGTGCATTTGATTTCGATTTAGAACTGAAAGAATTATTCGCGAACGAAATTGAATTATTTGTGAGTATCGTATTCAACCCCACCCCCCCCCCCCCCCTTCTACGATACTTTGGACCTAACACTGGGGATGCGTCCTCTTGGTGTGGAATGACAACTTCACATGAATAGATGACTTGACAGGGAATAACAGCTACATTGACATGGGATTGATGTAAGGAAGAGTTAGGGCTTGCCCTCATAGGGGTAAGGGCGCGCCCTTTCAGGCCATCCGCCCCTTGAGGGCGCGCCCTCTTGGTTTGAAGTAGCTATTTGGTGGTGGAGGATGGCTCCCTTGGCTTGATACTGGTAAGATATTGAAGACTTCTCCCTTAGGATGTGCCCTAAGGGAGGGATGTCCGTGATTGATGGCCTCCAGGGGTATGCCTGATGACTGAAGGCTTCCTCATGTATTCAATGGACGCGTCCTCGTTGGGGATGTGGGTGAACCTCGGTGTGTGCTTTGGGAGCTCTGTTCCTGTATTCAATGGACGTGTCTTCATTGGGGAACTTTGGAGTAATCCTTCACTTTGCACCCAAACGCTTGGGATCACCACTTGTCTTGTTATATGGTGGGTGCTTCTCATTCGGGGGACAAGGATGCGTCTGACATTTGGGGTAAGTCATGGCTATACCTGCGTCTATGAAATAAGGAAATAGCTGGTAGTGGATATGACTAGTCCTCGACGGGGGAAGTTTTCTTATTCATGAAGTCCTGAAGTCATAGACGGGTCTTGGGCCTTTGTGACTAGGCATCATCGTCGGACATTCCTAAAGCGAGCCATATTCTAATTATGGAAGGCGGTGGAAGGCTTCTTATGGGCTTCGGAAATCAGAGACCAAGCCCATGGAGGTAAGTTCCTCTCCAAGAATTACGTTGGCTTGATCCCCTATAAATAGAGGTACATAGGCACATTGTAAGAGGTCGAAGGTTGAGAGCTCTGAGGCAACCACCATAAACTCTAACCAATCTGAACCACCAATTAAACACAATCATCATACTCCGGTGAATTCAACACTCAAGGACAGCTGTTGTAGATCTTGATTCCGGCGACAAATCTCGAACTTTGTTAATACCAAATTCCTCCGTTAACATGTACTATAATTTCTTTGGCACATCGAAGATTATTTATATTACTAGAATAGTTCCCGACCATAAGTCCGGTTATATTAAATTTATTTTATTAAAAAATATTATTTTAGTATACATAATTTTGATTATATATCAATTTGTATTATGTATTTATTTTAGTATGATTAAAATTTTAGTTATAAGATAAAATTTTAAAAGAATTGAATTTTTTTATGACAATAACTAATTTTATATTAATATATATATAATAACTTGATAAGTTTTTATGAAAACAAAATAATATTATATATAAGAAATGAGTAAGAGAGAGAATTCGTGGAGTTTGTAATTAAGAATAAAGAGAAAGTAAAATAAATTTGAGAAAATAGTTAGTGGAAGATGATGTCAGCGAATTAAGGGACAAAGAGACACATATATCCTATATATAATTGGTGTAGGGAGGTTTTGATGGTTTGATCGTCAGGACTATTACAGTAATATCAAGTAATAACTATAACAAAGATAATAAATGTACGTGACAAGCACTAACATAAATCCTACATAATAAATAACAAACAAAACACTATTTATCTAAACATTTTTTGAGAAAATATTAATTATTAAAATAAAGAGTAAAATTATAGTTAAATTATGCATGTCAAATTAAGGATCTTAAAAAATCTCGAAATTACATATGATATATCTATAATAAGAGATGAATCTTAAGATTGATTTTAAAATAACAAATTAAGGCAAAAATTAGTTGATAGATAATTAAAGATTCTTAAGTAAAATATATATTAAATTTAGATGTATATGATTTTATATAACAAAATAGAAATAAATAAAAAAATTCCCATTCCCATAACAAATGATCTAAAAAATTTAATAAAAAATTTAAAATTTAAAATATCAGTTAGAAAGATCTAACATAGTTACTAAAACAACTAAAGAATTACAGATTAAATACAAAACATAAATGAAAAACTATAATTAAATATTAATAAGAAAATAATCAATACTATTATATAATAGACGAAACGTTAAAAGTTTGGTTGATCGGTATGGTACGTTGTGATTTTACTTAATTGCCCTACTTCATGTTTTTACTTAATTAACATTACTTATTTATAGAAATATATTATTAAATAATAATATTACATATTTATAATAAATTACATTTTTCACCTAAAATACATTATTTTTTCTATTTTTTCTAAAAATTCCCCTACTTTTTCAAATATATCACGGGCAATTATCTTTTTTAACTAAAACATGTTTGTTTTTCTATTTTTCTTTCCTAAAACCCCTCATTTTCCAAAAATATCACGGAAAAACCTTTAGTTATTTATTTTTAAACATATTTTAATATTATAATTATTTTTTAAAAGTTTACCTATTTTAAAATGTCTACTTATTTTTGTTAACAAATGCAATTACTAAAAATTTTAAAATATAAATAATCAAATACCTATTTATAACCAATTATCTTTTCAACATATTATATATTTTTTCTAACAAATTCCATCCTTTTCTAAATATATCAAGGGAAATTGCCTTTTACAATTTATTTTTTCTATTTTTCTCACTAAAATCCATTCTTTTTCCAAAAATATCACAGGAAACCCTTTACTTATTTATTTTAAAACGTATTTAAATACTTTTAATTAATAAATTTTAAAACCATATTTTTCAAAATTATCATGGGCATTTACCTTTTTAAACTAAATATATGTTACATTTTTTATTTTTTCTTACTAAAACCCCTCATTTTCCAAAAATATAACGGGCAAACCCATAATTATTTATTTTAAAATCTGTTTTAATGTTTTAATTAATTAAAAGTGTTTAGCTACTTTAACATGCCCACTTATTTTTTGCACAATTACAATTAACAAAATATTAAAAATATAATAATAAAATAACAATTAACAATTTGTGCATCGCACGGGTTTTAAGCTAGTATTATATATACATGTTTATAAGAAAATCATAAATTTTTCAAAAAATGGTTAATTAATAACTAAGAAAGTAATAACTAAATTACTAAAATGATTAGTTTATTGTATGATATGATTAGTGTGGTCTATAGAATCCATGCAATAGGTAAAAAAAGTTATCAAAATAAAATAATTTCATAAAATAAGAATATATTTTTTAAAAGCAATATTTAATATACTAAAACAAGTTTTATATATTAAAAAATGTCACTAATTTTAATTATTCAAAAATTAGTAAAATTAAATTGAAAAATACAATAATTTTAGGAAAAGTAAGATTGTAACGGAATAAATGAAATTACAAAAGTAAATGTATTATAATTAAAAACTAATGCATCTAAAGTTAATATAAAAATAAAAAAAATATGAGATGGTAAAAGTATTGTTAACATGTTCAAAATTTTTAAAACAATTGTCAACAAATTTTTTGATATATTTCAAATAAATATTAAACTAAAGTTAAATTTAGGAAAATTATGAATGATTAAATAAGGGATCGCAAAATTTTGTATTAATTTTAATAATTTAAAAGATCATGAATATGTATCATCTTAAAAATATAATATAAACTGAAATAACATATATATGTAAAAAATGTATTTAACTTTTTCTATCACTAAAAATTTTAAAATCAAAATATAATGATTATTTTTTATACACAAATTTAAAGAACTACAATTAAAAAATATTAAAAAATAAATTTAAATAATTTTATAAAATTCCCGGTACATAGTGATTTAAGCCGGTCTTTGTTTTAGTATCAGGATAGATTAGGTTTTTAATCTATCAAATGGGCTTTAAGTCATTTTAACAATAGTTAAATCTCGAAGGTGCTTATGCCCAGCGTCCTTGTAAGTTGCAATCTCCTATTTTCTTGGATCAATAGATGGGCTCGTCTTCAAACTTTCATTTTGAACAAAAATACGTCATTAATGAAGTTTTAAGTCAATCATCAACCCTAATTAGCCATTTTAATAAAATTCATACTAATCACCAATAAAACTTTATTTTTTCTCATAAATTCACTTTCGTATCCCTTTCTTTTATCTAATCACCATAATTCTTATTTTCTTCAATAATCATCCTTTTTTGTGAGGATTGCTGCTGTACCCAATATTTTGGGTGTTTGTTTGTCCTCCTTTTGGAGTGTTTGATATGGTTTTGGTATTTTTGGTTTGCTGTTTTGTTTATGTGAGAATGATTCAATTGGTGTTTTGGGGATCTGGAAAGCTTGCATCGAGGCTGGATCGGTGGTGAAAATCGCAAAAGCTCACCTTTCACAATGGAAGATTGTTCATATTATGAGGGCATATGTCCCTTCAATTTCAGTTGGTGTAACTAAAAGTTCTGAACATTGGACTACAACCGAAATTAATTGTGTAACAGTCAATTGTGATGCTACTGGTTTTAGGGATGGTGTAGGTTGGATTTTTCGGAAAGCTATTGTAATATTTTTCTGTTCAAAGAATATTTTTATTCTATATGTTAAGCGATCTAGAAACAAAGCGGTTAATTGTTTAGCTCGTTTATTTGTTTTTCAACCCGATTGCATAGCCGGTTGGGGGTTTGTCCCAGTCAAGTTCTTTTCTTATTAATGAAATTTGCTTTAAATTTGTCAAAAAATAAAATTCAGACTTACCTCTTTTTCTTCATCAAATAAGTCTTTTTCTTTCTCACAAATCCATTTTCGTCTCCCTTTTCCTCATCTGATCACCATAATTCTTATATTCCTTCAATTATCATCCTTCTTTACTAAGGATTGCTGCTGTATCCAATTTTTTTGGTGTTTTATTTGTCCTCTTTTTGGAGTGGTTGTTATGTTTTTGGTATTTTTGGTTGGTTATTTTGTGTATTTGAGAATGATTCAATTGGTGTTTTGGGATCTGGAAAGCCCGAATCGAGATTGGGTCGGTGGTGAAAATCGTAAAAACTCACCTTTCACAACGAAAGATTGTTCATATTATGAGGGCATCTGTCCCTCCAATTTTATTTGATGCAACTGAAAGTTCTGAATATTGGACTACAACCGAAATTAATTGTGTGATGCTACTAGTTTCATGGATGGTGTAGGTTGAATTTCTCGGGAAGTCGTTGTAATCCTTTCTTGTTGAAAGAATTTTTATATTCTTTTATGTTAAGCGATCTGAAAACAAAGCGGCTAATTATTTAGCTCGTTTATTTATTTTTCAACCTGATTGCATAGCCGGTTGGGGATTTATCTCAGCCGAGTTTTTTTCACGTTAATGAAATTTGCTTTAAATTTAAAAAAAAATGAAATTTCACAAGTTTATCTTACTTTTTAGAATGGATACTTTAATTTTTTATCCAAAAATAACGTCAAACATATAATCCGAGGAGAACTTAGAAACCTGTTCTCATTTCAACCAAGACCCAGATAGTTCATTATCATTTATCATTATTTGGATAACAGAGCTGGTCGATTATACGAGGCAAACAATTCATCTCGAATTTTAATAAAAATTTAAAAATCGTGTATATCGTTGGAGTCAAATTTTTCAGTAAAAAAAAAAAAAAAAAAACTTTCACTTGACCCTTTGGACGCACTCTCTAGTCATGCAATGCAAGTATCAACGTAACATGCTTATATTTTGAAACCAATGCATTATATTATATGGAATAGACAGGGCAGATGAATAGGAGTGAACCTTAAATATGGTGGCTGCTAATTTCGCCTTTCGACAATCAAATTGGCCACCATGGAAATATTGATCACAAACACGGTCCGGGGACAAGAAAAACATAGAGATATATCCATCGCAGACAATGGCGGACCCTGGTGCACAGACCATATATTTCTACATCACGGGTTCGTTTTTCCTTAGCAACCAAAAATATTACTAGTGGACCCTGAACCACATGTTAGCTACGTTTTTATTTTCCCCCTTCGAAGTTGACCTTTTTATCCCGCGTCTCTTTCACTCACATTTTAATATGGATTCAACTTATGGTGACTTGAGCATTAACAATTTTGGCCTTGTTTGTTTCGATGTAACTCAACTATATAACTTGAAATTTCTTGGATTATGAATGAGTTACACTGTTTGGTTCATTGTATTTTAAATTGGACAGAAGAACTCCAAGTTACAAGGCTTTTGTGGTTACAACAAAAAATAGGAACTTAGTTACCAAGGTCCATCACGATCACCACAAGTTACATAGCTTTCTAGTATATAATCATTAACTATTTACCAAAATTAATTATGTAGTATGTAGTTACATAGTAATAAACCAAACACAAACATTTCAATTATTTTGGATTTATAGTTATAACTTAGTTATCGGGAAGTTCAAGTTACCTAAGTAATTACAAAATTGACGAAACAAACGAGGCCTTTATTTGTTTTTCTTTTTCAACGCTTCATTTTCAAATTTTTAGAATCATATATAGCGTAATTTTGAAATTATTGTTTTATTTTATGTCTTTCACGTGATTTCTTCTCTGGTTAAAATTTATACTTCTTTGTATGGTTCAGATTTATGATTTTATTATCTTTACCTATATATGGAGGATAAGTTTGAGTTAAATATTTTTGAAATTATGTGGGAATGAAACATTTAATCTTCCAGCCACTCAAATTGTAGAGTTTAACTTGTAGGCAGTTTATTTTTAAGATATGTCAATTCAGTTTTCTACCTTTTATAATGGAAAGTACAAATATATTTTATATACTAGTTATCAAAATCATTTTATGAGTTTAGCCGGTAAAATTATTTTCTAGCAATTAATTGGTTAGGAGGAAGAAAATAATCCTTTGAGTAATATGTGAAATTTTTGCATTATATTCATCGGAAAAAAATATTCGATTTTCACAAAATCAAAGTACTTATTTCACAAAAATCTGTATGTAATCAAGCGTAAATGAGGTGAAATCTGAAGGATCTTGATTAAATCAACGTTTCTTTAATTTTATTGAATCGAGTATGTGCGTGTGTGCATCTCTGCTAATTTGGTGGTCCAGTATCATATAGTAGTAGTATTTGTTGTAGTTCGATGTTTATTTCTGGGAACAGTAGTTTAACAGTGTATACAGACAATGTTGAATTAAGATGAACTCAAATATGCTTCTTCTAAATTTAAAGACGCATAAAAACAATTTATAATTGCAAATGTCTGAAATTATATATAATTACATAATTAATTATTTTATTAAGTTTTTAAATTTGTTGGTCTAATTTCTATATATATATATATATATATATATATATATATGTTTGAGATGTTTTGACTATTTAATGAAAATTATATTTTTTCAACTATAACTAGGTTAATGTGTAATACGGTTTAATAATTTTTTTTTTGGTAGCCTTTTATTTGATTTTTCATGAACGCAGATGATTCTCCTGCTGCTACTGCAGGGTTTATACAAACATTAGCAGGGCGTAGCAACTTCTGGAGTAGGTGTCTTACTTTACTGCTTATATTTTAAACTTAGCCAGAATCTGAAGCAATATTGATATATTTTATTTAATTATAAAATGTGTAATAAATAGAAACTTATCTGAATTATAAAATTTAAGCCCTGTTTCTTATAATGTTTATATTTATTAAGCTCTTAATTATATATAGGTTATAACCCCTGTAGGGTCCGGTCCTAAAACTATTACTACAAGTACTTAACTACTCACCTTTTCATGTTCAATATGAAATTATTTTTACTTAAGCAGCGTGTTTTAAAAAATTTATCGTTAAAATAAGATAGCTCAATCTTTTGTGGTCTCTATTTTTAGATACTTATAAGACATATAAGCCTAAATAGTCAAAAAATAAATAAATTATTGCCATCTTAAAATTTTTTTATCGAAGGGGACACTTGTTCGTAGTAGTACGTGTGGAGGACATACGTTACTAAGCATGTGAAAATTAGGTCTATAACATACATTACTAATTAAGCATGTAATATATGTATATTATATTCAATTTATTTTTGGTAAATCACATATATAAAGAAATGAACACGTGGCAAGGTGATCAGCCTACTAAAAAGCATATATTACTAATTGAACAGAATGTCACCATGGACCCTATATATGCTTATATATATAGCTCGGATCATCATGGGATGATTAATGATCAACTGAAAACCCTAATTAGGTTTAGACTTTTAAAAAAAACAACTAACATAAACTTGAAATAATTGGATATTTTCTCAATCGGCATTACATAAGTAAGCTCCTTATAACAGCTGCTTGAGCACTGTTGCTGTCTGTGGACTCCAGAAGTTCTGATAATCTGTCGCTTAAGTCGTCCACTTCTCTATGTAAGTTTCTTATGTAGTTACATGTCTCTTGTAGCACTTTTGAAGCTGAAACCTGCACACCCCAACACATATGTGTACACACTTAAGTACATTATTTATATACACAGTTAAATCGAACCAAACATAGAAACACATGTCCCACTCACGATAAGATGTAAGCCGGCCTTATTTGTTACAAGTAATTAGAAATACAAAGACTCTTTGTATACATAGACAAGTATCTAATATTTAATTTTAATATTTAGGCTTGTATATCTTACAAATGAGAGTATCTGTTTCCATAAATCTTGAACTAAAACTTGGGACGACAAGAGATAATCATTTACTACTTAACTATCTTATAATTGCACTTGACAAATATCTAATGTTAATACATAATATTTGTAAAATTAATTTTTTAACTAAATTTGATATGAATTTATTGGATAGGAAGAGTTATATGGGAGGAAACAGTTTTGACCCACAACTGAAAAATGGAAATGCACCACAAAAATCGAATTAAATGCATGAAAGCTTGTGGGGATCATGACCCTATCCATGTTTCTAACTGTGTATACGTATATTGAAGCTGGGTAGCTAGCCAAATGAACCAAAGCCACACAAAAGAACTGTGAGGATTTCCCAGAAACTTCTTACAAAGAAAAAAGGAAAAGTCATTACAGGACAAAATATTGAAATGATTTTCAAGTGCAATATTTTCACATCAACTTTAAGTGAGACCATACTATATAAATCGTTACAAATGAAGTAAAAACTAACAAACCTTGTCGGAATTGCGACGGCGATTGCGAATCTCAGGAATAAGCTGTTGCAACTTGGAAACAAGGTCAGCAATCTGATCATCACTGATCCTAGAAGCTCCTGACGATTGTTCGGAACGAGACCTTCGGCTAGACATTTTTATAATGCAAACTCACTAGGTAGATATGCACTTCAATTTTTAAAGTGTACACTTGTTTGGATATAAAGAAAGAAGAAGAGGTAGCTAGATTTTATATAAATTCTTACAATTTGTGTAAACTTCAGATATTATATATATATATATATATATATATATATATATAAATATATATGAGTGTGAAGTCGTTGGAGAAGTAATGTAAGAGAAAAGTTTGGGGGTTGGAGGGTGAGGGAGAGAAACCGAAAGGAAAAGCTCAAGTGTTGGAGGTAAAGAAGACAAGTGCATGGGAGAAATCAGTGGGCTACTTGTTCCTTTTAAATAGAGTTTCAACCAGGTAAATACAGTATTACCCTTGTTACAATATCCCATGTTAGTAGATTTTGTTTTTACCCTCTCCCAAAATCAACTTTAATTGGTAATATTGTTTATGTTATTATATGAGTGTGTAAAATCAATTAAATCTCATTTACTGTTTTGATTATTTTTTGACTTATTACACGCTCACCAAGTTTCTTTATTTTTAAGTTAATTATTACGATGAATTACTCACCATTACGATGAATCTTTATTTATGTTATTATATGAGTGTGTAAAATATTTTAAATATATTTTTGACCTAGTTATGTATCCTTAAAATTTTTCAATCATGTAGGAGTATAATACTAAAAGTTTTCATAAATAATTATGACATTAA
The DNA here is from genome assembly GCA_030848705.1 of Heracleum sosnowskyi. Taxonomy (NCBI): domain Eukaryota; kingdom Viridiplantae; phylum Streptophyta; class Magnoliopsida; order Apiales; family Apiaceae; genus Heracleum; species Heracleum sosnowskyi. Next base: position 113,934,948 of record CM061244.1, on the reverse strand, counting down.
GTTGTTTGGATAATCTTTGAGTCATCAAATTTCATTAATCCGATTCTAATTTCAATTAACTTAACTACTGAGCTTCAATTCTATGATTGAGATTGCACCTATATATTTTTATGGAAACTGAAATATTTATTTTTTTTCTGTGAAAAAAATAATAAAATTTCAAATATGTATAAGTGCCATAATACATGCTAAATATGATCTAATTGCAAGTTGAATGGGCAAAAAAAAAAATTACTACGAAAGAAATACGATAATCTGAACAAGTATCAATCAAGGGAAGGGGGGGAGGGAAGCGCCATACTGGCGCCTATCGATGTGTCCCCAAATTGGGGTTAGAGTTCAAATGGGTTACGAAAGATGTGCTTGTTTACCACCCAACTTTGCGGGCCTCTTTGTGTCAGTCTCAGCACGCAAGCCCATGTTATCTTACTTATCCACCGCTTACTTTATTATTTTTATTTTATTGCCCTAATGTAAGTATTTTCAAATTTTTATCAATTATTTATTAGTACTATTTTCCATTTCACAAGGGTTCATGTTAGGCACTATTATATACCACAGAATATATATATATATACAAATTCTTTTACAGTGGATTTTGACTTCTGAGATACTGTATTGCAATTTTTTGTACAACAAAATGTTACTTAACCGGATTAACTGTCACAGAATAGTAAATGTTTTTTTGGCTATTGACGTTCTTATAACTCAAAATTAATACCCGGTGATAGAGGGAGGAATTAACGGCAGAATATAATTTTCAAAAAAATTGTGCTTTAAATTATTAAAAGAAAAGATATTTATCGTGCTAAATAAATGGAGTATTTGTATTTTTTATCTGGGCTACTTATAATTATTTTAAGGAGAAATGTTAACCACAGCCCTAAGGGCTGTTTTTAAGCAATAAATTCTTTTAACTTTTCCATGTTTAAGCATTTAATATAACTCAAACTTTTCAATAATAAAAATATTGATTGTCATATTTTCAATAAATCGATTGTACTTATGAAAATGATTTTAAAGATAAATGTATTTATGAAAATTAAATTAGTGTGTTTATTACAAAATTACATGTAATTTTGAAAATTATAATACTTTTAACCATAACTCTAACTGTTATTAACGCTACCCTTAATTTAATTTCGACTATTAGTCGCTGTCGAGATAATGTAGGTTAGTCTCATTAGTAATAGAAATAAGTCCACATAAATAAACTAATAAACAAGGGACAAAAGCACAAGAAAAAACAAAAATACTCATTTCACCCATCTACCCACAATTTTTTGAAAGAACACTAAATCGATAATTGTTGTAAGACTAGCAATAATATGAAATCCGCCGTTAAACATGGCATTTGGTGAATTAGTGCACCATATTTGACCATTCTTGTATACATTCACGCCATACATTTCTGGGCACCGGTCCCTGCCAACCGTCAATATTCATAAAAATATTAATGTTTAATTTTGAAATTTTTTGAAGTAAGTTGAATCGGTTCTCCCCTAAATATTGTGCGTGTTTGGGTATCACAAAAAATTGACTTATAATTTAAAATGAGTAAGTGTCATATAAGTGATAAATTGATGAATTCTTATAAGTTATACGGGTGTTTGGATAAATTTACTTATAATTTAGTAAAGAATTTGCTAAATTAAATTTGAAAAAATAATTTTTAAATACAATGATTTCAACACTTGTATTTTAAATTAAAAAAATATTTTAAAAACACAAATGTAAAAATATAAAATATTAGAAAAATAAAGAAATCAAAAAATAAGTTGATAAGTAAAATGTTAGTGATTTTTAACATTCAACTTATCATCAACTTATAAGTTATCAAATAAACTCAGTACACAACCGTAAACTCCTAACAACTTATAATGCATAAGTTATAAAAGCCAAACAAGCCCATTATCCAGCCCCTCCCTCTATATCAAAAATTAGGGCCGTAAACAAACAGAGTCGAGCTGAGTTTTGTCCGAATTGAGCTGAGTTTTGTCCGAATTGAGCCGAGTTTGATTTTTTTTTAAAACGAACAGAGTCGAGCCGAGCTTTGTAATCGAACGAAAAGTGATGTTCAAGATCGGCTCGTTAATAAACGAGCTGAACACGAGTTTGTTCACGGACATTTCGAGTCGAGCCGAACACAAACCGAACTCGAGTCGAGTCGAGTTGTTCACTTATAGTTCGTACTTTTATGCTCAACCAAATCCAATTTTTAAAATTACTTACTTGATTTACAATCTCACGCCTAAAATCACATCTTAAGAATACACGATTATGTTTGAATTTCAATATTAAAAGTTAATTTATTTTCTTCTAATAATCATATTAGATTAATATTTGTATTTATGAGTAATCAAACCTTACTCACTTCACCTAATAATAATAGTTAAAATAAAACAATTTTATCACTAACTTAGAGCCTTTCTAAGAGTCTCTTTATCTTGGCTCTTAACTTGAAATTTGAGGAGGTTTACAACTTTTTTTTTCTCCAAAATACTCTTATTAACCTTAAATTCACTAAAAGTCTCATTTTTCTCCTCAATTTTAAGAGGTACAAGCCACTTTTAAATAATATTATATAATAAATTAATAAGACAAACTCTCTTTCTCTACTCACTTTCTTTTGTAATTTTATGAATGCAACTTATAAATTTTAATAATGAAAAACTAATTTGGATTGGATATAAAGAGTTTAACTTTTGGTAGTACGTTGATGTTATACCTTTTATATATAACAAATACAATTCTCTATTCAACCACAAAATAACTAAAATAGATCGCAATTAAGTTTTATTTAACATATTCAAATTGTTAAGGATATTATGAAATTCACAAATTTATAATTAGTTAAACGAATCGAGCCGAGTTTAACAAGTTCGAGCCGAGCTCGAGCTGATCCCGAGCAAAACGAGCCGAGTTCGAGTCAGGTGTAAAGCTCGGCTCGAGTTCAGTTACTAACCGAACACATTTTCATGTTCATGTTCAAGCTCGTGTTCATTTAGTAAACGAACCAAGCCGAGTCCATCTAAAACGAGCCGAACTCGAGTTTTGTTCACGGCTCTGTTCGCTTACATCCCTATCAAAAATAGTTCCGTCCATGTATGTTCTTAATACAAATCTTCTTTTTTTTTAAAATTTTCATCAAAAATAAAACTAATAAGAAGGATCCCTATAGACTAGCTATATATTTCAAGGATCAAATAATAATTTTCAGTAAAATATTCAACAATATAAACAATAGAGACCATGAACACCAAGGTTCTCTGTCACCCTCGCACAAAAATTACATGCACGTCGAAACTTGTGATTAAAAATACACGTATCCTCGATACTCTGACCCGTTATTGGCATGACTAGCTACTGAACTCAGATTTGGTTACTGTTTTTAGTGGCATCGATTCATGTTCAATTGTAGATAGTACGTGGTTTGCTGGTCATCTCAGTCAAATACAATCGAATCTCACATCACTTGACTGAAATTAGGGTTGGCTTTTTGTATGCTAGTACTAGTTTATATTAAAAGTTGTTGAGATCAGACGGATATGATATGATCGCCATCCCCCAGATGTATACATATTATAAAATAAATTGCGTACACGCATGTGTGGGTGTGTAGTGCATGGTGCATTGGGATATGTTGCAGTATTTCCCGGCGAGATTTGAGGTAGAAATTAGTGGACATTGGACATTACAGATACAGCAGTGGTGTACTTGAGGTTTGTTGCGGCCTTCAAAACCTGAACCTAGTCAGTTGCATTTTGAACGAGAAGTCCCTCCAAATTTCTGTACATCAGAATGTGTATTTATAGAAAACAACTCAAGTAGCCATATCCTGATTGAGAGAAAGCATTCAAGTTGATCATGACTGCTTTTGTTGGTTAGGGTTTTTGAAATACTGATATTAATCATCTTTAATTTGGGGAACTATATATATTTTGCGGGAATAAAAATTGTGAGATATAGTCTCCTTTATAATAAATATAATTATTTATAATTATAATTATAAATAAATAGAATGTTAAAATAGTCCATATTCCTAGGCCGTCACAAGGATAATTAGCAATATTTGTGACAAGGATTATTTGTTTCTTCCAAGAGTTTACTGCAGTCCAGCTGACTGCATGAAGCACCTTCAACGATTGTCTCATTTTTTATATATACAGTACATAAAAAAAATAATAAAAAAATACAGGAATATATATATCTGTGAAATTTAGACAACTTGGTGTGACAAGTGTCAGTCAGATGGCCGAACTTCGGTATTGACCCCGTATTTTATGCTCTTCAGTCTTCAAAACACAACTCTTTATGGTCATGTATAACAACAGATCGAGAATACATATATATGGGGAAAAAAGGTCACTGCGATTCCAAGTTGAAGATGTGAGTAGCATTATTGGGAAACTCTTCTCCTTGGTTTCACATAAATCCCAAAAGGACCAGGTAAAATATATATTAAAGTAGACATGCTTTTATGTCCCAGAAGAAGAAAAAAAAAGTTGACATGCTTTCATATTTAAGAAACTATTTAACCGGTTATTACTCTAATTAATTATAATACTTGCCCACAATTCTAGCTTTCTACTCCAATCTTTCTCACTAATTCAGGGTACATTACTTGATCTTGTATCCTTGCGATTTCAATTTTCGACCAATCTTTACCGATGGTTGTAAACTGACTAGCTAAATTGTTCTTTCATTTTAAATTTTCGATCAATTTTTGTGGGATATCTTCTAATGCAACATGAATAAGGAGCAGATCTAACTATTTGAAATTCGAACCAGCTGAAAGGTGACTACAGGTGCAAACTTAAATCTTAAAAAAGCTTAACAACAAGATCATTTTAAACTAAACCAATGTTCAAAATGTCGGCGATTAATCGGGATTAATCGCCGATTAATCGCTAGACGGCAGACCACCGAACTGATTAAGCGAAATCGTTTTTTCAGAAAAACGGTCAGTCAAAAATCGGATTAATCGGTCAAAAATCGGGCTAATTATTAAAAAATAATTAGAATTAAAAAAATAATTAAAAATTTTAAAAGGTACAAACTTGATTAAACAATAGAAAAAATATTATTTTTGTACATATAATATAATTTTAGATGCCTAAATCATAAATTCTATTTTTTTTTCTCAAATATTGATTAAATTTATTCCGATTAATGATCCGATTAATCCCCGATTAATCCCTAAACAGTGCATTCACCGATTAACTACTATTACCGCTTTTTACAACACTGTTTTAAACACATAATTTACATTATACTGGTACTTAAAACTGGTGCTACGAAGTCTAGAATAATTTACTTTTGATTGACTAAGAGTACATATACATTACTCCCTTCGTCTCGGTGAATTCTATATACTGGGACCGGACACGTAAATTAAGAAAAGTTATAAAAAATGAGTAAAATTAGATGAAAAGTGAGTAAAGTGGTGGGACCTATCAATATTTAATAATAGATTTGAGATAGTGCAGGAAAGTAGTGAGTGTAATAGTGTTTTATATTATTATAGAATAGAGATAGTGGAGAAAATAGTGGTTGTAATAGTGTTTTATATTATTAAAAGTTATTATTTTTGAAATGTATAGATATGAGAGGTACATCCAAAATGAAAAGTGTATAGAAAATGACCTGGACAAGGAGTATCAATTAATCCTGATGTACGGCAATCTTCTGGTAAATATTTAATTCGATTTGATGTCTGTGTGTAAGATCAATCCGCAGTGGTTACATAAAGGTGTAGACTCCATGTGATTTGATGTACGCAGGAGCATCCCTGCCACCCCCTACCCCCATTCTTTGAGGCTACGGTCGTTTGGTAGGATTATAAATAAATTTTATGTACTGACTATTGTTTACTAAAAGTGTTAATATTATACAGACCACATATTCAATATATCTTTTTGTTTTGTTGATATGAGTAATTAGATATGAGTTTAGAATGAGCAAAATTTATATCATATATTTAGTTCAAATTTTTTTATTCTCAAATTCCAAAATATGAATTTTCGATATCCTAGAGAAGATGTGAGCATGAAAATGGAAGTATGAGTATCAATTTTAATATCACTTATTATATCATGCAAAAAACCATTATAAATTAGTTTGTATACAAACTAATGTTATTACTAACAACAAAATATTTTTTTAACTTTTTTTAATAATATAATAAATTAATTTAATATATAACTTAATATTAATTTAAAAATCATTCCAGCTGAACCAAATATATAATATTTCAACCTCATACCACCGATTTTACGTTTCTTAAAAATCAGAGAGCTATTTAACGGGGGGAAACTGATTGATGTAATATATAAAAGCAACGTGATAATGATGGTGGGTTTTCAAAAATATATAAGCTCGGAATTGTTTTTGTAAAAAAAAATTTATATATAAAATATTTTGCAAAAAATCATATTTTTGAAAAAATATTTCAAAAATATGATTTGCAAATTTCATCAACCAAAATAATTCATGCAACTTAAAAATTTTGTAATTGAAATGTTGTATAATAGGTTACAAATTGCCCACGTTAAATCAAATGCAATCTCAAATATAACAAAAAAATCAATTGTAAATCAACTTTAATTATTCTCTCAGGAAAACACGTGCTTTGGTTGTAAACCCTTTATTTGCAAATATTTTCAAAAAATGATAAAATTTTAAAAAATTTAGAAAACATTTTTTTTAGTAATTTCTTATTATACAACATTACAGTTACATAAATAAAAATATTAAGTCTGTATTGTAATAAAGTATAGAAAACGAGAAAAAATCGCTAAACAAATACCCTAATTATTAATACAATCATTATGCTAAACTTTATACTAAAGTGAGATACTTTCACTCAAAAAATAAACCTATATAGTTGATCAACAAACTAGCGCAAATGATAAAATGATTACTCCAGTCATCTTGGAGTAGCCTCACAGATTACTACTCCCTCCGTCCCACGTCCCAGTTTAGAATGTATAGAAATGAATGTGACGGAAAGTGTATAGAAATGAATGAGACGAAGGGAGTACCGGTATTAAACAAGATCTTAGTCCAGTGATCTTAAACTATTCTTGTGGTTTCAAATTCGTTTATTTATCAAGATTTCAAAAATGCCACCATGCTGTCACGTGATCATCATCTACATTTTATTAATCTGTAGCAATGTAGGGTCTCATTCTGAGGGCCATGGTCAACCAAATATATGCACATGTATAGCTCAATGTGGGTGAAATGGCCTCTGTTTATTCATGTCCATTACTTAACTGAGCTTCAGCCATTTTCTGTCACATGGAAATCGAAATAGACAAATATATGGAGATATCTTTCAGCATCCTAGTCGTAGACTAGGATATCTCTTTCTTTATAAAACAAACGACGAAATGTCGATCATTTTTTACGAGATATCGGGGTTAAAAATGTAAAAAAATTTAAGTTTACGTAACAGATCAAATATATCTTGAATGTAAAGATTCAATTGCGAACAGAGTAACATTAAAATTTTCTATAAGCAAGTCTATGTGTGTGGATCTGAACACCCATATATATCATCCACATGAATCAATAAGAGCCCTATCGTTGTACCAGATATCCAATAAAATATCAGGGATGATGTCCCATGGAGCATTGTCCTAAAAATAATCAAATTATAGTAACGTGACATTTGTAGGGATAGCGGGGGCAGATGATGATAAATTAGGCAGCGATGAGAGGGACACAACTTTCATTTCCGTAAAATATAGGGCTTGTTTGGCTGCTCCAGTTTATGGTTTATAATTCCATAAAAATGTACGAGGGATGCTTGTGTAACACCCTAGTCCCATATCGAGAAGATTTGGAACTTCTGTTCAGTTTATAAGGCAAAGTATTACTACCAATATGCACCAACAAATCATGACATTTTGGAGGCATGTGGTGGGCTAGTCGTTACCCAAGTTGGTTGCATTTGGGCCAGTAGGATTCGGCTTATTTTCGGACTCGGAATCGGGACTTGACCCGATTTTCGAAAAAGGCTCGGGATTGGGTAAAACAACTAGCCCACCACAGGCCCTCAAAAGATCATGATTTGTTGGTGCACTTAGTAGTAGTACTTTGTCACGTCCTCGTCAAGCCTGAACGGATATTCCAAAGGTTCCAAGATCGTTCCCCCAAGCCATTGTGGGATAATACCGGCTGACTTCGTGTCCCCACCTCCGGACCTCTGTCCATTGTGGGATAATACCACTAGCCTTCGTGTCCCCACCTCTGGCAAATTGCCTCGACAAGCTTTTGAGAGTCGGCTCTGATACCATATGTGACAACCCATGTCAAATCTCGAGTTTTTTTTTCAAAAATCGGGTCAAGTCCCGATTCCGAGTCCGAAATAAGCTGAAGTCTACTGACTCAAATGCAGCCAACTTGGGTAACAACAAGCCCACCACAGGCCCCCAAAAGATCATGATTTGTTGGTGTTAATTAGTAGTAGCACTTTGCCTTATAAACTAAACAGAAGTCCCAAATCTACTCGATGTGTGACTAGGGTGTTACAAACTACCCCACTTAAACTCCTGACGCCTGAACAGATATCCATAGGTTCGGATCGTTCCTCCCTGACCATTGTGGGATAATACCCGATTGGCTTTGTGTCCCCACCTCCGGACATCTGTCCATTGTGGGATAATACCACCAGCCTTCGTATCCCCACCTCCGACAACTCGACGAATCAAGTTTTCGAGAGTCGGCTCTGATACCATATGTGACAACCCGGGTTAAATCCCAAGCCTTTTTCAAAAATCGGGTCAAGTCCCAATCACGAGTCCGAATAAGTTGAAGCCTACTGCCTAAATGTAGCCAACTTGGGTAACAACAAGCCCACCACAAGCCCCCAAAATATCATGATTTTGTTGATGCTAATTAGTAGTAGTACTTTGCCTTATAAACTGAACAGAGACTCTGATACCATATGTGACAACCCAGGTCAAATCCCGAGTTTTTTTTTGAAAATCGGGTCAAGTCCCGAGTCCGAATCCGAAATAAGCTGAAGTCTATTGACCCAAATGCAGCCAACTTGGGTAACAAAAAGGCCACCACAGGCCCTCAAAAGATCATGATTTTTTGGTGCTAATTAGTAGTAGTACTTTGTCTTATAAACTGAACAGAAGTTCCAAATCTACTCGATGTGGGACTGGGGTGTTACAGTTTGTGTGCCCAACTTATAACTCAACTTATAACTTATAAGATGATAAGTTGAATGTTAGTAACAACGTACATTTCCCCTGGCTTATTAACTTATTACTTGATTTCTTTGATTTTTAATACTTTATTTTTTTACATTTGGTTTTTGAATGTCTTTTTAATTTAAAATGCATTGATTGAAATCATTGTGTTTAATAATTATTTTTTCAAATTTTATTTACCAAATTCTTAACTAACTTATAAATAAATTTATCCAAACACTCGTATAACTTGTAAGAATTCATCAACTTATCACTTATATGACACTTACTCATTTTAAGTTATAAGTTAACTTTTTTGTGATATCTCAGACACGCACATAATCAGTTTAAGCAAATAAATGATTAGTGTTAATCTTTATATTGAGCAATTAATCATGACATAGTTCAGATGTCTACTTACTATCCGTTAAGTCGCATATTTCTAACTCCGCAAACATCCATCTTAATAATGAAGGTAAAGCTACGTAAATCATATATTTCCATGGCTCTGGTGTATGTACATTGTTTGAAAGAATGAGCTAAAATTGCCATGAAACCAGGTATTGATGTTTACGACTGATGGGAGACCCCGGCCCCCATACAACATTGCTACTAGGCACTAGCTCCATGCATTACATTACATTACATAGAAAGATTTGGAAATAATGTTTTTGGCATCATGTTTGGTAGGGAGAACCGGAGAAGGATGGTAGAGGAACGTCACGTGATTGACCCCTTCTTGTCTAATAAAAATCCAATCATTAATGTGAAACAGACACAACAACACATGTAGCAGATAAATAAGTTGCAAAACATAACTATAAGGCATTGCATTCCCAATCATGTGGGCATGTTTTGCCCCGTCTATCGACCATTTCATCACAGAAACAGCAGTAAAATTAAACAAATTAACTACATGCCGTTCAAATCTGGAAACCACCTCTTTTATTCACGAGGTGAGAGAGCCTGTGCACTACGTACGAATTATAACCATGTATTGCTGATAGACTTCTGACTCGATAGTGATTATTCTTTACTCTTCAAGGACATAACGAGTATGTTTAGATTGGTTTTACGTAAAAAAAGCCAAGAAACAGCTAAGAAAACTCACCCAGCAAACCCCTAATCACTTGATCCCATAACCTCTTAGAGTGATGTGCCACTGGACGATTTCTGCAAGTTTTGTAACACCAACTTTCATAGGGAAAAAATGGTTTCAGCTCAAATTACAAACTGATACACCTAATAGAATCATTTTCAAAAGACTTCTTTAGTCATTTTTTTTAAGGTCTTTGTCTATACAAACGATCTATTTACCAAGCTTTGGCTTTTTCCATAACATATCACGTGACACCACGCAGCACTTCATCAATGAAAGGAGTAAAATTGGGGGTAAACCGAGCTTACCCAAGGAAAATAATGTATTTCCTATAAGAAGTCAAAAGAAAGCTCTGTGCCTCCAACAGCAAGCACCACAAGCCATGTATAATGCATATACAGAATTCAGGAGCACATGTGCAATACTATTAAAGGATTTCCAAACATAAGGTTCAGCAAACAATTCAGATGCTTGGCCTGGTTTTCCACAACACTGCAATGTAAAAACACTGAACCAGACATGTGATAACTAGTCACTTATTCAACAAGAAAGGACATATTTCCAAGTCAAAGGTTAGAAACAAATTAAAGTCTATTTGCTTTGTACATGTACAACACATAAAGGATTAAAAGCCTAAAAACCTAGACCACCATTCTCATTTGTCCCGTCACGATTACTAGTATCTTTAATTTTCTTTTTTCTGTTTGGTTGTCACATGTACTTGTTCAAAGTAAACCACAATTTTCTCCGAATGTCCCAGTACAATCGGTTGAAGCTCTTTAGAACTAAAACATTCAATGGTTGAATAAGTAGGAAATCTGAAGGGTTATACCACCACGTCAACATGCAACTAACAAGGGGTTTACACTCTAGTACGCATTATTATAATTTTAATGTAATCGAACATGAAACAATATACATATAAGCATACCCTAAACAAATGCTTACACTAATAGATCCAAATTTTAAAAAGCCAGAGAGAGTGAGCGGACAGCCCTACAATGCTAAGGTAATGGCAATTGTCTTTGTCTCCAACTCTCCATTCTTCAAAAAGCCTGGTGGAAGATTGCCCCTATTTATTATTGGTATGAACTTGTTCAGCCGTTCAGGTACAATTTCTCTTTTAGGGTCTTCTTTCTACAATGCCTTGTAATTTATTTTTTTGGGGTTGATAGAGTTGGAATTATGCTGCCTTGTCTAAATTTTAATGTTTGGTAAAACCAACTGGCCTATCAATGCTCCTGGCAACCCATTTCAAAACTTCACTTTTGAAAAAACAACCCCAACTATATGATTTACAAGCCAAGCCTTGGGGTAAAAACACCTCTGCCCCATATTTGTATATGATAAAAACAACAGTATTGCAAGGGAACGTAAATATTGATCGCCAAGTGGAAGCAAGTTGCCAACTACATACATTTACAAGAAATTACAACATCAATAAAGACCCGTTTCAGGAAGATATCAAGACAAAAATCACTAGTCCCTGTCTTCCTACTAGTATCATGAAAAACATAGAACAGCCTATCCTTTAATCAATGTGTCCAAGACCACAATGTTTGAGAAAGCAATATTCATGTTAATGGGATCCAATCAATGTAACATTTTAAGCATTTACGATCAATCTTTAGTACATATTTGAATGCATGTGCATCACATGGGTAATGTCAGCTAGGTTATTAAGAAGACAAGACATCGCAGGTAGTAAGTGAATTCTCAAAAGCGTGGATTACCAACAACTGTCCATTTGCCGAACTTCAAGACTGGATCCAGTATGCTTGCAACTTCATGAGCCTGTGACGCTATTTTTTTTTTTTTTCTTCTTTAGAGACTTTAATCTGTGCAATAAAGACCAAGTTTAACATAAAGAAGAAGGCCAAGTTTTTCAGGTTGATCAACTTATCCTTAATATTCTCCTGATTGATTCTTCCTAGTGGTTATGAAACAAGTAAGAGCTATATAACTTGCAGAATTAAAACCTGACATTCTTCCAGCTAGGTTTGTCATGGGAAGCATTTCATTCTCTGCAAAAGTTCATAACTTTAGTACAAGCTTAAGTCTAATCGTATTTATTACCCCCAGATTCTATACTTTCAGAAGGTCATACCTGTCTTTCGATTTCAACAGCAGATGCCTCAAGCCTTCTTCTCAACTTTGACTTGTCCTGTTCACAGGTTTCCATCTCGGAATCTAGCATTAATCCCAGGGTAGAAGATTATAAAAAATAAGAAGTCGGCAAGCATTACTCACCAAATGGCAGACTAGAGAATCTCACTACATCTTCGAAAAGAGAGTGACAGTTAATTTAAATTGTGTTCAATAATAGTCACTCTCTTGCTAGTGCACGATATTTTACATGTAAACTAATACTGTAACATTTCTGTTTGACCTGTTGAATAAAGGGGTTTCATGAAGCTCAAGCTAATTGGGTATGTAAGGCATGAGAAGTATTTGAATAAGTGAGGTCAGAAGCAAATATTAGTAAAATACATTCTAACCAACACATGATTCTGTAATTCAGTTGTCATAATTTATAGTTTCACTGTTGCTATTGAGGATGTTTTAGATAGCTATAATACATCCTCAAGCTAGGGCAGGGATTTGACCCTGGAAATAGCCTTTTTGTGAATAATATGAGTCAAGGTGAGCACATCAGGACCTTAACCAGACACTAATGATGCGGTAGCCTTGCACTGGATATGACCTTTTATTCTATACTTATGAAGCAATAAGTAGTGAACAACTGTTTATTGAACATCAAAAGACTCATGACTCTTACTCGATTTACAATTTCTATACTACAATAGTTTATCAGAAAAATCATCTTTTATCTTAAAAGTTGCCTTTGTGGTAAGATGAAGTGCAACAGAATACACACACTTTTATCAATCTCATGGCTAATGGCATGTTAAATCATGTGTAATAATGGGAAAAGTTCAAAGATTATGGTAGCATTGGTCTTCCACCCTTGTTGTAGATTTGTCCAAGTTTAAGTCTTGTTATACTGTAGTTTCAGGTTCCAAAGTTCCAAGTCTGGCTACAATTAGGAGGAAAAAGGGTGTGCAAAAGTTTAAAATACTTACCATAATAGTAGGACGACAGAATGTCAATGCGTTCGGTTGGCTACGGAGATGAAACAAATAGTCAGTCAATTCAGGGAAAACAATATTGCAGATTATGCCAGTAAACGAGAATGTCACCACACAGCTGGTTCAAGTTGCAACACATCCAGATATGCAACTTGGAATCATAACATATATAGATGAAAACTGTATTCTATAAAATGATGACTATTTGCCTCCAAATAGTATCCAGGTAGGAAGCCAAAGTAAACAGCTTAACTGTAATTTTCAAGAAGTTCATCCACATTCCATCCTTCATTTTCTTGTGTGGTGAAATTCAGATGCCCTAAATTCTAAAAGCAGTATATATATCTCCAAATCTAACGACAGTAGCAACAATTAGATAAAGGAAAGTGTACCATGACAAAGATCCCTTCGCGTCGAGTTGGGAGTTGCTCAAGCTTTTTTAATGTTTCATCGCCTTTAGTGACCATTCCAAAGATAGCATACTGGTTAGAGGTTTTAAAGAAAATGCAAATATAATGTTAGGCATGCTCTTAGAATGATCATGGTCAAAAACTATTATGTAGCAGAAATAGCGCACCTGACCATCAAGGTGTGGTGCATCTCCGAGAAGTATCGAAAATGAGGATCCACCACTGTTTGGATCAGAATGCCTACACAAAGTACTACATCTTTCAAGCCAAATTGAAATGTGAAAATAAGAAAGACAAACAAACATGAAGTAGAAATATCAAGAACTCTCAAGATTACATGTTTCCTACATAATCAGATGTTACATGTATGGCTGAACCACTCAGAAATTTAAATAGAGTTTGAGCTCTACGATATCCATAGTTGGTTCAAGTAATACTGTATTACATCATATTATGTATGGACATTAATCGAAGCAATCGTAACCTTAATCCATAAATAATTTAAGCTTATACTAAGTAAAGGTATAGGATCCTGGAAAAGCAACATGCTGAAGAAAACCAACCTAAAGCAAATGACCTACATCTAATCGTGATTTTTATGCATTGGTTCAGATTTGGTTCCGCGATACTCTAAAAATAAATTTTTTAAAGGTATGATTAGAACTCAAGACCCTAATCTGTTAATAGATTCATTTGGAAGATTAAATCGGCTCAATTTTAAACATGTACTGCCTATATATCATCTATTCCAAGGGAAAAGGCTCCTTTTTTTAAAGTGTATTTTAATAGACGTTAATGTGTGAAAAACATTATTCGGAGGATCTAATCAGCTTTACTACATCCTTCTTGTCATCTTGTGGATATGTACTCCCTATAGATCATTCATCATATATTATTAGGTTCCAGTCTTCCAGAATAATGTAGATCTTTGGAATTGAACCAAAGCCAATTCTCTGGAGACTACTTTGTATGTGTATTACGCTCAACAAATAATATTCAACATTTCAGGGTCAGTCATGAGGAACCTCAATTACAACCCTGCAAAGGTTTTATTTTTTTAAGCATTGAAGTACTGAGCATATTGCCATATTCATTTCAAAAAAAAAAAAAAAATACTGAGCATATATGAAGCAGGTCCCTGCATCACTCCTATGTTGACTCCCCTTTCACAATTACCCATCTTTTCATTCACTTTTCCCTAACTACCCATGTTTTCCTTTGACTTTTGAAACCATCAAATTAACACCCTCCATCTTAATCTTAATATCATATTGCTGCCACACAGGATGCTGTGCTGTCTAGTAGTATCTTATATAATGTATTTGTTTTAGTATTATTGTATTCCTAAGAAGCACCGACTCGGGTGCGGCGACACGGGACACGGGACACGGGACACGGGGATACGCCAATTACCGAAGTGTCCTGGATACGGGACACGGCAAAAAAAAAATACTAATAAAATATATATATATTTTGTATATGTCATAAACTGAACATCTTCATTCATAATAATAATTGAGTTTCTTACAAAACAAGTGGTAAACTAATCTGACATCTATTCCGCATTTTCATTGAAATGATCATCTGAAGTGAAAAAAACAGCCTCCATTTCCAGTTCATCGAGAGAGAGATTTGCAATCTCTAAAACACCAGCACCTTCCACTCCACTAAAATCATCCCCACTAACATCCCACATCCTACTTACTCCTTCCATATATGCATGAGTTTTCCTTGAGAGAAGACGAAGATTTGTGTGGACGAAAATTCACATCAATTTCTTCTGAACTAGCCTCAGTATTACTATTCGCACTTGAACTCATTGACCCACTCATACTCCCACTCGTATGCAGAGAAAGAAGAAGAAGATGAGAAACAAAGATTATATACGCTGTGTATGTATAGGTGTGTATATAGGCGGTGGGTGGATATAAAGTGAAGACGACTGTGATTTAGGTTATATCAAAAATATTAAGTGGGCTTCTTTTAAAAAAAACTGGGCTGGGTTCTCTTTTTTATGGACTGTGGGGTTTTTTTTATGGGCCTCGTCAGTGGGCCGTGTCCCCCGCGTGTCCCCCGCGTGTCCCCCGCGTGTCGACCGCGTTTGATTCACGACACGCCACCTGGCGTGTCCGACACGTCCTCAGCTGTGTCCCCGTGTCGGGGCCGTGTCGGCCGTGTCCGACACGCATACGGCACCCAAATCGGCGTGTCGGTGCTTCCTAGTTGTATTCTGATGATAATTACAAATTAATATAATAGACTTAATATATTTATAAGAATGTTAATAAAGAATAGACATTTTAGAAATATAACACTCTTGTTTTAAAATTTAAATGCATTCATTTTATAATTTTATAAAAAGTAAATTATAATTGATATTTTAATATATATACATATATACCGCATAAGATAACGAAAGAACCAATATAAATTTATGCAAAATACAATTTAAAAATTGTGAAATAATGAAAACATACACTGATTCAAATTAATATTTAAAGAGTCATATTTTATATAATCTTAAACTGAATACTTTTGAATCTAATAATTTATATTTTCTAAAAGGATAAGATTAATATAATTTTTCTGTATAAAAGAAGAGATCATTAGTGTTGAAATTTTAAATTCTAAATACAAATGGAATAGCAATCTGTGTGTGTGCTATTCAAATGATATTTACTAGAAGTCCAGATTCCAGAACCTAATAGCTTTGGTGGTTTGAAAGGTCAAAAGAGAGAACATGGGCATTCAGGGAAATGTGAAGAAAATATGGGTAGATAGGGATGAATGGAACCAGGGAAGGGAGTCCTCCTATGTCACAAAATTGTAATCCAATGACAACCTTCATCGCCTTTTAAAGTGTTAAAACTTAGATTTTTTTATCTTCTTGGCCGGTGTTCTGAAATGTGTACACAATTCAAATCACACTCGTACCTGTCTGCTTTTAAGAACTGATACATCAGCTTTTGATTGTAAATATGTATCTACAATTGTTATACATAAGGTTGAAATATGAAAGGAGGCCAAATGTAGTTTCGAAAAAGCCTTACCTCCCCATTGAAAGAATTCCTCTTACATGTTTCACACTACTAAATTCACCAACAACAGTTTTGTAGGCTTCCTCCTTTTGCACTTCATTCATAGGAGCTGATCGTCCATTGCCAACATCAGCAACTTGAGCAACAAAGCCATGATCTACCTATACCAATTCAATACAATTTTCAGAACATATCAAATATATTAAACCCTACAAAACATATTTTTAATGTCTGAGTGATATACCCGGAAGAAATGGTTGGTATTGTAGCATCCTAAACGAACAAGTTTGTAAATATGTTCAACAGTCTTTGGTGCAACACTGGGATAGAAACCAAATTCTATATCTCCATAGTTAGTCTGCATTGGAGTTTACCATCAAAAAATACACAAGTAAAATATTAAATTAAAGCACTATAATCTTTTAATGGGAACAGTCTAAAAAACTATTAATATTCGTCATTCCATGTAGACAGATTTCGTCATTTACAATGTCGAATCGAAAACTCTGCATTCAACATTCAACTACAAACTGGGAGTACTGAGAGAACAATAGTGGAAAGGCGAAAACTTGAGCAACCAACTTGAATTTCCTAATTAAAATGATCCTCAAACTCACCATATATAATATTTCACAGACTCTACTAAAATAGTCTCAATTTAAACTTTTTGCGTACAACACAAGACCCCTACTTCTTTTCCACCATTCAACCTCATGATACCACTTAAAAAATTTGTCGCATGAAAATGAGATTACAATGAATAACATTATTATGAGATCTCGTACATAGATACTATTACAACATTAGAGATCCTATTGTTATATATTATGAACATACTATTAGAGATCCTAGCGAGAAAACCCCTTATTTTATTCAACCCAATTAGTTTCTGCATAATATATAGGATCATATTTATGAAATCCCAACATTCATTTTACCTAATAATGATTTAATCAAAAAAAGTACTTTAATCCGCCCATAACCCAGAGTTAAGACCAACGACCAAAGATCTCTATTTCATCTTTATTAGTATAGTATAGAAGTATAGCTACATGATCTCACATTAAATTTCATTATGAGCTACATTACTACAGTCTATAGATGACTCTTTTGTGGCAATGAAAAATAAAGACTCAACGATCATGGAACATTTGCAGCAGAAATGATGGAGCATAACATTATTCTTAGCTCTTACACCAAAATTTACAAATGTAGTTACTAATAGGTCGGCTATCATCACTCGTCACTTCGTGTTGAGACTTCTTATAATAAAGAAAATTAACTTTCATTTATTCCACATTAAGAGCATCAAACTCAATAATATTGCTATTTATCAATTTGGAATACTATACCAAAAAGTAGCAATGAATATTAATAACAACCAGCTTATGTCACTTGGAACCAAAAAACAAATATAATAGTGGAAGAAGGTTTGAGGAGGGTGGTTTACTTATTTAAAAAGTGGGCTTGAGATTAGAAAAGGATTTGTTTGTGACAGCTTTAATATCGAGCAAAAGAAAGAAGCAAATTTTACAATCTTCATATTTATATATGTGTCTTTATCTTATATTTATATAACACCCATCTCTCTTACTCACATCTATAGCTCATACATCACACTATCCAACTATCTAACCACCTAACAAATAGAATCTTCTATATACTTTAAGTCTTTGGCTGTGATCTCCTTCTTTTGGAGGACTTGCTGAGCTGTATTAATATTAGTAGTATTATTACCCCCCCCCCCCCGAACTTAAGAGGATTGACTCCTAATTGTTACTTCGCTGGCACTAAAGCAAGGGTTGTAGCAAGGGGTTTAACTCAAACCGCCAGCCATGACTAACAGCCCTATCTGCTGGCCCTATCTCCCATTTCCTACCCAAGTTAGGAGTATAATATAAAGATTGTATATTTCTTTTCTCATCTTCCTTTCGTTTTTGCTCAATATCAAAGCATTCTCTACAACAGGCTATGCACTCTACCATACCCTCTCAACATGTCCATTCTACCATAATCAAGACCATCTAGAAACAAAATGATTTCTGCAAATTTCCAGTATTATAGTAGCTAACTCCTCATTTGGCAACTACCAGTTCATCAACTTTATCATATCAGTCATTTTAACCATCTCATCACCATTTTTTTGCCAATGCTTTTACTGTTTCAGAACCTACCTCATATTTTCAAGCCTCAAAGTATCCTATCTGGTATGAGGCAATGGCTACTGAATAGAAACCTTAGAAGCTAATTATACTTGAAAATTTGTTCCTTTGTCACCGGGGAAAAAGCTAGTTAAGTGTAAATGGGTTTACAAAGTGAAGTATTACTCTGATGGAACCTACAAAGCAGAAATTCTTCACTTACCCGCCGCACCACGCACCCGATTCTTGAGGAGTGCCCGGGAATACTTGGGGATTTACCCACAAGTGAGAGATGGTAATGTAAATATTTAAATACTTAATCTATTAACTATGTAAAAATGCATTAGTTGTGTTATCAAGTAATAGTAATACATATTATTAAGGATAATGAACTTATTTAGTTGACTATTTAGTTAAATTTATATGAAACTCTTGAAATATATATGTAATATATGTTTTCAATATATTAATATTAGTTGAATCCCCCCGCACCCGAATCCCCATATTTTTAAATTTGCCGAACTTCCGTATCCCCGTACTACCTAGGAAGCACCGACACGCCGATTTGGGTGCCGTATGCGTGTCGGACACGGCCGACACGGCCCCGACACGGGGACACAGCTGAGGACGTGTCGGACACGCCAGGTGGCGTGTCGTGAATCAAACGCGGTCGACACGCGGGGGACACGCGGGGGACACGGCCCACTGACGAGGCCCATAAAAAAAACCCCACAGTCCATAAAAAAGAGAACCCAGCCCAGTTTTTTTTAAAAGAAGCCCACTTAATATTTTTGATATAACCTAAATCACAGTCGTCTTCACTTTATATCCACCCACCGCCTATATACACACCTATACATACACAGCGTATATAATCTTTGTTTCTCATCTTCTTCTTCTTTCTCTGCATACGAGTGGGAGTATGAGTGGGTCAATGAGTTCAAGTGCGAATAGTAATACTGAGGCTAGTTCAGAAGAAATTGATGTGAATTTTCGTCCACACAAATCTTCGTCTTCTCTCAAGGAAAACTCATGCATATATGGAAGGAGTAAGTAGGATGTGGGATGTTAGTGGGGATGATTTTAGTGGAGTGGAAGGTGCTGGTGTTTTAGAGATTGCAAATCTCTCTCTCGATGAACTGGAAATGGAGGCTGTTTTTTTCACTTCAGATGATCATTTCAATGAAAATGCGGAATAGATGTCAGATTAGTTTACCACTTGTTTTGTAAGAAACTCAATTATTATTATGAATGAAGATGTTCAGTTTATGACATATACAAAATATATATATATTTTATTAGTATTTTTTTTTTGCCGTGTCCCGTATCCAGGACACTTCGGTAATTGGCGTATCCCCGTGTCCCGTGTCCCGTGTCCCGTGTCGCCGCACCCGAGTCGGTGCTTCTTAGCGTACTACGCACCCCTGCACCCGCACCCGCACCCGCACCCGCACTCATGCTTTATAGGATGGAACAATTGAGAGACATAAGATAAGGCTTGTAGCATTGAGTTTTACTCAAACTGCAGGCCTTGACTACGTGAAGAACTTTGCATCAGTTGCAAAAACATCAACTGTCAAAATTTTAATAGTCTTGTCTGCTGCCTTGAATTGGTTCCTAACTCAAATGGATGTCAACAATGCTTTTTACATGGTAACAAATCTCAAAATATTTATATAACCATCCCTCATGGTTCTTCACATCCTATTCTGGCTTCCTCTTAAACTCCGTGTGCAAGTTGATCAATTACTTTATGGCCTCGACAGAGGCCCAGGAGCTTGGTTTATTAACTTTTCTACAGTCCTGCTTGCTTATGGCTTCAAACAATGTCATTCAGATCATAGTTTCTTTGCCTATCAGCATCTGGACAGTACTATTATACTTAATCATAGTGTATGTAGCTGACATTTTGGTGGCTTCAATGATGTGAAAGCACACATAGCCTTACATATTAAAATCTAAGACCCACTTAGGTACTTCTTGGGGTTGAGGGATGCCAGATCTGTTGAAGGTATCTACTTAAAACAAAGGAACAAGTAAGTATGCTCTTGACCTCACTGCTTAACATGGGTTTTCCTACATCAAAATATTTTGTTGTTCCAATGGAACAGAACCCTGGCTTACTTGCCACTAATTCCTCTACCTTCATTCACAACAGTTTGCCTACAAAAGACTTATAGGTAGGTTCATTTAGCTTACGATAACAAGGCCTGATTCGGCCTATCAAGTTCATGCGTGGTCACAATTTTTGGCTGCTCCTTGGAAGTGTAATGTTGATGTAGTCCATAAGGCTGTTTATTCCTGTGTTTGTTTTTACACATCATCCTGCTAACTTTACTAAATCCCTATCTCACTTGCACTTTACTCATTTCCTATCCAAGTTAGGAGTCGTCACCTCCACGAGGGATGGTAATACTACTCATATTACTTATACTAATACAGCTCAGCAAGTTCTAAACAACATGGCAATCGCACCCAATATCAAAATTGTCTCGAACAAATCCCCTTTTAATCCTCCAACCTCTTTACCGCTATGGAATTTAATTTCATTTCAAGACTTTCTTTAAATTGAAGAAAGTTAACAACTTTCATAAACTCCATATTACGAGTATCGAAATTCATCAATCTTGCTAAATTCCCAATCTAAAATCATACCAAAAAAACCCAACCAAAAGTAGCAGCAAACTAACATCATGATGAGCTACATTACAATTAACAAAACCACAAAAACAACAACACTATCAACATATAGTACCAACATTAACATTCCATAACATATATAATCAAGCTTAAAGCAAGAAACAACAAGAATATACATAAATCAAATTGGGTAAAATCAAGAAATGAACCTGAAACACAACACGAGCAGATCCAAGTTGTGGGCTTTGGCCCAGTGCAGTAAATAAAATGTTCAAAAAAGTAAAAATCATCAAAATTAATGAAACCCCATTACAATTTTCTCCCCACATCTTTCTTGATTCAAGCTCTTGT
This sequence comes from Heracleum sosnowskyi, assembly GCA_030848705.1. Classification (NCBI taxonomy): domain Eukaryota; kingdom Viridiplantae; phylum Streptophyta; class Magnoliopsida; order Apiales; family Apiaceae; genus Heracleum; species Heracleum sosnowskyi. Next base: position 113,912,974 of record CM061244.1, on the reverse strand, counting down.
TCTAAGTTGAGAAACAAAGACTTTAGTTGAACTGGGCTTACTATAAAAAGTCTTAAAATTTGGGTCCAAGAACAAGTGTGGTCCACACAAGTTATGCATTGGACTCATAGCCCAACTTATATGCCCATTTTTAACTTTTGTTTCTGGAAAAACTGATTATTTTTTTTTTCTTAAAATACAAAAGTTATCTCCAACATTTGAAACAAAATCATCTTTAAATAAATTAGAATTAAATAATAAGTGACAAGTCTTCTTCAACTTAAATAGCCAATGAATAATGATGTATGAGCTGTAGAGTAGGATTAGTTGACACGGCAAGAAAATATGAGCATTTGAAAAGCCTTAGCACCACAAAGGTAAATTAATTAATAAATGTAAGTGAAAGCAAAAGTCGCAAATAATTATTGATGCGAACTGTTGTGTTCAATTATGTAAACGGATTGTTCCTTACGTTTTGGTTGACATTTTAACAAACAAATAAATATTTACATATAAAAACAAGATTAAATATTTTGAAAAATAAATATTTACTAAAAGTAATAAAATTGGTTTTACAATAAATAAGTAAAAGTTTACCCGTGATATTTTTGAAAAATGAGGGGTTTTAGTAATGAAAAATAGAAAAACTAACATGTTTTAGTTGAAAAAAGTAATTACTCGTGATTTTTTCAGAAAAAAGAGAGGAAACAATATCAATCAATATCTTTTTATTATATATATAAAGGAAAACCCTCAGGAGCTCTCAGACCGAAAGCTATATATCTATTTTTCTAGAGCTTCTGAATTTTAATTTAATAAAATTAATTTTTTTTTAAATTCGAATTTATAGGATAGATAAATAGCAATTGTATTTTAAATGTTTATTAATGTAGGAAACTAAATCTACAATTTTAATATTCTTTACTTTCTCAATTTTAATTCAATAAAATTAATGTTCCTTATTTAAATCTTTATATATTAACTCCTTATATATAATAAGCGTATGGGAGATCTTATCCAAAACTTTGGTCGGTCACTGTACTACCAAAAGTATACGATATGTTGGATTATAAAACTATAAATATTCAAATAGATGAGGACCGTTAGATATAATATTAAAAATTGTATTTGATTAATAATAGGATAGTATTTAAATACTAAAAGGTGTATTTTGATAATTTAAACCAATTATAAATGGGTTTTCTATATTGAATAGAAATCTTTATGTAAAAATTCGTAATTATCTTTTCTCTTTAGTTTATGGATAGTTCCATTTAGATAATAATTATTAAACCATCATTAAATTAAAGATAATTTTGTTAGGTTCGTGTGGGCCGTAAAATCGTTAAAATCTGTTGTCGAGCCCAAACAGTAAAGTGATTATCTAAATTTTAATAAATATTTTTTTTATTATTGTAGCACCAATTTAAATTTTTTTCCTATTTCTTTAAAATTTATAAATTCTATGTTTATTTCAATAAAATATTAAAACCAATTTAAGAAACAATTAAAGTCGATCTGGTCCGTGTACGATCACTATACGACCAAATTAATAATTATAGTTAGATATTAAATAGATCGATGAGAATTGTTAGATCTAATATTAAAAAGTGTATCTGATTAATAATATAATTATATTTAAATACTAAAAAGTATATTTTGATAATTTAAATTTTTTCTATGTAAAAATTCTCAAATATCTTTTCTCTTAAATTTATGTATAGTCCCGAACTCATGTACATGAATAAATTTAAACACTTTTTTTTCTAAACTAACATAACAATTTGATTAATCCAAATTATAGTTATATTATTTACATATAACAAACATAAAAGGATAATATCAAAAAATTATTAAAATATTGAGGAATTCATATTCATAAACGATAATTTTGAATATAATACTTATATTAAAATGTGTATTTAATTAAAGATGGATTATATTTAAATACTAAGAAGTGTGCTTTGATAATTTAAACCAATTATAAATTAGTTTTCTATATTGAATTGAATTCCTTATATAAAAATTCTTAACCATCTTTTCTTTTCGGTTTATGGGTAGGTCAACTGGTCAAGTTATAATAATTATTAAATCATCATTAAATTAAAGATAATTTCGTTAGTTTCACATGAGTTGTAAAATCGTCAAAATTCAATTTCTAAAACTCAGGATATAACCCAAATAGTAAAGTGAGTATCTAAACTTTAATAAATATTTTTTTATTATTGTAGCACCAACTTATTTATTTTTCAACTAATTCTTTTAAATATATAAATTTTATATTTCTTTCAATAAAGTATTAAAATTAATTAAGAACAAATTCAAATCGATAAAGAATATAATAATATGAGAATAAAATTTTATATAATCATAACATAATTTTTATTCTGTTTAATAATTTTTAAGTAATAATGTATTTTAAAATTTTATATACACTGTAAATAAAACCGAAATATTAAAAGTAAAAGCAGTTAGTAAGATACTTATATAAAAATATACTTGATATTCTTATTATATTAAATCCTTATATATAATAAGCATAATATGGATGTTATCCAAAATTTTAGTCGTACGGTCCTTGGACAACCAAATTAATAACGATCATTAAATCTTAACTAGATAAATGAAAATTGTTAGATCAAATATTAAAAAAGTGTATTTTATTAATAATAGGATTATATTTAAATTCTAAAAAGTGTATTTTGATAATTTAAACCAAATATACCAAATATAAATAAGTTTTCTATATTGAATAGAATTCTCCATGTAAAAAATTCGTGACTTTCTTTTTTATTCCATAGACAATTTCACTTAGATAAAAATTGTTAAACCATCTTTTAGTTAAAGATAATTTAGTTATCTTCATGTGGGGTGCAAAATCGTCAAAATCTGATTTTTAAAACACAAGATAAAACCCAAATTAGTGAAGTGAGTATTTAAATCATAATAATAATTATTATGTCATCATTATTTTAACGCCAATTTAATTACTTTTTTCTAACTATTTTAAATTTAGAAATTTATGTTCAAAAATTAAAATCAATCTAAGAAAAAGTCAAATCAACAAAGAATATAATAATACGAGGATAAAATTTTATAAAATTGTGCATATTTTTTATCCTATTTTATTAATTTTTAGAATATAACTAATCAAAAATTATTTATTATTAAATAATAAATTATACGAAAATGGTGATTTTGTTTCATTCTACATGATAATTTTACTGTTATATCTAACGTTTCTCAACAATTTAATTTGAAAGATCCAACTATTATGGATTGAGTGATCAAACAAAACGACCAGACTTATAAGGAAGTTTTCATTATTTAGTCTTTAATATAATAACATAGATATTTACGGGATATATTATTAAAAAAATGAATTTTATACAGAATTTTGATCGTCACAGTGTACTATTTTAAAAGAAAAACTATTACAAAAAATATATATTTTTAAATTGATAATTTATTTTCTCAAAAGTTCAAAGTTTCCGCATCATTAACATATTACAAAAAAGAGTATATTATATTTTAGCAATAAATATTTAAAAAAATTATAAATATAAAAAAAAAATTAATGATGTTATCCTGGTAGTTTGGTCCTAAATACCGCCAAAATATTCTCAACCGTTAAATCCAATACGTTTAAAAATAGATGATCAAGATTGTATCATATAAAAAGAAGTTATTATCTAAAAATGATCTAAGTTAAAAGATATTATATTATGATTGGATTTTCTAAAATGTCAAAACATAAAAATAGTTGTAATTAAATAAGGAAACTCATTTAATAACAAAATAATAAAAATCGTTTAATTTTAAATAGATATGTGAAAACCGTTAGATTTAACATTAAAAACTGTATTTGGTTAATAAAGGGTATTCTAATCATCTAAATTACATATAAGTAGATTTCCTAAATCGAATAGAATTCTCAACATTAAATTTTGTCACTTTATTCTCTTTTTAGTTTTAGAATAGTTTTTAATTGAAAAAGAACTATTAAACCACAACTAAATTAAATATTATTTTGTGAATTTCATGTGGACTATAAAATTGGTCAAATCTAACTTTTATAACTCAATATAAACAAATATTAAATTGAGCGTGTAAAATATAACAAATATCAAATTTTTAACTACAATTTTTTTGGCTAAATCTTTTTTAACAATAATTTAATCATGTAAACTAATAACTTTTAAATATTAAAATATTCATAAATAAATATAATTAAAAATATTAAAAAAATAATCGTGTGTTGCATGGATAATAAAAATATAATTATAAACAAAATAATTATAAATAAACTTTAAGTAACCGTGCATCGCACGGGCTATAAGCTAGTATAAAGAAAAACCCCAGAAGCTCTCAGATCGTCCGAAAGCTATTTATTTATTTTTCTAGAGCTTCTGAATTTTAATTCAATAAAATTAAATTTTCTTATTTAATTTCGAATTTATAGGATAGACAAATAGCAATTGCCTTTTAAACTTTTACTTTTGGAGAGGAAACTAAATACACAATTTTAATATTATTTGCTTTCTCAATTTTAATTCAATAAAAATTAAAATTCCTTATTTAAATTTGAATTTTAGAATAGAAAAAATCTCAATTGTCTTTTAAATCTTTAATAATTGAGGAAAGTAAATATATTATTTTAATATTTCAACATCTTTATCTTTTAATCTTATCAATCTTTATCTTCTTTCTCCTTTTATTTATCTTTTTCTTTATATATATATAAGAAAAACTCACCGGAGCTCTCAAATCGTCCGAAAACTATTTATCTATTTTCCTAGAGCTTCTGAATTTTAATTTAATATAATTAAATTTTCTTATTTGAATTCGAACTTATAGGATAGAAAAATATCAATTGTCTTTTAAATCTTTACTAATAGAGAAAACTGAATATAAAATTTAAAAATTCTTTAATTTCTCAATTTTAATTCAATAAAATAAATTTTTTATTTAAATCTTTATATATAAAGGAAAACTCTCAAGAGCTCTCAGAATGTACGAAAACTATTTATCTATTTTTCTAGAGCTTCTGAATTTTAATTCAATAAAATTATATTTTATTATTTGAATTTATAGGATAGAAAAAATAGCAACTGTCATTTAAACTTTTACTAATGGAGGAAACTAAATATACAATTTTAATATTTTTTTTTTCTCAATTTTCATTCAATAGAATTAAAGTTCCTTATTTAAATTTGAATTAATAAGGTAGAAAAAATCTCAATTGCCTTTTAAATCTTTACTAATAGAGAAAATTAATTATACAATTTTAATATTTTTTTCCTTTAAAATCTTTTATAATGGAGGAAAGTAAATATAATATTTTAATATTCAACATATTTATCTTTTTATCTTATCAATCTTTATCTTCTTTTTCCTTTTATTTATCTTCTTCTTTATTTATATATAAGGAAAACTCACCTGAGCTCTCAACTAATCCGAAAGCTATTAATCTGTTTTTTCAGAGCTTCTGAATTTTAATTTAATATACTTAAATTTTCTTATTTAAATTCGAATTTATAGGATTGAAAAATATCAACTACCTTTTAAATCTTTACTAATGGAGAAAACTGAATATACAATTTTAAAATTCTTTCATTTCTCAATTTTGATTCAATAAAATAAATTTTCCTTTTTAAATTTAATTTATAGGATAGAAAAATCTCAATTGTTTTTTAAATCTTTACTAATGAAGGAAACTAAATATACAATTTTAATTTTTTTTTCTTTAAAATATGGAATAATGGATGAAAGTAAATATACAGTTTTAATATTCTACATCTTTATCTTTTTATCTTATCAATCTTTATCTTCTTTCTCAATTTATTTATTTTCTTCTATCTTTATCTTCTTTATATATATAAAGGAAAACTCATATGAGCTCTAGAATCGTTCGAATTTCCTTATTTACACTCGAATTTTTAGGGAAGACATTCCTTATTTACACTCGAATTTTCAGGAAAGATAATAAATATATAAAAGTCAATCATATTTAAAATTTAATTAAACCAATTTTTCTCAACTAACTTAAATCATATTTAAGTTTTAATCTATTTTTCTTGAGTTTCACTATATTAATTCGATTTGAATTTTTAGGGAAGATAATAAATATATAAAAGTCAATCCTTTTTAAAATTTATTTAAACAAAATTAAATTCTTTTCTCAACTAAATTAAATCTTATTTAAGTTTAATATATTTTTCTAGAGTTTCTCTATTTTTATGCAATAAAATTAAATTATCTTACTTAGATTCGAATCAATATCTTTATCATTATTATTATATATATAAAGGAAAACCCTCATGAGTTCTATAATCCCTCGAATCATATTTATCTAATTTTCTAGAGCTCCTCAATTTTAATTTAATAAAATTAAATTTTCTTATTTACATTCGAATTTTTAGGGAAGACATTCCTTATTTACACCCGAATTTTGAGGAAAAACAATAAATATATAAAAGTCAATCCTATTTAAAATTTAATTAAACATATATTACCTTTTTTCTCAACTAACTTAAATAATATTTAAGTTTTAATCTATTTTTCTTGAGTTTCACTATTTTAATTCAATTCGAAATTTTAGGGAAGAAAATATAAATATATAAAAGTCATTCTTATTTAAAATTTAATTAAACAAAATTAACTTCTTTTCTCAACTAAATTAAATCCTATTTAAGTTTAATATATTTTTCTAGATTTTCTCTATTTTACTCAATAAAATTAAATTATCTTACTTAGATTTGAATTTATAGGGAAACCAATAAATATATAAAAATCAATATTTTTTAGAATTAAATCTTTATTTTAACGTTATATATTACAATGCTATTTAGGATTTAATATTTATTAAATCTTTATATTATAGTCATATTTAGAATTTAATCTTTATATTATATCTTAAATTGCCTACGAAAGTATGACATATTAATTAGTTCTCCTCACGTCAAAAATTTGAGAATTTTATGATAATCCGTGTGCATTAATAACATCAATATACTTATATAAAGGAGATGAAGAGGGCGATGATGTGGCGCTTCTCAAATCGCTTCGATCTATTTTTCTACTTTTCTCAAATTTTTGAATAATTAATGTTAAATATTCGAAAATATCTCAATTGACTTAAAAATCTTTACTAATGGAGTAAACTAAATATACATTTATAATATTCTTGCTTTCAAAATATTTAATAATGGAGGAAACTAAATATACTAGCTTAGAGCCCGTGCAATGCATGACTATTTTTTTAATATTTTTTAATATATTAATTCACAATTTCATTAGTATTCATATTCTTTTTAAATTTTTTAATATTTATGATACTAAAATATAGTTTTTTTAATATATTGTTGGCGAATTTCGAACTTTAGACTTTTACAAAAATAATTTATCTATTAATGTATAAAATATTACTTGACATTATATTAAACGGTTCTAATCTATTTATTTTAAGATCCAATGATGTTTACTTCTTTGTAGTATTGTCGTAACTTAACGATCAAAACTCTGGATTTTCTTTTTTAATATATTTAGAGATAAAAATATTAATTTTTATATTTCATAAGTCGTTGATGGAGTTCGAACACCTCACGATTATCATCTATTTATTTTAAAGTTGAGCTATTCTTATTTTTTTATGCTAGTGTACCGTGACGACCAAAATTATGGATAAAATATATTTCCTTTGTCCTAACAGATTGTCAACACTTTCCTTTTTAAGATGTGTCATCCAATTATTAACATTTCTTAAAATAGTATATTTTCTTCATTAATTTTAGCAAGTTCCACCAACTCACCCACTCTTTCTTTCATTTTCTTTTCGTGCCCCCACCAAAATGTGACGGAGGGAGTGTAAGGATATATTTTTTGATAAATTAGTTCGTGTTGAATTTACGTTGTGCAAAAGACAAATATTTTATGTGTATTTATTCAAATTTGTAGTATTCAAAATATTAATTATTTGTTAATTTTTGAAATATGTAATTTTAATATTGATAGTATATGATTTGTAAAAGGCCAATTTATAAGCAAATACCAAGCCCAATTCCATAACAAGGCGAAAAAGGTCACATTGCCTATAAGGTTCACAATGTCGGCAAGGCCCAACAATGCCTACAAGGTCCACATTGCCTACAAGGCCCAACAATGCCTACAAGGTCCACATTGCCTACAAGGCCAACATTGCCTGCAGGGTTCACAATGCCTGCAAAGTCCAAAAATGCCTACAAGGTCCACATTGCCTACAAGGTCCAAGAATGCCCACAAGGTCCACATTACCTACAGGATTCACAATGCCTGCAAAGTCCAACAATGCCTACAAAGTCCACATTGCCTACAAGGTTCACATTGCCTACAAAGTCCAACAATGCATACAAGGTCCATATTACCTGCAAGGTTCACAATGCCTACAAGGTCCACATTGCCTACAAGGTCCAACAATGTTAATAAGCTCGCATTGCATGCAAGGTCCAACAATGTTTACCATGTCCACAATGCCTGCAAGTTCCATAAATGCCACAAAGGTAGGTGCAAGGTTCACAATGCCTACAAGATCCAACAATGCATGCAAGGTACCCATTGTCTGCAAGGTCCAACTATGCATGCAAGGTCTACATTTCCTACAAGGTCCACATTGCCTATAAGTTCCGCAAAGCCCACAAGGGTTGGACATGACATGTTGTACAATGGACAAGGTATGTGCAAGACAAAGCCAATGTAGGACAAACTCAAGTTATAAACAAAACCTACAATGTCCATGAAGCCTGCAAGGTCCACAAAGTCTGCAAGGTCTACAAGTCCCACAAAGGCTGGACATAACATGTTGTACAACATACAAAGTATGTGTAAGATAATGCTACTAACACCTGCAACAAAACTGGCACAATTACATGGTCCAAACATCATGACAAAATGCAACTGACACAAGGTTGACATTGACCCCCGACCAAGATCCTAATTTGTAGCCCTTGTCCCTCGCGTGGACACTCAGTCATGTGAATTGCATATGACATGAGCCTATATATACCCCCTAGTCACTTCAATGCAAGTGGTTCACAACATTCATCACACTCATACCACATTCAAATTCTGATAGGTTTTGCTCTACCTTCTCTCTCTAGAAATTAATACACTGTATATACTTGTATTATGTTTTCCGCCCACCGGATACTTATTCTTACGTCGGAGGTGCTTACGGGGACATAACCCCCCGCGGGCATTTCCGTTTCAGGGAGCTTGGAGGCAATTCCGGCAAAGTTCAGACATGACCCGCAAAACTCAACAAGCCCGACAAAGCCCAACAAGTCTGACAAGCTCAACAAGGCCGACAAAGCCAAACAAGCATTACGAGCCCAACAAGCCAAACAAGCATCTATTCCAGCATAATACTAAGGAAGTAGAGCCCGACGGTAGAATGACTTATCATTTGGCGCTAGAAGGAGGGGACCTCACGCTCTCTCAACCGACATATGATTTGGCCTTCTCATTTGAGGGCAAGCCCAATTGCAAACATCCTTACCATTTCAAGGAGAAGTTCATCCGTAAACTATTCTTTAGCATGCGACATATCACGTGAAGTTTTATCCAGCAATAATCCTCTGTCATTTCGGAGATTGGTGACCCTAGTCACTCAACTACGTATAGGTCCGTAATGCGTACACCATTTTAAGCCTTAATGATCCTCACTCTCCAGCAACTAACGTGTCACGTGAAGCTCGACGCAATAGCAACCCTTTGTCATCTCGGAAATTGGTGACCCTAGTCACCCCAATTATGTTCAAGTGTGTAATGCCAACATTGAATCAACTCCCAATCCTCCTTGCATAGTTTCTAGAGATCTTAGGAACATGAATAACCAAACAGATGTTCAAATTAGCCAAGTTACTCGGGACCGAGTACAAGTTATACAAGTAGCGCAAGTTGATCAATGTGTACAAGGCGTGCAAGTAGTGTTAATTATGCAAAGCACACAAGGCATACAAGAAATGCAAGGTGTACAAGCTATGTAAGATACGAAAACTACACAAAACACAAAAATAAAAAACAACAAGGTCGTGCTACTTAAAGTATTCAAGGCGTGCAGAGTGTGCAAAGCATGCAAGGTGTACAAGGTATATGTAAGATACGAAAACTACACAAAACACAGAAATCAAAAACAACAAAGCGTAACAATACAACTTAAACTATTCAAGGTGTGCATAGTGTGCAAATCATGCAAGGCGTGCAAGGTGCACAGAGTGTGTAAATGATGCTATGTATGCAAGACTTAGAGCCATGAACGGACTGGCCCACGTAACAAGCAGTAAAACTGTCAGTATCCATATAAGTATGTATTACCTCGCGAAGCACCACACCAACAAAGAAAAGTAATTGTCAACACACTAGCTATCAATATTTATAATCTCTAGAAGGAAGACAAGACTACACGAAATATTTACAAGTAGTGCAAGATGTACAAGGATACAAATATGACAAGTTGCACAATGTATACAAGGTATACAAGGCATGAAAGTAGTGCAAGTTATGCAAGGTGCACTAGGTATACAAGAAATACAAGGTGTACAAGCTATGTAATATACGAAAATTACACACAACACAGAAATCATAAAAAATATGGATCAACCATGTTGCTTAAACTCTTCAAGATACGCAGTGTGCAAAGCATGCAAGGTTTACAAGGTGCGCAGAGTGTGCAAAACATGCAAGGTGTGCAAGATGCGCAAAGTATGCAAAACATGCAATGTATGCAAGGCTATGATAAACCCCTACTTAAGTCCTTAGACATATCCAAGCTTAAGCGAGGAAACAAAACTTTTACAAAGGCCCTCTCGGGTCATCAAGGTCCTCTCGGATGGGATCGTCCTCGCGGACAACTCATACTTAAGTCTTTGGACCTATCCAAACTTAAGTGGGAGGCAATAAACTTTCTACAAAGACCCTCTTAGGTCAACAAGGTCCTCTCGGATCAACATGTCCTCTCAGACAAACCTCCTACTTAAGTCCTTGGACCTATCCAAGCTTAAGTATGGGGCAACAAATTATTTTACAAAGGCCTTCACTGGTCACCAAGGTCCTCTCAAACAAACCTCTTACTTAAGTCTTTGGACCTATCCAAGCTTAAGTATGGGGCAACAAATTATTTTACAAAGGCCTTCACTGGTCACCAAGGTCCTCTCGGATCAACTTGTACTCTCGGACAAACCTCCTACTTAAGTATTTGGACATATCCAAGCTTAAGTAGGGAAAAACTATTTTTTTTTACAAAGACCTTCCCGAGTCAACAAGGTCCTCCCGGATCAACTTGTCCAACAACACTCCTACTTAACTACCTACACCTATCCAAACTTAAGTGGAGGGCAACAAATTTTTTATAAAGGCCCTCTCCCGTCAACAAGGTCCTCTCGGATCGACTTGCTCTCTCGTAAAAAGCTCCTACTTAAGTCCTTGGACCTATCCAAACTTAAGTGGGGGCAATAATTTTTTTATAAAAGCCCTCTCGGGTCAACAAGGTCCTCTCGGATCGACTTTTCCCCTCGGACAAAGCTCTTACTTAAGTCTTTGAACCTATCCAAACTTAAGCAGGGGGAAACAATTTTTTTAGAAAGGCCCCCGGGTCAACCTCTCGGATCATCTTGTTCTCTCGGACAAAACTCCTACTTAAGTCCTTGGACCTATCCAAACTTAAGTAGGGGCTACAAATTTTAATTTTTTTTAAAAGGCCCTATCGGGTCAACAAGGTCCTCTCGGATCGACTTGTCCTCTCGGACAAAGGTCCTACTTAAGTCCTTGAACCTATCCAAACTTAAGTGGGGGCAATAATATTTTATAAAGTCCCTCCCGGGCCAACAAGGTACTCTCGGATCGACTTGTCCTCTCGGACAAAGCTCCTATTTAAGTCTTTAGACCTATCCAAACTTAAGTGGGGGCAACAATTTTTTTGCAAAAGTCCCCCGGGTCAACAAGGTTATCTCGGATCATCTTGTTATCTCGGACAAAACTCCTACTTAAGTACTTGAACCCATCCAAAACTTAAGTGGGGGGGGGGGGGGGGGAGCAACAAATTATTTTATAAAGGCACTCCCGGGTCAACAAGGTCTCCCCGGATCGACTCGTCCTGTCGGACAAAACTCCTACTCCTTGCACATATCCAAACTTAAGTGGAGGCAACAATTTTTTTTAACAAATGCCTTCCCGGGTCAACAAGGTCCTCTCGGATCGCCTCATCCTCTCGGACAACTACTACTTAAGTCCTTGGACCTATCCAAACTTAACTGGGCGACTCAAACTTTTAACAAAAGCACCTTCGGTTCAACAAGATCCTCTTGTATTTTACTAGTCCTCTAAAACGAAAAACCTACCCAAATCCTACATAAATCTTTTACTACCCCCCCCCCATCCCTCTAAAGAGGAATGAGGAAGTGGGGGGCAAATGATAGTATATGATTTGTAAAAGGCCAATTTATAAGCAAATACCAAGCCCAAGTCCATAACAAGGCGAACAAGGTCACATTGTCTACAAGGTTCACAATGTCGGCAAGGCCCAACAATGCCTACACATAACAAGGCCAATTTATAAGCAAATACCAAGCCCAAGTCCATAACAAGGTCACATTGTCTACAAGGTTCACAATGTCGGCAAGGCCCAACAATGCCTACACGGTCCACATTGCCTACAAGGCCCAACAATGCCTACAAGGTCCACATTGCCTACAAGGCCCACATTGCCTGCAGGGTTCACAATGCTTGCAAAGTCCAATAATGCCCACATTGCCTACAAGGTTCACATTGCCTACAAGTTCCAACAATGCCCACAAGGTCCACATTACCTGCAGGATTCACAATGCCTGCAAAGTCCAACAATGCCTACAAGGTCCACATTACCTACAAGGTTCACATTGCCTACAAGGTCCAACAATGCCGACAAGGTCCACATTACCTGCAAGGTTCACAATGCCTACAAGGTCCACATTGCCTACAAGGTCCAACAATGTTTATAAGCTTGCATTGCATGCACGGTCCAAAAATGTTTACCAGGTCCACAATGCCTGCAAGGTCCACATTGCCTAGAAGTTTCATAAATGCCACAAAGGTAGGTGCAAGGTTCACAATGCCTACAAGATACAACAATGCATGTAAGGTCCCCATTGTCTACAAGGTCCAACAATGCATACAAGGTCTACATTACCTACAAGGTCCACATTGCCTGCAAGTTCCGCAAAGCCCATAAGGGTTGGACATGACATGTTGTACAATAGACAAGGTATGTGCAAGACAAAGCCAATGTAGGACAAGCCCGAGTTATAAACAAAACCTACAATGTCCATGAAGCCTGCAAGGTCCACAAAGTCTGCAAGGTCTACAAGTCCCACAAAGGCTGGACATAACATGTTGTACAACATACAAAGTATGTGTAATATAATGCTACTAACACATGCAACAAAACTGGAACAATTACATGGTCCAAACATCATGACAAAATGCAACTGACACAAGGTTGACATTGACCCCCGACCAAGATCCTAATTTGTAGCCCTTGTCCCCCACGTGGACACTCAGACATGTGAATTGCACATGGCATGAGCCTATATATACCCCCTAGTCACTTCAATGCAAGTGGTTCACAACATTCATTACACTCATACCACATTCAAATTCGGATAGGTTTTTCCCTACATTCTCTCTACTCTGTCTCTCTCTAGAAATTAATACACTGTATATACTTGTATTATGTTTTTCGTCCACCGGATACATATTCTTCCGTCGGAGGTGCTTACGAGGACATAACCCCCCGCGTGCATTTCTGTTTCAGGGAGCTTGGAGGCGATTCCGACAAAGTTCAGACAAGACCCGCAAAGCTCAACAATCCCGACAAAGCCCAACAAGTCTGACAAGCTCAACAAAGCCAAACAAGCATTACGAGCCCAACAAGCCAAACAAGCATCTATTCCATCATAATACTAAGGAAGTAGAGCCCGACAGTAGAATGACTTATCAAATATGTTATTGATTTGATTTGAAACTTAAATTTTTGTGAGTATGTTATGAATATGAGAATAAAGATCCCGACTCATGAGATAGTGTAATTGATCATTTGAGTGTATTATATTAACTATCTAATTACTCCACTTTTTTAATTTATAAATAAATCAAAATATATGTTTGATAAATATTTAGAAATAGATGATTAGTTTTATTTGTTTACATGTATTGTGATCTTAAGAAAAGTATGGTGAGATTAACCTCATATCCTTTTTCTCTATAAGTATTATATTTAAAATTATCGTTAATAAATATGAAACTATCAATTTTTAATAATATTAAATATTATCTTTTTATATTTGTTATATGTAAAATAAAATAATATAATTTGGATGAATTAAATTGTATGTCCCTTAAAAAAGTATTATGTTAATATTAATTAACTAAGTCGTTTTACTTCTAAATTCTAGGATAAAATTTGCAACATAAATTCATGCACATCATTTCTCTTACGTCTCTTATAACATAGGTGCATGTGTATTATTGTTAGCCATGGTATACATGAGCATTATATTGAGAATTTTTGCCATGATATACATAAGCATTATATTGAGAACTTTTTAATAATATAATTGATATGAATTGATATTTCAAAATTTGGTTTAACGATTATTATCAAACTGAAACTACTAATAAATTAAAGAGAAAAAAGAGTTACTAATTTTTATATAGAGAATTTTATCTAATACATAAAACCCAATTATATTTAGTTTAGATTATCAAAATAAAATTTTTAGTTTTTAAATATAATTCTACTATTAATCATATACACTTTTTAGTTTTTAAATATAATCGTTCAATTTATCAAATACTTTTTTTATATTAGATTTAACTATTCTCATCTATCATTTAAGATATAACGGTTCTTATGAATTTGATTGTACAATGGTCATACAAGAATCAGACTATCAAAATTTTGAATAAGATTCTTTTACGATTATTATATAAAAGGATATAATTTATTCGATCGAGATTTGACAAATAACATTATTTACAGAAATACTAATAGTCATTGCTTTCACAAAATTTTTGTATTAATTGTCCATGACCGTACATCTCCCCTTTCAAGGCAATTTGGAGTAGGTTTGTTGTAATTCATGTTTTTTAATATTTATAATTATATTAATTTATAATTTTTTTTTATAATTTTATGTTATTAGTTTTTAGACTTTATTTATTACGTTTCATACGCTTAATACATTACTTATGTTGTGTTTCGAGTTCTAAACATAAGATTTAAACAATTTTACAGACCACATAAGTCACAAAATAATATTTAACTTAGTGATGGTTTAACACATTTTTTTTCCAATTAAAACTACCTTGAAACTAAAGAAAAAATAAAATGATGAATTTTAACAATAGTTATATTCAACTTAGGAATATAATTAAAATAATAAAACATTCTTAACTTAGAATTAAAGTATAGACCAATAATCAAATAAACCTACCAAACTTAGAATTTGAACTTACGAATTTTTATATTGAGAATTCTAGTCAACTTATAAAACCTACTCATATTTAATTTATATTATTAAAATAATTTTTTTAATATTAGATCTATTGGTTCTCATTCATCTATTTTAAGATAAGCGGTCCCTATTGATTTGATAGTATATGAACAAAGTTTTGTATAAGATCTCTGTTACGCTTATTATATATAAGGATTTAAATAAACAAGTAACGGTTTACGGGTGATATTTTTTGAAAAGGAGGGTTTTAGTAAAAACAATATAAAAAGTAACATGTTTTAGTTGAAAAAGGCAATTGCCCATAATTAGAAATATTAAAATAGGTTTTAAAATAAGTAAGTAAGGATTTGACCGTGATATTTTTGGAAAAATAGGGATTTTAGTAAGAAAAAATATAAAAAAGTAACATGTTTTAGTTAAAAAAAGGTAGTTGTCATTTGCTAGTGAATTTTGTTAGAAAAAAAAGAAAAAGTAATGTATTTTAGCTGAAAAGATAATTGATTATAAATAATGTTATTATTTAATAATATTTTTTAAAAATAAGTAAGGGTAATTAAGTAAAATCACTTAGTATCAATCGACCGACCAAACTTAGGTTTTAAAATAAATAAGTAACGGTTTGCCCATGATATTTTTGGAAAATGAGAGATTTAGTAAGGAAAATAGAAAAAAAAATTAGTAGGCGTGTTAAAGTTTTTTAAATAATTAAAATTATTAAAATAGGTTTTAAAATAAATAAGTAACATTTTGCCTGTGATATTTTTGGAAAAAGACGGGTTTTAGTATTGAAAAATAGAAAAAGTAATTTTTTTAATTGAATAGGTAATTGTCTGTGATTAAAAGTATTAAAATAAGTTTTAAAATAAATAAGTAAGGGTTTGCCCGTGATATTTTTGGAAAAGGGGAGATTTTTGTAAGTAAAAATAGAAAAAATAACATATTTTAGTTGAAAAGGATAATTGTCATTTGTCGGTGAATTTTGTTAGAAAAAAGTAGAAAAAGTAATGTATTTTAACTAAAAAGGTAATTAGTTATAAACAATGTTATTATTTAATAATATCTTTTAATACTAAGTAAGTAAGGATAATTAAACTTTTAATATTTCGTCTATAGCCACAAATTTTTATTCTTTTTATTTTTCTGTTAAAATGAATCAGAATATAAGTAATTGAATTTCAGCTTACAACAATAGAGAGGGTATTTTCACATTTATATAGGGTTAAATGGCGTTTTGGTCACTCAACTCATTATAAACTTTCAATTGGATCACCGAACTCAAAAAGATTTCAGTCACATCATTGTACTCTTAAAAATTTTCATTCAGGTCACTGGCCGTTACACTCCGTTAAAAATTAGACGGAAAGTTGACTAAGCTTTGTGATTTAGCTTGAATAAATCCACCGTGGCATGTACAGTCAACTGAAGTGTCGTTTTGGTCACTCAACTGACTAGAAACTTGCAATTGGGTCATCAAACTGAGTAAACTTTCATTCAGGTCACTAACGATTACATCCGTTAAAAATTGAAAAGAAATCGGACTAAGAGTTTTCCTGCAACAACGTTAAGGGCTCTCCTACAAAAAATACACACACATTATCATTAAGGTTTATCTTTTATCAAATTAGAATTTTTTTTTTTAAATTCAAAATGGAACCATTAATCTTTAGGTCAGTGACCTGAATGAAAGTTTCTTGAGTTTGATGATCCGATTGCAAGTTTGTAGTCAGTTGAGTGACCAAAACGCCACTTCGGCTGACTATACATGCCATGGTGGATTTATTCAAGCCAACTCACAAAACTTAGTCAGCTTTGCGTCTAATTTTTAATGGAGTGTAACGACCAGTGACCTGAATGAAAATTTTTAAGAGTACAATGATGTGACTGAAAGATTTTTGAGTTCGATGACCTAATTGAAAGTTTATAGTGAGTTGAGTGACCAAAACGCCATTTAACCCCATTTATATATGCTCTCTTTCATTATTACAGAACCTGATTCTAAGTTACTTACGCATTTGTATGTTCATGTATGTTAAACAGGGACAAATCTAGGAGAAGGCTAGAGCATAAGCTAAATTCAATAAAATCATTATTTTTTTTAATCTTAAATTTTTACTATAAATATTGGGATTTTTTTTAGCATTGAATAATTTTCAAAGTTTGATATGAGTTGTGGATAATATAATCTCTGTTTCTGTAACTGATGTTAAATGATTGATATTTTTCCAAGTTTATAAAAAAAAAATCTATACATCTATGCTAGTCGTTTTCTAACATTTGTTTATTGATTGATTTTGACATAATTTCAGTCATAAATAAATCAAAAAATTCTTATACATGTAATATATTTAGGATATTTTTATTTATTTATTTATCTTTTTTTTTTTGCCAAAATTTATTCCTTTATCTTTAAGTTGATACATAGACCTTTTGTTCTGATTATAAGTTATGTGTTATGCCAAAAATGGAATCTAAGGTTAACTTATGTTGGTCTAACTGAAAATTTTAATAAATTGTCTTTTCCAATTCACAATCTTTAATAAAAAATCACTCTAAACGTATTTATGTGATTTTCAGTAGAATTGTTTTTAAATTACAATTTTTGATTAATAAAAAATCAACTTAAATGTATATACGTGCGTGATATGGACAGAAAAGTAATCCTAAAATGTAATTAATGATATATTAATTACACCTAGATTGGTCCAAGAATACGGCCCGATAAACAAGGCCCGAAACCCTAATTATTTATTAATTATGAAATTAATAAATATAGAAAATATACAGCTCATAAACGGAGTCCAAAATATGATAAATACTTCAAAGAAGGATCCAGAATCTCAATTAAAGGAAATAACTAGTCATAGTCCTTATCATATGATAAGGAAAAGACTTGTCCATCAAGAAATACAATACTTATCCACTGTCAAGAAGAAGACTTATTCGCTAAGTCTCCCAAACATACCCAAAATACAAGGCTCCGGACGCCTATATAAAGGACCTGATCCTTCAATCAGAACTACGTCTTTGGCTTGATTCTCAATTACGAATTGAGATTTAGTCACGAAACACGAGAAAATCCATTAAAGCTCGAAACTCTCTAACCCTAGCATTAAATTCGTAAGCACAATTTTTATTCCACAACATTTGGCACCGTCTGTGGGAAAACAACATCAACCATGGCAAACACACGAAGAATGACTCGAGATACTCATACTTCTGAAGAGCTTCATCTCACCTCTGAGGCAGGCGCTCAAGGAAGCCAGCCACCACCAATCACCACCACTCAAGGACTGGAAATCTCAATTTCTTTTGAAGGAACGAATCCCCTGCAAATGGTCGTTCATGGACCTGATCCACAAGAGACCGTTCTCCAGCAACCAATCACAACCTCCCCACTGCTCATGAATGCACCAAGTAGCCTTCAACTTCATACCACGGATCTCCCCCAATATGCAACTCAAACTCTGGGGATGCCAAGCTATGGCATGCCCCCTCGACCTACGATGGGCGGCAGTGGTCTCAATCCAACTTACCATGAAGTGTATGTTCCCCCTACATATAAGGTATGGGACCCCAAAACCAACAAACTCGACGGACGCCTATGATTCAAGACTACTCAGGTCCTTACACTAAGGATGAGAATGACTCAACTGGAGAGGAGAGGGATCTTGCCCCAAGAAGGAGACGTTCTTTCCAAACGAATCGGGAGCAATCCCAAACTACGAAAGAAAGGATTGCAGCCCATGAGGCAGAGACTGCAAGACTTAAGAAATTATTGGCAGAAGAGGAAGCCGCAAGAGCGTAAATCCAAGTAACTGGGAGAATCCCGATAATCAACTTAGATCCAACACCAAGAAGAACTAAGAGGGCTGAAGCCCCAAAGGGTGATCCTAGTGTTTTGTTGCCCCTAGGAGATCCTGATGATCCAACACCACCATTTACTCAAGACATCATGAAAGCTAACATATCCAAGAAATTCAAGATGCCAACAATCAAAGCTTATGATGGAACGGGAGATCCCGCGAATCATGTAAGAACGTTCTTTAATGCACTACTGTTGCAGCCAACCAATGATGCGGTTAAGTGCAGAGCGTTTCCACAAACCCTAGCGGGCATGGCTCAACGTTGGTACAGCCGTTTACCTCCCAATTCTATTGGATCTTTTAAGGAACTAAGCAAAGCGTTTATCAACCATTTTGTCAGTGGAAGGGTGCATGAGAAGAGTTCTGCATCACTCATGGGAATCCAACAAGGAAAGAATGAAGCTTTAAGGGATTATATAAACCGATTCACCCGAGAGGCCCTGAAAGTTCCAGACTTGGAGGATAAAGTAGCTATGATAGCCCTGCAACAAGGAAACACTGATGATCACTTCAAGAGATCCTTGGAAAAACATCCACCCGAGACCATGTTGAAGCTCCAAGATAGAGCCGGAAAGTACATCAAGGCTGAAGAAAGCATGAGAAAGTATGAACCCACTACTGGTGGCAGTGGAAATTCAAAGAAAAGAAAGGAAACTCCGGAATACTATATTAAGGAAAAGTTTCCTAGAACGTCAAAGGATTCTGATTCTCCACCCAAGAGGAACAATTTTGGGCCAAGGTTCACAAAGTATGCAAGATTAAACACTCCCAGAAGCCAAATTCTGATGGAAATAGCAAATGAAGAAGATCTCCGATGGCCGAAGCCACTGAGGACTGACATGTCTAAAAGGAATCAAAACCAATTCTGTCGGTTCCACAAAGAAGTCGGTCATGACACAGATGATTGCAGACAACTGAAAGATGAGATCGAGTTTTTGATTCGAATGGGAAAACTCAACAAGTTCACTAAGGATGGAAATCAAGGGATTCAAAGAATAAACTACGAAAGGAAAGTTTACGACAAAAGGGATCACGATCAAGATTGTAATCCTAAACCCTGAGGGCCTGTCATCAATATGATATTTGGAGGACCAACTGCTGCTGGGTCCTCCCGAAACTCAAGGAAAGTCTATGCCCGAGAGGTAATGACTATGGTTGGAGAAGCACCAAAGCGTGCCAGAACAGAAATAACAATAGGTTTTGATGATTCTGACTTGAAAGGAGTGAAGTTTCCCCACGATGATCCCTTAGTCATCGTACCTGTGATAGGCAATTCTGAAACAAAGAGAGTTTTGGTTGACAATATTGGAGCTTAAGTGGACATCTTGTTCCATGATGCTTTTACCAAGATGGGCTATACTGACTCTCAATTGACACCCTCGAATATGCCCATCTATGGGTTCAATGGAGTGGAATCAAAGGTAGAAGGCACAATTCAACTCCCTATGACAATGGGGCAAGGTTCGAAAACGTCTTCTCAAATGTTGAACTACATAGTTATAAAGGCAACCTCGACCTACAATGCGATCCTAGGAAGGACAGGTCTTCATGCGTTCAAGGCTGTTGCCTCGTCTTATCATCTGAAAATCAAGTTCCCAACAAGAAATGTGATTGGTGAAGAGCGGGGTGACCAAAAGATGGCTAGAAGTTGTTATGTAACCGCGTTAAGGCCTGATGGAATCGGGGGGGGGGGGCAGGTTCTCCCCATTGAAGACATGGATGCTAGAGATAATGAGGATAGAAGAGTGTTAGAAATGAATACTACTAGAAACTAGACAAAGGGGGGGGTGAATGAATAGTTTGATATATTTTTCGATTCTTGAAACACAAGATAAACTGTATATGATTATACTATGTTATATGCAGAACGTAAACAACACACACAATCACTTTAATCTACTTTGTATTAATTAAATTAAATACTACAGCTTTCCAAAACTTCACAATCAAATTTCTGGCTTCTAAACAAGAACAGTTTGTATCTTGCTTGCTTACAGGGAAAAGAGTGCTAAAGATAAAACCTTGTGTATCTCTCTTACAGCTTACAGTTGTGTGTGCACAATATATATATTCACCTATACAAACTAGGCACACACAATATTACACAGCTACCCCTGCTGAAAGTCCAACTTGTCCTGCCATAAGAGGTTCACTGTGTCAGGAAGGACCACCTGCTTTTCGGAGTCTTTCCCATTTTTGTAGCTGCTTGTCTCTTATCTTTCTCTCCAAGTTTAGCTGTAGATTTGCCATCTATTCTTTGGACCACCTTGCCAGAACAAATGCTTCAGTATTTGTCTCTTTTGATTCTTGGTTCTGTACCTTGATTTGTCTTGTTGTAAATGGCTAAGTGTTGATATCGTGAACTCCACTTTATTCCTGACTTCGCGATGTCTCTTGTGAAGACTATGTGGTATGGCCTTTAAGGACTATGCGACATAGGTCATTTGATGACTATGCGACATAGGTCATTTGATGACTATGCGACATAAGCCATTTGAGGACTTCACGATCTAGGCATCTTTGACTTTGCTGACTTCAACACTTCACGATATGAGTCTTGAAGACTTCACGACATAGTTCAAAATAGACTATGCGATATAGCACTTCTCGACATGGATATTGGTGACTTCACGACATAGATTTCTTCTGACTTTGCTATATAAAGCCTTAGACAAATTTCTGCAACTTATTTCTTCAGGGCCTTATTCATCTCTATCCTGCTGCATGAACATTTCTGAACTTCTACCAGGACAATTATTCAATGGCCTATATACATTCTAGATTGCAAGAAACCTACTAAGCTAATTATAAGTCTGAGCATACATGATCAAGCTAATGTTCATGAGAACAAGACAAGTACATATAGAGACCTATACTATATCCCAGTGATAAAAATCACTAGGTCATGTAGTGTGACATAGTCACATAGTGTAGGCTTGTTAATAGTGGTATTCAGACATGTCCTGAGCCTAACAAAGAGGGAAACCAGCTGAGGATCTAATCCCAATTCCCTTAGTTCCTGGTGAACCTGAGAAAGTTACTTACATCGGAGCATTATTACCTGAGCCATTGAAAAGAAAGATCATAACCTTTTTTCAAGAAAATAACGATTTTTTCGCTTGGACAACGACCGACATGACAGGGATTGATCCCAGTCGATAACTCACAAATTGAATGTAGATCCTGAAAGGAAGACTGTGAAACAGAAAAAGAGAAATTTTGCTCCAGAGAGGTAAGAGGCCATCAAGGAGGAAGTAGATAAGCTTTTGGAAGCCGAGTTCATTGAAGAAATTCAATTTCCAGAATGGTTGGCTAACCCAGTGATGGTCAAAAAAGCAAATGGAAAATGGAGGATGTGTGTGGACTTCACAGACTTGAATGACGCATGTCCTAAGGATTGTTTCCCCTTGCCAAGAATTGATACTCTGATAGATGCCACGGCTGGGCACGAGATGCTAAGTTTCATGGATGGCTTTAGTGGATACAACCAAATCAAAATGCACAAAGATGACATCTCTAAGGTATCATTCATCACTGACTTTGGTGTTTATTGTTATTTGGTTATGGCATTTGGACTTAAGAATGCAGGAGCAACTTACCAAAGGTTGGTGAACAAAATCTTTGAACACCTGATTGGAAAGACCATGAAAGTATATGTGGATGACATGTTGGTTAAGAGCCTCGATAAGGCGGATCATATAAACTATCTACGGGAAGCCTTTGAAGTGCTGAGGCGCAATAAAATGATTTTAAATCTAGCAAAGTGTGCCTTTGGGTTGGGGCCAGGAAAGTTTCTAGGCCTAATGATTTCTAAAGGAGGAATTAAGGCCAACCCCGACAAAATTAAAGCAATCCTGGACATGGAGCCACCACGGTCTGTCAAGGATGTTCAGAAGTTAACAGGAAGAGTGGCAGCATTGGGGAGATTCATCTCTAAGTCAGGAGAGAAGTGCTTACATTTCTTCAAAGCACTCAAGAACGTGAAATTTTTTGAGTGGACAACAGAAAGCCAGGAGGCCTTTGAGGCCTTGAAGAAGTACATGGCTGAGGCACCATTGTTGGCAAAACCAAAACCAGGATATACTCTCTACCTATATCTAGCAGTTTCTACCACTGCCCTTGGAGCTGTTTTGGTAAAGGAAGAATTGAAAGTTCAGAAGCCCATCTATTACGTGAGTAAGATTCTACATGGAGCAGAAATAAACTACTCTACGATAGAGAAGTTTGCCTTAGCCCTGATTATGGCCTCAAGAAAGCGACGCCCATACTTCCAGGCACACAAGATAGAGGTCTTGACCAATCAGCCTCTAAGAAGGATCTTGCACAGTCCTCAAGTTAGTGGAAGGTTGATCAAGTGGGCTATTGAATTGGGGGAATTTGACATCAAGTATAAGCCTCGAACGACAATGAAAACTCAAGCACTCGCTGACTTCATGGTTGAATGCACCATTGACAACCAGGAAGTCGGGGGGCAGGAAGTAGTAATGGAAGACAAGAAAGATGAAGACATGGTGTCCAAAGAATGTTGGGTGCTATATTTTGATGGAGCATAAAAAACAAAATCAAGTGGAGCAGGTTTGGTGCTATAAAGTCCCGATGGATTTCTAATCGAGTATGCACTGAAACTGGACTTCCCAACAACGAACAATGAAGCTGAGTACGAAGCCCTGATAGCTGGCCTAGGGATGGCTGGAGCCTCTAGAGTTAAGACTCTGAAAGTATGTGGAGACTCGAGGCTAGTAGTTTCCCAGGTGAATGGAGAATTTGAGGCTAGAGAGGAAGTCATGACTAAGTATTTGAAACTTGTCAAAGCCATCATGACTCAGTTTGATGAATGTTATGTGGAACACATTCCAAGGGAAGAAAATATGAAGGCTGACGCCTTGTCCAAATTCGCTTCTTCTGAAATTGAAAACTATGCAGGGAGTGTATACTTCCAAGTCTTGAAGACCCCAAACATTAATGGAAAGTTGATAGCACCCATTGACGTGGCTAGATGTTGGATGGATCCCATCAAATCTCATCTGGAAACTGGATGGTTACCTAACGACACTTCAGAAGCACTAAAGTTATATGTCAGAGCACTAAGGTATACCTTGATTGAGGGAATCCTATACAAAAAGTCTTTCGTTGTCCCTTACTTGAAATGCTTGAGACCCTAGGAAGCAGAATTGGCCCTAAGGGAGGTACATGAAGGAATCTGTGGACAACACTTGGGGGGCAGGGCCCTGCTCATAAAATCACCCGTCTAGGTTTCTACTGGCCGAGTGTGCTTGCAGATGCAAAAAGCTATGTGAAGAAGTGTGAACGGTGCCAAAAGCATGTACCAGTGGTTAGACAACCACCAAAGATGTTGACATCCATAAACTCACCTATTCCATTTGCCATGTGGGGAATGGATATACTTGGACCATTTCCAATGGCAAGTGCGCAGAGAAAGTTCTTGATAGTGGCAATCGACTACTTCACTAAGTGGATTGAGGCTAAACCTTTAGCCAAGATAACCACCAAGCAAGTAATGCATTTCTTCTGGGAGAATGTGATATGCAGATACGGGATTCCACGAATCTTGGTCACAGATAATGGAACTCAGTTTAACAATGAGGATTTCAAGAAGTACTGTGAGGAGAATTATATTAAGCTACGTTTCACTTCCGTTGCTCACCCTCAAGCAAATGGGCAAGCTGAAGTGGCGAATCGAATTATCCTGGATGGACTGAAGAAAAGAGTTGAGCGTTCTAGAAACACTTGGGTGGACGAATTGCTCCCCATACTATGGGCATATTGTACTACTTGTAAAGTCACCACTGGAGCAACCCCGTTTATGTTAGCATATGGAGCAGAAGCAGTGGTTCTAGTGGAGATTACTCACACATCTCCAAGAGTTGAAACTTATGAACCAGAGACAAATGAAGAAGGCTTGAGGCTGGCTCTAGATCTAATTGGAAGTTAGAGATGAGGCAAATGCCAAGATAGTTGAACATCAGAAGAAGACATCTTTCTACTATAACTTAAGGGTTAAATAAAGATTCTTTCGTCAAGGAGACTTGGTTCTCCGAAAGATTGAAGCATCCGGAGTTGGACAGAAAGGAAAATTGGCCCCAAACTGGGAAGGACCGTATCGGGTCAAGAACGTGTTTGGACGAGGCTCATATAAGTTGGAAACCCTAGAAGGGATTGAAGTGCCAAGAACTTGGCATGCTGCAAACTTAAAAGTTTACTATGTTTAGTGTTTCCTAACTGGACTCACTATTAGGACGAGTAGAAATAAGGTCGATGAAACCAATCCGAGTTTTTAACTCGAGGTAGAAAGTAGACTATTATGTAAGGGTTGAACCCATTTTCAAAGTTATGATTCTATTCAACATTTTCATATTTTTATGATAAGTTTATATGCATTGAGTGTTGGCAAACATTTTAAAATTCAGAAATGAAAAGAAGTCAAGAAATGATAGATTAAAACTTACAAAAATTTAAGTTATGCCCGAAGGTAGAGATTACATAAATAAAAGCCACATACGGCTATGACAGAAAATCTACAATAACTAAGCTTCTCCTCCTTTGTTACCAGTATCAGCCTCCTCTTCTTCTGAGCTAGAGCCAGAACCAGAAGGAGTGCCAACTGTCCGACCTAGGGGAGAAGAATGCCCGAGGTCCAGAATCATGTCATCCTCGTCCATATCATCCTCTCCAGCCAAAGCCACCTCTAAAGGGGTAGGGGGCATAAGGGCTCGGGAAGTCAGAAAGGCTAAGCGACCCAGGAATCTTCTCCAAGACATCTGCTAAGGCACCATCCCATCCCTTGGTAAACTGAACTGGGAAGAGAAGCTCGTCATGCCTACCGATTAAGTCCTTGTACTCCTAAGAGTCAAGGTACTCATCGATAAAGTCATCCTTGCTCTTCCTAAGCGCAACCAGCTCAGCTTGAGAATCAGCCAACTCCTTCTCCCTCCTAGCCAGGGTAGCCTTGAGAGAGCCCACTTCCTTTTGAGACTTCTCAAACTTACCTTGGTTGGCCTCGGAAGATGAGCGCCAAGCCTTGGCTTGGAAAAGAGCCCCTTGGAAGTTAGCATTAGTCTGCAAACAAAGCACAAGTCAAGAAAGAGACTTGTAACATATTAAGTAAACTACAAAAAGAAAAGGAAGAGAAAGATTACCGCGGCCATGGCCTGAGAACATGCATGCTCCACTCCCTTGATAGTAGAGTTGGTCACAAAGTCCTTGTAGTCACAAGGAGTAAGTGAATGGTAGGACCACTCAGTAGCGTGCTTGGACACCCCAACAACAGTGTCTTTCTTCCTTATACCCCAGTTGGGGCGCCAAACAGAGGCCTTGGATGAGTGGGGAACCTCGACCTCCTCCACAGAGTCCTCATGAGGCCTTCGAAAGGCTGGGCCATCAAAAGCACCCCGAGGATCTTTGCCTCCCAAGCGACCCATCTTCATCCTAGCAATTTCTCCTTCTGCGGGCTCCTTGGACTTATTTATAAAGGCCGCAGCTGCAAAAACAAACAAGAAAGAAACAATGGGTAAAATAAAATCTTAGATAAGTAAAAGAAACTAAGGAACGAGAATTACCCTTGTCTGTTACGCTCGACAAGCCCAGAGACTTTAGAAGAAACTCGTCCAGGAGCTCCCAAGCCAAGGTGGCATAGTTGTCCTTGGTTAGCTCATCATAGACAAGAGCCTCCTCATCGGTCAAGACTATGTCGTTGGGGCTACCATCTGAAACCCTACTAAACGACCTACGGAACAAGGTGCCCCAATCCCCTCCTTCCAAAACCAGATACATAAACTCATTCTTCCATCTTGGGTTGTTATCGGGAATGGATTTGGGGTGAAAAATTGGAGGTGTGGAAGCCCTATGGTTGATATAAACCCAATCTGGGGAGATTGCAGAACTATTCTTAAATTGAACTATTTTTCTAAATAAAGAAACAGAAAGGGGAAAATTGTTCTTTAAACAAAGAACTATAAAACTCATTATAATTCTCCAAGCATTAGGAGGAAGTTGGCAAGGATTAATCCTAACATCTGCTAATAACTGGGGAATAAAGTCATGAAAAGGAAACCTAAGTCCTGCAACAATGGCGTCCTTGTAAATGTAGAGAGCATCAGGACGCCAATGGCAGGAACGGTCTCCTGGGCCAGCTGGGATAAGCCTAAAGGGGGATTTAACTCTATACATTTTGTTATAATCCCTAATTTTATCAACTTCGTGAAATTTATTACTACAATCAAAGGAATCTAAGTGAGACACGGAGGGGTAATCATCGCCACGTTCGCTAATCATATCTTGCAAAGACATATATGAAGAGTGAATAGTGACGGTACCTCTCTTGGATGTTTGATTCATCTTTTGAAGGCGTTGAGCGGTACGATCAGCCATTGATATTCAAAAGTTTCTAAACGAATTCCCAGAAATCTTTAAACCTTCAAAGGAATTTCCAGAAAACTTCAAATCTTCAAGCAAAATTTCCAGAAAACTTCAAAGTATTCAAGATCAAACCCATAAATCTTCAAATACTGAAGAAAAATGCCCAAAAAATGATGAAGAAAACTCGTCGGAAATCGCCTCACCACGGAGAAACTAGAGAGAAAACTAGAGAAAACTGAGAGAAATTTTTTAGAAACTTGAAGTGAGAAGTGAAGAGTGAAATGGAAATCACACTCTTTTATAACTGAAGTAGCCGGTCACCCAACCGGTCAAGAGAAGGGCAACCGTCTACAGCCAGTTAAGGCCCATAATCATTTACTAGGCTCCAAAAATTAAGGCCCAATAAAAATGATTGCGATCCAAAAATAATTGAGGCCCAAAAGTAATTGAGGTCCAAAAGAGATCAAGTGAAATCCAAACAAACTAAGACCAAATTGAGGTCGAAAAAGTATTAAACTGAGGTCGAAGGAACCCTAGATCGAGGTCGAATGACCGAGGTCGAAAACATACATGAAATTGAAGTCGATTTGTTCGACCTAAGACCAAATTGAGGTCAAAAAAGTATTAAACTGAGGTCGAAGGAACCCTAGATCGAGGTCGAAACAAATACATGAAATTGAAGTCGATTTGTTCGACCTAAGACCAAATTGAGGTCGAAAAAGTATTAAACTGAGGTCGAAGGAACCCTAGATCGAGGTCGAATGACCGAGGTTGAAAACAGACATGAAACTTAAGTCGATTTATCGACCTAAGACCAAATTGAGGTCAAAAAAGTATTAAACTGAGGTAAAAAACGAGGTCGAAAAAGACTGAGTTTGAGGTCGAACGACCGAGATCGAAAAAGCACGAGAAAACGAGGTCGAAATCTTCGACCTCATACCAATTCGAGGTCGAAACTGAGGTCGAACAAAGCCTAGGCCGAGGTCGCAAGATTGAGGTCGAAATTATACAGGAAACTGAGGTCGAAATCGAGGTCGAAATCGAGGTCGAAAAAGACCTGATTCAAGGTCGAAATCGAGGTCGAAAAAGACCTGATTCGAGGTCGAAATCGATGTCGAAAAAGACTAGATTAGAGGTCGAAAATGAGGTCGAAAAAACCCTGATTTGAGGTCGAAAATACCCTTTAAAAATAAATAAATAAATAAAAACATTTATTTATTTATAAAAAGAAAAAATTGAGGAAAAATACACAGATCAACAATAACTTCTGTGAAAAGATCGGAAAGATTTTCTCAGAAGTTGGGGGGGCAAATGATATGGACAGAAAAGTAATCCTAAAATGTAATTAATGATGTATTAATTACACCTAGTTTGGTCCAAGAATACGGCCCGATAAACAAGGTCCGAAACCCTAATTATTTATTAATTACGAAATTAATAAATATGGAAAATATACAGCTCATAAATGGAGTCCAAAATATGATAAATACTTCAAAGAAGGATCCAGAATCTCAATTAAAGGAAATAACTAGTCACAGTCCTTATCCTACGATAAGGAAAAGAATTGTCCATTAAGAAATACAATACTTATCCACTGTTAAGAAGAAGACTTATTCGCTAAGTCTCCCAAACATACCCTAAATACAAGGCTCCTGACGCCTATATAAAGGACCTGATCCTTCAATCAGAACTACGTCTTTGGCTTGATTCTCAATTACGAATTGAGATACGTAGGCATCTTGTGAGGACAGATTTAGTCACGAAACACGAGAACAACCATTAAAGCTCGAAGCTCTCTAACCCTAACATTAAATTCGTAAGCACAGTTTTTATTCCACAACAGTGCGCATTCACATATATTAAATGTAGAGAAATTATCAAAAATACTACTTTTTCTAAGTTTTTTTTGCAATGTTACCATCTTCTGGAAATATTTGCAAAAATACTAACTTTTTGAAAATATTTGGAAAAATACGGTCTGCAACTGCTTTCAACCATCTGCAACTGCAACCAAAATCAACCACATATCACTACTAGAAAAATTGTAATAGACATCACTGATTTAACATTGGTCGCTGATGCCACCGATGTTAAAAACTTCAATAACATCGCTCCTTTTAAAACCGATGTCTTTGTGTTGTTCATACATCACTTGCTAACGTAACTGATGTGTTAATTACCCTTAAAAAAAAGACGCGGTCCCAATTTGTTTTCCCCCTTAAACCAATTTATTTTTCCCCTTTGTACCAAATATTTCCCCTAGCCAATCTTTGCTTCCCCTGTTTTAACCCACTCTTTCAGAAAAAAAACAAAACAAATCAAAATCAAAGCAAATTAAATACAAAAAAAAAACATAACTCTTTCTCTCTCTCTCTCTCTCTCTCTCTCTCAATATCACACACCCAACGTCAATAACCCTAATTACAAACAAAATCTCATATCTCATAATACAACTGAAATCTCATAACTTAAAGGTTATATCAGAGGTTGAATCTCACAAATCTCATCACTCGTAACACAGAAATCTCAAAACTCCAAATCTCACCAGTCGATCTGTTCAGAACCAAATTGATTTGTTTAAGTAACCGCTCAAATCGATCTATTCAAAGCTCGAATTGGTAAGTGGGTAAGCTTGCATTTGTTTGGAAAATCGAATTAATTAGATTTAATTTTAAATTGGGCTTTTCTTAACTTGAAACCCTAAATTTTTAATTCCTTTTCCTTATTTTTGATACAAGAGCATTTGTTACAAGGATAATTTGTTTGGGTAAGAATCGGTTAGGAGTATTCAATTATTTCAATTTCTCCGTTATTGATCTTTTGATCTCTTCTTTTATACAGGAGTATGATTTCTTTGGTTTGTTCTTTTTTAGATATAAAACAAGATGTAGATTGCTCTATAGGAAGGAACCTGCCCCTCTTACTTAATTTATACAAGTAGTTTTTATTATTTTCTCAACTTGTTAGAATGTATAATTAGCGGGTCATATTCCAGTATTTCTATAATCTATACTTGTGTTGTTCAGAATAATGATTTTTTCTATAAAACATTTACAGGTTTACTAATGAGTATGAATTAGATGAAAACGTACTTGCAGATGAACTCAGTTTAGACAAAGTATCATGTCCATTTGATTTATCTTTCCTGTTGTAGAATATACGAGCTTCTTTTAGTTTCGGGAAACAGGGGATTTACTATGTTTTGGTACATTCTGAAATAAGTGTTACTGGTTTTCGTTCAGGACTTGACTTGATTAATATAGCTAGATGTTTGGGTTTGCCTAATTTATTTACTAGATTGTCCATTTTTTGTTTGTATAAGATGGATTCGTGTAGCCATTTTGGCTTTGCTCATTGATGTAAAAATGATGTAAATGTTGAGTTTTTTTTTGTTAATGATGAATTCAGTTTTGTTTATTTTGGCATGGTGTAATAATGTAGGGAAAAAAATAGTTTAATAAAAGAAATAAGATATTTGTCATAACGAAAGACAACAGTTAATTGGGAAAAAAGTGATGGAAAAAAAGAAAAGAACACTAGTTTGTCAAAATAAATTGATGTCTAATGTATGTTCATACAACAATTATTTACAAGAAATTGATGTCCAATGTAGGTTCACAAAACATATATTTAAAAAAACTGATATCAAATGTCTGTTCAGACAACAATTACTTAGAAAGAAATCGATGTAAAAAAATAGTTTAGATATCGGTGAAAACCGATGTCTAAAGGGGGGACTTTTAACATCACCGACAAAGACATCGGTCAAAAAAGTGAAAGACATTGGCCAAAAACTGATGTCTATTAGAGTTTTTCTAGTAGTGGATGCAACCAAAAATACGGTCGGCAACCGGATGCAACAAGAAGCAATTTTTTAAAAAATGATTGAAAATTAGCTGAGAATTCAAAAAAATTGTTAGTAAGATGTTTGGTAAGCTTGTGGTCTTGATTAAGCCGTTCCCCTGGGGTTTAGTAGTTAATATTTGGGGTTCAATGTTGGGTTTTAGAAATATTAAGAATGAGGAATAATTCGTATACGGACTTAGGGTTTAGGGACTCTAAATCCTAACCTACCCTGATTTTAGGGTTGTTTACAATCCTAAAATCAGGACGCCGGAAAAAAATCATTTTGATTAAAAAGTTGCATATGTGGTTGATTTTGGTTGCAGTTGCAAATATGGTTGAAAATAGTTGCAGACCGTATTTTTGCAAATATTTTCAAAAAGTTGGTATTTTTACATATATTTTGGTATTTTCGCAAAAAAATTAAAAAACATATAGTATTTTTACAAAAAAGTTTATTGAGTTGGGTATTTATGAAAAACCCCCTTAAATGTATCATTTTGTAAAATTTACTTCTAGATCACGAGTTAAAAAAGTAATAATTGAAGTCTAGATAAAGGAATTAATTCGTTGTTGTGCCTGAATCCATGCCAGGCGTACATTCAGAGACCAGAGTAGAAGAATTTGAGTATAATAGAAATCTATATACATTAATTTGTACAAATGCCAACAAAATTTATGGTAGAAGACAATGTCCACCGTATGTATAAAAAAATAGGTGTGGATGACCAAAAGAATTTCTGGGATGGGGGCGATTTTGTATTATTATTTAGAAACAAAAGCAAGATAAATTTTAGTTCTACAATGAAATAACAACAAAAAATAAACAAGATTAAGCAAAAAGTGTTAACATATATACTATTATTATAATGAAATTTTGTTAGGCTTTTCTCTAACATTTTAAAAAAAAATTGGAATGACTAGATACTTAACATGATATCAGCCCGTAGGAATCTCGGATTCGAATCTTGTCATCCCCATTATGTAATTTAAATATTTGTTATTAATATTAGTATTGATATTAGTTTGTTTATTATTGTCGATCATACTGAAATATATATTGAGAGAAACGGTTGAATAATATTTATTATAGTATAAGATCCTTTTAAAACTTTTCTCTCAAAATCAGCTGAACCAAACAATTCCTAACCCATATCTATATATGCATATTGTAACCTAAGGCTTGTTGGTATAACTATGGGCATGTTTGGGTAACCTTACTTATATTTTATAAGTTGATAAGAGCTTCATGGGTGTTTGTGTACTCAGCTTATTTGATAACTTATGAAACCCTGGTATTTTGATGATAACACTATAGCAGCAAGCTGGGTTAAGTGTATTGTACTAACATGGTTTTGCAGGAGATAAAAGCTGTGTATTTTCTAACAAAACATGTTGTAGCAGCTAGCTGGCAGATCTATTTTCTTTGCAGGCAGAAAGCTGGCAATGTAATTTTGTATACAAGCAGCAAGCTGACAACACTTCCAGCAGATAAAGTTTCAGTCCTATTTTATAGGAAATCTTCTAGGAACTGAATTGTAAGGACTCTATTAGTTATATAAGTCGTATATATATATATGAGCTCAAATAATTTTGAATTTATTTTCATATATATATAATTCCTATATTATAGGAAGTTGTTTATAAACGTTTTATCTTTTAACAACTTCTAGTTTATTGGGCTTTTAAAACCAGTTGAACGTGTCTTCTTGACGTTCTTATTCTCTCTATTCTTCTGGTTTCTAAACGTTATTTTTATGAACGTTGGGTTTGAATTAATCAAGGAACAAAAACGTGAGACTTGGTAGTCAAGACCGTTGGTTGTTGGATTAATTCAAAATCATTTGTTCATTATATAAATACTTGTGTGTTTTTCATTCTTAGTGGTTGGACAATGTTTTAAAGAAACACAAGTATTATCAAATGCTGATTTGCAATATCTTTTACATACTTGAGCTCTTATATATTATACGATATATATTCTTGATTAGAGTTCATAGTTTCGATTGTAATTCATTATATCTTTGTATTGTTCAACTTGTAAGTTGGTAGTTGCTGGTGTTGTGAGCTTGGGAAACAAGGGTTCAACGAACTTGATAGCTAGAGGAGTTTATACTTGGTTTAGTATAGTACTTAGAGAGCTGCGTTCAAGGAACAAGGTGTTTCAGCAAGCTGCAAACAGTAACTAGGAGTTCAGGGAGATATATTATTGTATTTTGTAGTTGTAATTCACTTTGATCAATAATATATTCCTTTGTCGTGTTGGTAGAGGACCAGGACGTAGACCTATAGGAGATAGGGGTCGAACCTGGCTAAAATTGTTGTGTGTTATTTACTTTCTGCACATTTTCTATACTGCATTGCACAACGTAGCTAGCTGCCACTTTACATTCTGTGAACTCAGTAAGCTGCCAGACAGCAAAATCAGACTGTTTTTGCTTTTTCAGTCACATAACTTGGTAATAATTAAAATTGGTCATTGTTAGTCATAACACCAATTCACCCCTCCCCTCTAGGTGTTGATTTTCAATTGGTATCAGAGCTTTGGTATACTAATCTTTCTGTAACAGGAAAAGTATCGATCAAATGGCTGACAATTATCCCGAAGGAAAGTCTGACTATCGAGCTCCTCTCCTCACTGGAACAGACAATTACAACTGGTGGAAAGGGCGTATGGAAACATATTTATCCAGAGATCCACTTGTTCTAAGGGTTTTTCAAAAGGGTCCATATGTATTCCTTGACAAAGATGGCAAAGATAAGGATGTTGATGATTTTACTACTGATGAATTGATCAAATTTGGCTATAATGGAAAGGCAAGGAATTCTCTCATGAATGGGCTCAATCAAGCTGAACATGACAAAGTATCATCTCTTAAATCAGCAAAGGAGATGTGGGATGCATTGGAAACTTATCATGAAGGCTCAGCATCTTTGAAGAAGGTCAAACTCAGCAAGTTAATGAATGAGTTTGGAAATTTTAAACTCAAAGAAGGTGAATCTATCAAAGAAAGTCAAGCTAGATTTCAAGTGAACATCAATGCACTTAAGAGACTTGGAAAAACAATTCCTCAAGATGAAATCAATATGAAAGTTCTAAGTGCGGTGCCATTTATTTATGAACCCAAAGTTACTTCCTTGGAATCTTCTTCAAATCTTGATACTATGGATCATCTAGCTGTCTTTGCTGAGCTAGAACAATTTGAAACCAAGATATTTGAAAGCAAGGTGGAATCTGTTAGAGCTCTAGTTGAAAAGATGAAGAATCTGGCCTTACACTCCAGTAGCAACAAGCTGGTCTTAGATGCAGAATCAGAATCTGATGAAGAATTGGCTCTTATGTCCAGAAAAATTAAGAAGATGATTGAAAAGAGGAACAAGCTAAAGAAGGAAAAAGGAAAAGCCTTTGGAGCAAGAAGAGAGTCAAGAGATTCAAAGGATGATGCATGTTTTGAATGTGGCAAGAAGGGACACTTCAAAAGGGATTGCTACAAGCTGAAGAACAAGCCTAAGCAGCAAGCTGCCTCAAAGGACAGAATGAAATCTAAAGCTCTTTTGACATGGAGTGATGATGAGGACTCAGCTTCTGATGATGAATTAGGTGATGAGATGGTGAACCTAGCTCTTGTTGGTCTGGATGATGAAGACACTATGCGAGGAATCACAGAAGATGGCCTTGTAGAGAGTGATGCTTCAGATTTGGATGACAATAGTAGTGAGGTAAACTCTATAAATTCTGATTCAAATTCTAGTAATAATTCATTAGATGAACTAACCTTGCAAAGACATAGTACTATATCTATTGTGGAGTTCATGGAATTAAAGAATAAGAACAATGAACTTGAAAAGAAGAATGCTTCACTTCGAAAGATGATTTCTGAGCTATTGGTTGAAAAGACTCCATCAAACAATCATGAAAATCTCATTTCTGATCTCAAAGGAAAGTTAACACAACTTGAGGGGTTCAACAAATTACTTCTCAAAAGAAATGATACATTGATGAAGGAACTCAGCGAGCTGCGTGCAGAAATTAAAGCTAGAGATGTATGTCTTGAGACATTCAAAATCAGAGAATCCATCTCAATTGAAGCTACTCAACAAGCTGAGAAGATAAAGGAATTGGAAGCTGAAGTTGCAAAGCTTGAGAAAGGCATGGGAAAATTTGTTCAAGGAGAGGAAGTATTAAAGACTATTATGAAACAAACAAAGGTTCATATGGATAAAGAAGGACTTGGAATGGCTTCTACATCAAAGACCAAGGCCTTTAACTATGAAGGCAAAC
The DNA here is from genome assembly GCA_030848705.1 of Heracleum sosnowskyi. Lineage (NCBI taxonomy): Eukaryota > Viridiplantae > Streptophyta > Magnoliopsida > Apiales > Apiaceae > Heracleum > Heracleum sosnowskyi. The sequence continues at coordinate 113,877,107 of CM061244.1, read as the reverse complement.
AGGGTATACCATATAATTATGCTATGCCGTGGAAAATTTGCTACAAATGTGGAAAGAAAGGTCATTTGTCACACCACTGCCCAAGTCAGAATGCTAAGCCAGCAAGCTGGAACAGACAGACAGCTTCTAGGCAGCAAGCTGCCAGAACAAGGAGAACAGGAAATCGAGCATCCAAAGTGGTCCAAATGTGGATCAAGAAATCTGAATTGAATGTTCTTTATGTTTTATCAACTAACCATGCTGGACCCAACCAAATTTGGGTACCAAAACGTTGAGATGTTTGTTCTTTGTTTTGTAGGTATGTCTTGTGGTCAAAGTCAATGCAAATCAATGGATATTGGATAGTGGATGTACAAGACATATGTGTGGTGACAAATCTCAGTTCCTTAGCCTCAAGATGAAAAAAGGTGGTAGTGTTACAATTGGTGATAACAAAACACTCCACATTTTTGGCAAAGGAACAATTGGTAATAGTAACATTTCGATTGATAAAGTACAATATGTTCAAGGTCTTAAATATAATTTGCTTAGTATAAGTCAGTTATATGATGATGGACATACTGTTGTTTTTGATAAAGAGAAATGTACTATTAATGTTGGCACTAACAAAGTCCCCCTAGTTGCTAGAAGGGAAGGAAATATATATATGTTGGACTTTGAGATGCAGGAAGTAGGCTGATGTTTAGCTACTGTTGATACAAACCCAGATCTTTGGCATAGAAGGCTAGGACATGCTCATATGGACTTACTCAGCAAGCTGTCTACAAAGAAGCTAGTTAGAGGACTGCCCAAATTGAAGTATGTCAAGACGGAAACCTGCTCAGCTTGTCAATTAGGCAAACAAATTAGGACTCCACATAAGTCAAAGAGAATGGTATCATCTTCTAAACCTTTAGAGCTTCTCCATTTGGATTTATTTGGTCCGGAAGCATATAAAAGCATTGGAGGTAAACAATATGCATTTGTTATTGTTGATGATTATTCTAGATATACATGGGTATTGTTTCTTCGTACTAAAGATTGTGTTTTTAGTGAATTTGAAAAGCTAATCACCTTACTTGAGAACAAGTTGAATACAAGACTTGTAGGTATAAGAAGTGATAGAGGAGGTGAATTCATTTCAAAAGGCTTCATTGATTATTGTGAAGAAAGAGGTATTTCACATGAATTCTCTGCTCCAAGAACCCCACAGTAAAACGGAGTTGTGGAGAGAAAGAACAGATCTTTGCAAGAAACTGCGAGAACTTTGCTACAAGAGAGCAAGCTGCCAAGGAGTTTCTGGGCAGAAGCGGTGAACACAGCAAGCTACGTTCTGAACAGAGTGCTTATCAGGCCTATTCTCAACAAAACTCCTTATGAATTGCTGAGAAATAGGAAGCCAAACATTGGATATTTCAAGGTTTTTGGCTCCAGGTGCTTTGTACTCAAAACTATTGATAGAGATGGTAAATTCGATGCTAAATCTTATGAAGCAATATTTTTGGGTTATTCTTTAACAAGTCGTGCTTATAGAGTGTATAATACATCTAAACGTATTGTTAAAGAGTCTATAGATGTTTCATTTCAAGAGACTAATGTTGATCTGTCAAGAGATGAGGAAGATATTGCAGGTGCAGGTGATGACAGCCAGCTGCCAGTGATAAATACTGTATCACAGCAAGCTGCCACCCAGTCTAAGACCACTACAGCAGCTGAGAAGCCAACTGAAACCTCTTCTCCAGTAGATGAAACTATTGATCAGTTGTCAAAGCTCACCTTGGAAGGTCCAAGAGGTCAGAGATCACAAGAAAAGATGCCTATCTATGAAGGTGGTGAAATTTCTCCTCCATCCAAGCGAATTCGAGTACATGAGGAAGTCATAGCTCAACATTCATTGCCAAAGTCAACAAGAACAGTGAAGAACCATCCTCCCGAGTTGATCATTGGTGATAAATCAGAAGGAATCATAACAAGGAAGGATCAAACCAACTTTTGTGCATTTGCGGCCTTTCTAGCTCAAGAGGAACCAAAGAATGTTAAAGAAGCACTTCAAGATGAGAATTGGATTATGGCAATGCAATAAGAAATCAATCAATTTGAAAGATGTGATGTTTGGGAACTTGTGGAGCCATCTAAAGATGCTTCAATCATTGGTACTAAATGGGTCTTCAAGAACAAAGTTGATGAATTTGGTACGGTTACTCGAAACAAAGCAAGACTTGTTGCACAAGGATACAATCAACAAGAATGAATTGATTTTGAGGAAACTTATGCCCCGGTTGCAAGGCTCGAATCAATAAGGATGCTACTTTCATTTGCATGCTTCAAGAAGATCAAACTACATCAAATGGACGTGAAAAGCGCATTTCTTAATGGATTCTTAAAGGAAGAAGTCTATGTCAAGCAACCCCCTGGTTTTGAGAATGAACAATTTCCAAATCATGTTTTCAAGTTGAAGAAGGCATTATATGGATTGTGGCAAGCTCCTAGATCATGGTACGAAAGGTTAAGTAAGTTTTTGATCAAAAATGGATTCATTAGAGGTAAAATTGATCCCACATTATTTACTAAACATAATGGTACTGATATTTTAGTTGTACAAATATATGTGGATGATATTATTTTTGGATCTACTAATGATGCTATGTGTAAGTGGTTTTCTAAGTGTATGCATAGTGAGTTTGACATGAGTATGATGGGAGAGCTCAACTACTTTCTGGGTCTTCAAATTAAGCAAACTCCAGAGGGTATTTATGTGCATCAATCCAAGTATATCAAGAATCTACTCAAAAGATTTGGATTTGAAAATATCAAGCCGAAATCAACACCAATGACTCCTGCCAGCAAACTAACAGCAGATGAACAAGGTATAGATGTTGATGTTCGCAAGTATAGAGGTATGATTGGTAGTTTATTATACCTTACTGCCTCTAGACCTGATATAATGTATAGTGTTTGTGTATGTGCGAGGTTTCAATCTAAACCAAAAGAGTCTCACTTGAGTGCGGTTAAAAGAATATTCAAATATTTGAGTGGCACAATTACTCTTGGTTTATTTTATCCAATCACAAATGCTTTTGATCTTGTTGGGTTTAGTGATGCAGATTATGCAGGTTGTCAAACTGATCGCAAGAGTACAAGTGGTGTTTGTGCATTTTTAGGACAGAGTTTGGTGTCTTGGAAAAGCAAGAAGCAAGCTTCTGTTGCATTATCCACTGCATAAGGTGAATATTTAGCTACAGGCAGCTGCTGTGCTCAAATCCTATGGATGATTCAGACACTTAGGGACTATGGCATCAAGTGTCCCAAGATTCCAATTTATTGTGACAATACGAGCACCATAAATATTTCAAAGAATCCGGTGAATCACTCAAGAACGAAGCATATTGATGTTCGACATCATTTTTTGAGAGACAATGTTGCCAAAGGAAAAATTGAGCTTCTATTTGTTTCTACGACATACCAACGAGCTGACATCTTCACTAAGCCTTTAGCCGATGAACGTTTTTCTGTTCTTCGTCGTGAACTTGGCATGTGCAATGTCTTGGCAGCAAGCTGCCAATAATATATCCTGGTAATCTCTGCATTTTATTTTTTTTATCCTGCTTTCTACTACTTAGTTCTTTTTATTTGGTGTTCTGTCTTTGTTATATATCATTCCTGTATATATATATATATATATATATTTCTATCCCTCCGTGTTTTATTTGAAATTTGCCTCATTTTTCGTTAGGATAAGTATATTTTTTTCTTATAATTTGGGGGTGGGTAGTTGCTAATATTAATCCTAACTCTTCAACTCCCCCGTATATTCTCAAAAGAGGTTTAAAATACATACGGCTCCCCTGACTCTTCATTTTCTTTTCACCCACACTATTCATCTCTCTCCAACTTCGGTTTCCTCACCTCGCAATGAGAAATACTCGTGGTAAAAGGGTTGCTTCAAATGTTCTCACTCCGGATGAATCCAAGGTTGCTAAGGGAAAGAATAAACGGTTGTTCGATGAAGATGATGAGGTCCACTTGTCTTCGGTTCGTCTCGACAGTGGTGATGAATTCTCCGGTGGACAGCGTTCTGGTCTTGGCGACGGTTCTTCGATTAAGCGCTCAAAATATGACATCACTTTTGTCTCTAAGGATCTTGAGGTTCGGTTTACCAATCTCCGTTTAGGTGACATAACTATCATCACCGGTCGACCTATTGCAGGTAATTCCTATCACAAGTGTGGTGCTATTAAGTTATTTACTCAGTTAGGGTTTGACTCGTTTATCAAAGATTTGCCTCGAGAATGCTACCCTAATTGCGTCTATGAGTTCTATGCTAATTTGGATATTGTGAAGAATGGAATTTGCATGTCAAATGTTCGTGGGACTAAGATTATGTTAACCCCAAATTCGCTTAATGATATTCTGGGTATTACTGATCCGTCGAATGTGTCTATTTGTACCAATAAGGGTCCAGTTGATGTCGAGGGTTTTTCTGCTTTAGATCAATTGAAAGTCATTCGTAATATTGATGGTTTGTTGCAATATGCTTCTCCTACCACTAAGTTTGTGATTCTGATGGCCCATTTACTGTTTCGAGTGGGTTTGGCAAATATTAATCTCCGTTTAGGCAGTCGATCCAATTTTGCGGGTCAAGATGTCACTCTTATTGTTATGCTTTTGTCTGGTCGTAAGTTCGATTTGTCTGGGTTAATTATCAAGAATATGTTGGATGTTTTTTATTCTCATAATCAACCGGGTTTGCCATATGGTTTGCTTCTAACTCGTGTGTTTGAGTGGTATGGTGTACCATTAAGAGAGGCTGATAAAGAGGTTGCCACAGAGTTTTTAGATCACAAGAGTCTTCTCCAGTCTCATCTCAAAGTGGAATCTGATGGAACGTTAATTCAAATGCCAATTCCGACTCAACCTCCTCCACAACCAATTTCTGTTGAAACTGATAAGATAGATGTTCAAGAGGTTGAAATGGCAGTTTTTATGGATGAAGTTCGTGATTCTTTCAAAGCACTTCATACTCGACTCGATGTCATGACTGATGAGATACGTTTTCTTCGTGATCTGATTATTGGTTCGAAGTCTTCTTCTCGTCTTTGTGCCTTTGCTGCTACTGTTGCGATGACAGAATCTGGTTCTCCTGCTCATAACACTTCTCAGAATGCTGCTATGGATTCAACTAATGTGGACGTGGCTAAGGACTTGGTTGCTGATATTGCTAAGGAATATGATGTTGCTGATGGAAATGAGGAGGATGATGATAAAATGGATGCCTAAATTTTCTTCTTTTTATGATTAAGGGGGGGATAAATTTTAGGATATTCTGGGTTTTATTATTTGGGTGTTATTTGAACTTGTTTTTGTTTGTCGGTTCTAAGACTTGTTTTGTGGTATTGTTTTCTGGTACTGCTGGTTTATGCAGTTAAACTTGATGTTGGTACTATTTGTTATTTTGGGTTGGTTTATGTGAACTAATGGTTTCTTTTTATTTATCTTAATTGAAATGCATATTTGTTAGATAAATATATTGTTGCAGGGTTATTAGATTTAGGGAGAGAATTTTTTTCTTCCTAAAATTGTTGTGTAATCATCAAAAAGGGGGAGATTGAAACCCTGGTATTTTGATGATAACACTATAGCAGCAAGCTGGGTTAAGTGTATTGTACTAACATGGTTTTGCAGGAGATAAAAGCTGTGTATTTTCTAACAAAACATGTCGTAGCAGCTAGCTGGCAGATCTATTTTCTTTGCAGGCAGAAAGCTGGCAATGTAATTTTGTATACAGGCAGCAAGCTGACAACACTTCTAGCAGATAGAGTTTCAGTCCTATTTTATAGGAAATCTTCTAGGAACTGAATTGTAAGCACTCTATTAGTTATATAAGTCGTGTATATATATATGAGCTCAAATAATTTCGAATTTATTTTCATATATATATAATTCCTATATTATAGGAAGTTGTTTATAAACGTTTTATCTTTTAACAACTTCTAGTTTATTGGGCTTTTAAAACCAGTTGAACGTGTTTTCTTGATGTTCTTATTCTCTCTATTCTTCTGGTTTCTAAACGTTATTTTTATGAACGTTGGGTTTGAATTAATCAAGGAACAAAAACGTGAGACTTGGTAGTCAAGACCGTTGGTTGTTGGATTAATTCAAAATCATTTGTTCATTATATAAATACTTGTGTGTTTTTCATTCTTAGTGGTTGGACAATGTTTTAAAGAAACACAAGTATTATCAAATGCTGATTTGCAATATCTTTTACATACTTGAGCTCTTATATATTATACGATATATATTCTTGATTAGAGTTCATAGTTTCGATTGTAATTCATTATATCTTTGTATTGTTCAACTTGTAAGTTGGTAGTTGCTGGTGTTGTGAGCTTGGGAAACAAGGGTTCAGGGAACTTGATAGATAGAGGAGTTTATACTTGGTTTAGTATAGTACTTAGAGAGCTGCGTTCAAGGAACAAGATGTTTCAGCAAGCTGCAAACAGTAACTAGGAGTTCAGGGAGATATATTATTGTATTGTGTAGTTGTAATTCACTTTGATCAATAATATATTCATTTGCCGTGTTGGTAGAGGACCAGGACGTAGACCTATAGGAGATAGGGGTCGAACCTGGCTAAAATTGTTGTGTGTTATTTACTTTCTGCACTTTTTCTATACTGCATTGCACAACGTAGCTAACTACCACTTTACATTCTGTGAACTCAGTAAGCTATCAGACAACAAAATCAGACTGTTTTTGCTTTTTCAGTCACATAACTTGGTAATAATTAAAATTGGTCTTTGTTAGTCATAACACATATTCACCCCTCCCCTCTAGGTGTTGATTTTCAACTTATAACTTATAAATTGATAAGTTTGAATGTTAGAAATCACCAACATTTTACTTAACTTATCAACTTATTATTTAATTTCTTTATTTTTCTAATATTTTATATTTTTACATTTGTGTTTTTAAATACTTTTTTAATTTAAAATAAAAGTGTTGAAATCATTGTATTTAAAAATTATTTTTTCAAATTTAATTTTGCAAATTATTCACTAACTTATAAGTAAATTTATCCAAACACCCCTATAACTTATAAGAATTCATCAACTTATCACTTATATGACACTTACTCATTTTAAGCTATAAGTCAATTATTTTGTGATACCCCAAACACGCACTATATCATTCCCGGATATTAAAATTTCGAATCCAAAGATGTGTTTAAGAAGAAAATTTTATATACAGAATTATATTGACAACATATCATTAAGTACCAGAAGCTACAAGTCAAGCAATGATATAATTGTACTATATGCATGCAATTGCCCACATACAACAATATTAATAACATACAATAAAACTAAAATAGAATTATATCATAGTTTAGAACTTGGAGAAATGTAAACTTGAAATGGTTGGTAGGGGTTACAAAGTGATGATGCTGGAACGGGCCCTTTGCCAGATAAAAACCAAACAAATTTTCATAACATCCCTCCATATTTATAACCATACAACTCACATGCTTATCCCCCTGCTTTCACAACCACCTGTAAACGCCAATGCACAGATCCATACAATCATATTCTAAACTCTACTTTTGTAATAAAACTAATCTTGTTAGATAATTTATTAATTTGAACAAGGTTTTAAAATTCAAAAATTGATTTTATTTGGTTTTGTCATCAAAATTTGAATAATCGATAGATTTTTGAGTATTCGTTTTGAACTTTCAAGTATTCGTTTTCAATTACAGAATACTACTGCTCAAATCTAAATCGGTTGATCTCCAATTTTTGAGTACTCCACCGAGTCAACTGATTTTGAATAATTCCAACATATGTAAGTTAATACAATTATACAGAAATTAATATTAAGGTACATTTTACGCATGCGCTCAAAATGTTCGTAATTTTCATTTCTTTTAATTATCGAGAAGGAGAGAAAAAAGTTGAATCAGCTTATATTACAAGGTTTGGGGATCAACTTTTGTATCCTCGGTTTAAGGTACTTTGAATTTTAATATGGACGAGTGAGTATACGCAATTACGCATACATCAAATATAGCACAAAAAATAACATTCTCCTTCACTTTTGTTGCCTTTTCTTCGAGCATATTCTCATGATATATTCTGGTAAAAATAAATAGTTTAAAGACAATAGGTTAATATTAGTGAACTTAATTAAGTTGTAATATTTTTAATTGTGTGATGAATCAAGTTGCTGTCCTTTTTCCTTTCAAGGATTAAATCTATAATCTCGGTTGTCTTTGTTTATTAGTTGTATTAAAAGTTGTAATTAATTTGCTAAGTTTTGTGATTAACAACTTTCTCACCATCCAATAATGCTTCACATGACCACACGTCTTTATATAAATGGTGGAGATTTGAGACCTCGATCCAATAAGCTTGATTATTTTAATTAGTTAGTGCACGCCAGAATCTTTTTTTTCTGAGTAGGATTGGAGATAGTGGAGGAGTATAATTTATAAAAAATAAATAATATTTAATTTAATTTTTTGAAACTCATCTTAACTTTTTCTATTAATTGCTTTGCCGTACCTGACAAGAATTGTTCCCATTTAGCCTTTTTCATCTTTACCAAATTCTATTGTAAATTGCAGGTCACATGTCAGAGGATTAGAGGCGCAGTTGTCTTAGACTTTTGATTAGGAATTAGTCTAGGGTTACTAGCTTTAACTTTTTGTAAGTGCGTTTATGTTATGATAGCGTGTGGAAATAATGACATGTTTATACTCGATAATCCTATGCGTTACTTCCTGATTTGTTATGAGATTTGAGCGGTGAAATGAAAACACGGCCAAATTTGGCCAGCTATTTTTTGCTTCTAGAATCTGCATCACATGTGATAATGGTGGATTTGTTAATGATAATGTTAAATTTGGAATCTAATTGGTGTGTGTTGGAAGTTAGTATAATTATGTTGCTTTATGCAATTGGAAATTGAAATAAATGTAACCTTGATAAAATAGAAAAATAAATTAAATTTAAAAATTGTTAGGCAATCCAAAAATTTATAAAAAATATTTATGCATCATTTGTTAAATAGGTTATTTTTCAAATAAAAAGATGAGACCACACGTACCTACATAATACATATGTGTCTCAAATCAAAATATTTATGTGTCATGTCACGTCATTTAAATTATTTTTTGAGAGATTGTTTTGGGTTCTGTAACATCATTCATTAAATTTTAATGCTTTTCGTTCCAAATATGAAAATTGCATTTAGGATAAAAATTACAATATATACAGAAACCAAATATTTTTTTTTAAAAAGTCTCAAAATACCACGTTTATCCTTATAATTGGTCGGTAAAATAACTAATGAGATGTAACTCGCGCAATGAACCCCATTAATCAAAATTTCTCATTTTTCCAACTTAAATCTGCCACATCATTTTGGATATTTTTTTGAAATATTTATTTGGTTCCCAATCAATTATCATTAGTCGTTTAAACTTTCAAAAGAGTTTAACTTCCCTTAATTTACCAAAAAAACAAATTTATCAAATAACATTTTTTGAATAAGTATTTTAAAACCAAACAACAACTTAATCATCAAATGATTTCATGTATTTATTTTGCTTCTCATTATTTCATTTTTGTAATTAAATTAAATTTCAAATTTGTATATTTTTATGACAATAAAAATCATGATTGTAAAATATAATACAATTATATTATATTAATGTAATATGATACTCCCTCTATTTTAAAATAATTATTCTATTTTGACTTTGTGTGCTTAAATTGACTAAAAGGCACCTTCTTGAAAGGCGGAGCAAAACCTCAGTCAAAAAATTAAAAATCTGAAAGCTCGGCCAATGTTTCGAAAATTGAGGCAAAGTTTAGCCACCATCCTGAAATTTACTCAATAAAAAATAATAAACTTATATAATTGAAAAGTTTATATAATTTACTTTCAAAAATATTGTCAAGTTATATAAATAAATCTGGTCAATTTAATCCTTTAAAATAAAGAAAGAAGGACATGGTAGGAGTATAAAATTGACAATACACATCAGTCAAATAGAAAACCCCCCGTTGAATCAAATATTGCGAAGAACCACCTCATGAATTCAGTAACCAGCGGTACAAACAAGTAGTACAGAAAAGGCGTGTGCATGTTGATGATCGATGCAGGTTCATTAAAATCTAGGAGAGTAGCTAATTAGTAGCAGTTTAGCACCGAAAGTTAGGTCAAGTCGATATACCCTCTTACATACTTGTACGAATTTGCCACTTCCATAATTCATGTACTTCGATCTGTCAGTTGATCGCAGCTGCCGTTTTCAACATAAAGTGACACTTCATTCATCCATCTTTTCTCTTGTTTTTTTGTCCAATTTAGCTACCTCTACGTGTTGACTTTGACTTATATATTACTTATTACAAAATTTTTAATTCCAAAAAAATAAAAAAAAATGAGAAATTTTATTTTTTGCGTTAAACAAAAATTGTTGATTCACTATGTTTATAATAAGTTAATTTTTTCACAAAAAAATATGAAAGAAAGGTACGCACGTGCGCCGACAAGTGAACCACAAACCTAGAGCAATGTCTTAGCTTCCGAACTCCAACACTGGCACGTGTGTTTGTGCATGTCTTTAACTATTTAATCATAAAATATTATTCGAGGGCAACTGCTACAACACACAATTAAGAAAATAATTATCTCGATTAATCTTGTATGTTTGTTTTATCGATAAGTATGATTATAGGAAATTAATGAACATGGCACACAATTTGGGTCCAATACATGGTCTGACTTTTTCCCTTGCTCGAAATGGATTTGAATAGGATTCCATTGGCGAACGGCGGACCTATTAAAGAGCATATGCTAAATGCTAAATGCAAATAGCAAAGCAGCCCCATTTTCTTTTAAGAACTTATTGGAATAAAATTCAATATGTAGTTGATTATCATTTTTCAAAATTTATCGAATGACGACTAAGGAAAATATCCATTTGATTATGAAAAAAATATATTAGTTCTAAGTTTTATTTTGGACTTAATTTCTTTACCTTTTTCTGGTTCAATTTAGACCTATATAATTAAATTATATTTATTTATAATATATTTTTATGCTAATTTTAGATCCAAATTCTACAAATATAAATATATATAAATAGTGATTATTTATTTTTTTTAATAAAATTAATATTTTAGTTTCAACTTGCATTTCGCACAAATTATTGGCCTATATATCGTAATAAGACATATGCTATTTTAATCTGTACTTCGCATAAACAGAAATCCGCCTTCTAAACAGTTGAAAACAAAACAATCAGATATTATTTAATAATAACATTAAAAACCATTATCATAATCATGGTCGGTCTGTGCTCTTATTGGCCATTTAAAAGACAACTCTACCCCTAGCCATAAACAATGACAATTCACACCTTATAGGTAAATAACCGTAGTCTACTAGGACAAAGTAGTAATTTCCAAAGGACGCGCCTAATACAACAAGAACAACATTATTATCTCAAAATCAAGTTAGGGTCCAATCAAAACAACAAGAGATGACCAATATCCAATGGGTCTTAGCTTATAGTAATTGACTCATTCATGGTTGGATTATTTGACCATTAAGTCTAACCTCTTCTACCTTTACTTTTTTTGATGGACTTTGTTAAATTAAATAAAATATTAAAATAATTTAATTCATTTTTATATTTGGAAAAAGGGTTTACATGATTTACAAGCAAAGGGTAAAGGTGCAAAAGTTAATGCAAGTGCGCTAATACGAAATCAAAGGGGGCACGAGTTTCCTTTTTGGCGTGCAGATATATGCGTGGTCTACTTATACTACCTTGCTTTGGTCTTAAACAATTGTCCTTTTTTACAATTTTAGTTTTACACTTTGACATATTCTTCTTTGCCGATTTGTAACTTGGCTCTAAATATGAAATTTTCACATTATCTTTCACACGTATTCTTTAAATTGACTAGGAGAATGAACACACTTCAACTTGCCATCAAATTTCAATTCAACTACTAACAGTAACATCCCTTCTCAAAGCCGAAACCCGAAAATTAATTTTATTATTATTGAAAAAAATTAATAATTTAAAAATATTTGTTATGAAAAATTACATGCATAAATAATTTTAGTTTAATCTCGATATATTTTTTATACGCCAACATATTTCCTTATCAGAATTTAAGGTAACATGATTTACTTTATAACAGTACCCGTTGATGTCATTACAGGATATCTACAACTACAACTTACATGGATATCTACAAGTAACTACTTGTAGTTTGTTTGTTTTGCCTAACGGCTTACGAATATTTATGTACTCCTTTTACACGCGGAAACACGTGTCCACCACCGTCTACTTCCGGTAACCGGGTCACCCGTAATCGCCGCCCTGTAGGTCCCACCACCCTCCCTCTCTCCCTCCCAAAAACAAATCACCCACCATGGTCTTCAACACCAACAAAAATATAATAATAATAAATATTTTTAAATTAAATAAAATAAAATCTCTCATAATCATAACATACTATTGTATTATTATGTGTATATATATGAAATGATTAGATATGTTATTTTAAAATAAATTAAAGGGAGAAAGAAATAAAGGAGTCCTCTTGCACCTCTCCTTCTTCTTCCCAAGAATTTTGTTACAACATTAAAAAACCAGAAGGCTTTTTCTTCCTTTCTTTCACTTCAAATGCTTGTAACACAAAATACCCACATTACACACACTTAAATTTAGACTTAGGCTAGGAAAAAACACACACACAAATACACACACTTATACAATTTTACATGTAAAGAGATACCAAGAAGTTGCATTTCTCAATAATTCCAATCAAGTTTCAATCTTTCTTCTTATCCCATCTGTAAGTTTGAATCTTTTTTATTTTTTTCAGCTAAAGTTTATGTTTTGTTGGTTTTTAATGTGTTTTTTTTGTTGTTTTATCTACTTGGTTGTGATTGGTTAGTGTGGATATTGATATTTTATGGTTCATGTGATTGGATTAAGTTGAAAAGTTTATGAATTTTTGTGTTTTGGATTAATTATTGAAGTTTTTGATCTGAATTAATGAGATCTGATTTGGGTTGTTATTGGTTTTGTGGATCAGTGATTTGAGCTATGTAACAGTTTGAATTTGATTTGTTTTTAATCTTGGCCATTGACTTAATGCTATATGTGTGTTGTTTTTAGTTTGATGTGGGATAATTTGGAAAAGATTGAATTTTTATTGGATAGATTGTTGATCTGGATTGTTATGAAAAAGATTCATAAAGGTCAATTTTTTGGGTATACTTAAACTTGGATTAATGTTGCAGGTCTTTTTTCTGCATCTGGGAGTAATGGGGTCTGCGTAATTTATTGAGAGGATTTGTTTTGACAGAAAAAGGGCATTTTTGATATCCTTATATTGTGTTCTCATTAATACATCTAGTTTATTGACTATTGGGATATCGATTTTGGAAGTTTGACAGGATTTTGTGGCTTTTGAGGTTTCCTTTTATGATCTTTTGCGGTTTATTTTGGCGGCGATAGTAAAAAGGATCAAGAAAAGTTTTTTGAGATTGGAATATTGGTATCATCTGATTTTGATCAAGAAATTATGTTGGAAGAAAGGTCTTGTCTGGTTTCGAGGAGGTTTTCAAGAAACTGTGACAGGGAAAATAGTTGGGCTTGTATGAACTACCTGAAGCAAGGGAAGCGACTTTTAGAATCTGATGGAGATGAAGAAGTTGGAGCTAGAAAACTGCCCAAGCAATTGGATGCTTGTAAAGACTTAGATTTAGCTCCAACATCGGAAGAACTTGCCATGATTCCCACTGACCAGTCCGGTAATCGACGTCATGCTGGCGATCATTCAGATTCAAGTTCTCTTATTCATGCCATCGGCCGGGACAACTCAATCAGTGCACTTATTCGGTCATCTAGATCTGATTATGGCTCTCTAGCATCTTTAAATAGAAGCTTCCGTGAGCTGATTCGAAGTGGTGAGCTTTATAAACTGAGACGAAAGAAAGGTGTGGTTGAACACTGGGTTTACTTTTCTTGTCAACTGCTTGGATGGGAAGCCTTTGATCCTATAAGTCGTCGTTGGATGCGATTACCAACAACGACTTCGGATGAATGCTTTATGTTCTCCGATAAGGAATCTTTAGCCGTTGGCACTGAGCTTCTCGTGTTTGGAAAAATCTTTTCAGCCCTTTTCATATTTCGATACAGTGTATTGACTAACACCTGGTCATCTGGAATGAATATGAATTTTCCAAGATGCTTGTTTGGGTCTGCTAGTCTTGGGGAAATTGCTATTTTAGCCGGTGGTTGTGATTTATCTGGAAATACCATGAGTGTTGCGGAGCTTTATAATTCTGAGCTAGGTGCCTGGGAGACACTTCCAAACATGAATAAAACACGGAAAATGTGTTCAGCTGTATTTATGGATGGGAAATTCTATGTGATTGGGGGAATTGGAGGCAGCGACTCTAGGCTTCTTACATGCGGGGAGGAGTATAATTTACAAACTAGAATTTGGACCGAAATCCCTAACATGTCTCCGGTGAGGACACGTCCAGATGGCGAGATTGGGATGCCTGTCACAGCTGTGGCTCCCCCTCTCGTGGCAGTGGTAGGCAACGAGTTGTATGCAGCGGATTATGCAGAGATGGAAGTCAGGAAGTATGATAAGGATAGAAGAATCTGGGAAACTGTTGGAAGGTTGCCTGAAAGAGCAGATTCCATGAATGGCTGGGGCTTGGCATTTAAGGCATGTGGTGATCGCCTTATTGTTATCGGGGGTCCTAGAGCAGCTGGTGAGGGATTCATAGAAATCAATGCATGGGCGCCAAGGGATGGACCCCCTCAATGGAACTTGCTTGGGCGCAGGCAGTCTGCTAGTTTTGTATACAATTGTGCGGTGATGGGATGCTGAATCTTACAAACATCACCGGCAACATTTGCTCCTTCTGCTGCATTCTGCTGAGTGGGCTCTGCAAGGTTGCTTCCTACATAAGCACAAGATTCTTGCTAATCGGTAATTAAACCCAAATTGTTTTTCTTGTATCTTAGTCTTTTTTTTCTTTGACCTATTGTTGTCTTTTCGAGTGGAGGATGAGAAGGATATCAGATTTACTCAAGATTTGACAGAACGTTTTTTTCCGAAAGAGTTCTTGAGTTAATTAAATTGAATACATGTTGTCTTCCATTGGATTTCCAGCATCTCCTATTCTCAACGACCTGAATGTTGTGAATGTTAGGCGTGAGATACAGTTGAGATAAGAGATTATGGTAACTTGTTAGGACAATGCATTGTTGTTGGCTAGCCCTAGTTTTCCAGAAGTTTTATTAATAAATACCAAAAGAATTTACTTTCATAGTTTAATTATCCTTTTTTTTAACATGTGAAAAGTAAAAAAAATTGTATTTCTTTCGTTCTTGTTGCATGAAATTTGATGCTTGTATTTTCTCTTTCTGTTCTCTTGTATTGTCAGATTAAAGCTTTCCCTTGAGTTTCTGTTTACTTGTTATTTCTGTAATTCTTCATGTTATTTGCCTCTTGTTAGTTGCATCTCTATTTTTTTTGAACATAAGAATATTTATCGTTATAGTTGTAATCATTTTTGATTGACTGTGGAATAACCATCAACTTCTTTCTCCTACTTTTTTAACTTGTTTGTTGCTGGTGAGGCTGCATCCTGGGGGGATTGTGCGTTATTATTTGCAACTTAAGGAAGATGTTATACAAAAATTTTGCAACTCTGATATAATATAAACATGTAAATATATTTTTCTGCATATTCATGCACATAAGTATGTAAAATTGTAGGCTGGAGCTCTTTGTTTGAAACTTGTTTTTTCTCTTTCCTTTCAAGTTAAATCCCCCGCAATTTTCTCTCCTTTTGCGTGTAATATGCACTACTTTAACGTACTTAGTAACCACAACTGCTATAATAAGAAATAGTGACGCGAAGCTTGAAAATCAGGAGGAGGTAGTGCCATAGTGCCGTACTCATGTTTCATGGTTGTATTTAAAAGGCAAGCGTAAGTTGCCAGCTAGTCTCTTTCTTCTTCAAAGGTAAGCAAAGTTGCTCGTAGCGTAGCATTCATAGTTCATTGCAGTCGATATCGGCCGAGTTTATAGTTGTCTACCCTTGTACTTATCTTCATTATAACTCCCTTTTTTCTGTTCCTATGTTACGACTTAAGTTTACTATTTTTGGAAAAGTGTCGCGGCGGGTACGTAATACACAAATGATTTTTAATTTTGAAAACATGGAGCGGCCTCCATAAAGCCTCTTATGCTATCTAATTAATCAAGACCGTGAAATATGATTCCTTTTTCCTTGAAATATTGGGCAAGATTGGATGAATAGCAAATAGAAGGTCTTGAAAGAAAAAGAACATGCTGCATTTATATATGTTATACAAATAGAGTAACATAAATACAAAACATGTATGAAGTTTAGGTTTAGCCGATGGTGATGTATAGACCTCATTTGCAGGGCAATGATCAATCAACTCCCTGCTAAAGGATCAACTTTGATTGGGGTAGTTGCATTATTTCACTTTTTTTCAATTCATATATCAAATAATTTGTGGGATATAGATATTTGGTCTTGTGCTGCCTTACTAATTAGTTGGATTTAGGTTTTAACCTTTGTCGCTCTTTCAATGAACTAAACAATGAAAGCAGTTTGTGTTCTATATTTAAGCTTCCTGCTCCATTAACTTTTAGGCTAAGAGTTGACTCTAAGAAGTAGACCTGTTTGCTGGAAAGTTTGTTCTGGGTGTTCTCCTGATTATATTGGAGGATAAGAAAGTAGGCAATTCGATCGTGTCAAGATTGCCAGGATGTTTGAGAGTGATCTCATATGGCTTTAAGCCTCAACATGTTTCATCCGTTCTTGTTTCTCTATACTATTATTCTTGACGTGGCTTCTTATTTTTCCGCTTCGCTCCGAGCAGCATGGTTATTCCTTGATTATATTATGTGAGGAGTCTACAGAAAGATAATCACCATTTATATTTGGGTGTAATTTGTTTCCTCTGTTGAAGTCATTGTATTTGTTACAAGATACTTGTTCGACACAAAACTTACTCCTTTTTACAGTTTGTTCTATAATTTGCATCTATGTTATACAATGATAATGTGGCTAGTTATCTTTCCAAGCGGTTTCTCGGCACTAAGCTACTGATCATCTTGTTGAGTCTTGGCAAGCCCATGCCTAACTGGTATGTTAACATTTGACTGCTGTCTTGGTTGATATAATTCCTGAAGTATGGATTTTCATGCTTGGTAGCACAATTTGTGAAAGTAAATACAGATTCATGCATGATGAAGGTTGAGGCAGCTTCGAGATAACCAAATTACTGTATATACTACCTTCATATTTCAGTTATGCATATTTAGTAAACTTGTTGGCCCTTTTTATGTGTTGTTCTCATATCCTCTGATTAAAACGGCAGTACGATATGAAATATTAAATTGATGTATTGCACTATGAGTCATGTTAGAACAGGAAGCTACAGCTTTCAAAGTCGTTCTTGTCCAACAATTTAGTAGTAAAAAACTTGCTTCCTTTATGTGCTGACTCTTTTACTTCCCTTTTTTCTGTTTGGGTGATGGTTCTTTCCAAGTACAATGACATGACCAAAATATATTACTCTATTTCATCTGTGATACAGTGATAGGTTGTTACATTTGATATTAAATGGTTGGACAAAGATGAGTGTTTCTCGAACACAAAATAAATTACCAAAATCATATTTCACTCCATGTAATAATCTTATAACCAGTTTCCTAGTGAGAAAATTCTATTAAGCATAGTAGGTCCGAATGTGGAGAATTATTATCTTGGTATTTTATTATTATCGGCTAATTCTGCATTGAGAATCACATAATTAAAGTGTTTGATATATGGGATATATTTGAGAAAATTTTATTTCCAAAGCGTTTTTTTTTTAAATTTTCAGAGCAATTTGTAGCATATTATAATAGAATATGCGACATTTGTAAATGCAGTGAACATATGCAACATATATAGTTCTGGAAATTAAAAAACGGCTATGGAAATAGCATTTTCCTATATTTAAAGACTTTCGTATAAAAAAAGGCATTTTATTGCTGAAAACGATCTTGATCGGCAGATAAAACTACGCTGAATTTGATCAGAATTTTCTTCAAATTATGAGCATTCTTCAAATTTAAAAGTCATATGCAGAATTAACATTACATCATTGATAAAAAAATATATTACATAATTTTTTCCCATTACGTTATACAGTTAAACCTCTTTAAAGTAATACCCTTGGGACCGGAAAAAAATATTACTTCACCGAATTTATTACTTCATCGATATAATAATATTTTATTACTTTATCGATAAAGTAATATTTTATTAATTTACCGAATTTTTATGTTTACGCATTACAATATATTATGTTTAAAAACAAGAATCAATCACATGCAATGTATTTTGAATGCTATTAGTATTGCTAACATGGCTTGGAATATTGATATGAAAACAACCACAATTGCAAATTGTTTTCGGCATTGCAAGATTCGTTCAGAAGAAAATGATGAACAAGAACTTGGTGAAATAAATAAAGGTATCGAAGGATTAAATGAAGCTATCTCTAATTTACGATATATAAATGTGATGGCTGTTAAGCATCTCTTAAATTTTCCAAGCGAGAATGATGCAGTTATGGAATCACCTACGGATGAAGAAATCATTGAGTCGGTAGTGAACACCGATGAAGGAATTGATCCTGAACCGGACGATAGCAATGTCATCCCAAGTGTGTCATCAAATAAAGCATTTCAAGCAATCAACACTTTGAACAATTACTTGTTACAACACGAGAAAAACATACCAAGAGTTATTTATGTTTTACATGAAGTCAAGGATGAGGTTAATTTTGGTTTTGGTGGAAAGAAGAAACAAGCTACTATAGATTCATATTTTAAAAAGAATTGAATTTTGTAACTCATATACATTATATATATATATATATATATATATATATATATATATAATTTTGGAATTATTACTTTACATATTAGTTGGGCCTTTAGTGACTTTCTAATTTTTTATTATCTTATGCTTTTAGCGAGAATATTACTTTACAACATTGACCCAAGTTGGGACCGACGAAATTTATTACTTAAGCGAGGTTATTACTTTATCGGATATTACTTAATCGAGGTTTAACTGTACTCTTTGTTAATAAAGAAATTAATGGAACACAAAGTATAAAATATTAAATTTAATTATCACTAAACGACCTTGATTATCTGCAACTATATAATCAAACAGGATTATTTATTTTATTTAACTTTTAAATATTACTATTTTCATTTCAATCTGTGCTTCAAGTGAGTTATGATCTAGTCACTATAACCAAAAAAATCGCTTTTGGAAAATATTACCATCATCTTACTTTAAAACAAAAATGTATCAGTTTTTAATTTAAAAACATTACTTGTTTCTTTGAAAGATTTTATAACATTAATTCGTCCAATACAAGTGACATTCAAATTTCAAAATAAACTCAGAAAAAGTTGAATTACACACGCGTCAGCTATTCAAGTAAACCAACTTTGTCCGGGTCGGGTATTCTTCGTCATGTTTTGTCTGGGTACGAATCATGTTTAGATAGTCTTACATTTGTATTCCCCGTACACCTACATGTTTTATTCATGAGTTTAAAGTTGTAAGTCCTTTTTTCTTAATCCAGCTTATACTCCCAAAATGTTCTTTATATTCTATCAAAATGAAGGACAGAGTTACTTCGTTGAATGATAAGATATTCTTTTCTTTAATGTGCGTATATATGGTTGCTAGATCTGTGTCATAAAATATAGCAGTACTTATCATCTATTAATCTATTAACATTATAAAGGTTGTTGTCATTTTAAGCATGAAATGACTATTTTGTCCCTCCGTATTTTTCAATATTACAGTATATTGCCATTCAATTATTTACTTTTACTACTCCCTTTGCTGCTGTTCCATTTGTGAATATAAAGCTTCTTTCAGAAACTATAAAAATTCAAATGCCAAAAATGATTCAAAACTATACACTCTTACTTCGGTTTTTATTCAAAAAAAATTCAAATTCTCAGCATCTTCTTCTTTTCTATGTTTCTTACTCTTATACAATCATTCTCTTCTGTTTTTTGTACTCATTTTCTTCAAATTTTCGTATCTTGCTTTTAGTTTTCTCATATCATTCTTTTTAATTTTTTGCAGGTTTAACTTTGATCTAACTTTGTGAACTATGATATCACTGATGTTCAGGTTCTAAACCCCCTTTTGTATTTTTAATCACTGATGTTGATTTGTGTTTACTTTTTTGTTTTAGGATTGATAATGGTATGATTTGAATATATGTTTTGACATTTTTTTGTTGAATTTTTTGTTGAGAAAGATGAGATTGTGCAAATCAATTTTTTGCTCAAGTTGTCCCCAAGAAGTGTTTGATAAAATGCCCAAAAGAACTACCTAAACTTTGAATACAAATATCTTCTAATTTTACGAACTGAAATTATTCAATGTTAGTTCTTTAATTGTTTTCTCTTTTTTGGCAGGTTTATTTTGTAGATCGAAAAGAGATTTTATGGTACCATTAACTTTTTTTGTTTTCTCTTCAATGTTAGTTATTTATTTTGAGATTCAAGTGTTTGATGGAAGTTCTGAAAGAACTTTTAATTGATTCTTTTTTTTTAACAAATTTTTTGTTGATTCAGTACACACAAGTTGATTTTGGCTCCCTCCTTTCATTGCTCTTTTTGTGATGCTTTCTTGATGTTCGTACGGTTGATATTGTGCAATTCATTTTTTGCTTGATTTGTTTCATCAAGTGTTGTTTATATTTGCACTCCATGTGTTTGTTAAAAGTTTCAAATGAAACTTTAAATGATTTTATTGTAAAAATTTATGATTCACATGAGTAATGAAGCGTTATGCCACTTCCTTCTGTCTATCTCTCTATTTATGATTCAGATGATCGTATGTTCTCTTAGTTCCATTATTTGCAAGATTGTATTTGTGTTTGTATTTAGAGTTAGTAGGAGTTTTGCTACCAATATTTATTGTTCTCTCTGCGTCATAAACCATTTTCATTCTTACAATTTCAGTTTTGACATTCTAATATTTCTACTGTGGTTTGTTTTTATTAGATTCCTGGATTAGAAAAGGCATGTTGATTGAATTGTAAGGTACGACTCAGATTGATGTTAGTAGTTCTGTAAATCAGTTTACAAAGATTGCAACCCTAACCCTCATAATTTTGTGATTGTATTTTCCGTATTTACTTTCAGATGCCACTTGACATATTGACTTTATACGGTGAAGTGATCCCGACCTTTTGTTTTTTTAATGTCCTATGTTTTCTAAGTTTTTGATGAATATTCTTAGAAAAGTTTTTTGTTCTCTTTTCAGATTTTGTATTTTGTGATCAAAGGAAGGTAATATGTATCTCAACAGGACCTGCAATTGTAACTGACGTTCTAAGAGACCAGAAAACATAATTGGTATAATTAATTTTACTGTTTTATTAATTTATATTGATTTTCCCCTTAAATTTTGTGATGGATACTTTATTTTTGGCTGACCATACTTGCTATTCAAATTGAAATTCAAATTTCAGGCTTACAACTCTCTTTTATGTACTCGATTTGAATTTCTCAATTAGTGAATGATGACCATACTTTAATCTTCTTTGTTATTTATGCAACATTTTATGGATAATGTGTGTTGCTATATGCCTGAAGAGTGAAGACATAGAATTTGACAGATAAAGTGGGCTCTCAATAGAAAATTAGAGGATCCGAGGAAGAAGAAAAAGATTTAAAAGCTGAGACTGTGTGCGCATTGCAATGTTTACGAATTAGGATAAGCCTGAAACAATGACATGTAAATTGTGTTATGCAAAATGATGTAAACCGAATGAAATTGTGCTCTTTTTATATTTGGAGAATAATGTGTTATGTTCTTTCTATGATGCAGTGATGATTATAAAAGCATAAGAGATTTGAAGTTGTTAATAAACATGTGGTTTTATATTTGAAGTTATTTATCTAAAATCATTTGTTGTCAAGTGCTTCCGATCAATGTACGTCTATTATTTTTGTGCAGGCAATTGATAGAGAGAAAATTAATATTTTCGTATTTGAACATAGTCATCGCTCTACGTGGAAGCTATTATTTAATACCAGAACATATTTTCCATTTCACGACTTTGGGAAATATATATGAGATGGGAGTTGAAGACAACTACTGCATTGGTAAATTAGATCACCTGATTTTATACTGTGTTTGATCCGTTTTGAACTCTAAGAATATTTACTTTCTGATATCTGTTTTCAAATGTTGTCGGTATAATTCAGAAGCTCAAAGCCCTCGAAGTTAAAACAAATTGGAGAAACGAAGAAGAAGCTATTTTGGACTTGGTTATTACTGACACGATGTAAGTTAGTTATAAATAATGGAAATGTGTTGATTTTATGTATGTGACTAATAACTTTTTTATCTTAATGTTGCAGACATCTTTAACCAATGGTCCTGCAACAGACATCTTTATAAATCCCAACAACATCAGGATCCAAAATCTGTGAAATAGGTAATTTACATATTGTATTTACAAATATTGTAATTGTGAATTACACCTTCATGACATTATAAAACTCTTCAGGTTTTTTCGCTTGCAAGGATTGTAAAGCACAGTTTCCAAAAGATGGATGAAGCTGTTATTTTGTAATTGGGATGGATGAACTATTTTATTTTGTTGTATTTGTTGAATTGCTATTATTAAGTTTGAGCTTATGGTTTTTAACTCCTATTGTCTTTAAACGATGTATTATTGTTAAATTTGAAAAGTACTTCATTGCTGAAAAGTACTTGATGACATTTGAATTGTACATTTACTAGTGAAATGATTATGTGTTGAATGGGAAAAATGTCGTAATTATCAACTATGATTCTGTGTTATATGAGTAAGTACAAAATACTAGCAGATGATGTTAGTAGTGTTTTGCAATTTTCATGTAATAAGAAGATATCAGAATGTGAAAAGTAACTATTGCAGCATTAGATTACAAGAAGTACTAACATGACGAGTAGTAAGATCAATAATTTTACCGGCAAAATGGTCGCAATCGAAAGAAGAGCAGCAGATGAGATTGACCAGCTTTGAACAACGGCAAGGTTAATACACAACAAACGGTAGGTTAAAAGTAGTTCAAACACACATTTCCCCAAAAAAAAAAAAATTCCTTTTTAATAAATTTCTAAGAATATTGGATTAATTGGATTTGTTAAAAAAAATTCCTTTTTAATAAAATTTTTGCATTTTAAATTAATTTCAAACATATTGGATTAATTGGATTTGTTAAAAAAATTACACAGACTGATTTTAATAATTTTTATTTTATATACAATATTGAGTGATCAAACATATTACCTTCAAATTTGTGCGATACACAGACTGATTTTAATAATTTTTATTTTATTATTTACGTTTTAATATTTCATTAATTGGATTTGTTAAAAAAATTAAGTTTGCTCCTATATATATTTTTATTACAACTACATTTTAAAATATTAAGAATTATTAAAATAAGTTTTAAAATAAATATGCCCGTAAGTCGACACATTTAAATACATAGTTATATTACTTGAAGCGAATAATTACAAAAATTATATCCTAATTATTTTTTAAAAAATTAAAATTTTGAGTAATTTCATAAAATTATATATATAAATTCAAGTTTAGGTGTCTACCACGTATAAAATGAATCCGAGCCAAGCGAAATTAAATGGACAGGACATTTCACCCATTATAAAATGGCAAAACAAGTGAGAAGGTGATCATTGACCCACTCCGAAGAATGAAGTAATGGAATGTAAGTAACATTTCTTATTTATGATTAATTCTTTTAGTTTTAAGTTTTGTGTTGTATTTAAAAAAAATGGAATTGCTGGTGAGCAAGATTAATACAATATTACAATTTAAAAGTCAAAATTGGGTTTGAAATCTTAGTGATCATTTTTTGGGACACATCAAATTTGTGATTTATTTCTATTATAACTTATACAGATACATACAACATTTGTGTGTGAGATCTCTTTCAATTTAATAACTCTCAACATCCAACTAACCACTTCAAGACTTAGGGCCCGTTTGGCATTGCTGTTGCAGACAACAACAACAACTTTTTTTCTGAAAAGCAGCTAAAAAAGTGTTTGGTAAAATTTAAAAGCTGTTTTTCTGAAAAGCGCTTTTGGCTCAAAAGCTGCTTTTAGAGAAAGCAGGTCCCCCATGCTTTTGAAAAAAGTTGCTTTTCAGCTTTTGCGGGAAGCAGCTACTGGTTTCAACATCAAAACTCACCAAAAACATTAATTTTTTATATTATACACCAAAACATGCACATATCAAAAATATTACCAAACAGTTATCTGATTTTCACAACAGCACTTATTTTAACAGCACTTTTTTCAACAGCACAACAATTTTTAACAGCAATCCCAAACAGAGCCTTAATAACTACACAAAATAGCATAACCATACAAAACAGAAAACAACAATTGCAAACTGCGATATCAACTTCCATGAAAAAAAGTTCTACCCAAACATATTTTATTATTCATTTAATAATTATATTTAAAAAATATAAAATAAAAAAGTGAGCCCCATGCGTAGCGGGCAAACATACTTGTTGATATGTGTGTTCACTAGATTATGTGTTCTGACTTGTAGAAAGAAGAGAGAATATCACTTGGAGTTGGTTTCTCCTGGGTAAGAAATTTCATATTTTGCATTAGTTCACCGTAGCTTTTGTGACGGGCACAACTGTCGGACAAATAAGATATCTAGTTGATCATTTGGTGTTTGTGCTAGGACCCCATAAGAAAATACACCAACAATATTGACTTATTCCAGAAATAGAAAGATTGGGCAAAAGGGTCAGCACAATCAAAAGGAAATGGCTGAAGCGTAATTGACAGAAAGTAAGCGATAAGAGGAAAATGAGTGAACAATTAGGGATTATTGAGAATATTGTATTAAGCGTCTTGTTTGTTTCTGGGAGAGCACCCACATCTCGAAAGTGGACAATTTAACTAAGTCGTTAGGGTTTATCTTCAATTAAAATCGAGTCCTTGCATTAGTATTTATGAAAACACCTATTTATATCGAGATTGTTGGTTCATATCTGTAATATTGCTTTTATTATTGGAAATTAATCGAGTCTCTAGCAAAAGTGGTATCAGAGCGGTACAGATCCATGGCATCTAACAACGATAATGAAGCTCGGTTGAACAAGATTGAAGAACAGCTAGAGGCTACACATCAGGAACTCAGAGAGGCAATCGTGGTTGAAGTGGGCGCCGCCGTTAAATGCGCGGTGGCTGCGATGCAGAAATCCTTAATTAATAGGTTCGTCTCCACTTTTGATGATATATCCAAACAGTTAGATGATAAGCTTGTTACCGCAATCAACCGTTTGGATGGTAGAATGTCCAGATCTAGAGATGCTCAGGAGGTCCTCATTTCCACGATGAGAGATGACCAACTTAAATTTCAATCGGATATTAGATCTACTCTCACCAGTTTACACTCTGGACCAAACAAGAGCCCGATTGTAATTGGGGACGATGGTGGATTAGGGTTTGGTGAAGGAAACAGTAGTGGTACTGGCAAGAAATAGGTGAGTTTTGCAGATTCCGGGTCGGGTCATGGGCATGGAAATGGCAATGGATTCGGGTCGGGTGGAGGACCCGGTGTGGGCGGATTCGGGTCGGGTCACAGTGGCGGATCTATGTCAGGCGAAAGTAATGGAATACACGGGGGACAACCACGAAATTCATGGAGACATAAAAGTTGGATATGCCCTTGTTCGACGGCACAAATCCGGACTGATGGATTTTACGAGCGGAGAGGTTTTTTGAATTTTACGGGTTGATTGAGGAAGAGAAGGTGGAAGCTATGGTGGTGGCGCTGGAGGGGCAGACCTTGTTATGGTTCTAATGGGAACACCGCCGTCGACCAATTGAGAAGTGGGAATAAGCTAAAGCGTTGCTCCGACGACAATTTCGTTCCCAATCAATGGGAACCTTGCAGGAACATTGGCTAGCCCATAAACAGGAAGGTACCGTTTCTGACGATCGTTTAAAGTTTATTGAATTGCTCGCCCCGTTGGAGAATGTATCAGAGGAACTGTCTTTGGGCCAGTTTTTGAATGGATTACGGGAGGAGATTAGGGCTGAGGTGAGGCTGTTATGTCCATTAACCATGGACCACGCCATGGAGCTTGCTCACATGGTGGAGGATAAGTTGAAGCTGTTGAAACAAAAGGGGGAAAACAGATCAGGGTTCAGTTCGATTGCCAAACCGAGTGCATCCAGTAACAATTGAGGGTTACAATCTCTAAG
Source organism: Heracleum sosnowskyi (assembly GCA_030848705.1). Lineage (NCBI taxonomy): Eukaryota > Viridiplantae > Streptophyta > Magnoliopsida > Apiales > Apiaceae > Heracleum > Heracleum sosnowskyi. Next base: position 113,850,683 of record CM061244.1, on the reverse strand, counting down.
TTCAGCACCCAGTAGTTATGTTTCGAGCCCAAAGTCTTTTAGTCCACGTTCGTATGTGATCTACGCTCAGTCAGGTGTTTCAACGGGTAGTAGTCCCAAACCAGTGAAGAGGTTAAACGAGAAACAGTTACATGAGCAGAGGGCTAAAGGGTTGTGTTTCTGATGTGATGGGAAGTGGAGCGTATGCCATAAATGTCAAATGAAGGAGCTTAGTGTTCTTCTCACATAGGATGACGGGTCAGGGGATGATGATAGTGGGCTATCGGAATTGATAGGAGGGGAGGGGATGACGTTGGAGGTGGAGACACAACCGGAAATATCCTTAAATTCAGTGGTAGGCTTCACTAGCCCAGAAACATTTAAGGTTCGGGGGGAGGTGAATGGCAGCCCGGTGGTCGTGATGATCGACCCGGGCGCAACCCATAATTTCATAGCCTTGCAAGCAGTAGGGAAGTTGGGCATCGAGTGTAACCCAACCAAACAGTTCAGGGTCTCATTGGGTACCGGGGAATTGGTCCAAAGTAAGGGTGAATGTAAGTCAGTGGTTTTGCGGATGCAAGGGTTAACTATGATGGAGAATTATTTGCCGATTTCACTGGGAAATTCTGATCTAATTCTGGGGTTACAGTGGCTGGAAAAGTTGGGAACCATGACAACGAATTGGCGATCACAGAAAATTTCGTTCGAGCTGGGGGGAGACAGTGTATTAACTGGTGATGCTTTGTTAGGGCAAACATACATAACTCTTAAAGCAATGATGAGAACTTTAAGGAAGGAGGGACATGGGTATTTAGTGGAGTTTAATCACCTGGGAGTGCAAAATGAAGGTGAGACGATTGCAGTAAACAAGGAGGTGGTCCCTGAATTTTTATAGTCGTTGGTTAATCAATATAAAAGGGTTTTTCATTTACCAAATGGGTTACCACCCGAGAGAAGGCAGGATCACAGTATAGTATTGAAGGAAGGGACAAATCCAGTCAATGTGAGATCGTATAGGTACCCACAAGTGCTAAAAGATGAAATCGAGAGGCTAATTCACGATATATAGACAACAGGGATAATTCAGCTCTCGGATAGTCCATTTTCGAGCCCAATTTTATTGGTTAAAAAGAAAGACGGTTCGTGGAGGTTTTGTGTGGACTATCGGGCTCTTAATAAATCCACGGTTCCGAATAAGTTCTCCATTCCCGTGATTGACGAGCTTTTAGATGAACTAAACGGGGCAGCGGTGTTTACTAAGTTGGACCTCAAATCCGGTTATCATCAAGTGCAGGTTCGAAAGGAAGATGTCCCTAAAACAGCTTTTCGAACTCATGAGGGCCACTACGAGTTCTTAGTTATGTCGTTTGGCTTAACAAATGCTCCCGCTACATTTCAAGCTATCATGAATGATGTTTTTCAGCCATACCTAAGGTGATTTGTGTTGGTTTTCTTCGATGACATATTGGTTTATAGCCCCACTGTTGGAGATCACAGTAAGCATGTGAAAATAGTCCTCAAAAATCTAGAGGAGCAACAACTTTACGCCAATTTTAAAAAGTGTGACTTTGGCAAAAGTGAGGTGGTATATTTAGGCCATATGATCTAAAAAACCGGGGTAGTAGTTGACCCAACTAAGATACAGTCAATGCTGGACTGGCCCACCCCACACAACTTAAAAAGCTTTCGGGGGTTCCTGGGATTATCAGGTTATTATCGTAAATTTATCAAGAATTATGCCCACATAGCAGGACCCCTCACTGATCAGTTAAAACGAGACTGTTTTGGTTGGACGGAAGAAGCAACTCAGGCTTTTGAGGCTCCCAAGACAGCTTTAATGACAACCCATGTACTAGGTTACTAGACTTCAACCTCCCTTTTGCATTGGAGACGGATGCATCGGGATATGGATTGGGGGCAGTACTGTTGCAAAAGGAACATCCGATTGCGTATTACAGTAAGGTGTTGGGAAAATGAGCAAGGCTTAAATCTATATATGAGAAAGAGTTGATGGCGATCATGTTGGCCGTACAAAAATGGAGACACTACCTCTTGGGGCATTCTTTTACTATTCGGACCAATCAACAAAGTTTGAAATACCTTTTGGAGCAGAGGGAAGTGGGCAACGAATATCAACGTTGGGTGAGTAAATTGTTGGAATACCATTTTATAATTGTTTACAAACCTGGGCACGCGAACAAGGCTGCGGATGCTCTGTCCCGGGTTTTTCCCGAGATCGTAGAGTTGTGCAATATGGTTTCCATTGGAGGTGTTCAGTGGCAGGAGATACAGAAGGCAACCGAGGGTGATGGGTTTCTGCAGAAATTGAAGGAGGATTTGGAACATAACTGCCTCCAAGCAACTGGGTATGAATTGGTACAAGGGATTGTGCGATATAAGGGTCTAGTGGTAATTGGACCCAAATCAGACTTGGTGGGTAAACTATTACTGGAATATCATAATTCACCAACAGGTGGATACTCGGGGGAAATTAAGACATATAAAAGGTTGTCCAGGGAATGGTTTTGGACCGGGATGAGGAAAACCATCGCTCAGTACATTCGAGAGTGCAGTGTTTGTCAACAATAGAAACAGTCCACTTTGACACCAGTCAGGTTCCTTCAACCGTTGCCAATTCCCACGCGAATCTAGGAAGATATTTCTCTCGATTTTATGGAAGGGCTACCGCGATCAAAGGGGATAGACACAATCTTGGTAGTGGTGGATTGTCTATCCAAATATGCCCACTTCATCGGGCTCTCACACCCTTTTACCGCACCTAGCGTAGCCAATGCTTTCATTAGAGAGATTGTGCGGTTATATGGGTATCTTTCCACAATCGTATCAGATCGGTATCACATTTTTGTCAGTTTGTTTTGGCAGGAGCTATTCAAGGCTTAAGGGACTGCATTACTCCGTAGCACGACTTACCATCCTCAAACGGACGGTCAAACCGAGGTGGCCAACAAAATTTTGAAGAGTTATTTAAGGTGCTTCATTCAAGGTAAGCCTCACAGTTGGTCTAAGTGGATACCTTGGGCGGAGTTTTTGTATAATACGAGCTCCCACGCATCTACAAAAATTTCCCCGTTTGAGATTGTTTACGGGCGAGCTCCTCCCACCTAATTCGTTTTACTGAACCAAATATTGCAGTGGCCTCTCTAGAGGAACAGTTGGTAGAAAGGGACGCCATACTGGGTGAATTAAAGGCAAATCTTACTCAAACACAATAGAGAATGCGTTCATACGCCGACAGTCACAGTAGAGAAGTTGTGTTGGAGGTGGGAAATTTTGTGTATGTTAAACTACAGCCATATCGGCAGACTTCACTTGCAAAGCGGACCAATGATAAGTTGTCGCCCCATTTCTATGGGCCATTTCCTATTACAACACGTGTGTGCAAGGTGGCTTACCGTTTGCAGTTGCCAGCCACGACCAAAATACACAACGTTTTTCACGTATCTCAGCTAAAAAAGGTAGAAGGAGCAGCTACCAACCCCACTTCTATCCCACATCAAATCTCGGCAGACATGGTCATGGAGGCTACTCTTGAGCAATTGTTGGGAGTCAGATATAAGGACCCAAAGGACATGCCATGTAGGGAAGTGTTAATCAAGTGGCAAGATTTGCCAATATGGGAAACAACTTGGGAAGATCTTGACAGCACTAATCTGCGTTTTCCTAGTTTCCACCTTGAGGACAAGGTGGCTGTTTGGGCCCCCGGTAATGCTACGACCCCACAAGAAAATACACCAACAATATTGACTTATTCCAGAAATAAAAAGAAAAGGTGTTAGGCCGAATACACAATATAATCAAGTATGTATGAGAATAACAATAATTAATAACACTGTTTATGAATCAATAAAACTGTAATCTTATTAACAGCTTCTCTCTTTATGATGTTAATGAATCATAAAGAGCTTCTAGGTTACAAGAATAATATCTCAATGATCGCATCCCTTCTAGGGATAACCTATCTGTGTTTATATAGTACACAGCTACATACAATCCTTCTCTAATTGATATTCCTACAAGTTAGCTATACAATTCATATCAATTAAGGATTGCTTCTTATCTTCTATCCTGTTTCCTTAGCTGTATCAATATATTCTGCTTCTTTCCATCTTCAGAATGTATTGCTTCTAGAATCTTCAATTCTGCACCGACAGCTAATTCAACTATCACCTTGTCAGACTTTAAATAAACTCTGACCGGCTTCCTTTAAACTCTTCACCCTATCAGAGTTTAACTAAACTCTGATCGGCTTCTGATAAACTCTTGTCAGTACCTGTTGCTTAAACACTGATAAACAAACATTAGCAATTATATCTAACAATCTCCCCCAACTTGTTCATAATAAAATGTACAAGTTAAACATATAATTGATGATGTCAAAACCTTTTAACAAATGCAGTGTTTAACATATAACAGAGTTTAATTTAAAAACAGAGTTTAAATTTGACTTAGAATAGAAAATATTAAAAACTTACAGTCAGACTTTATTTGATTTCTTGAATATCAGGCACTGTCCTGAGATAATCAATTAGAAGTCTTCTTTCAGCCTTTTCCAGCTCTTCAACCATGATTTCTTTCAGTTCCTTGAGTTCTGGATCAGATTCACCAGTCTGATAAATAGCAGCTCTCAGAGAATAGATGGAATTCTTCCTCATCTCATTCCCTAGCTTAATAAAATGTGCTTTATCAGATTCTAGATTGAATTCTAAGACTTTAACTCCCAGATCAGTCCTTAGTCTTGTACTGTTTCTCTTCATTTCTATAACATTTCCATAAGCATCTCTATACTTAGGAATGTATACCTTTGAAATTCCTCCTCCAAGCATCACCTTAGATCTTTGCATCTTTTGTCTGATAAATGTAGCAGCATTGTGAGTGTTTCTGTTTTTGACTTTTAACAAGTACAGAACATACTCCAATTCTTGATAAGATTTGAGATCTATATCAGACTCTGCAACTCTGTAAACTCTTCCATCATTCATAAAATACAACAGAAAATCTTTCTTCAAACCCTTGTGAAATATCAACTGAACAGAGTCTAGCATATCAAGATTCTCTTGAGTAATAGTGCCAGATACTGCCAATGATGATTGATCTCCAGATCTGTTGTTTATTCTCTTCTCCCTATGTGAACCTAAACCAGCTTTATCAAAAGTTTCTTTTCCAAGTACAGTCCTGGTTTGAGAAAAATCCACAGGTTGAAGTGTCAGAGCTTCAGATAGTACAGGTCTTCTAAAAATACCTTGGAGTTGTGGAGCTAGCTGAGTTTGCACAGCTTGAGCCTTGTCAGAGGCTGGCTTAACTTCAATAGTATCATCAACTTGATCAGCGTCAGAGGTTGATTTTGGTAATCTTGTTTCAACTTGAGCAATGTCAGAGGTTGAATATTCTTTCTCCTTCAGGTTAGGCTCTTCAATCATTTTGCCTTTACCCTTATCAGAGTTTCTAATCATAGGCCTCCTGGTGTATTGTATACTCTGTTGAGTATTTTCTTTAATAATAATTCCAGTTTCTTTCTTTCTAGGAGCCTTGATTTCTTTCTTTTTGTATATCCCAGCTTCAAGATTCTTCTTGTGTTCTTCAGCAAGCATTTGCTCTTCAGCTTGGATATCTTCAATTGTAACATCTTTTCCGTGTTCTGCTATAAATAATTTAGCAGCAACTTCTTCATCAGTGCTAGGCTTATCAGTGTTTATCAAACTTTTGAGCCTTGAACCACTGGCAGAAATTACTTTTCCCTTACCAGAGTTTGATCTTCTCTCAGAGTTTGATCTCGATCTTGATGATCTTAAGCCTAAACTCTTTTCAGATTCACCTCCCTTGCTTCCACCATCATTACCATCATCCCTCCGTCTCAGAGCTTGAGTGTCTTTGCATTTGTCACTTGGTACACTCTCCCCCTTTTTGACATCATCAGAAAGTAGTACTGATGTCAGCAACTCCAGAGCATTAGAAATTGAAGTTAGTTGAGCAGACATAGCAGTCTGATTCTCCTCAACTTTCGACAATCTAGAACTGAAAGTCTTTTGCTCTTTACACGAAGAGATGTATAGAGATTTGTCCTTCTGCTGTGTAAGCTCTCTTGTAGCTATATCATTCCTTAACCCTTCAATCATCTTATCAGAAGCATCAAAACGATTGTTTAATGATTTGATTTGAACAACAGTTGCTTTGAAATGACTGAGAAGTTCAGGATTTGTAATCTCTTTAATAGAGTTAGCAGTTAAATCAGCAGCCCTTTGTGAAGTGAAAATACAATCTGCTGCTGTCCAGTTCTTGAAGTACATCTCTTGAAAATGTTCTTCAGTAGCCCTATTGAACTCTCTTTCTTCATCAGAGTTGGCTTGAATGTCAGATATGTGTGAAGGTGAATGAGCAGGACTAGCATTAACATTGTCATCCTCTCTTGCAATCTCTTCAGGAACATGTTCAGCAGTGATTTCATGTTCTAACTGTGCAGCTTCATCATTAACTTTCTCTGCAACAGTTTCAGGAATATCAGAGTTTGCTTTAGCAATTACCTCTGCTTCTCGCTGAACAATCTCAACAACTGATTGTTGTAGAGCTTCAAGAACAAGAGCATCTTCAGAGTTTGCAACAAACTCTGCTGCTACAGGAACATTCTCTGTTGCATCAGCAGGTACAGCAACAGCTTCTGTAGGATGATCAATTCTAATCTGATCAACTTCCTCACCTTTCTCAAAATCAAGAGAAATGATTTCTGTGTGGGAAGCAATAGTTTCTACCAATTCTGTAGTAGCTTGATCAGCTTCTCTTACATTTTCTTCAAGATCAAAAATTCTGCTGTCAGAATGAGCAGCAGCTTCCTCAACTACATCATTAGCCTTTGATGTAGGAGCTTCTCTATCAAAATCCATTTCAATATCATCAGTATTTAGCCTGTCTTGATTGACAGCTTCTGGATTTGCAGCTTCCTCCTGAACAAAAGCTTCAGGAGCTTCATTTTCCTCAGGAACTTTGTTCATATTGGCAATAATATCACCAAAAAGTTGATTAGCAACTAATCTTCTCTTTCTCTGATGAAGATTTTCTTCATCAGCTTCAGTATCTGAGTCTGCAACAGAATCAGCAGCAACAGTCTTTGGTCGTTGGGCTCTCTTTTTCTTCATTCTTTTTCTCTGAGGCACAGCATCAACATTTGATACCTCAGCTTCAGGTTGTTGCAAGTTAGACTTAACTGCTCGAACTTTAGATCTCTTTGACCTCTGTGGTTGAGATACAGAAGGTCCAGCTTCAGTAGTTGAGACATTTTGCTGTTGTAAGTTGTCAAGAAATTGTTGCACAGATGCAGGTAACATTAAAGGACCAACTTCTCCTTTCTTGTTGTCCTTGTTGATAAGATCAGAGAATATACGTTTGTGCAATTTAAATGAAAGAATTACATCCTCATCTAAAATCTCAACATCAGGGCAGCAATGATTGAATATCAATTGACAAAACCTAGAGAAGTAAACAACATTTCTATTCTCTAGCATTTTCTCACCAATATTAGTTAAAACTAATCTAGCAACATCAAATTGACTGCCATAGAGAAGAGAATACCCGATCTGTAAACTATCAGTGGGAATTGCATCCCAGTTTGTGCACTTTTTCCCGAACGCTCTTGTAATGCAGTCGAAAAAGAAACTCCATTCCTTTCTCAAGAGCGGTCGCTTCAATTGACCAATCTTTGTCAGTGGTCCAGAGTAACCTATTTCTCGCATCATTCTAACTAACTCAGAATCTCCAACAGCAACTGTGAACGAATTGAAATCTTCAAGACCCAAAGCATCACGAACAGTAGTTGGAGTAACAGCATAGTCATTGTCCTCATATTGAAAAATGATAGATGGAGATCCAGACTCTCCTCCATTATCATAAACACCTGTCTGCCAAAAAGATTTGATTTGTGTTGCAGACAGCTTCGATGGTGCGGTGAGAGCAGTGCCAATATCAGAGTTTGACAAGAAACTCTGAATCAAATGAAACGCCTCCGGTGCGTTCTCATTTGCTACAGGAGCGGAGTAGTTATTTGGGACAAATTCTAATTCAGAAGCAATAAACGCTGTAGTTGCCATTTGTAAGATTTGAAAACAAAAAGTACTGGGCTTTGAAAGTGTTTGAGTGTTTGTGTGTGAGTAAAATGTTATGAGAAGATGAAATGCGTAAAAGATTGAATCGTGTGTATGTAGTGTATTAAATAATAACTGTAAAGATTAGAAGTATGTTAGTGGGACAGATGTCAAACGTGAATACGCTGACAGCTGTATCTAACAACTTCCTATACACACGTGCAAACGTGGAGACACCTGTCATCACATATAACACTCAAAATATTCGCTTAAAAGAAAAAAAATCAATAATAATAAAATTATCAATTTAAATAATAAAGTACAAAGAACTCAACAGTCAAAATAATAATGACTGTCTCGAAACTCCGCACCTTAGTATCCCAAGCGCTTCGAAAACCTTTCAATCTCCAAGAAAAACCTTTCAGATACCCTGTTTGAATGCTTTAAATACCAAAGCAATGTAACAACAGGCTTCATATCTTAAACTTACTATACACCAAAATGGCTGGAACTTTCGAATTCCTGGATGTGGAAGAGTTTTTGAACATGAACTGGCAGCAACAAGAAAACTATCTTATCGATGAGTTTCTTGTTCTCTCATTCTTGAATGATGAAGGCCTTATCGTAGATGATGAAATAGCCGAAGGGCCTTTCTCCAACCCTCATGTATACATCTTCCGTCCAGGACCATATGATGCACCAATCCTCGCAGATGAAGATGCCATGGAGATCTGCTTCATGCTTTTTCAACTGAGTTTCTTGTCGGGTTCAAAAGAAAACCTCTTCTTAGAATCCTGCAAGCTGCAAAGCAGAAAGAGATCCCGAGAAGATGATGATGATGATTCATCATTAGGAGGATTTCAAGCTATCCCAAATGGTATAATGACCAGATGAGCAACTGGGTAGCTATCTTCAGAAGTAGTAGAGCACAATAGCTTCTGGCTCTAGCTCTTCTGCTTCGATGTTGGATAGCATTCAAGTACTTGTCCTGGTTAAACAGATCTTCTCTTTTGTAACCATAGTGATTAGTATGTACCAGAAAGATTAGCTTAACATGAGTATGAAATTGTCTGAATGTAAATTTGAATCAATTAATGAAAAATTTGTTTCTTTACATTTCAGTATTATCAATATTGCATAGTAATTGGAAAGACAAAAAAAACTTAAACCAATTAACTAACATACTCAGCAGCAATACAAATCACAAACAGGACTTAATAAACATACTCAATAACATTGGTCAATCACTATCAAACAAGCTCTATCTTTTCTCTGTTCAATCACACTTTTTCGAAAAACAAATGACTAATCCCAAAATCATAAACTGTCTGAAACAAGGAAATTATTTTAACCATCAGAGATTAAAATAAAGTAACCTCGGCGTATTTCACACAAAACATCAGTGTTTACCATTTGTCCTTCTTTGTCAATTAAACTCTTTTCTCAATCTGTACAGATGTGAAAATATGTGTGTGTAGTAGCAGAGTTTACCGAAATCAGTATTTAGACCATCTCAAAGTGCATAAAATCCACAATCTAAAGTAGTAAAAACTGGTTGCCTAAACTCTCATGTATAACATAAAATCTGATTTTATATCTAAACTCTGTATTACTGATATCCTTTCATTTGGATATGTCTTTTATTTTTCACCCCCTTTATTAATTAATTTTTTTTTTTTTTTTTTTTTTTATTTTATTTTATTTATTTTTCCAGTAATCAGTGGTTGGCACTAGTCACCAAAAATCAAAGATTTTAGCCCTTATTTCATACAATAAGTTCCTGGATCGTCCTAGGCACAACATGATCTCAAAGGAATTTGTGCTCTGTTTGGCATCTTTTGAATTTGAGGGTGAATTATTTGAAATTAATAATCAGAGTTTAGACTTTTTATCAGTAAATATAATTAACTTATGAGAGAAAATGCAAACAGCTAATACAGACTCAGTGTATAGGATCAATAAACTAAGAGATGCTATAAATATTGAGACAGTATCATGCTGTGTTAGCTTACTGCACATTTTTGAGATCAGAGTCTATACAACTCTTAAGGATTCACAGTTACTTACTGAGAATTATGCTTCATACAAATTTCTTCATTGGTCCATATGTTTCAGACAAAATTACAATCAGAGTATAGCATTTAAACTGTAATTATCAGAGTATGACCAACAGAGTTTATCTTCAGAGTATGCTTTCAGAGTATGACTAACACTTCACAGAGTTTATCATCAGAGTTTAACATGCTGGTTCACATAACAGTTAACACATGCAAGGAATCATGAGCAACAAGAATTAAACATGTATAAATTTTGAGTCTGACCCGTATCTCTAGTCAGAACCAGAGATCATTCCAAGTTCATTTACCAATCTTGTAAAAGTAGCTTCACTCAAAGGTTTGGTGAAGATATCTGCAAGTTGTTGGTCTGTAGACACAAAATGAAGCTCAATATTCCCTTCTTCCACATGTTCTCTGATAAAATGATATCTTATGCTGATGTGCTTGGTCATGGAATGCTGTACTGGATTTCCTGTCATAGCAATAGCACTTTGGTTATCACAGAAAATAGGTATTCTAGAGTACCTTAATCCATAATCCAGCAATTGATTCTTCATCCATAAAATCTGTGCACAACAGCTACCAGCTGCTATATACTCTGCTTCAGCAGTGGATGTAGAAATTGATTTCTGTTTCTTACTGTACCAAGAAACCAATCTGTCACCTAAAAATTGACAGCTTCCACTTGTACTTTTTCTGTCTATCTTACAGCCTGCAAAATCTGCATCAGAGTAACCAATCAACTTAAACTCTGATTCTCTAGGATACCACAAACCCAAGGTTATGGTGCCTTTGAGATATTTGAAAATCCTTTTTACAGCTGTTAGATGAGGCTCTCTAGGATCTGCTTGAAATCTTGCACAAAGACATGTTGCATACATGATATCAGGTCTACTTGCTGTAAGATACAGTAAAGACCCTATCATTCCTCTGTAGTTAGTCATATCTACTGAGGCTCCTGTGTCTTTGTCAAGCTTCGTTGCTGTAGCCATGGGAGTTGTTGCAGATGAACTATCAAGCATACCAAATTTCTTTAGAAGATTTCTGGTATACTTTGCTTGATTGATAAAAATCCCATCATCTGTTTGCTTGACCTGTAAGCCTAGAAAATAACTAAGCTCTCCCATCATGCTCATTTGATACCTGGATTGCATAAGCTTTGCAAACTTCTTACAAAGTTTGTCATTAGTAGATCCAAAAATAATATCATCTACATAAATTTGAACTAACAGCAAATCATCACCAGAATTGAAATAAAACAAGGTTTTATCAATTGTACCTCTTGTGAACCCACTTTCTAAAAGAAATTGAGCAAGAGTTTCATACCATGCTCTTGGTGCTTGCTTTAGTCCATATAATGCCTTGTCAAGCCTGTAGACATAATCTGGATGCTTGGGATCTACAAATCCTGGTGGTTGTTCAACAAATACCTCTTCTTCAAGCTTCCCATTGAGAAAAGCACTTTTCACATCCATCTGAAAGACTTTAAACTTCTTGTGTGCAGCATAGGCCAGAAAAATCCTTATGGCCTCCAGTCTTGCAACTGGAGCAAAGGTTTCATCATAGTCAATTCCTTCCTGTTGTGAATAACCTTTTGCCACAAGTCTAGCCTTATTCCTTGTAATCACACCATCACTGTCAGTCTTGTTTCTAAAAACCCACTTTGTACCTACAATTGATCTGTTCTTTGGTCTAGGTACAAGTGTCCAGACTTCATTTCTTTCAAATTCATTTAACTCTTCTTGCATTGCTGTAATCCAATTAGCATCTTGAAGAGCTTCCTCCACTTTCTTTGGTTCAGTTTGAGACAAGAAAGCATGATACAGACACTCATTATTTGTTGCACTTCTGGTTCTTATACCAGCATCAGGATCTCCAATTATGAGATCAGGTGTGTGTGCCTGTGTCCACTTTCTTGCTGATGGTAAGTGGTTTCTTGCATCATTGTTGGATCCTCCCCCTTGATCCATGCTCTCCTGATTCATATGTTGACTTTCTACATTCTCTGAGGCTCCCCCTGAATTTGATGACTCAGAGTTTGAATTGTCAGAGTTTGAATCAGTTTCCTCAACTGACTCACTTGCTGTGTCATGTTGAGCTTCTTCACGCTCCCCCTCAACTGGTTCTCTATTTTGTTCAATTTGAGAATTATCAGTTTCTCCAGTATTTACCAGTAGAGGTTCAGAGTATGCTTCGTCAGAGTTTGTCAACCCTGCTTCATCAGAGTTTATATCATCAGAGAATAGATCTTCGTTTTCAAAACGTAGTTGATCATATCCATCCTTGTCTTCAAGTCCAATTATTTTCTTGTCATCAAATGACACATGTATGGATTCCATGATCACTTTAGTTCTTAGATTGTAAACTCTGAATGCTTTTGTTGACAGTGGATAGCCAACAAAAATTCCTTCATCAGCTTTTAACTCGAACTTTGTCAACTGTTCAGGATGAGTCTTCAACACAAAGCATTTGCATCCAAATATATGAAAATATTTCAAATTTGGCTTCTTATTTTTCACCATCTCATATGGTGTTTTCCCATGCTTGTTGATCAGTGTAGCATTTTGAGTAAAACAAGCAGTTTGAACAGCTTCTGCCCAGAAGTATGTTGGTAATTTTGCTTCTTCAAGCATAGTTCTGGCTGCTTCAATTAAAGTTCTGTTCTTTCTTTCAACTACACCATTTTGCTGTGGAGTTCCAGGTGCAGAAAATTCTTGTTTCACCCCTCTTTCCTTGCAGAAAGCTTCCATGAATGAATTTCTGAATTCAGTTCCATTATCACTTCTTATTATTTTGACTTTGTGCTGTGATCCTTTGTCCAGTAGATTTACATGATCCATTAGAATTTGAGCAGTTTCATCCTTCTTTGACAAGAAATACACCCATGTATATCTAGTATATTCATCAACAATTACTAGAGCATATTTCTTTCTGCCCATTGACATTATATTCACTGGTCCAAAGAGATCAACATGTAGAAGATGATAAGGTTCCACCACTGAAGATTCAGACTTGCTTTTGAAAGATGACTTCCTTTGTTTGGCCTTTTGACAGGAATCACATAGGCCATTTAGACTGAGTGTTGATTTTGGGAGTCCTCTTACAAGATCCTTTCTTATCAGCTCATTAATGTTGTTCAAATTGAGATGAGAGAGCTTTTTATGCCAATTCCAACTCTCTTCATTTGACATTCTTGCAGTCAGACACACTGTTTTTCCATCAGAGTTTGTTACCAAACTTGCTTCATAAATATTGTTGCGCCTGTGTCCAACTAGAACAACTTTTCCAGTAGATTTACTGATTACTTCACAGTATTCACTATGAAAATCTACATGGTTTCCTCTGTCACAGATTTGACTCACAGATAACAAATTGTGCTTGAGTCCTGAGACTAGAGCTACATTTGTGATGATGACACCTCCAAGATTAATGTTGCCATATCCCAGAGTATGTCCTACGTTGCCATCTCCATAGGAAACTTTTGGGCCATCCTTCTCCACAAAGTCTGATAGCAGGGCTTTATTTCCGGTCATATGTCCTGAGCATCCACTGTCCAAGATAAGTGTGCTCTCTATTATACCCTGCAATCACAAACAAATACTAAGTGTTAGTTTTAAGGATCCAGACTTGCTTGGATCCTTTGCCTTTCTTAACAGTGTTAGCTTTTGCAGCGGAATCAACTTTCTCAGAGTTTAAACTAACATTGTCAGATTTTACACTAGCAGAGTTTGCTCTAACCCACTTCAAGTTGGGTTTTAGCTCATAGTAATTATGATAAATTGCATGATAACTCTTACATGTGTAAATGGAATGCCAAGTGCTCCCACAATGTTTGCATAAGGTCTGTGGTTTTACTCTAACATAATCATTCTTTACTTCTGAAGTAGAAGGTAAAGAATTAATATGCTTGTTCTTAGTGCAAAATCTAGCAAGATGATTAGAACTACCACAACTGTAACATGTTTTCCTTAAAGCACCAGCATTAGGCAAATAATTATTTCTATTGTTTATGCCTATTTTTCCATTCCTATTTCTCTTGGACCCTTTAGGTTTCATGGCAGACTTAACCTCTTTGAGCTTATGTTTAAACTGTTTTCCTGTCATTAAACCAACATTAACCTGTTTCTCACAGACTCTTATTGGTTCTTTAACAGCTTCTATCTCAACAGGCTTCTCTGTTTTAGATTCAGTATCTACTTGTTCAACACAAGTTTCAACTGGCTCCATAACAGTTTCTTTCACAACTGCAGATTTTAACTTTCCAGATTCAGGAACAAATGTTACAGGAGTTGAATATGAACTTGTGAAAGCTCTAAACTTAATTTTATCTTGAAACCTAAGTTCATCTTCCTCACTGTATCCTAAACCTACAGCATCTGTTTGAAAAACTTGATGTGTATCTCTGCCAGAATTAGTCCAAGTTTTAATTATTTTTCTTTCCTTCTCTAAATCAGATTCTAGTTGCCTATACCTTTTAAGCAACTCCTGTTCCACATAAACAGCATCATCTCTTTCTTTTTGAGTCTGCTTCATATTCTCAAGTTCTCTTTCAAGAAACTTGTTTCTTTCTTTAAGACTAAGATTCTCAGATTTAATCCTTTCATTCTCTAAAGTCTGATCCCTATAACTAACATGTATGTTCTTAAGATAAATTCTTAATTCAGAAATATTATCAGTATCATACGCATAAGTAGTTAGGGGTACCTTATTTTCTGATGATTCAGTCTCATCTTTGACAGTTGCCATAAGAGCATAATTTTCTCCATCATCAGAATCTGAAGTATCTGCCCAGTCTTTGCCTTTAGAGACGAGTGCTTTTCCAGTTTTTCCTTTCTTGCACTCTGGAGCATAGTGACCCATCTCTTTGCACTTGTAGCACTGGATCTCAGATTTGTCCTTCTTACCAGACTTGGTATCCCTTCCATCAGACTTTCTGAAATTCTTCTTCTCAGAATTTGAATCTCTCCTTGAGAATCTTTTACCCTTCTTGAAGTTCTTGAATCCCATCTTCTTGAAGGTCTTCACCATCAATGCCGCCATTTGCATCAACTGTTCTTCATCATCCTCAGAGTCAGAAGCTTCAACAGAGTTTGAGTCATCATCAGAGTTTGATGACTCACTTTCAGATTTAATGACTAAAGCCTTTCCCTTGGCTTTCTTCTTTGATGATTCCTTCTTTTCAATGGGCTTCTCCTCAACTTTGAGAGCAACAGATTTTGTCTTCTTGCTTGATCTTCTGTTTCTTTGATCTATCTCAAGTTCGCGAGTCTTTAACAAGCCATAAATCTCATCAAGATCTGTATCTTCAAGATCATAATTATCTCTGATTGAGGTCGTCTTCAGATCCCATTTTTCAGGTAGAGATAAGAGAAACTTGAGATTTGACTCTTCAAGATTATATTCTTTGTCAACCAGAGACAGATCATTCAGTAATTTACAAAACCTGTCATAAGTCTCAGTCAAGGTTTCATTAGATCTTGAATCAAAGTGCTCATACTCCTGTGTGAGTATTGTCTTCCTGTTCTTCTTTATAGCAGTGGTTCCTTGACACCTTACTTCCAAAGCATCCCAGATTTCCTTTGCCGTTTTGCAGCCAATTACTCTGTTAGACATAACATTATCTAAAGCACTGTGGAGTAGATGTCTAACCTTTGCATCCTTTGCAATTGATGAGATATCTTCAGGAGTATAATCTTTCTTTTCCTTTGGAATCAGTGTCTGTTCTTTATCACCAACAGCAGGAGATAATTTAGTTGGCTTATGAGGACCATTATTGATTCTGTCAAGATATTCTGGATCTGTAGCCTCCAGAAACATGGTCATCTTCACCTTCCATATTGGATACTCTATTGGCCTGAGAATTGGAACCCTGATAGTTTCATATCGACTCACAGAATTTGGCTTAACCTGTTCAGCCGCAGGAGGAACTTGATTTTGATTTTCTTCAGACATGATTATTACTGTGTTTTAATCGTAAAACTGTATATATTAAACAGCCTTGGCTCTGATACCAATTGTTAGGCCGAATACACAATATAATCAAGTATGTATGAGAATAACAATAATTAATAACACTGTTTATGAATCAATAAAACTGTAATCTTATTAACAGCTTCTCTCTTTATGATGTTAATGAATCATAAAGAGCTTCTAGGTTACAAGAATAATATCTCAATGATCGCATCCCTTCTAGGGATAACCTATCTGTGTTTATATAGTACACAGCTACATACAATCCTTCTCTAATTGATATTCCTACAAGTTAGCTATACAATTCATATCAATTAAGGATTGCTTCTTATCTTCTATCCTGTTTCCTTAGCTGTATCAATATATTCTGCTTCTTTCCATCTTCAGAATGTATTGCTTCTAGAATCTTCAATTCTGCACCGACAGCTAATTCAACTATCACCTTGTCAGACTTTAAATAAACTCTGACCGGCTTCCTTTAAACTCTTCACCCTATCAGAGTTTAACTAAACTCTGATCGGCTTCTGATAAACTCTTGTCAGTACCTGTTGCTTAAACACTGATAAACAAACATTAGCAATTATATCTAACAAAAGGCAAAAGGGTCAGCACAATCAAAAGGGAAAGGCAGAAGAGTAATTGACAGAAAGTAAGGGATAAGAGGAGAAGGAGTGAGCAATTAGGGATTATTGAGAATTTTGTATTAAGCGTCTTGTTTCTGGGAGAACACCCACCTCTCGAAAGTGGGCAATTTATCTAAGTCGTTAGGGTTTATCTTCAATTAAAATCGAGTACTTGTATTAGTATTTATGAAAACACCTATTTATATCGAGATTGTTGGTTCATATCTGTAATATTGCTTTTATTATTGAAAATTAATCGAGTCTCTAGCAGTCTGATTGTCTGTTATACGACAGACACTGATGTATGTTGATGTGAGATTGTTATTGCTTGTAAAGTATAGCAAACTGATTACTGTAAATTTTTGCTATGTTAACATATTAATAGTGTTATTCCAACCTCATTTTGATGTTGTCGCAGGCCCATTAAGGGAGTGGTATCCTTACCTTGCCAGATACTGAGAGGAAGGCAAGAAGACTTCAATGAAGCATCTTTGTGTATTTACTTATTTATGCCAACGTGCAGTATCTAATTTGAAACTGCATTGAACCAATGATTTATAACTTTTCTAGGACTTCTCTTTTTGGGTTGTGTATAAGTTGGTTGAACACTTATGAAATGCTTTAGTGGTCTGTTTGGAATTTGGATTTTATTTCAAATGATCGTATTGACCCTCAAATAAGTTTTTTGAAAACTACAGGAATTTGGACTTGACTCGAACAAGTTTCCCCCTTGACCGGTCCTAATTATATTGGAGGATAAGAAAGTAGGCAATTCTATCATGTAAAGATTGCCAGGATGTTTGAGAGTGATTTCAGATGGCTTTAAGCCTCAACATGTTTCATACGTTCTTGTTTCTTATGTTATTTTGCTTCATTTCCGTTCTTATTTTTCCACTTCGCTCTGAGCAGCCAGATTATTCCTCGATTATATTATGTGAGGAGTATACAGAAAGATTATCACCCTTTATATTTTGGTATAATTTGTTTCCTTTGTTGAAGTCATTGTATTTGTTATAAGATACTTGATCTTTTTCTCAGTTTGTTCTATAATTTGCATCTATGTTATACTATGATAATGTGGCTAGTTATCTTTCCAAGCGGTTTCTCGGCACTAAGCTACTGATCATCTTATTGAGTTTTGACAAGTCCATGCCTAACTGGTGCGTCAACATTTTACTGCTGTCTTGGTTGATATAATTCCTGAAGTATAAATTTTCATGCTTGGTAACACAATTTGTGAAAGTAAATATAGATTCATGCATGATGTAGGTTGATGCAGCTTCGAGATAACCAAATTAATGTATATACTAGCTTCATATTTCAGCTATGCATATTTAGTAAACTTGTTGCCCCTTTTATGTGTTGTTCTCATATCCTCTGATTAAAATGGCAGTACAATATGAAATATTAAAATCGATGTATTGTACAAGTTACTCATGTTAGAACTGGAAGCTACAGAACAAGTAGCTTTCAAATGTGTTCCTGCCCAATAATCTAGTAAAAGACTTGCTTCTTTTATGTGCTGACTCTTTTACTTCTTTTTTTGCTGTTTGGGTGATGATTCTTTTTAAGTAATATTTATTACTGTATTTCATCTGTGATACAGTGATAGGTTGTTACATTTGATTTGAAATGGTTTGACAAAGATGAGTGTTTCTCGAACACAAAATAAATAACCAAAATCATATTTCACTCCATGTAATAATCTTATAACCAATTTCCTAGTGAGAAAATTATATTATGCATAGTAGGTTTGAATGTGGAGAATTATTATCTTTTGTGTTTTATTATTATCGGCTAAACCTCCTCAGAGAATCACATAATTAAAGTGTTTGCATATGTGTAATATATTTAAAGACATGTAGCTCTACAGGGTGTTTATGTCAATAATCTCGTGAAGACAGATTCAGTAGCCTGAGAAACAGAGATTATAGATGAGATGTTTGAAGAACGGGATAAAGAACTGATATATAGTATTCAGTTGGGGGATAAAGAGAACAATGTTGAATGGTATTGGAGTGAGGAACTCTACGGTGATTATACAGTTAAAAACGCTTATAAGCTGTTACAAGTTGAGAGCAATAGGTGGAATGCATCTGATAATAAGAGCATATGGAGGAAGGTTTGGCGGTTGAATGTTCCAGCAAAGGTAAAAATTTCATGTGGCGAGCTTTATCAGGATGCTTACCAACGATGACAAAGCTACAGGAAAAGAAAGTTCAAGTGAATGCTGAATGTTTACTTTGCAAATCAGGCGCATAAACTACTGATCATAGCTTATTACATTGTATGTTTGCTTAAACATGTTGGACCAGTGTGATACAGAGGTTATTTGTGTAAGTATAGATAGCTTTATGACCTGGTTTGAAAGAGTTTTGGAGTGTCGAAAGGATAAAGTTGATTTGGTTGCTGCTGTATGTTGGGGAATATGGAAAGCGCGTAATGAAAATGTTTGGAGCAACAAACTTTTGAGGGCTGGTTTAATGGTTGCAATAGCAAATGCTCACCTTTCACAGTAGAATAAGGTTCAAATATTGGGAGTTAATGACTCCCTCGCTTCAGTTGTTTCAGCTGGAAACGAGAATCGTTGGACTAAACCAGGAATTAATTGTGTAAAGGTCAATTGTGACGCTGCCATTTTCAAGGAGAACTCAAAGTTTGGAGTGGGATGGATCGCTAGAGACGCACAAGGTAGTTTTATTAGAGCCTCTGCATTGTGGTACAATGGTTTGATGGATGCTCATATTGCAGAGGCCAAAGGAATAAAAGAAGCACTCCGTTGGATTAAACAAAAGATGGAGGAGGGCTGGTCTCTGGAGATTGAGCAACCTGCTTCTTTTGTAGTCGAGTCTGATTGCCAAGTAGTAGTATTCGCCATCAATATATAGTCCAGTCCCTATCTTAGCTTTGTTTGGAGTGTTTATTGATGAGTGCAGAAAGCTACTGTTTAGTTTAAAGAATGTGTCAATTCATCGTGTTAAAACGATCTGGGAACAAGGCAGGTGATTATTTAGCTCGCTTATCTGTTTCTTATCCAGGTTGTATTGCCAGAGGGGGGTTTGTCCCGTCTGAGCTCCAGGCTATTTTGGAAGCTGATTTAATTTAAGTAATGAGAACCTCCTTTTCTTAAAAAAAAGAGACTTTCGTGTAAAAGTATTGTTAAATTATATTTGTTGCAGTATAAGATCCAGAATTTATTTAATTTAAATATTTGTTTATATGTCCGATTAATCTATACACATTCTATTTGCTGAAAATGAAAAATGACTAAATATTAATCTATTCGCTGAAAACAAAAAATGATAATCTTAATCGGATAAAAGTGCGCTGAATTTGATCATTATTTCTTCAAATTGTGAGGATTCCTCAAATTCAAAAAAAAATTTCATTTGTTCCAAGTAAGGAGAATTAATATTACATTATTGATAAAATATTCATTTATGTTATTTTTTCCCATAGCATAACTATAACAAAATAATCCTTTTAAAGAAAATATTACCCATATCTTACATGAAACAAAATGTATCAAGTTTAAAACATTACTGCGCGCATACAACTATAAAGTGACATTCAAATTTCAAAAGAATAAAGCTAGGCAATAAAATGAATTCACGTCTCCAAAATGGTGTAGTAGATTTAGCAAAATGAGAAATTTTAATTAGTAAGACTCATACACGGGGTTGATCTTATTAATTATTTTATGAATTAATTGCATAAAGACATGTTATAGTTAGAGATTTTTAGGACGAATTTGTTTAGTTCCCTCTCATTCCTCACTTGAAAATAAACTCACAAAAATTAAATTACACACGCGTCAGCTATTCGATCACTTGAAGATTGGCAATATGCATGGAACATTTTCGATGATCTTCTTGCTTTTGTTAAGGGTCTATCCAGAATGCCTGGAACATAGTGATTGTCAGTTTTAAAATCATTGATATTCCATATGAACTTGTGTTTTGACATATTGACATTGCTCTATAACAGTAGAAAAAAAATTCTTTATATTTTTCTGCAACGTGCGTGGAGTATATAATCTTTCATTACGCCAATCACAATTGTTATTACTTTAAGGATGATCGTCTCTTCAACTATTTATTTTTGCATAATAGTACCTCTTAAAAAATTAGACAGGCTTACCGTTTAATTTTATTTTACCATAATGATTTCAACCTTGTGCTCTATAGCCAATTCTTGTAATTGTTCTTGAGCGGTACCAGTGCTCAGGAACACCAACTTTAAATCTCTAATACACCAGTGAATTTTATATTAAACAAAAGGATTAGATGAATTATTATTTATTTGTAATCCAGAACTAAAGTAGAAAATATAAAAAGACCATTGTGATGAGTAGTCCAACATTGTAGGATATTGCGCATCTGTGTACGTAGCATGATGTTTCACAATTCACACTTATCACTTGATAATATTGGAATTACTATCGTCCATTCTCACAATCTCTCATAGTTATGTTACTTACAGGATTAGTCACATAACTCATATAGCTAATCGCAAATCTCGATAAAATAATACTTGATAAAGTAATAATCTTGATGAACTAATATATTTTTATAATGTCGACTTGGACCAATAATATAAAATAATATTTTCGGAAAAAAAATAAAATAATAATTTTTGAAAAAATATTTAAGGATCCAATGAAAATATAAAAATAATATTTATTGATATATATATGCAAATGATAAAATAGAAATCAAAATTAAAATAGAATTTAAAAATTAATTTAAATCTTTGGATCAATGTAATCTAATGACACCACACACAATTGAAATACACCCGGCCATACACAATCCCACCTAATTCCCGCCGCTTTTAATTTGATTTTTCCTGTCAATCGATGAGTTCTTTTTGAAATCTGAATTCACTTCTCCATATCCCAACAATCAATCTGCATATCATATGTGCTATATTTTGACGTGATTTAAGAAATTTTTATTTAATTTTTAGTTTAAGATTGGTCTCCATTGGAGTAAGACCTTGTATCTTACTCTAATATTGTCTAAAACAATATTTTCCTGGATTTTATTTTGGCCATGGAGGGCGGAAAAAAAACAACAAATTTCTCAAGGACCGACTAAATATCGTTCACAGATGAATTTAGCAACCGACTATGTTTATATTTAAATATAATTGTTAGTTTCATATTCAAGCTGATGTGTAAGAAAACGTAAATTGATATTGTGTCATTTCCACATCATCCAAAATTTTCCCGATTAGGTTAATCTTAAAATTATAATGGAAAGAAACACCGAAAAAAAATTAAAAAATTGATTTTCGTTCTTGAATTTTGAGATTTAATTCAAAAATCAAAGCTCACTTTTTTATAATTAAAATAATCAAAACAATATCATTTTGTCATATAACATCTCCTGTCGATAAATTATATTACATTATTCATGCGTATCAGATTGTTGAGTAACCAGTTCATCTAAAGTGGATCACGGACACCCATCTTTGGGGCATTAATTTGCCTTCGTGTCGCTCATAAATTGTGAGAATATTGGGGGTGGCAGGGAGTCGAACTCGTGACCCCCGCCGACCAGAGCTCTGATACCATGTTGAGTAACCAGCTCATCTAAAATCTTAAGATGTTAGAGGAAGGCCCCAAATAAATCTTATGCTATATTTCAGGATCATATATTGTATTCTAACACATATGGCACAATTCGTAATATAATGTTAATTATTCCTTTTGCTTTATTTTCTTAACTGAGTTTACAGATAATGTCACATAAATATAAAATATATTATTTTTAAAATGATCATGGGTTGAAAAAATAAATTGAAGTAATCAACAAATTGTATTCTAAGCACGACCATTAATATATTATAGTATAAAATAAAAGATAAACAATATGTTCAAGTCCGTTTTGAAGAATTTGGGACAATCTATTCGCGGTAGGAAGTATAATCTCGGTGAATCTTTTCACCGTTCTAAGCACGATCTCCGCGCCTCATATCGTCGTAACACAGCTGATATGAACGAGTTAATCATCTCTCTCTCTGTGTGTGTCTTTATCTATATATCTATGCATATATTATTATCTGATCCTCTTGTGCTTTTTTATTATTATTTTAGTTTTTTGAGAGCGATGATGTTTTCTATGCTTTCGTAGCATTCACTATTGTGTCTACCACTTCTTGGGTGAGGTTTCATCGGAATCGCATGTAGATAAACAAGCCTGGTGTTGCTTTTGTTAATATAATGTCCTATTTATCATCCTGTCGCTTTATGTAAAACGCTGCTTGTTACAATTACAGATTCAGAACAGTAAAATGTAGAGAGAAAGAGATAGACAATGAGGAGAAAGAAGTAGTTTCTTGATTCAACCCAGATATGTTTATATACAAAAGCATTTGAACTCACTAATAGGAGGGAAAGTCTAACTAACTAATCTAACTAACTACCAGCTGGAAACTAATTTCTATTTTACAAATTATTGAAATAATTAACTGGAAATATTAGTATTTTGCATAATATCAATATCCCCCCTCAAGTTTGGAGGTATATGAGGAGCATATAATCCGAACTTGGAAGCCAAAAGTTGCATCTGGGAAGAAGGAATAATCTTTGTTAAAATGTCTGCCAACTGATGTTTAGTAGGAAGACAAGACAGTTATAAGAGGCCTTCAAGAACTTTGTCCCGAGTTAAGTGACAATAAACTTCGATATGCTTAGTCCTCTCGTGAAAAACCGGGTTTTTAGCAATGTGAATTGCAGATTGATTGTCACAATGTAATATAACTGGAAGAAGATTTGAGACACCTAGCTCACTTAACAATTGAACAACCCAGGTCACCTAAGAGGCAGTTGCAGCCATTGCACGATATTCAGCTTCAGAACTCGAACGAGAAACAATAGTCTGCTTCTTTGATTTCCAAGTAATAGGAGAACCACCAAGCAATAGGATATAACCAGTGACAGATCTTCTAGTGTCTGGGCATGAAGCCCAGTCAGAGTCAGAGAAGGCTTGTAAAACTAGCTTGTCATGACCTTGTAACTTGATGCCTTGACCTGCTGTGGATGATATGTAACGTAGAGTATGATGTAAAGCCTATATGTGAGATGATCGAGGCTCATGAAGAAACTGACTAAGACACTGAACAATATAGCTGATATCAGGTCTTGTATTTGTTAAGAAATTTAATTTGCCAACAAGTGATCTATAGGCTTCGGGATCAGAAAGTAAGGAGCCTTCTCCAGCATGTAGTTTAAAATGTAGAGGTAATGGAGTAACTGCTCTCAGGGAAAGGTCCATAGCACAGTCCTGAAGCAATTCTTTAGTAAATTTGTTTTGATTCATGACAATCCCATCTTCCAGATATGTGATTTCTATTCCAGGAAATAATGTAAAATGCCAAGATCTTTGATACTAAATCTGTCATGTAAATCTGCTTTAACTGACTCAATATGAGAAAGAGAACTTCCAGTGATGATAATGTCATCAACGTATATTGCCATTATAGTAATGTCAATACCAGTCTTATAAAAGAATAGACTATAATCACATCTAGACTGTTGGAAACCTTGCTGCAGGAGAGTATTAGTCAGTTTATCAAACCATTGGCGAGAAGCTTGTCTAAGACCATATAAAGATTTCCTTAGTCTACAAACAAGGTTCAAAGGGTTAGCAATACCTTCCGGAACCTTTATATACACTTCTTCAATTAAGTCCCCATGCAAGAAAGCATTGTTAACGTCAAGTTGATAGAGTTTCCACTTTATGCTAGCTGTTAAAGAAATTAAACATCTAACTGTAACCATTTTCACAACAGGTGAAAATGTTTCTGCATAGTCAATGCCTTGTTTCTGATTAAAACCTTTGGCAACTAAACGAGCTTTACCCCTTTCTAAAGATCCATCAACAAGTAGTTTGACTTTGTAAACCCACTTACATCCAATAACTTACTTGCCTTTAGGTAGTGGGACTAATTCCCAGGTTTTATTTTTTTCAAGAGCAGTGATCTCTTTCTGCATAGCTTCAATCCAAACTGAGTGTTTAGAAGCTTTAAAATAGGAGGAAGGTTCAGTGATTAATGATTGTTTTGAAAGAAACACATAGTGAGATTCAGGCAGACAAGTGCTATCTATAAGATTGCACCAATGTTTAGAAGGAAATGGTTGAACAGTAGCTAGATTACAGTAATAATTAGTGAGATAAGAAGGTTGAACTCGAACTCTGTTAGACTGTCTGGGAATAACAGAGGAAGTAGAAGAAGATGTAGAATATGGAGATTGAGAGTTTTGATCAGTAGGGAAGTGTGTAAAAGAGGGTATATACAGAACTTCATCCATAGTTGAATAATCAACATTAGGAGATTTAATTTTGGGAAGAAAATTAGTATTAAGAAATGTAGTAGTTGAGGTTTGATCAGTAATGTGAAAAGAGAAATGATACTCAAAGAAGACTACCTCCTGAAATAGAAATTATACCAGTTTTAAGGTTAAAAACTTTATAACCTTTCTGAGTGTTTGTATATCCTAAGAAAACAGAAGGTATGGCTCTGGAATCAAATTTGTGTCTGTGAACTTTTAAAGTGGACACATAACAGAGGCATCCATAAACTTTCAAATGATCAAGAGAAGGTTCAGAATTATACAACTTAAAATATGGAGTTTGATTATCCAAGGTTTGGAGAGGCATCCTATTAATCAGGTAAGTAGCACACAAAACTGAATCACCCCAAAACTTATTAGGAAGTTTAGCTTGGAAAGAAATAGCCCTTGCAGTCTCTAACAAGTGTCTGTGCTTTCTCTCCACAACTCCATTTTGTTGTGGAGTGTAAGCACAACTTGTTTGATGAATTATACCTCTAGATTTATATAATTGTTCAGTCAAACCAGCACTCAACTCTAAAGCATTATCAGAACGGATGCACAAAACAATATCATTAAATTGAGTACCAACATAGTTCAAAAAACTGTCAAGCACAGAGAATACCTCATATTTATGTTTTAGCAAATGAACCCAAGTAAAATGTGTAAAATCATCCACAATGGTGAGAAGCTGAGTACAACCAGTAATGGTTTTAGTCTTGCATGGGCCCCATACATCAATGTGTAGTAAATGAAAAGCCTTCTCAGATTTGATGTGACTAGTAGGAAAAGATTGTCTCACTTGCTTTACTGCAGGACAAACTTGGAAAATAGTGTTCTCTGAGCAGTTTTGTAAGTTTTTGACAGGCAAAAGAAACTTGAGCTTATTGAAAGGCAAATGCCCCATTCTCATATGCCATATGTGAACTTCATCTATACTTTGAGAAACAGCAGAGTTGCAGTATTTGATAGGAGGTTGAGTAGACATGATAGGATATGACACACAGTAGAGACCACCTGACAACTTACCAAGAAGAATATGAGGCCTTCTCAGAGAATGGCCCTGAAGAAAACAGTGATCATTAGAAAAACTAACAGAGCAAGTCATGTCTTCACAAAGTTTTGTCACATAAATCAAATTAAAGTGGAACTTTGGCACATGCAATACTTTATGTAAAGTAATATCATCATTGATCTTGACAGTGCCGATATGAGACATATGCACTTTTGATCCATCTGGAATGGTTATAAAACTGTCATTGTCAGTGACCGTTTCAAATGTGGTGAAATTGTCCAAATGAGGACAAATATGATCAGTGGAACCACTGTCAATGATCCACTGCTTTGACATACCAGCAAACAAGCAAAAATTACCTGCTAATAGAGCATGTTTGGTATTACCACAAGAATCTGTATCTCCTTCAATTTGTTGTTGATGAAGCATTTTCAACAAATAGTTATACTGATCCATAGTTACTTTATCATTGCCTTCTGACTTGTCATAAATATTAACTTCATTAGGCTTTTTTGTAGGATCATTCTGAGCACAAGCTGTCACCCTTCTCTGTTGTTGTGTAGCTTGAAAACCAGGTGGATAACCATGTAGTTTAAAGCATCTTTCCATGCTATGACCAGGAATTTTGTAATGATTGCCAAAGTACTTAGAAGCAGGATTAGTATATGCCTTTGAAGTATCTGTATTTGGCCTGAAATAAGAACTTGAACCTTCATATGTAGAATAAGATCTTTGTCCTGAAGCATGTGAGTTAGAAGCTTGTGAGTTAGAAACATTTCTTCTCTTATCAGCATAAAAAGCCATAGAATCAGTAACTTGAGAATTAATAGAAGAAATCTCCTTATGTATTTCTTCCTGAGCAAACATCCTGTAAATCTGAGATAAACCAGGCAATGGATTCATCATTAGCACATTCCCTCTTACAATAGAAAACTGATCAGACAATTTCATCATGAACTGTAGAACTCTTTACTCTTGTTGCCTAAGCACCAATCTCTGAGACAAATTGCAAGTACAATTGTTGCATGTGCAGTAAGGCAAATGATTTGCATCATTCAAACTATCCCATATAGTCTTAATTTTGGTAAAAAAACTCAGAAACAGAATCATTTTGTTGAGTTGTATCCAGTAATTGTTGTTCCAGTGCATAGATTTGAGCCATAGATGTATATCCATATCTATCCTCAAGATCAGTCCAGATGTCTTTAACGGTATTTAGAAATAACAAACTCTTTGCAATGACTTCATCCTAGTTAAAAAGTAACCAAGAGATGACTAAATTGTTGCATCTCTCCCAACACTTATATTGTGTAGAAGTTACATCAGGAACTAGTATTGATCCGTCAACAAAACCAAGTTTGTTCTTAGCAGACAAGGTTAAAACCATAGAGCGCTTCCAATTGTGAAAGCCAGTGCCATTGAATTTAACAGATACTAGTTGAGTAGATGACGCATCAGAAGGATGAATGTAATAAGGACTACTAGGATCATGATTAGTTTACAAAGGATTATTAGAAGCCATGACTGAATTTATGGATTGAATGTGTGTTTAGAGATCAATAAGTTGTGAATTGACTTAAAGAATACTTAGAATGAATGCAAATTTCGTTGAGGCAAAAGAATAAATAGTTTGTGTGCAAATAAAGGAGAATTAACAAAATCATAAATCAGATGTCTGATAAAGCCAAGAATTAACGAAACACAAGATATCGAACGATAAGAACACATATGATCACAATTAAGGCATTTTGTAATATGTGTTTCAGAGAAATTCAGAATGACTTATAGAAATTCAGAATGATTATATAAAACTAAGCACAAATCAACGAAGAAAAAAATGAATTCATGTCATTGAGATCAATACGTACATGATTTTGATGAATTTTAGCTATACAATCAGAATAATCGCAAATTATATGTGTTTGTATAGTTCGAGGATCAGAAATGTAACACCTGATGTTTGTTCGAGGATCAGAAATGTAACACCTGATGTAATACCATGTTACAATTACAGATTCGGAACAGTAAAATGTAGAGAGAAAGAGATAGACAATGAGGAGAAAGAAGTAGTTTCTTGATTCAACCCAGAAATGTTTATATACAAAAGCATTTGAACTCACTACTAGGAGGGAAAGTCTAAGAGCAAGTCCAAGAGCTTACTTATATCATGTCCTAAGCTCAAATATAAGTAATCTAGCAAAAAATGATGCTCCAACAATGTCCTAGTGGTTACCTAAATCACTAGGACATCCATCTCATTACCTATTAATAGGTAACCACTAGCCATTACCTATTCAATTTCCAAGAATAAAAAATTCACTTCTCTCCTTTTTCTACATTTCTTTTCTCTCTCTTTCTTCCACTCATTTTCTCTCTCTTTTCAAATATATTATTATAATAATAATAGGGAATGGATATGAGTAATATTGTTGGAGTTCCTACAAGAAATCAAGTCCCTAAATCACTAGGACACATTATTATATAATATTTATAAGTAACCAACTAGGACATTGTTGGACTTGCTCTAAGTAACTAATCTAACTAACTGTCAGCTGGAAACTAATTTCTATTTTACTAATTATTGAAATAATTAACTGGAAATATTAGTATTTTGCATAATATCAATACTGCTACTTTCTTGTTTATCTCAGTGTTATAGCTACTTTATAGATGCAGCTTCTGGTTGATAAAATCCAGTTCTTAAGTGACAATGACGAATTAATGTGAAAATTACAGAACTATAGAACGAGCTCCAAAAAGATACATAAAGAGCTCCACAATCCAAAAACATAATTTTAAAATAAGATCGATTAAGTTGTAATGAAATAAAATTGCATTTCTTTGTCTTTGTAAAAAAAATACATGGCAACTTTTAGTTATCTATTTCTTTCTATTTCTCCACGTACATGTTTATGTGAAAATTAGAAGAACACTTGTACTTGGAAGTTGGAACCAAGTATAAATTTACATCTAAGTTTCACATTACATTGAATTCGAGAATTGTCTAATAAATTGCATTCTATACTCTCGTATATGTACTCATTGCATTCTAATGTTGAAAGAATCTATTTGATATATTCAAGCCCTCCGTTACATCTTGCAAGTACAACTAATGTTCTACACAAGTTGCCAATCTCAAGGAAGAAGAGACATGGATGATCAGTTCACCACAAATATGCAAGGGGAATTCTTACATGTTATAAAAGCTAAATTCCGATACTTCAAATATGGCTCCTTGCCTT
Source organism: Heracleum sosnowskyi (assembly GCA_030848705.1). NCBI lineage: Eukaryota > Viridiplantae > Streptophyta > Magnoliopsida > Apiales > Apiaceae > Heracleum > Heracleum sosnowskyi. Next base: position 113,821,369 of record CM061244.1, on the reverse strand, counting down.
TGGAAATCTGATTTTAATTCTGCTCAAGTCCAAGTGAACAGGTAGAAAAAGCAATTGACTGATTATTTAGTTTTTATAATATGATCGAATGATTACAAATGGGAATTGAATTTAATGGTGTACCTTGCCACCAAAATACGACGGTTTTGCTGAATTACAGAAGAATCAGGCAGCTTCAGGATGTCAAGTAGTGACAACAACAGCAGGAAAAAAGGCAGTATCAAGGATATCTGCAAAGGAAAAAGTAGCGATGTTACAGAAGCGGATGGAAGGATTCAGAATCTGCAAACCACAGGGTACATTCCTTTGGCCAAAAATGGGTGCCAACACTTCATCCTCTGCTGCTTCAGGTGGAGCCTGAGATGCTCTAACACCACCGTCAGCCTCTCCCATCCTTCTCTTTCCAGATAGGCATGTTGTGGAAGTCACTGTTCAAACTGCACGGTCAAATGATCAGCAAAACCAATGGTTAGTGCACTACCAACACCATCACCTTCCCTGGAATCAAGAGTAAGACCAGTCAAATTAACCTAGATGACATTGATGATGGAGCTTTTACAACCAGGGTACCACTAAAGCGCCTGTTTGGATGATAACAGTTGGTTGTAGAGCGAAACCTCGAACAAAACCCTGATCATCACGCGGGATGGGATGCATCTGCAGCCGAGGTAGCGGTGATCCGAATCCCATGTCCAAGTCGAGCTTCTCCTGGAGTCTACCAAATGGCTCATAAACAGGGTGCAGATGAGTCTAAATTCAACCTGGACAAATTCTCAACCAATTATGCAACCTGGTTGAAAAACAAATAAACGAGTTAAACAATTAGCCTTTGTTTACGGATCGCTTAACATAGTGAATACAAATTTTATTGTAACTGAAAATGAATTCGATGGTATCCCGAGCAATACAGCCTACACCAACTTTCGATGTCTTTGTGAAAATAGTAACATTACAATTGACCTTTACACAATTAAATCTGGATATAATTTAGTGTTCAGATATTTCAGTTGCACTAGCTGAGATCAGAAGTACAAATACCCAACAATCTTCTGTTGTGAAAGGTGTGCTCTTACGATTTTCACCACTATTCCATTTAACACCACGTCGATGCGAGCATTCCAAATCTCACATATTCTCAATGAAACAACCAACACAAAACAACTCAAAACATACTAAACTCTCATAAAAAGATACAACAAACAACCCAAAAAAAATGAGTACAAAAAACATACCTCAACCAAGGATGAATATTAGTGAAAGAAAAACAAAAACAAAGTAAGAAAGAGGGCCTCCGACCGGTAGTAAGAGAAGGACTAAAATGGCCAACGAATAAAAGAAATAAAAAGAGAGCTTTTTTATGGTTACTTTTTGATCTATAAAAAATGTAGTGATAGTAATATTAGAAATGTAATACTATTCTATAAACTTTACATATGTAGACATATAAAACGTGCATCATATGTAAAAATGTGAACTAGCATCACAATTTAGTTTTTTCAAAATATTTGTAAGAGAGCACAAATGCATTGTATGTACAATAATAACAATTTTAAATGCTCTCATATTTTAGCATATTTTCTTTGAAGGTAATTTTAATAATTATTAATAGAAAAATATCATCAAATGAATATATTAAACTCATATAAACATCAATTTTCTGTGTATTTTAATATTAATATTTTAATGTTTTATTAGTTGATATTTGTTTTTATTTACTTCTAAAAATATTCTATCGTTGTCCTTCGTGTTTGGGCCTGTGAGATGTTGGAAATTCTAAATTTGAAAAGACTGAAAGGCTGATATGTTTGGGCCTCCGTGAGAAAAAGGAAAAGTAGTAATTAGGTACAGAAGCTCTTAAATAAGAAAAAGAAGCGGAAGCATAAGTCATCATTTGTACCAGCTTCTGCAGAGACAAAGTGCAGTCCTCCTCAGCAAACTGGAGAGCTACTGCTACATGAATTCGAGGTCCAATTATCACAACGTATTGAAGTAGACCTCTTACCAACTTGATGTTGAAACACTTGTTGGACACATTCTAGATACTAGAATTTTTCAAGTCTCAACAACAACAAGAAATGTCAGTGGAAGTGCTGGACTTTGCCATCTACAAAAATGATGCCACTGACAAAATCACTAAAACGTCAAAGTTAAAGTATTTAATAAACTACAGGGAGAAACTATCCCTTCCAGAATACGACACATTTCATTGCATCAACAATTTTCCTGGCTAGATATATATTTTCCGCGAGCTACCAGTCAATTTCTCCACATTCAGGAGACAAAATACGGTCTCAAAAAATATACTTGCAGAAGCCCGATAAAACGAGCTCAAAAGCTTGAGCAAATCAAAGCTCACTCCACCTCTTTTACATATATCGAGCTTTTGTGAATTTTACGAGCCTTTTCTTAATTCTAGCAACTTTTTGACATTTAATTCCTCCAACAATCTTCTACAGATCTAGTGCTTTTTTAAATTTGGCAAGCGTATTGAACCGTCAACTGCATTTAATGACACATGTTCCACTGGAGACTCTTTTGTGTTTTACATGTCCTGGTCTCTAGCAGAGGGAGATCCCCTGTTACATCATATAATGAAATAATTGTATGATTGCGTAGGGACTAGGTAAAGCATAGAGTGACTTTGATAATGTCATACAACTTTTTGCTGATGTTGCAAATCTTTATAGACAAGCGGGACGGGTTGCTCTGTTATGAGAACTCTTAGGTTATGATCTGGAATGCTGAAGGAAGCTCGGCTCAGTGCATGGTTTTATACATTACTCACTTGAAATGGCTGCACTACAGGTATCATCTATAGCTGGTTGAGGTCTTGTTAATTACTTTTCTCAAAAATAAAAATTCAACTCTTTTCACTATTTTTATGCGAATACTTTTGCAATATTCATACAACAATGGGACAAAAGGGGTACAAGATGAAAAAACACAAACTGAAAAAGTAAAAAAAAAAAAAAAACTTTTTTTTTTGACGGAAAAATGATTTTTATTAAGCTAAATCATGCATCAATACATTATGAAGATCAATAGGAATATCACTCCTACTAATCACTCGACCTGGATATGAACATGACTCCTTAGATAAGAAGTGAGCAGCCATATTTGCAGACCGTCTTACAAATGACAAATTAACTTTGTTTGAATTTCTAATCAACCTCCTACACTCCTCGACTACAACTCCAAACGGTGAGCTCACAGTCACATTGCTTCTTATTGCCTGTACTGCTACAAGGCAATCTGATTCCAACTGAATTTCTTCCCATGTTTGCTCCATTATCCAACTAAGAGCTTCCTTTATTGCCATTACTTCTGCCAATTATGGACTGACATCGTCTCTATAGTAAGTCGAAGAAGCATACATCAACTCTCCTCTCGAATCTCTAGCTATCAAACCAACCCCAAAAGCTGAAGGATCCTTAAATATTGCAGCGTCGACATTTACCTTTATTGTTACCATCTGTGGTGCTACCCAAGAATTAGCTCCATCACCTGGATTACCAAGCTGAATAAGAGCCTCAGTTGTACGCCCTTGGGCTTCCTGCCATTGATTAAGGTAAATCTTTGCCGGTGCTAACAAATCATTTAACGAAACTTGCTTCTTATTCCAGTGTTTTTCATTCCTCGCCTTCCAAATTGCCCAACCCACCGTAGACACAACTGCTCTTCTATCCTTGTTTATGCTATTCATAACTTTCTCAAGCCATCCTTCAAAACCTCTCCCAAACTCCTGCTGTACATCGGGTATAACCCTTTGCCAACACTGATTTGCAAACGGACAAGTTACCAGAGCATGAAAGATCGTTTCTTCCTCCATATTGCACACTGGACAAACTTTCAACACTGGAACATATTTTTGAGCCAACATGACCATAGTAGGTAAACAATAAGAAAGAGCTCGCCAAATAAGATTCAAAACCTTAGGAGGAGCTTTCACCTGCCAAATCTTCCTCCATAAACTGCCATTATCATCCACTGTCCACCTTGCTTTCTGAGCTTGCAAAAGTCTATAGGCACTACGAACCGAATAATCTCCAGAAACCTCTTCTTTCCAGTATATCTGATCTTCTGTGACTCTCGAGTTAATTTTGGTGTTGAAGATACACCGTTGATCTCTTTCGTTAAATAAATCAGCAATAATTTCTGTGTCCCATTGCCTACTACCTGTCCTCATCAACGAAGAAACTTTATTATGTTCGAAACTCGGAGATTCCGACGAGACATAAGGATCATCTGCATTCAACCATGGTTGCTGTTTAATGCTTATTTTATCTCCTGTGCCCACCATCCAGCGACTCCCACTCCTCAATAATGGAATCGACTCCCAAATGCTCCTCCATACATAACTAGGATTGTGGCCTAAACTTGCTGTCAAGAAATCCTGATCTGGGAAATACCGAGCTTTGAATAACTTACTTACCAAACTATCTGGTTTAGTAAGGAACCTCCATCCTTGCTTTGCCAACATCGATAAATTGAAATCATACAAGTCTCGAAAACCCATTCCTCCTGCTGATTTATGCTTGCTTAGACCTGACCAACTCATCTAGTTAATACATGTATCTTGCTTTGGTTTCGACCTCCACCAATATCTGGCTAACATCCTTTCCATATCTTTTGTAATCCCTTGCGGCAAAAGAAATACACTCATTGCATAGCTTGGTAGTGCATGTGCCACATTCTTGATTAAAACTTCCTTCCCTGACCTAGAAATAAACCCCTCTTCCCAACTTCTTATTCTACTATCAATTCGCTCCTTCAAATATCCCAGCAACGCAGATTTATTTCGACCCAGTATTGTTGGAAGCCCCAAGTATGTTGATCTTTCGTTCGCTTCTAGCATTTGCAAACGTCCGCATAGCTCCATTTTATCAGATGGCACTACATTTGAACTGAAAAAGATAGATGACTTTCCATAATTCACCTGTTGTCCTGTTGCCTTTTCAAAACTACCCAACAACTCCCTCACCTTATCTGCCTCCTCCCTATTAGCCTTACAATACACGTAGCTATCGTCTGCAAAAAGCATATGATTGATTGTAGGCGCTCGTTTACATATCTTGACCCCAGTCAGCCATTTATTCGAATCAAACTTCTTGATAGTTGCTGAGAAACCTTCTGCACAAAGGATGAATAAATAGGGCGAGAGGGGATCCCCCTGCCTTATACCCCTCCCTGATTCCACATACCCCAGCCTTCTCCTACCATGAGTCACCTGATACTTAACTGAATTCACACAATTCATGATTAATCTCACCCATCTCTCCTGGAAACCCATTCTGAGCATAATTTCTTGTAAGTATCTCCACCCAACCCTGTCATACGCCTTGCTTAAATCTAGCTTCAGTGCCATAAAACCCTCCTTACCTCATTTTTTCCTTTTCAGATGGTGCATTACTTCGTAACTAACCAGAATGTTGTCTGAAATTAACCGACCTAGTATGAATGCGCTTTGATTCTCTGACACTACTCCTTGCAACAAACCTTTCAAACGATTTGCCATAACTTTAGTGATTACTTTTACTAGCACATTACAGAGAGAAATAGGTCGTAAATCCCCTATATTCATTGGACATTTCTTCTTTGGTATAAAATGAAACCGAGCCAAACGAAATTAAACGGACAAGACATTTCACCCATTATAAAACTTGTTACCTTTTCGATGTCTTATTACTAAAGTATCCATCTATTTTCTCCAATCAGTTTATAACAATTTTACATTACATTAATACACCTATCGTAAAACTTTCAGCAAAAAATTATTTTTCTCAAAAATAAAAATTTAACTATTTTCACTATTTTTATGCGAATACTTTTGCAATATTCATACAACAATGGGACAAAAGGGGTCCAAGATGAAAAAACACAAACTGAAAAAGTAAAAAAAAAAAAAAAAAAAAAACAGCCGCCCCGCAGCTTCCTCATCCTCTTTGCGGAGCGGGCAAAAATACTTGTATGAAATAACAAGGGTCGACTGTATCAAATAAACAAAAGAAAATCTTAGGGTTAGAAGAAAGAACAGCCGCCCCGCAGCTTCCTCATCCTCGAAGACCAAGAGTCCAAGATCTCGACTCCTCACTCTGTCACTCATAAGTCATACAACATTTCGAATCGACATCCACATCGAGTAACCACTTATTATTATGTCTGAAGAGCATCCGAATTTGAATATTCAGGTAATAAATCGAATGTTATTTAATTTTGTTGGATTTTAAATCGATTTTGTTTCCTAGTTGTTCTATTTGTTCGAATCTTGAATTCATTAAGTAGTTATATTAAGTAGTTGTTTGATTTTTGTTCGGTGTATTTATAGTTTTAGTTTCTTTGAGATTTTGTTTAGATTTTTTTTTAATTTTGTTTGACACAGTATGTTTTAGGCCTTTCATTGAACCCGTTTTCTTCAGAGATTTGTTCCATTGTTGGTGTATTATAGGTTTAGTTTCTTTGACATTTTGTTTAATTCGTTGCTTCTTATGCTTTTCTTTAGCTATATGAATCTTTAAGCGAATATGAAGCAGATAATAGGGAGAACGAGAACAATGTCGTGAACTGTTAAAGCATTTCGTGTACAATTCGTGTTAATTTCGTTTCGTGTGAACGAAAACTACATGACTTGATCTTGTGTCGTGTCATTTCGTGTTTTTACGGTGTCGAATTCGTGTCCAGTTTTTGTGTACACGAATTTATTTCGTGTCGTTTTCGGGTAGACATTCAGGCACACACGAAAAATGAAAATACACGACACGAACGAATTGACAGGTCTAGATACGATAATATTTACCTAAACAAAACAATAATTAATGATCAACACAACAATAAAATAAAATGCCTTAATGTAAAAAGGGAAGGAAAACAAAAGATGGTGGGGGTGGGCCTGGAAGTAGAAAGATGGGGAAGTGGGCTTAGTAAAATAAAAGGGCCAAGAAGAAAAAAGAGAACCCTAATTAAAAAAGAATTTGTTTACAGAGAGAATGAGATCGCAAAGCAAGATGTGCAAGCCGAAGAAGAGGTGGAACGAGAATCTGGGTGAATCTATTCGCTGTTCTAAATAGAATCTCGCTGAATCTTTTTTGACATTCTAGACGAGGTATACAAACTTTATCATTTTTTAATTTTTTTGTCTCTTTTTTTTCTTTATATATCTATCTTTTTTTAAAAAAATCTGATCCTATGCTGCTTTTTCTTCTTGTTTTTTTTTTAGTTTTTTTAAAGTGATAATACTTTTTATGGTGTCGCAAACGCTATGTTTGGTGTTGTTTTGTGAGGTTTTATCGGAATAACATGTAAATCTTTCTTTACGTTGTTGTTGTCTTCGTCATCCTAATTTATATCATGATGTTATTATGTTTATTTTGTGAATTCATGTTCTATTCTCACAAGTACTCTATTCTCTATGTTTAGAGATATGCGTGTTTTAAGAGAAAACATTATTACACCTCTAGTACTGATATTCATTGATATTCATTGTTTTTGTCACTTGAATCGTGTCGATAATGCCTTTTATCAACTCTGTTTTTTGTGATTATTTATTGTTATGGGTTTTGTTCAGTTTGAACTTTGTTATGAATTCCCTTTTGATTTTAAATGATTTTAAAAGACATGAGTTAGGTTTAGTTTGTGAGTATGTATACAATGAATGATGATTAATGTGTTATATGCCAATCATCCCAATTGTTTTATTATCTTGGTTTAGTTTATGGTTTTGTGTCAATTTCTACCACATTCTTCAGATTCTTCAGCTGATGCGGTATAAGTACTTATCATTCTCTTTAATTGTTTCAATTTCATTCATTTTTCCTTCTATTCTCAACTGTCCCAGTCCCTATACATGATTCAAAACTCGAACCGCCCCCACCCCTTGTTTCCTTGGTTTTCGCAATCTTGAGGATGCTCTTGTTGTGTTCGATTAAGTGCTCCGTTTACTGAATTAATTTCAAAATGAACCGTAGAGAGTTTTTGTTTCTGCAAGCGTGCTACTAAATTGAAGCCATGGTTGGTGGTGGTTTATGTGATTCTTAATTTAAAAGTTTAAATTTACATTTACATTTGATATTGAAAAGTCCACATGCTGTTGAAGGTAGGGGTGTAAACGAGTCAAATAGTTTGTGAGCTACTCGAGCTCGGCTCGTAAAATATTCGAATTCGACTATGTAATAATCGAGCTGAGCTAGAGCTTGAGCTTTTCAAATATTTTAACAAGTCAAGCTCGAGCTTCATATTACTCGGCTTGTAAACAAACCCCAAATAGTCAACAGAGAAAAACACGTGACCTTGATCACATTCTCTTAGAATAAACAAATCTCAAATAAACCCTAACAGAGCTCCAAAAACAACTGGGTGCCAAAAAGCCCTAATTCTCCATCCGAAATTCATTCATGAGCCTGAAGTTTAAATCATCACTAGGATTCACAAGTGCTTATTCTTTGACCGACGTGGGAAAAGCTAGGTCAGCTTTCAGTCGTGACGGGTGTGTTTGGTTACTCAGAACATTTAGTTAAGCTGTTTGAGGATAATCTTGAGAGAAGATTATGGAGGTGAATGAGATGAACAAAAGTGACAATGATTTTGTCTAATATGTGTTTGAGGGTTTCAAGAAAGAAAATATCGACTTGAAGACGAGATGAAGAAGACGGAGCTGACTAACCAAGTGTTACTACCGGAGATCAAGGAGAATCAGAAGTAACGATGGTGGTGGTAATTCGCATTTTCTTCTTGTTATTGTTTATGAGTTGCTACTGGAGATTGCATAATTTACTTTATGAGTTGTTGATTATGCTTATGCCCTTTTTAATTGTTGTCGATTATGCCTTTTGGTAATTATTGTTATGAGTTATATTAGTTTGAGTTCAAACTAAATAAACCCCTAACAATAATCACCAAAAAGGGCATAATCGACAACAATTCAAAAGAGTCATAAGCATAATCGACAACTCATAGAGTTAATTACGTAATCTCCAATAGCAACTCATAAACAACAAGAAGAAATACGAATTACCACCACCATCGTTTCTTCTGATTCTCCCTAATTTACAGTAGCAATGCTTGGTTAGTCAGCTCCGTCATCTCCATTAATCTCGCCTTCAAGTCAGCAATTTCTTTCTTGAAACCCTCAAGCTCAGATTTGACAACATCATTGTCTCTTTTGTTAATCTCATTTCACCTCCATAATCTCATTCTCCGGATTATCCTCAAACAACTTCTTAACTAAATGCTCGAGTAATCAAACACACCCGCTATGACTCAAAGCTGACCTAGGTTTTTCCACGTTGGGTCTTCAAAGAACAAGCATTTGCGAATTTTGGTGATTATTTTAACTTCAGGCTTAGGAATGAATTTCGGATGGACAATTAGGGATTTTTTGCACCCCGTTGTTGTTTTTGGAGCTCTGTTAGGTTTTGGGGTTTATTTATTCTAAGATAATGCGGTGAAGGTCACGTGTTTTTCTTTCTTTTTCTTCAACCACTCAAAAGTTTTTAAGTGTACCTGTGATTTGGATTGTGCACTAAAGTGTATATACCCTCCGCCCCGAAGTGATTTATTACTTTAATATTAAAGTTGTACGTCACTTGTTTTTAGGATGAATAAATTTATAATCATCAATGGATCACAAGTTTAGGATTCGATCCCCCATGTGATCGTCGAAAGATCACTAGTTAGGGGTTTGCTCGGTTTCAAGTGAATTGACCTTCTAATGATTTATTGCCCTTACAAGATAAGGATATCATTGTTGTGCGCTGGACGGATATGTGATAGAGTCATGACGATTCCACTGCAATGATGATCAATCTTACTTGGAGATGTTGTACGTCTTGCTGGAATGTAGCCGATTTTTTGGTTAATGATGTATTTGTACTATTTCAGTTGCAGCACTTTATCATTTGTGGGCTAGAATTCCCGACTTTTCAAAGTGTTGCTTTGTCTTTTCCAAGGTAGTAGCATCGATGAACAATATTTAGCTACCGCTGCCGCCGTTTCTAGGACCGACCGATGCCTCACCTGCACAGGTACCTACCTAGAAATCTAAAATATATTTGTCATATACTTTTGCAAATAATATACAAAAATGTTCATGACAATAGTTATACAAATTAACAAATTCACAAATTTGTGAGTGCCATGAGTTATATTTTCTCAATTAGCATAACTTTTTTTTTTTTGGTAAAAAGTAATTTTATATGCATGATATAGACATATATGATGCATAAAAATTAAAACTTATCTCTGAATTGAGCCAGCTCTGATTTGAAAATTTTGAATTCTCATTGAAATCGGCAGACTTTATTGCTCTGCATTGCTGCAAATTGCATTGAACTTATCATCTTCTTTGAATTTTGTAGTTGCAGAGTGTATGTCCATTTTTTTTGTATTGTTTCTTTATTCACAACCCTAGAATCTTTTTTCCTGAAAGCTCCAGTTTTCTCTCCAATTTAATGGATAATGGCATCAGGGACAGCCCTCAAAATCGCGTGCAGCTTTCCCTTAGGCCAGTATTGCCAGTCCCAATTTGTTGAAGAACCAGGTAAGCTTTTAGGGATTTCAATATATTTTGCAGTCCAAGTAATATTGCAAGACACTTTGATGTTTGAGAAGCGTCTAGAATTGGTTTTTGAAAGCTTCTAATAGAAGGTCAGTTCCACAAGCCTGCACATGACCTCTGCTGTGATCCTAAGACCTTGAGTTTTTGTGACAAGCCACTTTAATTTGTTTAGCTGATTTCAGCTACTCTATTAAATTTATTAAAGTTTTAATGCTCTTCCTGTGCCTCGTTTGCTTCAGCATTTCCCAAATCTTTTGATTCGTATGATACCTGGAGCTACTTCTCATTGTTTCTTTTCTCTATAAGCTGCAACATCATGCTTTGTAGTCTATTAACTGTTAGCAGTCCAGGCCGCCTCTTTTTCTCTTGTCTCCAAATCCATTCACATATAGGCTGTAGTAAGATCGTTCTTCAGAGATTCTGCTGCTTTGATTCATCTGTTGCAGCTTGAATCAATGCTATGTAGGTCTATGTCCATAGTACAAGAATTTTCCTTGAGGAGAATCATAATGTTCTCCAGTTTCACTCCTTGCTGTAATCTCATTACTCTAGCGTTACTGCAAATGTGTTCACACTTCTGTTGTGATTTTGTTTTAATTTTCTTCAATTGGCTGTTTTGCACCATGTATTTCAGACCCCATTTCTCTGTACTTTTTGCATCCGCCTACCAGTGTTGTTAAAGGTCCGATTAATTGCGTGATTAATGGTGCTTTGTGCTTAGGCGCAAGGTCTGCGATTCGAAAATGTGCGATTTAGCGCGATTCTGAAATTGTACAAAAGGCGCTCGTGAAGCGCTAAGAAGCGCAAAAAGGCACTCATTACAGTAAAAGACAATAATACCCTTAAAAAGAAGGGTCAAAGGAAAAAAACCCTAAAGTATTTCACACAATACTCAGCCTCCATATCAAGTCTCTCAACAGTCTCTAGCGAGAATTCGAGGGACCGGAGATTGAGTTAGATGACACTAAAGCGTTTGAAATTAGAGAACTTTAAAGATTAAGGCTTCATTATTGACATAATTATAATGTTAATTATGATCTTTGTTATATTTGAATGTTAAGATTATGTTAAGTATGAGTTTCTTGTAAATATGTGATTAATTATTTTTTTTGGTAAAAAGACGTGCGATTAATGGCGCTTCGCGATTCGCGCTTCAAATTTGGGTCTTGCGCTTTTTTATAACTTGCGCCTTAAACAACACTGCCGCCTACTATTCCATCCTCTAGACAAGTTTATATAGGATGTATGCTGCACATGTACTTAAGTCATCGTGAACTAGGTTTGTAACATGCCAATCTGTACAGCTCCATACTACAAGAACTGATTCACCTCTGAATTTTCTCCTCACAGAATGCATTTTAATATGAGATTTGCATTGAACTCAATTTCTTTTTCTTTCACCCTGTATCAGGCTTCTTCATGTATTTGTGACAAGTTTTGCTTGTTCCTGGCACTCGCAATTAGCATCAGATTGCATGCGGCTTTTTCTAGCAACAAGTTTTCCACAACAAGTTTACAACATGGCCTTTGATCCTGGGACTTTCAGCTGAGAATATTGTAAGCATTAATTATTGCAGCAGCATTGCATGCTCAGCTTCCGTTCTTCGGTGTTGAAACTTGCACTTGCTCTGTATACTTCGCTGGAAATTTTATCATGCTCTATTTCAGGCCGCTGTTAATAAATTACTTATCTACACCTTCTTATGTTGTGCTTATCAGCACTAACACTCACACAACTTCACAGATATAAACATTATTTGGAAATATTTCAGCCGAAGGCTAAGTTGATTTGCCTGCTTTTTTCCCAATATTGTCCTTTTTATCTTGTTGTGTGGTCATGAATTCTGGCTTGCTTTTACGACATGCTACTTGTTTTATTTGTAGCCCTACTTTCCTGGTTGGATTTGGCTATGCTCTTTTCTCCTCTTTCTTTATTTCAGTTCCATTTACCTTCACATGAAAGAAATTTGTAGATTCAGCGAGTTGCTGATAGTCTGGACAGCTTGACACTCCTTCGCTAAAACAGCTATAACTCTCTGTAGAAATTTCTTTTTCGTGAACCGTTTTTGCATAAAAAACTAGGCTCCAAGATCTTTCTGATGGAATATGATTCATAGCCCAGGTATTTCTAGAAGAGAGCAGTTTATTCTGCAAAGTTATGCATTCCGCTGATTCCAGATTTCTGTTTATGTATTTAGCCTCAGCACTTTCATTGACTTCTACCGGTTTTGATTTGGTTCCATCATTTCCTCAAGAATCCACTTGCTTTGCTGTATCTAGTGTTAAGCTTCGGTGAAACTCTTTGAACAACTTTGATCTTCTAGACAACACTATATTTGTATCAGGCATCTCATGGGCTGCAATCTTTTGCATTGACACTTGTAGGGAAATATTTTGAGATCCGAAAAAACCCGGAATTTTAACTCATGAATTTTGAGTCCGCCTAATTAGACAGACACCATTGATGTTGTCAGATGCCAGTGATGATGCACAGCTTTATCTTCTTTTCTTTTCCTGCTTCATGCAGCTTGATGACTTCAAAATTCGACTTTAGTATTTTTTTTCATTCCAGCACATTGCAAATACGTGCATATAGTACTGCCAAATTTAGCTCTTCTTCAAACTTTTCTGGATTCTTTTACTTGTAAGTTTGTGCTGTTCCCTTCTGCACATAAACAATATTTTGAGGCTTATAGGAGCTGCCCAGGTCTTGCAAGAAGAGCTATGCAATTTAAGATTCCATTGCAAGTCGAGTCATTGATCTTACACATTATTATTTTTTGGGTCACACGTTAAACAGAGCTGCGTCATATGAGAACCACCATACAATTGGTCTCTAGATGAATCATCTTGTTGTTTTTCACGTGTTTACCGATGGGGCAACTTTCGTTGGTTCTTTTGTATATACCCCCATATCTGGCATCCCTTATGGGCGAAGTATTGACCTCTTGCTTTGTTTTTGTACATTATGCAAGAGTCTGGTGATAGGGACATAATAATTCGTGATGTGAAGCCTAGTTCACACTCACTTCACTGCCTCTTTTGTAGTTAAGCATACCCTCAAAAAATAGCTGGCCAACGGGAGAACAAAGCATAATTGTGTTTGTGTCCCCTGCTAGGTTGATATTGATCTTCTCAGTTAATAAAGTTAGTTGAGTACGCGTTCAATTGAATTCATTGAGAGCTTGAGGTCGTACGGTTCCTCTTCTCTAAGCCATTGATAGTCACCAGGAGGCGTTAGAGGACAAGATAGTAACTTTATCAACGAACTGAATAAAACACAAAAGCATACTGGTTGATATTATAAATATCACATCTTATGATTGAATTTTTTTTGTATCATTGCCAACAAAAATACACCTGTATGTTAATCAAACATGAGGAAAAGCCAGGTTACTGATTTAATCTCAAGCCATTACATGATTACTTAGCACTTGTATGCATAGTGAATGGTCGTGGCATGTCGATAACAACAATAAAAGGATAGTATTGCTTATAAATATTGGGGCATTTTACTTCCCTGGATTTTTGTTTGCTTCTTCCAGATGTACGTTTTGATTTCTGGTGTGAGTTTGGACAATCATGACTTGACGTAAGAATACTATTTAGGGTTCTGAACATTGTTTCCTGTGTTCGGAAGTATCCCTTCTTAGTTTGTGTCATGCTATGTTTGCCCTCTTTACTCTTTATGGTTCTGCATAATGCATATCACCTCTTGAGTCTTTTTTTTAACGAAGAGTCTGGCCTCACAGCAGTCACTCTTCACAAACGTTGTTTATAGGATGATTAAGCTCTAAATCCTGATTTTCACATTCGAGCTGCTCTTGTTGCTCCACAACTAATTTAATTTATTTGTCGTGATATTCGTACAGATTGGTTCGAGCTCTCCATGTTCCTTTCTGGTGGTTTGACGAAACCAGGTTTTTCTTTTCATTAAGATCGCTGCATCAACCCGTCATTGTTGTGCTTCTGGGAGTAACATCCACCTGAATTTATATTTGTTTTTGCTAGCTTTCATTCCCACCGCGACTAGTACATAGGTACAATCCTTCCAGCTTTATTGATATCGTATGTGACAGTCCAGATTTTGTAAGACTGAATTGAAATAATCTCTGTCATGATATCAATTTTTTGTTAAATTAAGCCACTAAGTGCGAGTCATGACGACACACTCGCTCCCGGCAGAGTTTTTGTTTCTAAGGCCTGGTTCTGGCTTGAAAGCAGTTGCATTTCTTGTATTTTTTTTTTTGCAGAAGCTTGATTCTCGGATTCTCTAAATGGACAAACCAGCCTACAATATTCTGTCACTGGAGAGCATTCTTAGAGCGAACTGAAGTATGTTATTTCAAGGCTCAAATACAAGGGCCTAATTTGCCGCAAACTTTATTTTTGCTGTTTTTTTGTATTGTTGTAATGCAGGGTCAGACTCTTCATATGATTGTTGAGAGTTAAATGGATTTAAGGATCATGCCTCCAACTTTATGGATTTAAGGATCATGACTCCAACTTTAAATCAATAACCTCGAATGATAAAGGAGGCCTAATATAGGTGGTATTAATTCCTGCAATTTATCGGTTGAAATATAGGTGGTATTAATATAGCTTCTGATGGATGAGATGTTGCAGCTGAGCCTCCAACGGCTGCTGCTAGGGATAAGCAAAAACTGCACCAAATTCAGATCTCAACTATTATTGCTAAATTTCGGAAAGCCGTTGTCATTTTTGGCTGTGTTTTAAATTTTTTCTATCAGCCCACCGCGACTTTGCATGATATTGGAATTTTTGCAATTTTTCCGCTGGCTAGAACAACAGGAAAGAAATTTGAGTTCTGTTAGAATGCGGGTTAAATGGCATTTTCATCACTCAACTGATGTCTAACTTGCAAGAGAATCATCAAACTCAAATGACTATCAAATGTATTAGTCAATCAATTAAATCTTACAATTTAATCATTAAACATATAAAAAATTTCACCGTTAAATATTATTTTTTCAGTCCACATCATTTGTCACGTAATGTAAGAAAATGATATGTAAATTAAAGTATTAAATATCAAAAAGATCAATCAAATTATACTCACTTGCAAGTGGGTCGCTCAACTTGCAAGTGGATCATAAAATTTATTGTTAAAATTTTTATATTAAATAATGTATTTTTCACTTTATCTCGTAAAAAATCATCAAATTTGTGTATATATCTTTCATTCTCTTAATAATTTCACTACTAGGGTAAATTAGTATTATTAAAAAGATTATTATTTATGTCACATACATTATATTCATATTACAAACTATAAACTAACTTTTTTTTAAAAATTAAAATAATCTAAGTGATGTATTGTTTTCTTATTATTTTTATACAAACTAAATGCATTTTCAATTTGATTCAAAAAAATGCTTTTAAAACTAGTACAATTTTATAAATAAATAATTTCATTTCATAAGTAAATCATGTGTTTTAATTAAAAAGATAAAATAAATATATAGTTTAATGATTTGATTGCATGTTTTTTTGAGTTAGATGATCCAATTGCAAATCAGTTATGAGTTCAATAATATTTTAGTTATTAAGGAGTCACATCAGCATTCCACGTTACATTTTCGTTTGATTTTTAACGGTTTCTAACGGCAATGACCTAAATGAAAGTTTTAAACTGTTTAGTGATTTGATTGTAAGTTTTTTGAGTTTAATGACCTACTTGCAAGTTTAGCTTGAGTTGAGTGATCTTTATTTAACCTGTTAGAATGCTTTAGACGCCGACTTGTAAAAAAATGACATGCAACATGTTCTCTATGTAGTCTGTCTAGGCATCACTCATCCGCTTAGCCTACTAACGAGGTGCTCTTTCATTCAATAGGTATTCTTGCTATAGTCGCTTCAGACTTCAGAGTCTCTAAAAGCATTTTTGTAAATAATGGAGCAATTCATTCGATCTTAGGTGAAGTCCTTTGAGTAAAGTAAACTACTATCTAGAATGACTTCTTGACTTCAGTTTCTTTTTACTTCTAGCAGTGTGTGATTGTGTCGAACACTGAAAAATAGAGAACTCTAATTATGATGTTTATATTTCGAGCTATATTGGATCTGATTTATTTTTTTAATATTTGTGTTGAAATGTTATCAAATGTAAATTCTTGGAGGATATCAGGATATGGGAACATTAACAGTTTGAGGAAACAAATAGGAAGATTTGTAATTAACAGTATTTAGCGATATTTAAGCTTGTTTCTCAGAACTGTATGTATAATAATTAGCATTTGCTTTTTGTTGCCCGGATGAAGTTGTCTGGCATGCTGGATTGGTTTGGCCGGTGCACTTGAATACTTTCTCCTCTTGCTGCATTTTCTGTTCATTTGTAATACATTCAGCTCTTATGCTTGCATTGTCCGGTCTATAATATGTTTTGAATGTTTTTCACATTGTTACGCCATAATTTCGGTTGCCTCAATTATCTCCTAATTTCTCAATATTGATCTAATAATAATTATTGCTTAACCATTAAGTAATATCCTCTCTCTGAAACGAGGAAACAATCAATCTAAATCAATCACTTACTAAAAATATCTTCAAACGATTCTTTCAAATCAGGAAAGAATCACAACGCTAATATAACTCTAAAAAGATAAAATCAACTTATCTCAACATATCCCTTAACAATCACAGGGATTAAAAATATTATCCTATCACAGAACTGCGTTGGCTTGATCCCTATATATAAACAGGGTACGCAGGCATCTTGGAATAGGATCCGACACATCTAACAAGTCGAGACACCTTTCAAGTCCAGCCCCAAACACCCAAAAATCCCAAATCCCCCTATTTTCATAATTCGTTATTCCAGCAATCCCCGAAATTTGTTATCACCAAATTCCTCCGTTAACAATTGGCGCTAGAAGGAGGGGATACTTTTTGATTGTGGAGGACAATCAATCTATACAATACACATGGGGGGTTATTATGGATCTGGAGCGGCTTTAATGGAGGAGCAGAACGGTGGAAGCGTTCGTTCGTGGTTATGTTCAAAATAAAGATAAGTTTTCTTATGATTTTGTTCGTACAAATAAGCTATCTTATAAAATTCGTAGTAAATTTATTACATGTTAGATTTTGATGATTTTTTATGATCCGGAAAGCTTTTGTGATTTCCTACAACTTTCGTTCTTGGTGTTTTCTGAGATTATGTTTCGATCTATTCTCGAAATCACAAAACATAATCAGATCCCGTTTTTCAGTATTGAGAAGTTAATCAGCAGACGTTTTATTTGATTCCCGATTCGTTATAAGTCCGTTTCTGACGGTCCATATATCATCGGAAAGCTCTTTTCGTTTCCTGCAACTTTCATGTTTTGTGTTTTCCAAGAAAATATCGTTTACAGAGCCAAAAAGGTAAAACACGGATCTGGACAGAATCTGAATAATGGAGATGTTAAAGAATTGTGATGCAATATTCGTAGCACATGATTTGATTACTTCACTAGCTCGTGCATGGACAAAAATAAGTGTGGAAGGTCCTTATCTGATAAGGGTTAATATTTTTGAAGACCCTCTTTCGAAGAGGAAATTATTTTTGAAGACCCTCTATTGAAGATGTTAATATTTTTGAAGGCCCTTCTTTAAGGTGTTGCTTGTGAATTATTTTTGAAGGCCCTTCTTTAAGGTGTTGCTTGGAAATTATTTTTTTAAGGCCTTCTTTATGAAGGTGTTGCTTGGAATTATTTTTAAGGCCCTTCTTTGTGGAAGATGTTGCTTGGAGTACCTTGGTAAACCCGTACTTCCGGGGTGCTTATCCGTACTTCCGGAAAGCTCACCAAGAAAAAAAAAATTCTACCTCTTAAGAAAACGAGGTTACACTTCCCTTTTCTTAAACTCTGCTTTGCATAGAGTGTATAAGAAGGCGACTAGGCGAGGTTACACTTCCCTTTTCTTAAACTCTGCTTTGCATAGAGTGTATGAGAAGGCGAGGTTACTCTTCCCTTTTCTTAAACTCTGCTTGCATAGAGTGTATAAGCAGGCGAGGTTACACTTCCCTTTTCTTAAACTCTGCTTTGCATAGAGTGTATAAGAAGGCGATGTTACTCTTCCCTTTTCTTAAACTCTGCTTTGCATAGAGTGTATAAGAAGGCGATGTAATTATCTTATTCTTATTCTCCTACACTTACAAAGTTACTCGTACATATGTTCTTCTCACATCTCGCATGTTGTCTCTCTCGCAAGCACAGACATATTACGGGCACATCATGTTGTCTCTCTCGATTTTACAGGCATATTACGGGTAATTATCTTCTTCATATTATCTGCTAATCTTCTACTCCTAGTTGTTTCATTGACTCAGGAAATTCGGAAGATCAAAGCACGCTTAGTTCTCCAGTCCATCAAGCTGCACTGAAGAACTGGGGGGTAGTTGTTACGCCATAATTTCGGTTGACTCAATTATCTCCTAATTTCCCAATATTGATCTAATAATAATTATTGCTTAACCATTAAGTAATATCCTCTCTCTGAAACGAAGAAACAATCAATCTAAATCAATCACTTACTAAAAATATCTTCAAACGATTCTTTCAAATCAGGAAAGAATCACAACGCTAATATAACTCTAAAAAGATAAAATCAACTTATCTCAACATATCCCTTAACAATCACAGGGATTAAAAATATTATCCTATCACAGAACTGCGTTGGCTTGATCCTTATATATAAACAGGGTACGCAGACATCTTGGAATAGGATCCGACACATCTAACAAGTCGAGACACCTTTCAAGTCCAGCCCCAAACACCCAAAAATCCCAAATCCCCCTATTTTCATAATTCGTTATTCCAGCAATCCCCGAAATTTGTTATCACCAAATTCCTCCGTTAACACACATCATGTAAACTTTATCTTGCAAATCAAAAGTGATGTTAAGCAAATCATATTTAAGCATGTCAGTGATGTATTGACGGTTCAGAATCTCAATAGTGTTGCTAATGCAGCTTTTCTGAAGCAACTCCATCCCTGAAATTCAGGCTATCAGCAGCATTTAAAGAACCTGAAGGTCCTTGCAGGTTGGACCAGTGGCGGAGCTACATAGGGGCTAGTGGGGACTATAGCCCCCACTAGGTTATAATGAGTTCATAATTTATAGTGTTAATTTTTATTAGCCCCCACTACAATAAATTCATAATTTATAGTGTTAATTTTAATTAGCCCCCACAACAATAAAAAAGTAACCTTTAATAATTAATTTATATAATATTTGTAATTTTTCTAATTACATATTTTAATTTTCTTATGTTTTTTGTTAGAACATATTTTAATCTTTTAATTTATATGAAACATATGTCCTCTTTAAATTCAAAACAATTCTTTATAATTTAATTAATCTCATATTAAAAAAAAACTCTTTGAAATTTTCATACCATATATTTATATCTTGATTTTTTTTTCTATTTTGACATGTACATATATCTCGTGTTCAATCGCGATTTTACTTGTAAATTATAATCTCAGATTAAAATACTAGACATTAAATTTAATAGTATTAACTATTCTATTTAATTGACGTAAATAAATTTATAAATTTTCATTTATATAATAAATTATAATTATTAGTAAATAAGAGCTTAGTCTTGTAAGGTAGTTCTTTTTGTCTTGTCAAAGTAATTCATTTTCTTATTCATCACTTTAATATTAATATAAGATATCAAAATTATGATCATAATATTTTAATTTCATTTATTTTTTGCAAAATCATATTTTAAAATTATTAAAATGTAAATTTGAATAGACTGCACTTAAAAGTTTTAGAAGTAATTTTCACTATCGTAAAAAGTTGTCTAATGATTCAAATTTTGTTTTATGATATATATGAACTTCATATATATTATGAAATCTATTGTCATTATATAATGTTGTAATAATTTTAGAGTATAAAGTATTGAAACGATAAAATTTCTCTAAAAAACTACTTTTCACATTGATTTTTAACTTTTTTTTTAATTATTAGCCCCCACTGTTCTTGTTTTCTGGCTCCGCCACTGGGTTGGACAGTTCAGATTTCTTCTTAAATTTATTGGAACTTAGGGGTTGGTATTGTATTAAGACCGTCATTATGACTTTCAAAGAGTTTAAATTCTAGAGAGCATTCAAGACTTTTTATAAGCATTTAAAACTTATAACGACTGCAGCAGAAAACATGGTTGTTTCTAAATAGATATAAACAAATATAATCTCTTTACAAAAAAAACATCGTATATCCTTCCTCTTCTTTGATCACCGAACAAGGAATGCTGCGAATGCTAGTCAGAGCTTGGAATATTCTTACAATGTTTCCTAGACCAAACGAGACTGAAACCAGCATGCCCCCTTCCATTCTGCAACTAATCTTACCATCAAAACTAGTCAAACATGTTTGTAGCTAACCTTATACTTGCTAATCTACAGGGTTACAAACCGGACGGTACTGCAGTACACAACTTGTTCTCAAGGTCATCATATATACTAAAGTCGTACAATTAGGACCTCGATATGGTGTTACTTAATTAAGCACTAATTATTCCCAAAATATTTACAAAATGATGTTGACGATATATGATTTTTTTTTTAATTCGTGAAAACATATTAATGCACGCGGAGTCCCATATTATTATTAGGAAACTTACTATTCTAAATTAATTTGATAACAATTTTTTAGGAATAGTTTTGGGACATCTAGCATTAAGGGAAATTGAGACAATCAACCTATGGAGCAAATGAACAGCTTGCGAGAGGAATCAGCCATAAAAATAGATAAACTTTGTTCTTGCTAATCTGCCAGCATGTTGTATAGCTAGCTTCACGAATTATAGTTAAAAAGTTAAAGCAGCTTAAAATTAAGCTTCAAGATTAAATCAGGAATTACTAATTTAACAAACAAAAACTTGAGATCAAGTCTAAAACTCAAAAGGTCTTTAACATAGTGTGCACCAAGTTAGCAAAAAAAAAAAAACATTGTGCGCAACTACATTTGTAAACATGTGATATTCAATAAATTTGCAAAACATCGGATTTCGAAACATAGCGGGGATAGCTCAGTTGGGAGAGCGCCAGACTGAAGATCTGGAGGTCAGGTGTTCGATCCACCTTCACCGCATTATTTTTTTCCCCTCTCATAAATACGTTATCTCTTTCATAAAAAAATTCTCCAGTATGGTTTTTTTTTCTTTGCTAAATAAAATTTTTATACCAACAAGAAAATGGTTACAATAATCAGGGCATACCCTTCAATTAAAAACTCTAACAGAAGCTACTATGGAGTCACAGCTCCCAAAGTGCACAGAAAGAAAAACTACTACAGCAATGTTACTTTGATAGGACAACAGTTTGGTCTCTCCTGGCTCTCGTTTGGAATACTTTGCATGTGCACATCTTCTCTCTAACTGCTCTCTTAATCTCATATGCTAACTGAGTTGATGATCTCCGATGATTAGGGTCATGTATTTTATTTCTCTTCAACCAAATTAATGGCATGAAATGTAGCAGCAAGGAATAAATAAGAAACATTCTTTCTCATAATATATCAGTACTATGAGTGAGAAAATTTCCATCTAAGAAATCTTGCCAGGTCGAATTAAATTGCAAGGACCACTTGCCTAGGATATCTCTGATGTAAGTACATTCACAAAAAATATGCCCATGATTTTCAGTTGCTCGTGAACACATGAGTCATGACACAGGTAAGATTTGCTTGCATACCAAATCGAATCATTCTATCGCTTGTGAGTAGCCTGTTTTTCATGGCCAACCAAGCCATGACTGAGAATTTTGGTACATTGAAGTTTGCCAAAGTAAACTGATCCAAGGCTGTGGAGTAACATTTTCCCTCAAAGAGTTCCATATAGTATTGACATCGACTTGATTACATTTAACATCGTCCCAAGGTCATGCCCCTGAAATTGCACAGCTGCACAAATCTGCCTAAACTCCATTGCTAAAACATGGTTCGAAGTTGTCTGCTGCCAAATACCTGATGCTAGCATGTCCTCCAGCACTGCAGTAGAGTGTGATTCCACAATAGAAATGATAGCAGTACCCAGTTGATTTACAAGTGGTTTGTTGTTAGACCACGGGTCATGCCAAAGCAAGAATTAGAATTGGCCCCTGCTTTGTATCTAATAAACTGACTAGCCTCATCTCGTGCTCCATAGGTTTTCTTTGAGCTCCACGAACACTTAGAAGGTATGGCCCCTGTCCGAAAAGGTTTTCAGCATAGCCAATGGTTATGCATTGTCAATGGATGGATATTTCGTTGATATATCAAGTCTGAGCAACAAAGATAATCTGTAAGCTTTCAATTTTTCTATGTAATCAAATTCCTGATCTCAATATTCATAAATTGTCCTCTCTGTTACTTAATTTCCTTTTATGTAAGTTAGGCTTGTTATCAGACATGAAATTGTGCCTAAGGATCTTACTCACAATTTGGGGGAGATTGTTAGACTCAAGACATGTCTGAATACCACTATTAACAAGCCTACACTATGTGACTATGTCACATTACATGACCTAGTGAGTTCTATCACTGAGATATAGTATAGGTCTCTAAATGTACTTGTCTTGTTCTCATGAACATTAGCTTGATCATGTATGCTCAAAGTTATAATGAGCTTAGTAAAGTTTCTTGCATCTAGATTGTATATAGGCCATTGAATAATTGTCCTGGTAGAAGTTCAGAAGTGTTCATGCAGCAGGATAGAGATGAATAAGGCCATGAAGAAATAAGTTGCAGAAATTTGTCTAAGACATTATATAGCAAAGTCAGAAGAAAGCTATGTCGTGAAGTCACCAATATCTATGTCGTGAAGAGCTACATCGCATAGTCCATTTTGTACTATGTCGAGAAGTCCTCAAGACTCATGTCGTGAAGTGTTGAAGTCAGCAAAGTCAAAGAAGCCTAGATCGTGAAGTCCTCAGAAGCCCTATGTCGCATAGTCGTCAAATGACTTATGTCGCATAGTCGTCAAATGACCCATATAGCATAGTCATCTTATGGCCTATGTCGCAAAGTCTTCAAAGGCTATATCGCGTAGTCCTCACAAGGGAGATCGCTAAGTCAGGAATGAAGTGGAGTTCACGATATCAACACTTAGCCGTTTATAACAAGACAAATTAAGGTACAGAACCAAGAATCAAATGAGACAAATACTGAAGCATTTGTTCTGGCAAGGTGGTCCAAAGAACAGATGGCAAATCTACAGCTAAACTTGGAGAGAAAGATAAGAGACAAGCAGCTACAGAAACGGGAAAGACTCCGAAAAGCAGGCGGTCCTTCCTGACACAGTGAACTTCTTATGGCAGGACAAGTTGGACTTTCAGAAGGGGTAGCTGTGTAATATTGTGTGTGCCTAGTTTGTATAGGTGAATGCATATTGTGCACACACCACTAAAAACTGTAAGAGAGAGATACACAAGGTTTTATTTCAAGCACTCTTTTCTCTGTAAGCAAGCAAGACACAAACTGTTCTTGTTTAGAAGCCAGAAATTCATTTGTGAATTTTTGGAAAGCTGTAGTATTTAATTTACTTAATACAAAGTAGATTAAAGTGATTGTGTGTGTTGTTTACTTTCTGCATATAATATAGCATAATCATATACAGTTTATATTGTGTTTCAAGAATCTAAAAATATATCAAACTATCCATTCACCCCCCTTCTGTCTAGTTTCTAGTAGTATTCATTTCTAACATGTATCAAGTCGAAAACAGAAGCAACATGAGAACTACTTAAAGAAAAAGACAATTTAGTTTGTTTGGATACAGAACATACATGACAAAGCTTATTACAATCTGCAGAAATGCTAGAATTGATACGTGGAATCTTGTTAAGTACAGGAGTAGACACATGACCAAGTCTCATGTGCCAAAGAGCACTAAGATGTTGTTTGGAAACAATAGAGTTACTAGTGATTAAAGAAGAAACCGGAGAAGAAACACCAGATGAACTCAGATCCAAATGATATAAGCCTGATTCCAGTTTACCATGAGCAAGAATAACCTTCTGGTTCTGGACCTGAAAGATACAGTGATCAAGATAAAATGTCACTGTACCATGATTGTCAGATGTCCATTTAGGGACAGACAAAAGGTTGTACTGAAATGTGGGAACAAAAAGGACATTATGAAGGATTAAACGATCATGAAGTGAAAATGAACCAATAGATTGAACCATAACATGTGAACCAATAGGCAAAACCAGATGAATAGGAACATCTAACTGAACAACATTGTGTAATAAACTGAGAGAACAACACATGTGATCTGTGGCCCGTGTATCGATTAACCAAGTGGACTGTGAAGGTGTAACTGAAACAGAATTAGTGAAGGCAACAGTCATACCTGCAACATGCTCCTCAGGACTAGATAATTTCTTTCCACTGCCAACAAACATAAAAACCATTCGGCTAAGTTGATTTATTTGTTGTTGCATTTGACTAAGTTGATTTCCAGCAGTATCCTGTGAAATAAAGTTCCCAGCAGTTGCCTGATTAGCCTTAGGCAAATTTCTGAACTGAGTAGAGGCCTGAACCTGAGGAACAACAGTAGCATTTTGATTATTAGAATAAGCTGGTTTATCATTCTTTTTCCAGTTAGGTGGATAACCTATCAACTTATAGCAAGATTCCTTGGTGTGACCATTGAAGTTACAGTAACTGCATTTGATAGGTGGCCTAGAAGAGTTATTGTCCTGCTGATAATTGCCTTTGCTAACAGCAAAACTCTTAGAAATTGTTTTTCCAGTATCAACCACAACTTAATGAGCAAGAGGACTAGATGCACTAAGAGAACTTTGAACACCTTGGCGAGCCTTTTCATCTTGTTTTACAAAGGCATAAGCCTGAGAAACTGTAGGAAGAGGATGCATCAAAAGAATCTGACCCCTCACATTTGCATTGATGTCATGTAGACCCATAAGAAACTGTAAGAGCTTGCGATTCTGATCTCCTTCAACTTGCACTTTATGTTCACCATAAGTACAATTGCCAGTTGGTTCTAAAACTGCATACTCATCCCACAAACCTTTGAGCTTATGAAAATACACCTCTACAGATGTATTGCCCTGCTCTAGGCTATGAATATCTTTCAATACTTGATAAATTCTATGCACATTGATACTGGAGAACCTTTCTGTTAACTCCAACCACACTTCTCTAGCAGTAGTGACATAATTCAGACTATCACTGATTTCATCAACTACAGAGTTAAAAATCCAAGTAATCACCATATCATTTACCCTCTCCCACTGTGCTAATAAATGAGACTTGGCATCTGGCTTCTCAAAGCTACCACTCACAATCACAAACTTATTCCTATCATTTAAAGCAATTTGCATATAACGACTCCACGAAGTAGTCATACGAGTTTCTTAGCAATCAAAACAAGACCAGGATGATCATTGTTATGCAGATACAACAGATGAGAATTATTATCAACAACCTCAACATTATACTCTTGATTTACACCTATCTGAGAATCCTTAGGCACTGAATTATCATGAAGACCTGATGGAGAACTAGTACTAGTTCCAATACCTTGAACAACATTGACATAACTGTTTCGCAACATGACTGAATTGAAAATGCACAAAAACTAGGGTTTCACAGCTTATTTCAATGAATTGACATAATCAATCTCAATTAATATCGACAAAACGATGTAACTGAAGAGATAATAATCGATCTCAATCGAAATCAACAAAAAAAACTATGCAATTGAAGAATTAACAAGACAAATCATATAAACGAACATATCGCAATCGAATTGATGCTCAAACTCGTCAAAATAATTCAATGAAAAACGAAAATGAAACAAAGTACCCGATGAAGATGATGACGATCATGTTGATGAGTAAGATTCGCCATGGAAAGCTCTGATACCATATTAGATTTATGTATATATATATATAAATGTGTCTGTATCTATTTGTAAATGACGAAATGTAGAAGAAGAATAATAGAATTTTTGTTATTGAAAACTTGATACTCCATACAACTGTTTGTGTATTTATAGACTAGTACAAAAGTCAACAAAGTTAGCTGTTGTTAGCCATAATTGTTGATACAATACAAAAAATATTTGTAAAGGGAGATCTAGCAAAGACAAAATTTCTAATCATGCAATTTTATTTTTTGACAGGTTCAAATCATGCAACTTGAAGATTAGCTGATTTGCATAGAATTAGTACGGTCAACATACATGTTTTCTTATATGTCCAACGAAACCAAAGCAAAATCAATGCCGCAAGGGTACATCCGAAATATAAGATGGAATAAGTAAGTGCATTACATAAGTTCAATACGTAAGTTTATTACATAAGTTGGTTTGATAAATTCCCATAGCATCAGATCATTCCTGCAAAAATGATTAAGAAAGAAAACTTAGAGATGGCAAAAGCAATTAACATGGTATCCGACTGGAAAGTATCTTTCTCTTACACTTTGAGGTTTTAGATGAGCTGGTTACTAAACACGGTATCAGAGCTCAAGCAGGCGGGAGGTCCAAGGTTCGACTCCCTGCCAACCCCAATATTCTCATAATTGATTATGGACACGAAAGACAAAAATTATGCCCCAAAGATGGACGCCCGTGATCCACTCTTCGACCCAAAAATGGGCTTTCGAGTGAGGGGGAGTGTTAGAATAACAATATAAGATCCTTGGAAAGTGTCTTCCGCCTTAAGGTTTTAGAGCAACTGTTTACTTAACATGGTATCAGAGCTCAGGCAGACGGGAGATCCAAGGTTCGACTCTCCATCACCCCCAATATTCTCACAATTTATTATAGACACGAAAGACAAAAATTATGCCCCTAACATGGGCGCCCGTGATCCACTCTTCAACCCAAAAATGGGCTCTCAAGTGAGGGGAGTGTTAGAATACAAGAGGGGAGTGTTAGAATACAATATAAGATCCTGGAAAGCGGGAGATCCAAGGTTCGACTCTCTATCACCCCCAATATTCTCACAATTTATTATGGACACGAAAGACAAAAATTATGCCCCTAACATGGGCGTCCGTGATTCACTATTCGACCCAAAAATGGGCTCTCGAGTGAGGGGAGTGTTAGAATACAAGTGGGGAGTGCTATAATACAATATAAGATCTTGGAAAGTGTCTTTTTAAATGAGCGGGTTACTCAACATTATATATTTTAAATTTTCTTATTATTTATGACTACTAAATAAAAATAACCACACGATAATAATTTAATGAATCCCGATGAATATACCATTTATCTTATGGGAACATACTTAGCACATAGGTTATAGAATTGTTTTTGTATTGCGATGGTCAAATGTTCAATTTCGGGAGCCCATTATTCTTTTTAATATTCGAAGTGGATTGGCAACTCTTTTTAAATTCGAATTTAAATAATATTTAAACTCGAAATAAAATATTATAAAATCAAATTTTAATATGAAGGAACTTAATAACTATGAAATTATGAATTATCTCCAATAAGAGAATTACCGGCGACGTCGAACATAAAAATTTTAACTGTTGGCGTGTGTGAACTAGACAGTATAAGAAAATATATTTTCAACCATAAGCAAAAATAATAGTAGGAAACTGATTTTTTTTTTAATATAAATGAAATACCATAGATTTATTTATATTTGTTTTGGCGAATAACGTAGAGGCCACAAGAAGTTCTTTGGATACAAATTCCACTTACAAGAAACAAAATTTCAACTGAATATTTAAAGTGACATTCTAAATTAGGCCTGTAATTCAAGTGGGCGGCTCGCGAGCCCGACCCGACTCGGCTCGTTTAGTAAGGCTCGGCTCGACTCGAACTCGTTAACAAGCCGAGCTCGAACATAAGACCGGACTCGTTTAACTAAACGAGTCGGCTCGACTCGTGAAATTAAACTAGCCGAGTTCGGGCAAAAGATTAGACTCGTTTAAGTGTAATTTTACAGGAGCCGGCTCGCCCGACTCGTTTAAATAGGCTCGTTTAACTAAACGAGCCGGATCAGCTCGACTCGTGAAATTAAATTTATTAATAAAAAGTATAGATTAATTAATTTTTCATTTACAATTTATGGTCGGTCAATTCAGATAAATTTATTAAACATTAACTCCTTGTATATAATAAGCGTAAAAGAGATTTTATCCAAAACTTTGGTCGGTCACTGTACTACCAAAAGTATACGATCCGTTGGATTATAAAATTATAAATATTCAAATAGACGAGGACCGTTAGATATAATATTAAAAATTGTATTTGATTAATAATGGGATAGTATTTAAATACTAAAAGGTGTATTTTGATAATTTAAACTAATTATAAATGAGTTTTCTATATTGAATAGAAATCTTTAGGTAAAAATTCGTAATTATCTTTTCTATTTAGTTTATGGATAGTTCCAGTTAGATAATAATTATTAAACCATCATTAAATTAAAGATAATTTTGTTAGCGCTGTAAAATCGTTAAAATCTGTTGTCTAAAACTCAAGATATAGCCCAAACAGTAAAGTGATTATCTAAATTTTAATAAATATTTTTTTTATTATTGTAGCACCAATTTAATTTTTTTCCCTAATTCTTTTAAATTTATAAATTCTATGTTTATTTCAATAAAATATTAAAACCAATTTAAGAAAAAATTAAAATCGATCTGGTCCATGTAAATCACTATACGACTAAATTAATAATTATAGTTAGATCTTAAATAGATCGATGAGAATTTTTAAATATAATATTAAAAAGTGTATCTGATTAATAATAGAATTATATTTAAATACTAAAAAGTGTATTTTGATAATTTAAAATTTTTCTATTGAAAAATTCTTAAATATCTTTTCTGTTGAATTGATGTATAGTTCCAGTTAGATAATCATTGTTAAACCAAATATCAAGATAACAATTCATATCGATTACAATATTAAAAATTATCAATATAATGCTCATGTATATCATACTAACAATGATACACGTGGACCTTAGGTTATAAGAGACTTAGGAGAACTCATGTACATGAATAAATTTTGTTGTGGAACGAAAAGTAGGTTTAGATACTGACGGCGGGTATTTAATGTAGGGTAGTGGACAATCGTGTCTCAATGGCTTCTCTCGTGTTTCGTGACTGCACAGGTCCTCACAAGATGCCTACGTATCTCAATTCGTAATTGAGAATCAAGCCAAGAAAACGTAGTCCTAATGTTGAGGGGTTAGGCCCTTTATATAGGCGTCTGGAGCCCTAAAATCGTGGTAGAATTAGGTTACTTGGTGACCACTAACCGCCTTTGAATAGTGGATAACTCTTATCAGAATTAGTTTCCATGTTGGAGTTGGTTTCCATGTTGGACGTTGTATTGGAAGCTTCCTAGTGGTTTCCAACCACTGGACTGTATATGAATCAAGCCCACGTCTTAGTGGTTTTAAACAAGGGTTGGACCTTGGCCCAATTGTTGACTACGAATTTATTATCATAGCCATGGTTACAGGCCTCATTAATGGGCCTCGTATTTGGACCATCTTAAGTATATTTATTGCAGCATTAAATGTGTCCTTAGGGCTTTATTTTAACCCATATCAAATTTAAACACTTTTTTTCGTGAAGGAACATAACAATTTGATTAATCCAAATTATAATTATGTTATTTTACATATAACAAAAATAAAAGGATAATATCAAAATATTATTAAAATATTGAGGGTTTCATATTCATAAACGATAATTTTGAATAGAATACTTATATAAAAATGTGTATTTAATTAAAGGTGAGATTATATTTAAATACTAAGAAGTGTGCTTTTATAATTTAAACCAATGATAAATTGGTTTTCTATATTGAATTGAATTCTTTATGTAAAAATTCTTAACCATCTTTTTTCTTTTCGGTTTATGGGTAGGTCAACTGGTCAAGTTAGATAATAATTATTAAGTCATCATTAAATTAAAGATAATTTCGTTAGTTTCGTATGGGTTGTAAAATCGTCAAAATTCAATTTATAAAACTCAGGATAGAACCCAAATAGTAAAGTGAGTATCTAAATTTTACTCCCTCCGTATTGCTCGGCACGCATTTTAAGGCTCCTTTAATATATACTTCGATAAATTATTTAAAATTTTTCTTCTTCCGAATAAAAATATAATGTTTAAATTTTTATTTAGAAAAAGAAAGTGTTAAAAATAAGTTGTAGAACTATACTTTATAGAAGCCTTAAAATGCGTGTCAAGCAATGTAAAAAAACTGTAAAGAAATGAGAGGGACAGATGGAGTAATAAATATCTTTTTATTATTGTAGCACCAATTTATTTATTTTTTCCACTAATTCTTTTAAATATAGAAATTTTATGTTCCTTTCAATAAAGTATTAAAATTAATTAAGAACAAATTCAAATCGATAAAGAATATAATAATATGAGAATAAAATTTTATATAATCATAACATAATTTTTATTCTGTTTAATAATTTTTAAGTAATAATGTATTTTAAAATTTTATATACACTGTAAATAAAACCGAAACATTAAAAGTAAAAGCAGATAGTAAGATACTTATATGAGTATATACTTGATATCCTTATTATATTAAATTCTTATATATGACTAATATGGATCTTATCCAAAATTTTGGTCGTACGGTCCTTTGACAACCAAATTAATAAGGACCATTAGATCTTAACTAGATAAATGAAAATCGGTAGATCAAATATTAAAAAAGTGTATTTTATCAATAATGGGATTATATTTAAATTTTAAAAAGTGTATTTTGATATTTAAACCAAATATACCAAATATAAATAAGTTTTCTATATTGAATAGAATTCTCCATATAAAACATTTGTGACTTTCTTTTCTCTTCCATGACAATTCCAGTTAGATAAAAATTATTAAACCATCTTTTAATTAAAGATAATTTAGTTATCTTCATGTGGGGTGTAAAATCGTCAAAATCTGATTTTTAAAAACAAAAGATAAAGCCCAAATTAGTAAAGTGACTATTTAAATTTTAATAATTATTATTATGTCATCATTATTTTAACGCCAATTTAATTACTTTTTTCTAACTATTTTAAATTTAGAAATCTATGTTCAAAAATTAAAATCAATATAAGAAAAATTCAAATCAACAAAGAATAGAATAATACAAGGATAAAATTTTATAAAATTGTGCATAGTTTTTATCCTATTGTATTAAGTTTTAGATTATAACTAATCAAATATTATTTATTATTAAATAATAAATTATACGTAAATGGTGATTTTGTTTTATAAGAACTCACAGAGACCTAATTTCATTGTTACCAGGACTATATTCATATTAAAAAAAAAACCGTATTTTAAAATTTTAGACTCAGCTACAGAAGAGACCTAACTTTTTTAACCTATATACATTGTAAATTATTAAATTCGAAACTTTAAAAGTTTGTTAATCAATTAGTATAGTACTTTTCTGAAAAATCGTACTTTACAAAAAATATTATCAAATAACCTATGTTTGCAAGAAAAAAATTTAAAAAAATTCTTATTTTTCAAAAAAAAACCTGAAAATTTTAATAGGTTGTTGGTAGATTGAAACCTTAGATATTCTACATGATAATTTTACTGTTATATCTAATGTTTCTCAACAATTTAATTTGAAAGATCCAACGATTATGGATTGAGTGATCAAACAAAGCGACCGAAGCTTTCATTATTTAGTCTTTAATATAATAACATATATATTTATGGGATGTACTATAAAAAAATGAATTTTATACAGAATTTTGATAGTCACGGTGTACTACTTTAAAAGAAGAACTGTTACAAAAAAATTATATTTTAATTGATAATTTATTTTCTCAAAAGTTCAAAGTTCCCGCATCATTAACATATTACAAAAAAGAGTATATTATATTTTAGCAATAAATATTTAAAAAAATAAAAATTAAAAATATATAAATATTAAGAAAAATTAATGATGTTATCCTGGTAGTTTGGTCCTAAATACCGCCAAAACATTCTCAACCGTTAGATCCAATACTTTTAAAAATAGATGATCAAGATTATATCATATAAAAAGAAGTTATTATCTAAAAATGATATAAGTTAAAAGATATTATATTAGGATTGGATTTTCCAAAAAGTTAAAACATAAAAATAGTTGTAATTAAATAAGGAAACCCATTTAATACCATAATAATAAAAATCGTTTAATCTTAAATAGATAGGTGAAAACCGTTAGATTTAACATTAAAAACTGTATTTGGTTAATAAAAGGTATTCTAATAATCTAAACTACATATAAGTAGATTTCCTAAATCGAATAGGATTCTCAACATTAAATTTCGTCACTTAATTCATGATATAGGCTAAAAAATATCCTAGAAATATAATTAATGATACATTAATTAAACCCGGAATGGTCCATAAATTAGACCCAATTAATGAGGCCCGAAGCCCTAATTAATTATTAAATTTGTAATTAATTAAAAGGCTGATTATACAGTCCATTAAATGTGCCCAAGTTGTGATCTTTATGTACTAGAAGTAGTCTTGAGGGACACCAAACCCTAGGAGGAGTCAATCTCCTACAAATTAGGATTTACAATCCTGATCTAAGAAGAAGACTTGTACTCCAAGTCACCTAAACCTAAACCTAGTCTAATTCTCAGACTCTCAACGCCTATATAAAGGGTCTGACCCCTCATTATCAGGAAAAAACGTTTTGGACACAGCTCCATACGTCACAACGCCTCGAAGGCGCTGCAACCACGTTGGCAACCCTAGAACTACATTCTGGTTTGATTCTTGATTCTCATCAAGGTACGTAGGCATCTTGTTAGGACCGAGTTAGTCCCCGACAACAAGAGCAGCCCCCATTAAAGCTCGAAGCTCTCTAACCCTAGCATTGAATTCAAAGATATAGTTTTTATTCCACAACATTTGGCGCCGTCTGTGGGAAGACAACATCAACCATGACGAGAACATGAAGTATCGATGATCCACACCTACCAATGTTCAAGGGATGAACCCTTTAAGAACACGAATTTAAACAAGTCTCCAAAGAGCTGGAATCCAAAGAACGATTCTAAACTCTCAAGGGACGAATCCCTAATCATAGGCATGATTCTGCCCATGATTTCAAAAAGTCTAGCATTATTACCATGGTGCTTCCATAACTAACGGCTCAGAACCCAAGTTATGGGCTCCCACCCCCAACGAGGGGATGATTCGCCCCTTATTTAAGGCATGGAACCTCCGCCTGCAAAAAGAGTGAGAAATCTTGATCGTGCACCAAAGACGATGAAGGAGCAATTGAACTGACAATCCATTCCCCTTGATTTCCGTTCAAGGAACGACTCCTTAGAGACGAGTCTCTGAGGGTTGATCCCCAATGGGTGATCCAAAATTCATTGACTCAAGGAGCATGTTCTCTGCCCATATGGACGAATTCCCAAGTAGCGAATCCCCAACCTCAAGGGACGGATCCATTATAGATGGTGCTCACACCCATTGCGAATGCACCCCAAGGGAGGCAAATTTCCATAATCGGTTGCACCCACACACGAATCAAAACCCTATATATGGGATGCATTTGTATACCGAGGTTGGGAGAAGTAGACTTCCACCTCCATCTCATGAGGTGTATATGCCCCCAATACATTCCTAGACTGGGTCCTTTGTATAAAGAATTTTGAACTTCTTTGGACCTTGTTCCGGAGATGAATCCTCCACTAATACGAACGTAACCCCAAAGGGGAGGTGTCAAGACAAGGAACCCACTAAAAGAACAGGACGTTCCTAACACCGAGTGTCCCAAAATTGGCTCTTTAGACCATAGAAGATAAACAACTAATTTGTAGCAGCATGTTATGGATTCTAGGGATGAATCCCCTTTTAGATGGTGGTGTTGTCCCTCTTTGGTGCACTACCGGGGCTGCAAATTTCCATCTATATTATTACAACGAACATGGGATCTCACTTATGGGATGCCGCTTATCGATGGTAGAAACTCAATCCATCCCCAATAATCCAGGGGCAAACCCTCAAGGACCAAATTGATCAGGCACGAATCCTTTGCCTATAGAGACGAATCCCAAAATCGTAGTTCCTTTGATCCAATGAGTGGATCATCTACAAATGGTACCTGCGTCAATTTCAAGGGCGCCTTTTGGCTTGTAACTCTCAAACACCGTGGTACCTGCATCTACTATTCAAAATCCCATCTATGGGATGCCTCAATACCCCGAGGATGGAGGAAGTGGACTCTAAGCCCCAACTCAAGGGTCATATATTCAGGGTTTAGTTCCCCAAAATTGGGGATCGGGTCCCCATGATCAAGGATTAGGTCCTCAAGTCCAAGGATACATAGATTTTTCAGTACCGTACACTGAAGATGAGTCATCGTCTACTAATGAGAATCATGATATGGCCCCTAGAAGGAGGCGTCAAGGTAAGGAAATGGTTGGGGGAGATGGGTATTCCCAAAAAGGTCCCTCAACCCTTGAAGAATGTATTCTTACTCATTGAGCATAGATCCTTAAAAGGATTACTTGAACGGATTTACCAAGGAAGATTTGAAGGTTCTAGATTTCGATGATTAATTGGCTATGATAGCTCTGCAACAAAGAACCACGAATGTCTATTTTAAGATGTCACTAGCAAAGCATCCCCCTGAGAGCATGTTGATGCTCCAAGATCGGGTTGGCAAGTATATCAAAATCGAGAAAAATGTAAAGAAACATTCAGCCCTTGTATGAGGCAACGGAGAAAACAAAAACGAAATGGAGATCAGAAATATGTTGCTAAGGATAGTATCCCTGAACGAGCAAAGACTCTGATTCTCCCCCGAAGAGAGTGCACAAGAACTGAGGTTTACCAAGTATGCACATGGAGAAGGATAGAGATTTTCCATGGCTGAAGCCACTAAGGATTGATCCTAAGAAGAGAAATGAGAGTCGGTATTCTAAGATTCTTAAAAAACACGATGCATGACTATTGACAACTAAAAGACGAGACTGAGTTTACGACCCAAAGTGAAAAGATCAACAAATTCACCAAATATGGTGAACAACACAACCCAAGGTGGGATTATGATTGGAGACACTACGAAAGGAAGGATGGTGATCGAGGTCAAAATCCTCAGCCCTAGAGGCCAGTGATAGACATGATCTTTGGAGGCCCGACAACAGCTGGAAATCTATTGATTGGGAAGTCAGACAGATGGTCGGAGAAGCACCAAAATATGCAAAGACTGAAGTGGTAATAGCCTTTGATGATTCAGATCTTAAAGGAGTGAGATTCCCCCATGATAATCGTTGGTCATCATATATGTGGTAGGAAATTCAGAAGTGAAGCAAGTCTCGGTAGACAATGCGGATTCAATGGATATCATGTTCCGCGACACGATTCCGAAGATGAGATACACGGATGTCCAACTAACCCCCCCCCCTCCAATATGCCCATTTATGTGTTCAATGAGGTTAAGTCTAAGGTAGAAGTTATTATTCAGTTTCCTATAACCATAGGAAAGGAACCATAAACTTCTTTGTGATTAAAGAAAATTTTACCTACCATGTTATCCTTGGGTGGACATGTTTGCATGACTTTAAGGCAGTTGCCTCAATCTATCACTAGAAAATCAAATTTTCCAAAAGTAACGAAGTGGGAGAAGAGTAAGGAGATAAAGAAATGGAAAAGGTTAATACATAGCCACGTTCAGGCCTGATAGAATCGGGGGGCAGGTCCTCCCGATTGAATATATGGATGTAATGGATAATGATGAATACCGAAGGAAGACAACTGAGAATCTAATTCTCATCCCCTTAGTTCCCGATGAACCTGAAAAAGTTACTTACATTGGTGCTTTATTAAGTCAATCCTTAAGGGACAAGTTGTTTACTTTTCAACAAAAAAAATAATGATGTGTTTGTATGGACAACAGATAAAATGCCCGATATTCAGTTCCTCGAATGGTTGCTCAATCCCGTGATGATCAAAAACACCAATGAAAAATGATTGGATATGTAGAGACTTAGTTGATCTAAGAGATGCTTGTCCTAAAGACTGTTTCCCTCGACCAAGGATCGATACATTGATTGATGCCACCGCTGAACACAGGATGTTGAACTTCATGAATGGCTTTGTAAGGCACAACCAAATCAAAATGTATAGGGACAACGTCCCAAGAGGTGATATATCAAAGATTGGTGAATAAGATTTTTGAGCATCTTGTTAGGAAGATTACGAAATTTTACGTAGGTGACATGTTAGTCAAGAGCCTCGATAGAGCATATCACATTGGACACCTCCGAGAGGCATTTGAAGTTCTAAGAAAACATAATATGATGTTGAACCCGACTTAATGTGTAAGATCCGGGAAAATTACGTGTTAATATTTGATGTGAAATGAAATTTTAATTTCATATTAAGAGTTATTAAATGATTTATCTGTTTAAACGTGCTAAGTTATTTGTTAAATGATTGAAAATGTGATATTGTGATGCTATGTGAAATGTGTGGGGAATTAGAAACTATTTTGAAAAGGATGTCATACTAATTTATTCTATTTTAAATTATCAAAGAGAAAATTTGGATCGTTCCCAAATTATTCGGGAGATTGGTATATCGTTCGTACCAATATTTCATTCGTTAAAGTAGGAAGTATTCGAAAATATTCGCAATAAAGGTATTTTGGTTCGTATATTTTGAATTAAACGATACTTGTAGTTATCCGTACTTTATGGATGCTTATCGTCTCGTGAAACGTGTATTCTGCTTTATTAAAGGTTTAAAGCATATATTCTGTTAAATTGTATTTAAAGCGATCTATCGGATCAGTATCGATCCAAAAATGTCGTTTGGGGTATTATTTTCCGTTTAATATAAAAAGGCAAATCGTACTTTGTTTTGCGTATAATAAAGCTTAATTACAGTTAAAAATCTAAAAACCCCTGAAACGTGTTCTTCGTGTTCTTGAGAATCAAACTCAATTTTGAAGGCGTTATCGGAATCCGATTTCGATGTTCTTGTAACCAAAATGAATCTCTCATCATCCTCTACCTAAATCCATCATCAAAATTCATGTGGGTATGATTTCTGATTTTTTCTTATTTTTTCTTATTTATTTATTTTTGAATTTTTACATTTAAATTGGGGGAATCTTTAATCTTCGTTGTTCTTGTTAATTGGTTGTATAATTAGACTGTGTATGTTGTAAGGAGTTTATCGATGATTTTTGTGCAATTTTTAGAGCTGTAAATCGACTAGATCGGAAATTATATAAGTCACCGGAGTTCTTGAGCTTTTGGCCGGTTTTCCTTATTAATGATTGGTTCTTGATTTCGTTACTACCATTGAATAGATCGGGGAACAAGGAATCTAACTGTATAAACAACGTTGAGTTTGATAGCCGTTTCGTGGTGGCCGGAAAGCGGTGGCTCGTCGGCGGGGGGAGTTTTCTGAGTTGTTTTGGTTCGTTTTTGTGCCGTTCGGTGTTAACTAACTGTTGGGGATCGTAACCCCGTGTTTTTGGCAAGGTTGTAGTGTGTTTGTGGCTGTCGGAATCTGGAATTGGGTTGCCGGAACTCCGCTGGCGGCGGGTTGTTCTTGGCGACCCATATCCGTTCTTGGCGACCCGTTTTCAAAACCTACCCGACCCGGTTTCGATCCAGAAAACCCTAATTCCATTTTCTGAATAGTGTTTCTGGGTTTTTATTTTAAAAATAATTCAAAAAATAGTTTTATAATTCTAAAAATCATATCTTTGATTTAAAAATACATTTTATTATTCCGAAAATTTTATAAATTCATAAATATTTATTTAAATTCGAAAATTGATTAAATTTAATTATTTTAATTATTTTTGATTAGTAATTAATTTATTTAATTAATTGATTAATTCTTTTAATCAGTTAATTCTTAATAATTAATTATTAATTAGATTTAATTAATTAAAATTAAGTTTAATTATTTTCTAGCTTGGTTCATTTATTTAAAAATAGTTTGAGCATTTAAAGAGTGTCAATTAATTTTATTAATTGATTTAATTGCATTTAAAATACTTATATTGGATTTAAAAATCCGATTTTTGATTTAAAAATTGTTTGTGGCTTATTTAAATTCAAATAAGCTTCGTGTGATGTTTTAAAAATGGTTATAAGTGCTATATGGTTTGTATGAGTTGTGTAATGTGTTTTATAGTCCGTATATGCCCGTACTAGGGCTAGTGTCTGAGTTTTAAATATCGTAAATTAGACCGGGCGTCCGATACGTAACCGGTTACTTGTTTAAATATGTTATGTGAATGATGTGAATTATCTGTTGTTGAGTCATGCATGCGAATAAATTGTGTTGAGACTTGTTTGAGTATTTGGTCGTGTCTAATATCATCACGAGGGGTAGTTGGGATAGAAATTTGTCGGTTATGTTAGAAAGTGAGATTTACGAGGCCGTTGACTTAGATGTTGACTTTTATAGTATGGGGAGTTTCGTCAAGCGAGTTACGAGGATTACTTGTATAGTTAGTTGTGATCATTCTATCAATTGAAACGTGGTTGTCTGTGCAACAGAGGCTATTGGACGAGACGAGTCAGATTATCGAAGTTAAGTTACAATCGTTTATGGAATGTGAAATCATACGTTGAAGACTAAGTACCGTCTCATGTTTGACTATCGAGGCGGGCACATGGATTCGAAATGGTAGAAACAGACTAGTGGTATTCGCAAGAGCGTTAAAGCAAAGAAGGACGGGAGTAGAGAATCGTGCGATAAGACAGGATAAGGAGGGAATCGTATTGTTTCAGCGTTACGAAATAGCTAAGGACCAGAGGCAAGTGTTTATACCCTTGCTTATTAATTAAGGGATATTATCTTGAATTATTAGTATGCATGTTGAATGCTTATTACTGAATTTTCAAATGTTGATTTCTTTGCATTGAATTGCAAGTATGTTATTTAATCTCGTAAATTGACGAGTACTCTTTTATACCTTTTGAGTTTAGATTCATATTTTCATATTGATTGGAAAGATATACTTATTATATTGAAAAGTTTGAAGAGATAATTATGGGCCGTATACTAAGGCTTTCTTTTAAAAGACATGATTTTAAAACATTAGGTTGGAATATTGCCAACCCTAGATGAGTGGGAACTTGTGAACCCTATGTTGAAAATGTTATTTTAAATTCCGAAGTTGTGGTACTTGTTCTACAAGTATTCCATTTTTCCATCCTGCACCCTTGCAAGTATTATTATCATTTCTTGTTAATGCGATCATCTGATCCATTCCCTGATTCGAATTCATTTATGCTGTGCATGATTTAGTTTACTTCCTTCAAATACGAGGCTTATCTATTATAAGTATATGTTCGAAGGACTTGAACTATTTCTGTCAGAAGTTAATAAACCCTTGTTTTCTTCATTTATAAACTTCACCCTGAATTTTTCTTAAACTTGAACTTGACTTTCTTGTCACTTACCAGATTGTTGAATCTTAACTAATTCTTCCATGATGTGATAATTTGAACTGTTGAGGCCATCTAGAGCCTGTTCTTTGAACTCTATTCTATATTGAGTTGTTACAAATTCTGTTGATATCATAATGCCTGTTTCATATCAGACTAAATCTTGTTGAGCATGTCATTGTTTATTCTTCATTATATCCCAGTTGTTACATCGAACTCGTCGATGCTTATTATATTCTCACTTTCATATGCACCTCCCCATATTGTGTCGATCTCGTCGATACTAGATTACATTGTTATTCCTTAATGGATTCTTCATAATTGAACTGTTTCCTGGAACGTGAGTTTTCCAGCAATTGTTGTATTAGGTTGTCGATTCTTCCGACACCTGATTGTCGAAGTAAGGTTGTCAATTGTTCTGACACCTGACGTATATAATATAGGATTGGAATGTTTTTAAATGGGACCAGTAATTGGTCGGGCCATATTTATGGTCGGAATAAATTAAGGCCCAGATTGGCCTAGGATCCAGTAGAGGACTTTGCTATAAGCAAGTCCGGGGTTGATGCGTGGCTGGCCAGCAGCACAACCTTTGATTTGATAAATGTTAAAAATCCAATTCTAATATCAATTCTTATTTCTGGGATGAGTTACATCCATATGTTTTATACTTGTGAGTTATGACCTGATATTCAGGTTTATTCGTTGCGTAAAATTGTTGGTTGTTGATTAATAATAGTGGTTTCAATCTTGCTGAAATCACTTACTCTTAATACATTTGGATTCCAAATAGTCGAAATCCATTTCCTTGATTCCATTGGCAGTCGTGAGATATCTATCTTGATGAGTTTTATTCATACCGCATATCTAGTCGGTACCATGTTGAAGTCTTGAAGTGCGTTCCTTATTCCTTGACCGAGCGTGTTGGCTCATTCTTACCCCTTGATTATTCTAACCTTCCAGAGTTGTTGGTTTCAGAAAATGTTATGAATAGACCTGTTATCTTCAAAACTAGTATTTTTGTACAAACTATGGTCTTGAAGACGTATGAGTTATATTTATTTCATATTTTCTACTTACTATTGTAGTTATTGTTGATTCGGTCGCCGTAACGACCAATATAAATCTTTTTTGTGTTTTAAACTATTCAATTGCGAGAAGAAGAATGAGAAATTGTGGTAAATTACCAAACTTGATTTGAAAATATTAGAGATTACAAATGTTTAAGCCAAAGGCTTGTTTATTTGAAAATCCAAAGTTTATTTTGGAAACCTTTCGTATTATATTTAATAATGCGCTTGTTGAGCAATTCATTCGCTCATACTTGTTTTATTTATATATATTTTAGCCTGCCGGAAAGAAGGTGTATTGGCAAGAGTTGTCCGCGTAGCTGATCAGAGATGGGGAAAGATATTAGCGTAAAGACGTTTTGATCCAGAGCATTTGAGCTAGTGAGAGGTTTTGTATATAGATGTTTTCTATTGAATAATATATTGTATAAGATTAGTTGCCTGGTATACTTCTTATCGAAGTTATACTAGTGTATTAGAATTTTTGTAAAGAGAAGGATTGTAAGGAAGAAAGATTGTTGTAATGAAATTTTGGATTCTTGTTTCTAGCACTATAACCTTTAAAGATTCTTGGTAGAGTTGGGGTCACAGATATTATTATTATTGTGTTGATTTTATATTGAACATGTTGTTTGGATTAAGAGTGCAGTGTGACGACCAAATCCTTTGACCCCGGATTTGGGGGCGTTACAGTTGGTATCAGAGCAAGGGTTATAGTAAAACTAGAAACGAGAGTGTGTGGGAGTGTATATAGTTATATAAGGAACGTCAGAGCTCATTTAGAGTTCGTATTGGACTATTGGATATAGTACCGCTGAGTGAGTTGAGATGGAGGTATTTGATTGAGATAGTTGTGCTGAAATGGATAGAACTTCTTGCGTTTGTAGACGTCTATGGCGGAATCTTCGAGGACTATTACGAGTCGACGACGACGTACGATATTGATAACCTTGCGACGTGGAAAAGAAGGGCTGAAATCGAATAACGTGGAAAAGAAGGGCTGAAATCGAATAACGTGGAGAAGAAGGGCTGAAATCGAATAACGAGCTATCGAAGGAGTCGACAGAGGAGTCATATGTGAAGACCTTGGTAATACCTTCCCATCCTAAGGAAATATTTGACATTTCTTTAAGCGAAGTTGTGTTGGTGAATATATTCCACCTTTTGACCTTGTATTTGATACTTGTGATCAATCATGATTGCAATTGCATCAGAGGAAGTTGTGATACCTATTTCAAATTTTTTGAGGCTTGTTGAAAAATATGTTATTTAAATTCCAACTCCTTTATTCTTCCGGAGTGGATAACTCTATTTGTGATGTAACACTATTTGTTGATACTTCCTTTCTGGTTGTTCTTTTTTTTTGAAATGACACCTTTGGAATTTATTCAATTTCAATCCAAGGTGTGTATTTGAGATTTCTTATCGAGAGGTCTTGGTTGTTATTTTGACCATAAATTTCTTTCATGTTTCACTACTCCAACTGAGGTAAACAACCCTATTTACAGTATAGGGGACACAAGGACTATCTGTCTATGTGATAGAAGTCTGACGGGACGCCGTCACTTGTGTGTTGTGAAATACAAGAAGGCTAATTACCTTTAGTACTGTCTTAATAGAGACACACAACATTGAGTTCATGTGATCAAATTGGTCTCTCAGTAATTCCTTCACTTCCAATAATGTTTGCTTTGGAATATGCAGATTTGGTAACCCCAATTGTGGGACATTTGCTACGTTATAGAATCTTTCACTTCAAAATATCATGAATTTTTGTTATACCAAATAATCTGGGAGGTATGCCATTAGGGTGAACTGAAATTTACCCTACCATAATGAACGAAGAATTTGCGATTGAATTACCACGAGCGAAAGCGGATTACGATGCGATTAGAATACTAGTAACATATAACGGAGCCAGTTGTTCTCTTTCTATCGATTAACGTTACGATATGGAAAGGTGAAGTTAGATAATTCAAGAGTTGATTGGAAATTTGGGGGAAAATGTGTAATTGTGCTGATGATATCCCATGTTGTGGAAGATGAACCTAATAGATTTTTGTCTCAATGAGAAGAACTTTTAAAATTTGATGATTGGCTAATAATGGAGAATGAGTTGATCTTTGCGTATTTCAGGATTGTATGATATGATTGCAAGTCTTTTGCTCACGATAGTTAAGGTAGATCTTACCAGTCAATGTGGATGTATAGAATGAGAATCAAGATAATGTCGAGTTGATCAAGCTGTTTGGGAAATGAGATGGAACCATGGAAAAGGTATCCTGAGTGTTACTGTGAATGTATCTTCTAAATTATTTGGGAATCAGATGGAGATTAATTAAGTTCTTAGGACTAAGTAGAACAATTTTTTAAAGATATGGATTAAGTCACCAAGCTGATAAGGAATATTCTCACAATTGAAACTAGGAAAAGAAGATGAAGAGGTGTTAATAAGGATTTAAAGACAATGGATAAGGTAATGATGGGTTGTTTTAAGCTGAAGAGTTAATTGGCACGGAAGGTATATGATCGTTGAGAGCAGTTGTTAGATATATTGGGAGTAAATAGAATTAACCAAGAGATTATATTAGAGGTTGACATTATGAGTAGTAAAAGAGAGATTTGAGATGTGAATATCTTCGGTACAAGGAGTAGAAAGGATGGAGCTTTGAGGTTATGATAACAAGAGATTAACTAAAAGAAATGACGGAAATAAGGATTCAACCAGGATTTATTAAAGAGAAAGGGCTACATAAAGGAAAGAGTTATGGAAAGAGAAATGGAATTCAATTACAGGAAGGAGCGAGAGAGTATAATGGATAAGAAGGAAATGTAAGGATATATAAGAGGTTTAAAAGGATATTAATGTTGGTAAGTATTTAAGTGCTTGGGATGCTAGAAAATGAAGACAGAGTAACAGAGGTATAGTAGACGATTACAACTAAAGAGATTCCTGAATGGAAGTGGAAACATATTAAGATAGACTTTGTAGTAGAGTTGCTAAGGCTTAGAGCTAATCATGATGTTATTTGAGTTATTATTGACCGATTAACGAGAGATATTTATTAGATGAATTGGTTCATCTCTAGCTATTTGAATGAGGTAATAGTACGGCATGGAATGACGGGTTCAAATGTATTTGACAGAGATCCGCGACTTAATTAAATAATTCAGACAGACTATGGTTGTGTACTAAATTTTTAAGGTAATTGGAAGGACCATTTACCGTTGATTAGATTTTCTTACGACAACAGTTATTATGACAATTTTGAATTGCTACCTTATGTCGGTTTACTGCGTGTTAGGAAAGTTGCGTATAAGTTTGCGTACCACTCCATGAGTGGTGTATTCATAGTGTATTTCATAAAATACGAACCTATAGAGATTTAGTTAAATTGTTCTATGTTGAGTAACCAATTGAGATATTGAGTCAGTATGAGAGAGTGATGAGTAATAGAGGAGTCAAATTAGTATGAGTATGAGGAGAAATCGTAAGGTTGAAGAGTCAACCTAGGAATTTGAGAATGAGATGTTGGAAAATATCCACCTGTGTTTGCGTAAGCTGATTCTGAGGACAGAATCCTGTTAAGGGGGGAAGGATGTAAGATCCGGGAAAATTACGTGTTAATATTTGATGTGAAATGAAATTTTAATTTCATATTAAGAGTTATTAAATGATTTATCTGTTTAAACGTGCTAAGTTATTTGTTAAATGATTGAAAATGTGATATTGTGATGCTATGTGAAATGTGTGGGG
The DNA here is from genome assembly GCA_030848705.1 of Heracleum sosnowskyi. Classification (NCBI taxonomy): domain Eukaryota; kingdom Viridiplantae; phylum Streptophyta; class Magnoliopsida; order Apiales; family Apiaceae; genus Heracleum; species Heracleum sosnowskyi. The sequence goes on along the minus strand of CM061244.1, from coordinate 113,776,578 downwards.
AATTAGAAACTATTTTGAAAAGGATGTCATACTAATTTATTCTATTTTAAATTATCAAAGAGAAAATTTGGATTGTTCCCAAATTATTCGGGAGATTGGTATATCGTTCGTACCAATATTTCATTCGTTAAAGTAGGAAGTATTCAAAAATATTCGCAATAAAGGTATTTTGGTTCGTATATTTTGAATTAAACGATACTTGTAGTTATCCGTACTTTATGGATGCTTATCGTCTCGTGAAACGTGTATTCTGCTTTATTAAAGGTTTAAAGCATATATTCTGTTAAATTGTATTTAAAGCGATCTATCGGATCAGTATCGATCCAAAAATGTCGTTTGGGGTATTATTTTCCGTTTAATATAAAAAGGCAAATCGTACTTTGTTTTGCGTATAATAAAGCTTAATTACAGTTAAAAATCTAAAAACCCCTGAAACGTGTTCTTCGTGTTCTTGAGAATCAAACTCAATTTTGAAGGCGTTATCGGAATCCGATTTCGATGTTCTTGTAACCAAAATGAATCTCTCATCATCCTCTACCTAAATCCATCATCAAAATTCATGTGGGTATGATTTCTGAGTTTTTCTTATTTTTAATTATTTATTTATTTTCGAATTTTTACATTTAAATTGGGGGAATCTTTAATCTTCGTTGTTCTTTTTAATTGGTTGTATAATTAGACTGTGTATGTTGTAAGGAGTTTGTTGATGATTTTTGTGCAATTTTTAGAGCTGTAAATCGACTAGATCGGAAATTATATAAGTCACCGGAGTTCTTGAGCTTTTGGCCGGTTTTCCTTATTAATGATTGGTTCTTGATTTCGTTACTACCATTGAATAGATCGGGGAACAAGGAATCTAACTGTATAAACAACGTTGAGTTTGATAGCCGTTTCGTGGTGGCCGGAAAGCGGCGGCTCGCCGGCGGGGGGAGTTTTCTGAGTTGTTTTGGTTCGTTTTTGTGCCGTTCGGTGTTAACTAACTGTTGGGGATCGTAACCCCGTGTTTTTGGCAAGGTTGTAGTGTGTTTGTGGCTGTCGGAATCTGGAATTGGGTTGCCGGAACTCCGCCGGCGGCGGGTTGTTCTTGGCGACCCATATCCGTTCTTGGCGACCCGTTTTCAAAACCTACCCGACCCGGTTTCGATCCAGAAAACCCTAATTCCATTTTCTGAATAGTGTTTCTGGGTTTTTATTTTAAAAATAATTCAAAAAATAGTTTTATAATTCTAAAAATCATATCTTTGATTTAAAAATACATTTTATTATTCCGAAAATTTTATAAATTCATAAATATTTATTTAAATTCGAAAATTGATTAAATTTAATTATTTTAATTATTTTTGATTAGTAATTAATTTATTTAATTAATTGATTAATTCTTTTAATCAGTTAATTCTTAATAATTAATTATTAATTAGATTTAATTAATTAAAATTAAGTTTAATTATTTTCTAGCTTGGTTCATTTATTTAAAAATAGTTTGAGCATTTAAAGAGTGTCAATTAATTTTATTAATTGATTTAATTGCATTTAAAATACTTATATTGGATTTAAAAATCCGATTTTTGATTTAAAAATTGTTTGTGGCTTATTTAAATTCAAATAAGCTTCGTGTGATGTTTTAAAAATGGTTATAAGTGCTATATGGTTTGTATGAGTTGTGTAATGTGTTTTATAGTCCGTATATGCCCGTACTAGGGCTAGTGTCTGAGTTTTAAATATCGTAAATTAGACCGGGCGTCCGATACGTAACCGGTTACTTGTTTAAATATGTTATGTGAATGATGTGAATTATCTGTTGTTGAGTCATGCATGCGAATAAATTGTGTTGAGACTTGTTTGAGTATTTGGTCGTGTCTAATATCATCACGAGGGGTAGTTGGGATAGAAATTTGTCGGTTATGTTAGAAAGTGAGATTTACGAGGCCGTTGACTTAGATGTTGACTTTTATAGTATGGGGAGTTTCGTCAAGCGAGTTACGAGGATTACTTGTATAGTTAGTTGTGATCATTCTATCAATTGAAATGTGGTTGTCTGTGTAACAGAGGCTATTGGACGAGACGAGTCAGATTATCGAAGTTAAGTTACAATCGTTTATGGAATGTGAAATCATACGTTGAAGACTAAGTACCGTCTCATGTTTGACTATCGAGGCGGGCACATGGATTCGAAATGGTAGAAACAGACTAGTGGTATTCGCAAGAGCGTTAAAGCAAAGAAGGACGGGAGTAGAGAATCGTGCGATAAGACAGGATAAGGAGGGAATCGTATTGTTTCAGCGTTACGAAATAGCTAAGGACCAGAGGCAAGTGTTTATACCCTTGCTTATTAATTAAGGGATATTATCTTGAATTATTAGTATGCATGTTGAATGCTTATTACTGAATTTTCAAATGTTGATTTCTTTGCATTGAATTGCAAGTATGTTATTTAATCTCGTAAATTGACGAGTACTCTTTTATACCTTTTGAGTTTAGATTCATATTTTCATATTGATTGGAAAGATATACTTATTATATTGAAAAGTTTGAAGAGATAATTATGGGCCGTATACTAAGGCTTTCTTTTAAAAGACATGATTTTAAAACATTAGGTTGGAATATTGCCAACCCTAGATGAGTGGGAACTTGTGAACCCTATGTTGAAAATGTTATTTTAAATTCCGAAGTTGTGGTACTTGTTCTACAAGTATTCCATTTTTCCATCCTGCACCCTTGCAAGTATTATTATCATTTCTTGTTAATGCGATCATCTAATCCATTCCCTGATTCGAATTCATTTATGCTGTGCATGATTTAGTTTACTTCCTTCAAATACGAGGCTTATCTATTATAAGTATATGTTCGAAGGACTTGAACTATTTCTGTCAGAAGTTAATAAACCCTTGTTTTCTTCATTTATAAACTTCACCCTGAATTTTTCTTAAACTTGAACTTGACTTTCTTGTCACTTACCAGATTGTTGAATCTTAACTAATTCTTCCATGATGTGATAATTTGAACTGTTGAGGCCATCTAGAGCCTGTTCTTTGAACTCTATTCTATATTGAGTTGTTACAAATTCTGTTGATATCATAATGCCTGTTTCATATCAGACTAAATCTTGTTGAGCATGTCATTGTTTATTCTTCATTATATCCCAGTTGTTACATCGAACTCGTCGATGCTTATTATATTCTCACTTTCATATGCACCTCCCCATATTGTGTCGATCTCGTCGATACTAGATTACATTGTTATTCCTTAATGGATTCTTCATAATTGAACTGTTTCCTGGAACGTGAGTTTTCCAGCAATTGTTGTATTAGGTTGTCGATTCTTCCGACACCTGATTGTCGAAGTAAGGTTGTCAATTGTTCTGACACCTGACGTATATAATATAGGATTGGAATGTTTTTAAATGGGACCAGTAATTGGTTGGGCCATATTTATGGTCGGAATAAATTAAGGCCCAGATTGGCCTAGGATCCAGTAGAGGACTTTTGCTATAAGCAAGTCCGGGGTTTATGCGTGGCTGGCCAGCAGCACAACCTTTGATTTGATAAATGTTAAAAATCCAATTCTAATATCAATTCTTATTTCTGGGATGAGTTACATCCATATGTTTTATACTTGTGAGTTATGACCTGATATTGAGGTTTATTCGTTGCGTAAAATTGTTGGTTGTTGATTAATAATAGTGGTTTCAATCTTGCTGAAATCACTTACTCTTAATACATTTGGATTCCAAATAGTCGAAATCCATTTCCTTGATTCCATTGGCAGTCGTGAGATATCTATCTTGATGAGTTTTATTCATACCGCATATCTAGTCGGTACCATGTTGAAGTCTTGAAGTGCGTTCCTTATTCCTTGACCGAGCGTGTTGGCTCATTCTTACCCCTTGATTATTCTAACCTTCCAGAGTTGTTGGTTTCAGAAAATGTTATGAATAGACCTGTTATCTTCAAAACTAGTATTTTTGTACAAACTATGGTCTTGAAGACGTATGAGTTATATTTATTTCATATTTTCTACTTACTATTGTAGTTATTGTTGATTCGGTCGCCGTAACGACCAATATAAATCTTTTTTGTGTTTTAAACTATTCAATTGCGAGAAGAAGAATGAGAAATTGTGGTAAATTACCAAACTTGATTTGAAAATATTAGAGATTACAAATGTTTAAGCCAAAGGCTTGTTTATTTGAAAATCCAAAGTTTATTTTGGAAACCTTTCGTATTATATTTAATAATGCGCTTGTTGAGCAATTCATTCGCTCATACTTGTTTTATTTATATATATTTTAGCCTGCCGGAAAGAAGGTGTATTGGCAAGAGTTGTCCGCGTAGCTGATCAGAGATGGGGAAAGATATTAGCGTAAAGACGTTTTGATCCAGAGCATTTGAGCTAGTGAGAGGTTTTGTATATAGATGTTTTCTATTGAATAATATATTGTATAAGATTAGTTGCCTGGTATACTTCTTATCGAAGTTATACTAGTGTATTAGAATTTTTGTAAAGAGAAGGATTGTAAGGAAGAAAGATTGTTGTAATGAAATTTTGGATTCTTGTTTCTAGCACTATAACCTTTAAAGATTCTTGGTAGAGTTGGGGTCACAGATATTATTATTATTGTGTTGATTTTATATTGAACATGTTGTTTGGATTAAGAGTGCAGTGTGACGACCAAATCCTTTGACCCCGGATTTGGGGGCGTTACAGTTGGTATCAGAGCAAGGGTTATAGTAAAACTAGAAACGAGAGTGTGTGGGAGTGTATATAGTTATATAAGGAACGTCAGAGCTCATTTAGAGTTCGTATTGGACTATTGGATATAGTACCGCTGAGTGAGTTGAGATGGAGGTATTTGATTGAGATAGTTGTGCTGAAATGGATAGAACTTCTTGCGTTTGTAGACGTCTATGGCGGAATCTTCGAGGACTATTACGAGTCGACGACGACGTACGATATTGATAACCTTGCGACGTGGAAAAGAAGGGCTGAAATCGAATAACGTGGAAAAGAAGGGCTGAAATCGAATAACGTGGAGAAGAAGGGCTGAAATCGAATAACGAGCTATCGAAGGAGTCGACAGAGGAGTCATATGTGAAGACCTTGGTAATACCTTCCCATCCTAAGGAAATATTTGACATTTCTTTAAGCGAAGTTGTGTTGGTGAATATATTCCACCTTTTGACCTTGTATTTGATACTTGTGATCAATCATGATTGCAATTGCATCAGAGGAAGTTGTGATACCTATTTCAAATTTTTTGAGGCTTGTTGAAAAATATGTTATTTAAATTCCAACTCCTTTATTCTTCCGGAGTGGATAACTCTATTTGTGATGTAACACTATTTGTTGATACTTCCTTTCTGGTTGTTCTTTTTTTTTGAAATGACACCTTTGGAATTTATTCAATTTCAATCCAAGGTGTGTATTTGAGATTTCTTATCGAGAGGTCTTGGTTGTTATTTTGACCATAAATTTCTTTCATGTTTCACTACTCCAACTGAGGTAAACAACCCTATTTACAGTATAGGGGACACAAGGACTATCTGTCTATGTGATAGAAGTCTGACGGGACGCCGTCACTTGTGTGTTGTGAAATACAAGAAGGCTAATTACCTTTAGTACTGTCTTAATAGAGACACACAACATTGAGTTCATGTGATCAAATTGGTCTCTCAGTAATTCCTTCACTTCCAATAATGTTTGCTTTGGAATATGCAGATTTGGTAACCCCAATTGTGGGACATTTGCTACGTTATAGAATCTTTCACTTCAAAATATCATGAATTTTTGTTATACCAAATAATCTGGGAGGTATGCCATTAGGGTGAACTGAAATTTACCCTACCATAATGAACGAAGAATTTGCGATTGAATTACCACGAGCGAAAGCGGATTACGATGCGATTAGAATACTAGTAACATATAACGGAGCCAGTTGTTCTCTTTCTATCGATTAACGTTACGATATGGAAAGGTGAAGTTAGATAATTCAAGAGTTGATTGGAAATTTGGGGGAAAATGTGTAATTGTGCTGATGATATCCCATGTTGTGGAAGATGAACCTAATAGATTTTTGTCTCAATGAGAAGAACTTTTAAAATTTGATGATTGGCTAATAATGGAGAATGAGTTGATCTTTGCGTATTTCAGGATTGTATGATATGATTGCAAGTCTTTTGCTCACGATAGTTAAGGTAGATCTTACCAGTCAATGTGGATGTATAGAATGAGAATCAAGATAATGTCGAGTTGATCAAGCTGTTTGGGAAATGAGATGGAACCATGGAAAAGGTATCCTGAGTGTTACTGTGAATGTATCTTCTAAATTATTTGGGAATCAGATGGAGATTAATTAAGTTCTTAGGACTAAGTAGAACAATTTTTTAAAGATATGGATTAAGTCACCAAGCTGATAAGGAATATTCTCACAATTGAAACTAGGAAAAGAAGATGAAGAGGTGTTAATAAGGATTTAAAGACAATGGATAAGGTAATGATGGGTTGTTTTAAGCTGAAGAGTTAATTGGCACGGAAGGTATATGATCGTTGAGAGCAGTTGTTAGATATATTGGGAGTAAATAGAATTAACCAAGAGATTATATTAGAGGTTGACATTATGAGTAGTAAAAGAGAGATTTGAGATGTGAATATCTTCGGTACAAGGAGTAGAAAGGATGGAGCTTTGAGGTTATGATAACAAGAGATTAACTAAAAGAAATGACGGAAATAAGGATTCAACCAGGATTTATTAAAGAGAAAGGGCTACATAAAGGAAAGAGTTATGGAAAGAGAAATGGAATTCAATTACAGGAAGGAGCGAGAGAGTATAATGGATAAGAAGGAAATGTAAGGATATATAAGAGGTTTAAAAGGATATTAATGTTGGTAAGTATTTAAGTGCTTGGGATGCTAGAAAATGAAGACAGAGTAACAGAGGTATAGTAGACGATTACAACTAAAGAGATTCCTGAATGGAAGTGGAAACATATTAAGATAGACTTTGTAGTAGAGTTGCTAAGGCTTAGAGCTAATCATGATGTTATTTGAGTTATTATTGACCGATTAACGAGAGATATTTATTAGATGAATTGGTTCATCTCTAGCTATTTGAATGAGGTAATAGTACGGCATGGAATGACGGGTTCAAATGTATTTGACAGAGATCCGCGACTTAATTAAATAATTCAGACAGACTATGGTTGTGTACTAAATTTTTAAGGTAATTGGAAGGACCATTTACCGTTGATTAGATTTTCTTACGACAACAGTTATTATGACAATTTTGAATTGCTACCTTATGTCGGTTTACTGCGTGTTAGGAAAGTTGCGTATAAGTTTGCGTACCACTCCATGAGTGGTGTATTCATAGTGTATTTCATAAAATACGAACCTATAGAGATTTAGTTAAATTGTTCTATGTTGAGTAACCAATTGAGATATTGAGTCAGTATGAGAGAGTGATGAGTAATAGAGGAGTCAAATTAGTATGAGTATGAGGAGAAATCGTAAGGTTGAAGAGTCAACCTAGGAATTTGAGAATGAGATGTTGGAAAATATCCACCTGTGTTTGCGTAAGCTGATTCTGAGGACAGAATCCTGTTAAGGGGGGAAGGATGTAAGATCCGGGAAAATTACGTGTTAATATTTGATGTGAAATGAAATTTTAATTTCATATTAAGAGTTATTAAATGATTTATCTGTTTAAACGTGCTAAGTTATTTGTTAAATGATTGAAAATGTGATATTGTGATGCTATGTGAAATGTGTGGGGAATTAGAAACTATTTTGAAAAGGATGTCATACTAATTTATTCTATTTTAAATTATCAAAGAGAAAATTTGGATTGTTCCAAAATTATTCGGGAGATTGGTATATCGTTCGTACCAATATTTCATTCGTTAAAGTAGGAAGTATTCGAAAATATTCGCAATAAAGGTATTTTGGTTCGTATATTTTGAATTAAACGATACTTGTAGTTATCCGTACTTTATGGATGCTTATCGTCTCGTGAAACGTGTATTCTGCTTTATTAAAGGTTTAAAGCATATATTCTGTTAAATTGTATTTAAAGCGATCTATCGGATCAGTATCGATCCAAAAATGTCGTTTGGGGTATTATTTTCCGTTTAATATAAAAAGGCAAATCGTACTTTGTTTTGCGTATAATAAAGCTTAATTAAAGTTAAAAATCTAAAAACCCCTGAAACGTGTTCTTCGTGTTCTTGAGAATCAAACTCAATTTTGAAGGCGTTATCGGAATCCGATTTCGATGTTCTTGTAACCAAAATGAATCTCTCATCATCCTCTACCTAAATCCATCATCAAAATTCATGTGGGTATGATTTCTGAGTTTTTCTTATTTTTAATTATTTATTTATTTTCGAATTTTTACATTTAAATTGGGGGAATCTTTAATCTTCGTTGTTCTTTTTAATTGGTTGTATAATTAGACTGTGTATGTTGTAAGGAGTTTGTTGATGATTTTTGTGCAATTTTTAGAGCTGTAAATCGACTAGATCGGAAATTATATAAGTCACCGGAGTTCTTGAGCTTTTGGCCGGTTTTCCTTATTAATGATTGGTTCTTGATTTCGTTACTACCATTGAATAGATCGGGGAACAAGGAATCTAACTGTATAAACAACGTTGAGTTTGATAGCCGTTTCGTGGTGGCCGGAAAGCGGCGGAAAGCGGCGGCTCGCCGGCGGGGGGAGTTTTCTGAGTTGTTTTGGTTCGTTTTTGTGCCGTTCGGTGTTAACTAACTGTTGGGGATCGTAACCCCGTGTTTTTGGCAAGGTTGCAGTGTGTTTGTGGCTGTCGGAATCTGGAATTGGGTTGCCGGAACTCCGCTGGCGGCGGGTTGTTCTTGGCGACCCATATCCGTTCTTGGCGACCCGTTTTCAAAACCTACCCGACCCGGTTTCGATCCAGAAAACCCTAATTCCATTTTCTGAATAGTGTTTCTGGGTTTTTATTTTAAAAATAATTCAAAAAATAGTTTTATAATTCTAAAAATCATATCTTTGATTTAAAAATACATTTTATTATTCCGAAAATTTTATAAATTCATAAATATTTATTTAAATTCGAAAATTGATTAAATTTAATTATTTTAATTATTTTTGATTAATAATTAATTAATTTAATTAATTGATTAATTCTTTTAATCAGTTAATTCTTAATAATTAATTATTAATTAGATTTAATTAATTAAAATTAAGTTTAATTATTTTCTAGCTTGGTTCATTTATTTAAAAATAGTTTGAGCATTTAAAGAGTGTCAATTAATTTTATTAATTGATTTAATTGCATTTAAAATACTTATATTGGATTTAAAAATCCGATTTTTGATTTAAAAATTGTTTGTGGCTTATTTAAATTCAAATAAGCTTCGTGTGATGTTTTAAAAATGGTTATAAGTGCTATATGGTTTGTATGAGTTGTGTAATGTATTTTATAGTCCGTATATGCCCGTACTAGGGCTAGTGTCTGAGTTTTAAATATCGTAAATTAGACCGGGCGTCCGATACGTAACCGGTTACTTGTTTAAATATGTTATGTGAATGATGTGAATTATCTGTTGTTGAGTCATGCATGCGAATAAATTGTGTTGAGACTTGTTTGAGTATTTGGTCGTGTCTAATATCATCACGAGGGGTAGTTGGGATAGAAATTTGTCGGTTATGTTAGAAAGTGAGATTTACGAGGCCGTTGACTTAGATGTTGACTTTTATAGTATGGGGAGTTTCGTCAAGCGAGTTACGAGGATTACTTGTATAGTTAGTTGTGATCATTCTATCAATTGAAATGTGGTTGTCTGTGCAACAGAGGCTATTGGACGAGACGAGTCAGATTATCGAAGTTAAGTTACAATCGTTTATGGAATGTGAAATCATATGTTGAAGACTAAGTACCGTCTCATGTTTGACTATCGAGGCGGGCACATGGATTCGAAATGGTAGAAACAGACTAGTGGTATTCGCAAGAGTGTTAAAGCAAAGAAGGACGGGAGTAGAGAATCGTGCGATAAGACAGGATAAGGAGGGAATCGTATTGTTTCAGCGTTACGAAATAGCTAAGGACCAGAGGCAAGTGTTTATACCCTTGCTTATTAATTAAGGGATATTATCTTGAATTATTAGTATGCATGTTGAATGCTTATTACTGAATTTTCAAATGTTGATTTCTTTGCATTGAATTGCAAGTATGTTATTTAATCTCGTAAATTGACGAGTACTCTTTTATACCTTTTGAGTTTAGATTCATATTTTCATATTGATTGGAAAGATATACTTATTATATTGAAAAGTTTGAAGAGATAATTATGGGCCGTATACTAAGGCTTTCTTTTAAAAGACATGATTTTAAAACATTAGGTTGGAATATTGCCAACCCTAGATGAGTGGGAACTTGTGAACCCTATGTTGAAAATGTTATTTTAAATTCCGAAGTTGTGGTACTTGTTCTACAAGTATTCCATTTTTCCATCCTGCACCCTTGCAAGTATTATTATCATTTCTTGTTAATGCGATCATCTGATCCATTCCCTGATTCGAATTCATTTATGCTGTGCATGATTTAGTTTACTTCCTTCAAATACGAGGCTTATCTATTATAAGTATATGTTCGAAGGACTTGAACTATTTCTGTCAGAAGTTAATAAACCCTTGTTTTCTTCATTTATAAACTTCACCCTGAATTTTTCTTAAACTTGAACTTGACTTTCTTGTCACTTACCAGATTGTTGAATCTTAACTAATTCTTCCATGATGTGATAATTTGAACTGTTGAGGCCATCTAGAGCCTGTTCTTTGAACCCTATTCTATATTGAGTTGTTACAAATTCTGTTGATATCATAATGCCTGTTTCATATCAGACTAAATCTTGTTGAGCATGTCATTGTTTATTCTTCATTATATCCCAGTTGTTACATCGAACTCGTCGATGCTTATTATATTGTCACTTTCATATGCACCTCCCCATATTGTGTCGATCTCGTCGATACTAGATTACATTGTTATTCCTTAATGGATTCTTCATAATTGAACTGTTTCCTGGAACGTGAGTTTTCCAGCAATTGTTGTATTAGGTTGTCGATTCTTCCGACACCTGATTGTCGAAGTAAGGTTGTCACTTGTTCTGACACCTGACGTATATAATATAGGATTGGAATGTTTTTAAATGGGACCAGTAATTGGTCGGGCCATATTTATGGTCGGAATAAATTAAGGCCCAGATTGGCCTAGGATCCAGTAGAGGACTTTGCTATAAGCAAGTCCGGGGTTGATGCGTGGCTGGCCAGCAGCACAACCTTTGATTTGATAAATGTTAAAAATCCAATTCTAATATCAATTCTTATTTCTGGGATGAGTTACATCCATATGTTTTATACTTGTGAGTTATGACCTGATATTCAGGTTTATTCATTGCGTAAAATTGTTGGTTGTTGATTAATAATAGTGGTTTCAATCTTGCTGAAATCACTTACTCTTAATACATTTGGATTCCAAATAGTCGAAATCCATTTCCTTGATTCCATTGGCAGTCGTGAGATATCTATCTTGATGAGTTTTATTCATACCGCATATCTAGTCGGTACCATGTTGAAGTCTTGAAGTGCGTTCCTTATTCCTTGACCGAGCGTGTTGGCTCATTCTTACCCCTTGATTATTCTAACCTTCCAGAGTTGTTGGTTTCAGAAAATGTTATGAATAGACCTGTTATCTTCAAAACTAGTATTTTTGTACAAACTATGGTCTTGAAGACGTATGAGTTATATTTATTTCATATTTTCTACTTACTATTGTAGTTATTGTTGATTCGGTCGCCGTAACGACCAATATAAATCTTTTTGTGTTTTAAACTATTCAATTGCGAGAAGAAGAATGAGAAATTGTGGTAAATTACCAAACTTGATTTGAAAATATTAGAGATTACAAATGTTTAAGCCAAAGGCTTGTTTATTTGAAAATCCAAAGTTTATTTTGGAAACCTTTCGTATTATATTTAATAATGCGCTTGCTGAGCAATTCATTCTCTCATACTTGTTTTATTTATATATATATTAGCCTGCCGGAAAGAAGGTGTATTGGCAAGAGTTGTCCGCGTAGCTGATCAGAGATGGGGAAAGATATTAGCGTAAAGACGTTTTGATCCAGAGCATTTGAGCTAGTGAGAGGTTTTGTATATAGATGTTTTCTATTGAATAATATATTGTATAAGATTAGTTGCCTGGTATACTTCTTATCGAAGTTATACTAGTGTATTAGAATTTTTGTAAAGAGAAGGATTGTAAGGAAGAAAGATTGTTGTAATGAAATTTTGGATTCTTGTTTCTAGCACTATAACCTTTAAAGATTCTTGGTAGAGTTGGGGTCACAGATATTATTATTATTGTGTTGATTTTATATTGAACAGGTTGTTTGGATTAAGAGTGCAGTGTGACGACCAAATCCTTTGACCCCGGATTTGGGGGCGTTACATAATGTGCCTTCGGCATAGGATCGTGAAATATTTTGGGTTTGATGGTCTCCAAACGTGGAATTGAGGTCAACTCTGACAAGACTAAAGCAATCCTCCATATGGAAACTCCACGTTCCATTAAGGACGTTTGAAAACTCAAAGGAGAAATGTTTGCTTTAATAAAAGCCAAATGGCCTTACAGAAATTGAAGAAGTACATAACTACAACAATTTTGTTGAAAAACCAAAACCTAGAGGGTTACTTCATCTATACTTGACTGTATCTGATACGACTTTGAATGTCATCTTCAGAAAAGAGGAGGAAAAGGTTCAGAAACCCATCTACTATGTGAGCAAGGTCTTGCATGAAGCAGGGTAACTGCAGTAAAAGTCCTAAGCACTCACTGACTTCGTGGTTGAATGTATCATTGACAACCAAGAAGTCGGGGGGCAGGAGTTAGTACCCCAGGAAGGCAAGAAACTAGAGAAGGAAGATCGAGAAGCAATACTCAAGGAATGTTGGTACTCAAAGAGTGTTGGGTGCTCTATTTTGATGAGGCATCAAAAACAAAATCAAATTGAAGCAGACCTAGTTTTACAAAACCCCGATGGGTTCATTATTGAGTATGCCTTGAAGTTGGAATTCTCAATGACAAACAACGAGGATGGATACGAAGTCCTGATAGCCATACTTGGCTTGACCAAAGGGTCAAGTACCTTAAAACCTGTAGAAACTCAATATTGGGTGTTACAAATACATCCATAAGGAGGAAAACGTAAAAGCTGATGTCCTATTTACGTTTGTCACCTTGGAGATAGAGAACTATCCAAAAGGTATTTACTTTCAAGCTTTGAAGAACCGAAGTATTGATACAAAGCTAATAGCACCTGTAGGTGTGGAAAACTGTTGGAAGGATCCTATAAAGGCTCACCAAGAAACTAGTTGGTTACCAGACAATGCCTTGGAGGCACGGAAGTTGTCAGTAAGAACACTAAGGCCTTTAGAAGCGAAATTAGCCTTGTAAGATGTTAATAAGGAAATCTTTGGGCAACACTCGGGGGGCAGGGACCTTACCTATAAGATGACTCAGTTGAGATTCTAACGGCCGGATAATGGCTAATGCCAAAGGAGAATAACTTATGCCAGAAGCATACACTAGTTGTGAGGCAACCATATGAAATGTTGGCACCCATCAGGTCCCCCATTCCATTGTAAATGTGGATGATAGGTATTCTTGGTTTATTCCAATTGAAAAGTGACTAAAGGAAGTTCTGATAGTAGCAATTGACTACTTGACTAAGTGGATTGAGGTTAAACCTTTAGCCAAGATAACCACTAAACAAGTGACACAATTCCTGTGAGAAAGTGCGATATGCAGAAATGGACTTTCATAAATCCTAGATAATGGACGACAGTTCAACAATGAGGATTTAAAAAAAAATCTTGAAAACGATAACGTGAAGTTAGGATCTACTTCCGTAAGCACATCGCCAAACCAACAGGCAAGCTAAAGCCCGGAACAAGGATAGTGGAACGTTGAAATGTGCTTCATTCTACTAGAACTTAAGAATGAAATTAAGGTTCTTTGAAACAAGGAAACACTGTCCCTAAAAAAGAAGAAGTATCAGAAACATACCAGAAAGGCAAGCTAGCCTCGAAATGGTGTTCCCATATAACATGTTAGGACGAATACACAATATATAATCAAGTATGTATGAGAATAACAATTAAGAACACAAGTTTGTAAATCAACAAACTGAATTATATTAAATAATTCTCTCTTAGTGATGTTAATGAATCACAAAGAGCTACTAGGTTACAAGAATAATATATTCAATGTTCGCATCCCTTCTAGGGATAACCTATCTGTGTTTATATAGTACACAGTTACACAATCCTTATCTAATTGATATTCCTACAAATTAGCTATACAAGTTATATCAATTAAGGATTGCTTCTTATCTTCTATTCTGTTTCCTTAGCTGTATCAATATATTCTGCTTCTTTCCATCTTCAGAATATATTGCTTCTAGAATCTTCAATTCAGCACCGACAGCTAATTCAACTATCACCCTGTCAGACTTTAAATAAACTCTGACCGGCTTCCTTTAAACTCTTCACCCTGTCAGACTTTAAATAAACTCTGACCGGCTTCTGATAAACTCTGGTTAGTACCTGTTGCTTAAACACTGATAAACAAACGTCAGCAATTATATCTAACAATCTCCCCCAACTGTTTCATAATAAAATGTACAAGTTAAACATATAATTGATGATGTCAAAAACATTTAACAAATGCAGTGTTTAACATATAACAGAGTTTAATTTAAAACAGAGTTTAAATTTGACTTAGAATAGAAAATATATTAAAAACTTACAGTCAGACTTTACTTGATTTCTTGAATATCAGGCATTGTCCTGATATAGTCTGATAGCAATTTCTTTTCAGCTCTTTCTAGCTCTTCCACCATGATCTTCTTCACTTCTTTCAACTCTGGATCAGATTCTCCAGTCTGATAAATTGTAGCTCTCAGAGAATAGATGGAATTCTTCCTCATCTCATTCCCTAGCTTAATATAATAAGCTTTATCAGATTCTAAATTAAATTCAAGAACTTTTGTACCCAGTGCTGTTCTGAACTTAGCACTGTTTCTTTTCATCTCAACAATCTTCCCATGTGCATTTCTGTATTTGGGAATATATGCACTTGATACTCCAGCTCCACTCAAAACTTTGGATTTCATCATCCTTTCCTTCAAAACTCGAGCAGCATCATAAGTACTTCTATTCTTTACTTCAAATAGATATAAAACATACTCTAGCTCTTCCCAGAGTTTTAACTGAATATCAAATTCACCAACTCTATACACTCTGCCATCAGTCATAAAATATAACAAGAATTCCTTTTTGATTCCTTTGTGAAAAATCATCTGTACAGATTCTAGTTTGTCAAGGCTTTCTTGAGTAATTCCAACTCCAGATTCTGCCAGCGAAAACTTGTCTTGAGATCTGTTATTAGTTCTTCTCTCTCTGTGTGAACCCAGTCCAGATTTATCAAAGGCTTCTTTTCCCAATACTGTTCTGGTTTCTGAGAAATTCACATCTTCAAGCTTTAAATCTTCAAGAAGTTTTGGTTTGCTGAATCCTGGAAGTTGTGTAGATTTCTGTACAACTTGAGCAACGTCAGAGGTTGTCATAACTTTAGTAGTATCATCAACTTGAGCAGCGTCAGAGGTTGATTTTGTTAATCTTGTTTCAACTTGAGCAATGTCAGAGGTTGAATTATCTTTCTTCTCTAGGTTAGGCTCTTCAATCATTATGCCTTTACCCTTATCAGAGTTTCCAATCACAGGTCTCCTTGTATATTGTATACTCTGTTGTATATTCTCTTTGATAGAAATACCAACTTCTTTCTTTCTAGGAGCCTTGATTTCCTTTTTCTTGTAGATTCCAGCTTCAAGATTTTTCTTGTGTTCCTCAGCAAGCATTTGCTCTTCAGCCTGGATATCTTCAATAGTAACATTCTTTCCATGCTCTTTCATGAATATTTTAGCAGCAATCTCTTCATCAATAGATGGATTAGTTGAAACAACTAAACTCTTGAGTTTTGAAGTAGATTGGCCACCAGAGTTTATCTTATCAGAGTTTGTTTGTCTATCAGAGTTTACTCTTGTCCTGCTTTGCCTTTGAGCAAAAATCTTTCTTTTATTTTCTTTGCTTCCCCCATCAGTAGAATCATCCCTCCGTCTCAGAGCTTGAGTGTCTTTGCATTTGTCTTTAGATACACTCTCCCCCTTTTTGACATCATCAGAAAGTAGTACTGATGTCAGCAATTCAATGGCAGTAGAAATGGAATTCAGTTGAGTAGACATTGCATTCTGATTTTCCTCAACTTTCCCAAGCCTCTTCTTGATTTCCTCAGAATCCTTGGCTTGCTACTTGAGCATAGTATAATAATAAGTTATGTCAGACTTGAAAGTAAGATCCTTCATACTGACTTCATTCCTTAGATTTGTAAGCATTTGTTGATTCTCATCAAATCTATTATTAAGAGATTTGACTTGAACAACAGTTGCCTGTAAGCTTGTAAGTACATCAGTATTTGAGATCTTCTTGACAGAATCAGATAGAAAATCTGCAGCCCTTTGTGCTGAGAAGACACAATCTGCATCAGCCCATTTGTTGTAGTACATATTCTGGAAATGCTCATTTGTCTGTCTATTGACTTCCCTTGCTTCATCACTATTGACATCATCAACCAATGAAACTTGAATACTAGGGTGTGAATGAGAACCCTCAGCATCATTTCCAGCGTCTTCATTATTGTCTGCTTCATTTTCAGTAAGAATATTTTCAGCAGTAAACTGTGCAGCTTCATCAATTTTCTCCTCTTCTACAGCTTCAGGAATATCAGAGTGAACCTGAGCAAAAACCTCTGCTTCTCTTTGAACAATCTCAACAACAAATTGTTGCAAAGCTTCAAGAATAATATTCTCAGAGTTTAGCTCATCAGCAGCCTCTTGTTCCTTTTCTATCACAGCTTCATCAAGAATTGTCTCTGTGACTTTTATCATCTGATTAACCTCCTCACCTTTGTCAAGATCACAAGAAATAATTTCAGTGTGAGTGGCCAGAGATTCTTCTATCTGATCAGTTACTTGATCAGCTTCCACACCCTCTGTATAATGATCAGAATGTATAGAGGTGTGTGCTTCAAAATCAAAAACTCTGCTATCAGAATGAGTAGCAGCTTCCTCAACTACATCATTAGCCTTTGATGTAGGAGATTCTAAATCCAAATCCATCATATTAGCATCAGTATTTATCCTGTCTAGAGTGACAACTTCAGTATTTGCAGCATCCTCCTGAACAAACACTTCATGAGCTTCAGTGTTTACAAACACTCTGTCCTCATTAGCATTTAGAATATCCTCCTCAACAACAATTGCAGGAGTATCTTGAGGAACAGTTTCAGTCACAATCTCCTCATTCTCTGATGCAGGAGCTTCAGATTCATCAAGATTTGCTCTATCCTCTGAGAGCATAGTAGTTTCCCTTAGAACAGCTTCCTGAATTACCATTTCAGAGTTTACAGGCAATTCAGCTTCTTCCTCCTCATCAAAAAGATAAGTGGCTACAAGCTTTCTTCTTTTGCTCAGAGTCTAAGAAGCCTCTATTTCATCTTCACTATCAGATACTCTTGCTTCTTCAGAACGAGGTCTTTGTGCCCTTACTTTTCTTTTAAATGCTCTGGTTTTGGACTTCTTTAACCTTTGTGATGGAGACACAGAAGGTTCAGCTTCAGAAGTTGGTTTAGAAATCCTAGCTGGCTTAGAACCCATATGCTTAGTTCTACCACCTCTTGCAGGATTAACAGAAATTAAAGAAGGTACTTCTTGAGTTGATGAATTGACTTGAGCATTTAAAAACTGTTGCATTGAGGCAGGTAGCAACAAGTCTCCAACAACTCCTTTCTTAACATCTTTATTTACTAGATCAGTAAATACCCTCTTATGTAATTTAAAACAAGAAACATTTGCTTCAATTACATTTACTCCTTCAACACAATAAGAAAACAAAAGCTGACAGAATCTAGAAAAATAAACAACTCCTCTATTCTCTGTCATCTTCTCCCCTAAGTTAGTCAAAACAAGTCGTGCAAAATCAAAATGATTATCATATAATAAAGAATACCCGATTTGCAGACTGTCTGTGGGAATAGCATCCCAATTTGTGCATTTCTTTCCAAATGTCCTCGTGATGCAATCGAAGAAGAAACTCCATTCCTTGCGCAGAAACGGCCTTTTGAGTTGCCAAATCTTTGTCAATGGCCCAGAGTAACCAATCTCTCGCATCATTCGTATTAAATCCTCATCACCCATTCCAACAGTGTAGGAAGGATACTCAGGAAACCCCATTGCAGCTCGAATAGTACCAGCAGTAATAACATACTCTGTTTCTTCAAACTCAAAGATTATGGATGGGTTCCCAGTTTCACCACCATCATCATAAACCCCTGACTCCCAGAACGCCTTGATTTGTAAACCAGAAAGTTTGGCTGGTTCAACTAAAGCACGCCCAATCGCTGACTGAGCAAGAAACTTTTGAATCATATGAAATGCTTCTGGTGCGTTTACAGTGTTTAGTGGCGCGGTATAGTTGTTTGGAACGAACTCTAACCCAGACGAAACGAAAGCTGTGGTTGCCATTAGAAGATTTTGAAGAAAGAACAAGTAATTGATGCGAAAGCTTAACAGAGTTTATGTGTAGAAAGGTGTTTGTGACTATGTGTGTGTGGTAATAGATGTGTATGAGTAAGATGTGAAAAGTTTAACTGAAGATGTGTGTATTGTATTTTTAAAAAAAAAATTAAAGATTAAAAACTGAAGAGTTTTTAATCATTAATACACAACTGTCTTACTCCTGTAAGCATGTAAATGGGACACGTGTCACACATGCAGTTACTGACAGCACATAATTGGCAGTTTCCAATACGCATGCGCAGTAAAAACAGCAATAATTACCGCCTGTTACACTTTTCTATGCAATTAACCTCTCTCCTCTGTTTAAAACATTCTTGAACAACTTTCCAATCATACTCTTTTTAAATTTTCAAAACAAATGTCTAATCTCAAAATTATAAAATGTCTGAAACAAAGAAATTATTTTAACCATCAGAGATTAAAACAAAGTTACCTCGGCATATGTCACACAATACATCAGTGTTTACCATTTATCCTTCTTTGTCAATAAACTCTTTTCTCAATCTGTACAGGTGTGAAAATATGTGTGTGCAATAGCAGAGTTTACCGAAATCAATATTTAGATCATCTCAAAGTGCATAAAATCCACAAACTAAAGCAGTAAAAACTGGTTACCTAAACTCTCATGTATAACATAAAATATGATTTTATATCTAAACTCTGTATACTGATATCCTTTCATTTGGATATATCTTTTGTTTTTCACCCCCTTTCTTTATATATTTTTTTTAATTTTTTTTTTTTAATTTTTTTATTTTTTCAGTAATCAGTGGTTGGCACTAGTCACCAAAAATCAAAGATTTTAGCCCTTATTTCATACAATAAGTTCCTGGATCTTCCTAGGCTCAACATGATCTCAAAGAAATTTGTGCTCTGTTTGGCATCTTTTGATTTGAGGGTGAATTATTTGTAATTAAGAATCAGAGTTTAGACTTTTCATCAGTAAATATAATTAACTTATGAGAGGAAATGCAAACAGCTAATACAAGCTCATTGTATAGGATCAATAAACTAAGAGATGGTATAAATATAGAGACAGTATCATGCTGTGTTAAACTTACTGCACATATTTGAGATCAGAATCTATACAACTCTTAAGGATTCACAGTTACTTACTGAGAATTATGCTTCATACAAATTTCTTCATTGGTCCATATGTTTCAGACAAAATTACAATCAGAGTATAGCATTAAACTGTAACAATCAGAGTATGACCAACATTTTATGACTAACAGAGTTTAGCATCAGAGTTTAACCGACAGAGTATGACTGACACTTCACAGAGTTTACTGACAGAATTTAACTGTCAGTGTTTACCATCAGAGTTTAACATGCTGGTGCACATAACAGTTAACACATGTAAGAAATCATGAACATAAAAAGCAAACATGTATAGTTTGAGTCTAACCCGTATCTCTAGTCAGAACCAGAGATCATTCCAAGTTCATTTACCAATCTTGTAAAAGTAGCTTCACTGTCAGTCTTGTTTCTGAAAACCCACTTTGTACCTACAATTGATCTATTCTTTGGTCTAGGTACAAGTGTCCAGACTTCATTTCTTTCAAATTCATTTAACTCTTCTTGCATTGCTGTAATCCAATTAGCATCTTGAAGAGCTTCCTCCACTTTCTTTGGTTCTGTTTGAGACAAGAAAGCATGATACAGACACTCATTATTTGTCGCACTTCTAGTTCTCACACTAGCATCAGGATCTCCAATTATGAGATCAGGTGTGTGTGCCTGTGTCCACTTTCTTGCTGTTGGTAAGTGGTTTCTTGCATCATTATTGGATCCTCCCCCTTGATCCATGCTCTCCTGATTCATATGTTGATTTTCTGCATTATCTGAGGCTCCCCCTGAATTGGATGGTTCAGAGTTTGAACTGTCAGAGTTTGAATCAGTTTCCTCAACTGACTCACTTGCTGTGTCTTGTTGAGCTTCTTCACGCTCCCCCTCAACTGGTTCTCTATTTTGTTCAATTTGAGAATTTCCAGTTTCTCCAGTATTTACCAGTAGAGGTTCAGAGTATGCTTCGTCAGAGTTTGTCAGAACCGCTTCATCAGAGTTTGTCGGTACTGCTTCATCAGAGTTTACATCATCAGAGAGTAAACCTTCATTTTCAAAACGCAGTTGATCATATCCATTTAAGTCATCAAGTCCAGTTATTTTCTTATCATCAAATGACACATGTATGGATTCCATGATCACTTTAGTTCTCAGATTGTAGACTCTGAATGCTTTTGTTGACAATGGATAGCCAACAAAGATTCCTTCATCAGCTTTTAGCTCGAACTTGGTCAACTGTTCAGGATGAGTCTTCAACACAAAGCATTTGCATCCAAATATATGAAAATATTTCAAATTTGGCTTCTTATTTTTCACCATCTCATATGGTGTTTTCCCATGCTTGTTGATCAATGTTGCATTTTGAGTAAAACAAGCAGTTTGAACAGCTTCTGCCCAGAAGTATGTTGGTAATTTTGCTTCATCAAACATAGTTCTGGCTGCTTCAATTAAAGTTCTGTTCTTCCTTTCAACTACACCATTTTGTTGTGGAGTTCCAGGTGCAGAAAACTCTTGTTTCACTCCTCTTTCCTTGCAGAAAGCTTCCAGAATTGAGTTTCTGAATTCAGTTCCATTATCACTCCTTATAATTTTGACTTTGTGCTGTGATCCTTTGTCCAATAGATTTACATGATCCATCAGAGTTTGAGCAGTTTCATCCTTCTTTGACAAGAAATAGACCCATGTATATCTAGTATATTCATCAACAATTACTAGAGCATATTTCTTTCTGCCCATGGACATCATATTCACTGGTCCAAAGAGATCAACATGTAGAAGATGATAAGGTTCCACTACTGAAGATTCAGATTTGCTCTTGAAAGATGACTTCCTTTGCTTGGCTTTTTGACAAGAATCACATAAGCCATCTAGACTGAGTATTGATTTTGGGAGTCCCCTTACAAGATCCTTTCTTATTAGCTCATTGATGTTGTTCAAATTGAGATGAGAGAGCTTCTTATGCCAGTTCCAACTCTCTTCATTTGACATTCTTGCAGTCAGACACACTGTTCTTCCATCAGAGTTTGTTACCAAACTTGCTTCATAAATGTTGTTGTGCCTGTGTCCAACTAGAACAACTTTTCCAGTAGATTTACTGATAACTTCACAGTATTCAGTGTGAAAATCTACATGGTTTCCTCTGTCACAGATTTGACTCACAGATAGCAGATTATGCTTGAGTCCTGAGACTAGAGCTACATTTGTAATGATGACACTTCCAAGATTGATATTGCCATATCCCAGAGTGTGTCCTATGTTGCCATCTCCATAGGAAACCTTTGGGCCAGCCTTCTCCTTAAAGTCTGATAGCAGGGCCTTATTTCCAGTCATATGTCCTGAGCATCCACTGTCCAAGATAAGTGTGCTCTCTTTTATACCCTGCAATCACAAACAAACACTAAGTGTTAGTTTTAAGGATCCAGACTTGCTTGGATCCTTTGCCTTTCTTAACAGTGTTAGCTTTTGCAGCGGAATCAGTATTATCAGAGTTTAAACTAACATTGTCAGATTTTACACTAGCAGAGTTTGCTCTAACCCATTTCAAGTTGGGTTTTAGCTCATAATAATTATGATAAATTGCATGATAACTCCTACATGTGTAAATAGAATGCCAAGTGCTCCCACAATGTGTGCATAAAGTCTGTGGTCTTATTTTAACACAATCATTTTTTACTTCTGAAGTAGAAGGTAAAGAATTAATATGTTTGTTCTTATTGCAAAATCTAGCAAGATGATTAGAACTACCACAATTGTAACATGTTTTCCTTGAAGCACCAGCATTAGGCATATGATTATTTCTATTATTTATGCCTATTTTTCCATTCCTATTTTTCTTGGACCCTTTAGGTTTCATGGCAGACTTTACCTCTTTGAGCTTAAGTTTGAACTGTTTTCCTGTCATCAAACCAACATTAACCTGTTTTTCACAAGTTTTTACTGGTTTTCTAACAGCTTCTATTTCCATAAGGTTTTCTGTTATAATATTTTCCTGTTTTTCACAGGCTTCATCTGATTCCATATCAGCTTCCCTTATTACAACAGATTTTAACTTATTGGCTTCTGGAACAAATTTCACAGGTTTAAGTTGTGGTTTTACCTTAACCTTATCTTTAAACCTAAGTTCATCATTTTCACAATAACCTAAACCTACAGAATCAGTCTGAAACACTTGATGAGTGTCTCTTCCAGAATCTGTCCAAGTTTTGATTATTTTTCTTTCTTTTTCTAGATCAGATTCTAATTGCTTATATCTTTTCAGCAACTCCTGTTCTACATAAACAACATCATCTCTTTCTTTTTGAATCTGCTTCATCTTTTCAAGTTCTCCTTCAAGAAACTTGTTTCTATCTTTGAGACTAAGATTCTCAGATTTAATTCTCTCATTTTCTAAAGTCTGATCCCTATAGCTAACATGAACACTTTTCAGATATACTCTTAACTCAGATATATTATCAGTATCATAAGCATAAGTAGTTAGGGGTACCTTATTTTCAGATGATCCAGTCTCATCTCTGACAGTTGCCATAAGAGCATAATTTTCTCCATCATCAGAGTCTGAAGTATCTGCCCAGTCTTTGCCTTTAGAGATGAGTGCTTTCTCAGATTTGCCTTTCTTGCACTCTGGGGCATAGTGACCCATCTCCTTACACCTGTAGCACTGGATTTCAGATTTATCCTTCTTACCAGATTTGGTCTCCCTTCCATCAGACTTTCTGAAACTTCTCCTTTCAGAGTTTGAATCTTTCCTTGAGAATCTCTTTCCCTTCTTGAAGTTCTTGAATCCCATCTTCTTGAAGGTCTTCACCATCAATGCAGCCATTTGCATCATCTGTTCTTCATCATCCTCAGAGTCAGAAGCTTCATCAGAGTTTGAGTCATCATCAGAGTTTGATGACTCACTTTCAGATTTAATAACTAAAGCCTTTCCCTTGGCTTTCTTCCTTGATGATTCCTTCTTAATGGGCTTCTCCTCAACTTTGAGAGCAACAGATTTTGTCTTTTTTACTCAATCTTCTATTCCTTTGTTCTATCTCCAGTTCATGAGTTTTCAATAACCCATAGATTTCATCAAGATCTGTATCAGCAAGCTCATAATTATCTCTTATTGTGGTTGTCTTTAAATCCCACTTTTCAGGTAGAGATAACAGAAACTTGAGATTAGACTCTTCAAGCTCATATTCTTTATCAACCAGAGACAGATCATTCAACAATTTGCAAAATCTGTCATAAGTCTCAGTCAAGGTTTCATTAGTTCTTGAATCAAAGTGCTCATACTCCTGTGTGAGTATTGTCTTTCTGTTCTTCTTGATAGCACCTGTTCCCTGGCATCTGACTTCTAAAGCATCCCATATCTCTTTGGCAGTTTTGCAGCCAATTACTCTGTTAGACATAACATTATCTAAAGCACTGTGGAGAAGATGTCTAACCTTTGCATCTTTTGCAATTGATGAGATGTCCTCAGGAGTCATATCTTTCTTTTCCTTTGGAACAGTCTTTTGTTCTTGACCATCAACAACAGGGGACAATTTAGTCGGCATATGAGGACCATCATAGATTCTGTCAAGGTATTCTGGATCTGTAGCCTCCAGAAACATGGTCATCTTCACCTTCCAAATCGGATACTCTACTGGCCTGAGAATTGGAACCCTGATTGTTTCATATCGACTCACAGAATTGGGCTTAACCTGTTCAGCCTTAGGAGCAGTTTGATTTTCTTCAGACATGATTAATACTGTGTTTGAATCGTAAAACTGTATATATTAAACAGCCTTGGCTCTGATACCAATTGTTAGGCCGAATACACAATATATAATCAAGTATGTATGAGAATAACAATTAAGAACACAAGTTTGTAAATCAACAAACTGAATTATATTAAATAATTCTCTCTTAGTGATGTTAATGAATCACAAAGAGCTACTAGGTTACAAGAATAATATATTCAATGTTCGCATCCCTTCTAGGGATAACCTATCTGTGTTTATATAGTACACAGTTACACAATCCTTATCTAATTGATATTCCTACAAATTAGCTATACAAGTTATATCAATTAAGGATTGCTTCTTATCTTCTATTCTGTTTCCTTAGCTGTATCAATATATTCTGCTTCTTTCCATCTTCAGAATATATTGCTTCTAGAATCTTCAATTCAGCACCGACAGCTAATTCAACTATCACCCTGTCAGACTTTAAATAAACTCTGACCGGCTTCCTTTAAACTCTTCACCCTGTCAGACTTTAAATAAACTCTGACCGGCTTCTGATAAACTCTGGTTAGTACCTGTTGCTTAAACACTGATAAACAAACGTCAGCAATTATATCTAACATAACATGAAATGAAGACTTGAATATTAGCCTTGAAGATCTCGAATCGCAGTCTTGAAGACCTCAAATCCTAGTCTTGAAGACCTGTAATCCTAGTCTTGAAGATGAATCCTAGTCTTGATGACCTCAACTCAATTGAACAGCTGAGTTTGTCATATCTAGATCCCCAATTTTGATTAAAAAGTCACGAAGATCACGATTCTCAAACTCGAAAGATCAATCATAGTCTTAAAGACCTCAAGTTCAATTAAAAGCCTAAAGATGCCTATTTGGAGAAGATTGGTATAAGGGTTGAAACTCCTGAGAATTTGAGGTAACAAAGCTCAAAACAAGTTTCGACTAGATATACTAAAAGCTCAAATCGAAGTAAAGAGCAAAACGTTATGTCTGTCTTCGTTCATGAAGACATCTCAGTGTGAAAATTAAGGTGTTAGACCTCAAGTTAGGTCTTCTATCTGTAAGCCAAGTTTGGCGTTGTTGAAACCTCAAATGAGATCTAAGGTGTTAGACCTCAAGTTAGGTCTTCTACCTGTAAGCCACGTTTGGCGTTGTTGAAACCTCAAATGAGATCTAAGGTGTTAGACCTCAAATCAGGTTTTCTACCCGTAAGCCACGTTTGGCGTAGGAAAAATCTCAATCCAAGTCTAAGGTGTTCAACCTAGGTGCAAGAAAGACCCTAATTTCGACTTCAATCAAGGTCAAAATTCCAACCCGTTTTAGACCTCAATCGAGGTTCAAAGATTATGAATCTGGCCTCATGAGGTTTGGATCGAGCCCCAAGAAATCTGGACCCTGGTCTAAGAATTATGAATCCAAACCTGAGAATTGTGAATCCATGTCGAAAGTGTTCGACCTAGGTGCAAAAATTGCCATTTATTCGACCTCAAAAGAGGTCGTATGGCTTCGACCTCAATCCAGGTCTTCACTATTCTACCTGGAATCAAAAATTGTCATTTGTTCGACCTCAGTTCATGTCGTACATGGACGACCTCAATCCCGGTCGAGAGTTTTCGACCATGAGGCCAAAAGTGCCAAATGTTCGACCTCAATTCAGGTCGTGCATGGACGACCTCAATCCTGGTCGAGAGTGTTCGACCAGGAGGTGAAAAGTGCCAAATGTTCGACCTCAATTCAGGTCGTACATGGACGACCTCAATCCTGGTCGAGAGTGTTCGACCAGGAGGCCAAAAGTGCCAAATGTTCGATCTCAATTCAGGTCGTGCATGGACGACCTCAATCCTGGTCGAGAGTGTTCGAACAGGAGGCCAAAAATGCCAAATGTTCGACCTCAATTCAGGTCGTACATGGACGACCTCAATCCTGGTCAAGAGTGTTCGACTAGGAGGCCAAAAGTGCCAAATGGTCGACCTCAATTCAGGTCGTATATGGAAGACCTCAATCCTGGTCGAGAGTGTTCGACCAAGAGGCCAAAAGTGCCAAATGTTCGACCTCAATTTAGGACGTACATGGACAACCTCAATCCTGGTCGAGAGTGTTCGACCAGGAAGCCAAAAGTGCCAAATATTCGACCTCAATCCAGGTCGAAAAAATCGGCCTCTCGACTCCAATCCAGATCGAAGATGATTATTATTTTCTGAAATATAATTATTTTCAGGATAATACAAAAATTATTATCAGAAAGTGATTATTTAATTATTTTTTTATGGATATTAAATTCCAAGAAAAGTCCAAGAAAGTAAGAAATAATTTAAAGTTATGTTTGACCTCAATTTTGAGTCGAATTTCATAAATCTGGAAGCCCAACGAGGGTAGTATTTCGACCTCAATACACATCTATTAGGGCCATGGACCCCAAAAATAATATTACTATTTAGTAATAAATATATGAAGAATATTATTGTTATTATTATTACAAAATAATAATAATAAAATCAGGACCGAATTTTATTCCTGTCAAATTTTATCCGAATAGGACACCTCTAATGTGAGGACAAAAATTATTCAAAGATTGGATAAAATATTATAACAATAATATTTATTTATTCAAAAAAGAGGAAAAATCGAGTCATTTTCGACCACAATTCAGGTCTCATCCTTCGACCTCGAAGTCAAAAGGCCACATTTTCGATCTCAAACGAGGTCGAAATAATTATATAAAAAAAAAGTTGGATAAAATAAATATTATTATAATATTTATTTTGAAAAAAAAATTTGGTCGACCCGGAACCAGGTCGAAGTGTGTCGACCAGAAACCAAGTCGAACCACTTCGACCATACCCCAAAAAACTGCCAAATTGCAGTTTAGTACCCCAAGTTCTGCATCCCTTGCAAATTCAACCCTGAAGTTTAAAAATTGACAAATTCGCTCCTGTTCTTTACAAACTTGCAGATTCGCCCCTGTACTTTAAAAACTGACAAAACAGCCCCAGAAAAATTGCAAAATGTTGCCTATTATTTTGAAATACTTGCAAAATATATATATATATATATATATATATATATATATATATATATATTTGCAAAAATTATTAAAAATACCCGTGGGTACATGGAAATTCCTAAAATATTGGGAATAATTATTAAAAATACTTGTGGGTACATAGAAATTCCTTAAATATTAAGAATAATTATTAAAAATACCCGTGGGTACATTAAAATTCCTTAAATATTAGGAATAATTATCAAAAATACATGTGGGTACATGAAAATTCCTAAAATATTAGGAATAATTATCAAAAATACATGTGGGTATATTAAAATTCCTAAAATATTAGGAATAATTATTAAAAATACATGTGGGTACATTAAAATTCCTTAAATATTATGAATAATTATTAGAAAATACATGTGGGTACATTAAAATTCCTAAAATATAAGGGATATTTATTAAAAATACTCATGGGTGCATGAAAATTCCTAAAATTTTAGGAAAAATACGATAAAATATGAGGGAAATTATTAAAATATTCCCTTGATAATGTGACAAACTCTACACTTGTACAGAGCTCGTTATGAACTATTATTCACAAGAAGTCCCGAATTAGTACGTCTCGTTTAAGAAAAATCAAAAGTGAGCCATTAAGAGGTCAATTAAAACATAAGCCATAAAAGGCCAAATAGAATGAAAATTCGACCTCAATCGAGGTCAAAAATGTTCGAGTTCAATCCAGGTCGATAATGTTCGGCCTGGGAGCAAAATAGAACAAACCTTAGACCTCGATCAAGGTCGAAATGTTCGACTTCGACTTGGAAGCAAAGTAGAACAAATAATTCGACCTCAAACTAGGTCGAAGTATTCGACCTCAATCCAGGTCGATGTTGTTCGACTTGGAAGTAAAATGGAATAAATTTTCGATCTCAAACAAGGTCAAAAATTTTGAATTCTTGATTTTTATTGGCAAAAATAATGTCCTCAAAAATAGAAATTAGCTCGAAATTTTATATTCGAGGTACCAATTCAATATCTCTAAAAAAAGAAAAATGTCCGGTGACATAATCTAATTCCTGAAAAATAGGGAAAATACGAGAAATATTATAAAAGACCCTAAAATCTCGAAATAGATCAAAATAACTTCTACGAAAACTCAAGAAATTTTCCCAGAAGTTGGGGGGCAAATGATTTGGGCTAAAAAATACCCTAGAAATATAATTAATGATACATTAATTAAACCCGGAATGGTCCATAAATTAGACCCAACTAATGAGGCCCGAAGCCCGAATTAATTATTAAATTCGTAATTAATTAAAAGGCTGATTATACAGTCCATTAAATGTGCCCAAGTTGTGATCTTTATCTACTAGAAGTAGTCTTGACTCTTGAGGGACACCAAACCCCTAGGAGGAGTCAATCTCCTACAAATTAGGATTTACAATCATGATCTAAGAAGAAGACTTGTACTCCAAGTCACCCAAACCTAAACCTAGTCTAATTCTCATACTCTCAACGTCTATATAAAGGGTCTGACCCCTCATTATCAGGAAAAAACGTTTTGGACACAGCTCCATACGTCACAACGCCTCGAAGGCGCTGCAACCACGTTGGCAACCCTAGAACTATGTTTTGGCTTGATTCTTGATTCTCATCAAGGTACGTAGGCATCTTGTTAGGACCGAGTTAATCCCCGACAACAAGAGCAGCCCCCATTAGAGCTCGAAGCTCTCTAACCCTAACATTGAATTCAAAGATATAGTTTTTATTACACAACAATTCTCTTTTTAGTTTTAGAATAGTTTTTAATTGAAAAAGAACTGTTAAACCACAACTAAATTAAAGATTATTTTGTGAATTTCATATGGACTGTAAAATTGGTCAAATCTAACTTTTATAACTCAATATAAACAAATATTAAATTGTGCGTGTAAAATATAATAAATATCAAATTTTTAAATATAATTTTTTTTGGCTAAATCTTTTTTAACAATAATTTAATCATGTAAATTAATAACTTTTAAATATTAAAATATTCATAAATAAATATAATTATAAATATTAAAAAAACAATCGTGTGTTGCATAGGTAATAAAAATATAATTATAAACAGAATAATTATTAATAAAATTTA
Organism: Heracleum sosnowskyi; assembly: GCA_030848705.1. Taxonomy (NCBI): domain Eukaryota; kingdom Viridiplantae; phylum Streptophyta; class Magnoliopsida; order Apiales; family Apiaceae; genus Heracleum; species Heracleum sosnowskyi. Next base: position 113,746,939 of record CM061244.1, on the reverse strand, counting down.
AGTAACCGTGCATCGTATGGACTATAAGCTAGTATATATTATAATGTATAAAAGTAGCAAAATAATTAGCTAATTCAAGAAATAACCTTTAAACAAGATAAGAATTACTTTTCAAATAAATTAATATTTTGTAGTTTTTAAAGATAAACGTATAAAATTACTTGTAAATTAAATTTACCCATGAGGAAAACAATTAAATAATAAATTTATAAGAGTAAGATAAGATTGTGTACGTGGCAGAAGTTAAGTATACGAATGTAGGGTCAGTTCTTAACGCTGTATTCAGGCTCCTGGGCATTTGCAGAGGAAAGAGGAGGAATATAAATAAACAGTGCAGCCTCACCGGCACCTGAAACCCACCTGAAAAAGTCTGATGATATGTGGGCTCCGTTCATCGTGCTAAACTGCATACACATATCTATTATTGCATGTTTCTTTGTACTGCACAAATTTTCCTTTCATATACATGAAGAAATGCTAGTGTTTGTGAGTAATATACGCATAGAGAAATATCAGGTAATTAATCTTAATTATTAAGTTATGCATGTCCCTAATTAAATTTACCTAGCTAGGTAGCTATATAAAATAAAGTAAGAGGTTGGCTAATCGTTTGTTTAGCTTGTGTGACAGATGACAATCATTAATATAGTTTGATAATTGTTAGACCTGTCTATTATTTGGGGGATGTCAATTATTTAGAGGAAGGAACATACAATACACTACAAACACAACCAACACGAGATATCTATGGAAACCAACAAGTTTTTATACAAAAATCTCACAAACCCTAGTTAAAAAATGACCCTTGAATGTTTCAAAATGGATGTTGTTCAAACTAATCTTATATATGTACACGCATACATGCACCACACACAACTCAATCAATCAAAACTTGAGTCTAGAAATGGGAAAATCAACTAGACACTTGAAATTTAACATGTAAATGTTAAGCGTAATATATGTGGATATCAATTTGGGAAACCAAATAAGAGAAAGACATCAAACCATACACTTCTATGATTGATTTAGGAGAGTTCTTCGCTAGCTTAATTAGGTAGCTAGCTGGTTGTATCATGCCGATCCGATCCACTTGCCTCGTGAGATTCCGAAATTGGCCTAAACGAATTCAACGCGGCGAGCATGCCCAAATGTCCATCTGGCATCGTCCCACCACCACCACCGTTGCTTAAACCCAATTGTTGACTTGGCAATAAAGCCATAGGAGTGTGAAGATTCATAAAATGTAGGCCACTATTTGTAACTGATGAATTCCCACCTCTATACATATTAGTACTATTATTAGAATTCATTGCATTTTGAAATGTCCACATAGGGTCCATACCATTATTCATTAGTTGAGTACTAGGGTTTGGATTTGTGACCATAAAAAAAGTCGTCGACGGAGTTTGACCTTGACTAGATGCCGGAATTGAACCCGAGCTTGACTGCAACATATAATTTCCCGACCCCATTTGATTTTCTAGTGACAAATCTTCATCGTCCGATCTTCTTTTTCTTCCGATTGTACCCTCCTCATTTTCCAAACACGTGTCACGTAATTCTTGCTTAGCATTGAACATAGAATTCAAATTCATATAATTACTAGCAAAATTAAATGGTTGAATTGCCGAATAACTATTATTTTCCGACGACAAACCATAAATCCGACGTTGCGATTCTTCAATACTTCGTTCCCAATCACTCCGAATTCTCGAAGAATTAGCTAAACTTGAATGCAAATAACTAGACCTTAATGATGGAGCTGACATAGTAGAACCTGAGCTTCTAAGTGATATATTGAGGGATGTAAAATTAGCGGGGATAGTTCCAGTTCCCGTGGCAGCGATAACCGATGGCTCAGCCTGTTGAAGTAGCCACTCAATGGTTTCACCATCTGATTTGTGCCCTAATTCCTTCGTTAGTTGAAAAACCCTAGCAGCACACGTGGCCGGCATGCGGATGCGGCGGCCACGGCCTTCAACTTTAGTGTGTCTATCTTTAGTAGAAGCTCTTTTTGGTGGTGGCTTCTTGGTTGTTAATTCCGATGTCAGCGGCGCGCTTAACGTCTTTGTGTCATTGCCGGAGAATGGGAAACCGGAGCTTGAACAAGCTTCATCATCTCTTTTTTCGAGTAATTGTAGTGGAACAAAATTTTGTCTCCGCAAATTATTTTCTCCCTCCATTACTAAAAAATAAATCTATTATTATTTGTGTAAGTGATGTAGCTATTACATGTATATGTAAATGATCCCCACTTGTGGAGCTAGATATTGTTAAGTTGTGTGTGTGTGTGTGTGTGTGTAGAGAGATATAGCAGAAGATAGAAGAAAGGGAGAGGAGAAGGTGGGGAGGCAATCTTTAAGCAACAAACATAATGAGTGGGAATTATAAGGGGCAAAGCATGAAAGTAGTTTCTTTTTGAAAAATTATTACTTTTCCGAGAGGTTTTCCTTATAATTCCTCCTTTCTGGTTTTTAGTTCTTATCACATTTTCTCTCTTTCATAATTTCCATTAAAGCCGCCTTGAATAATATCTTCAGCAAATTATTAAATATTCTTTTGAATAAAGTAATTAACTAATAAAAAAAAGTAAGATCAGTATACATAAATACTTCTACACGCTCGAAAGAGACGCAAATTTCGACCTCACAAATAAATAATTCTAGTGACACAATTTTAAGATTTAGGTTTGAGTCTCGCAGAGACAGACTGCGTGGTGAATAGGAATTTTACCATAAAGATTTAGGTTTGTGGAATTGTGCGTGAGAGAAATTTTAGTAGTTGCAGTCACTTGAGTCAGAAGTCACGTGTGGTACTATAGATATGATCAAACCGTTAAAACAGAATTTACAGTGACAGTGAAAAAAGAGGAAATGTATAATTACAAACGTCCAAGTCAAAAAGATAAAAACTCCTTTGCTTGTTAGTAAAAAAGAAAAGATGATTCGGTGGTTCCCATTTCGTTTTTTGCAATCATTGTTCTCCTTTGCTTTACACTTCTTAAATCAATTATGATGGGGTTTGTTTGATAGCTTTATTGTTTCTTTAATATTATATTCTCTTTTTTTCTTTTTTGGCTAAATTTTGATAATGTATATTAAGGTCGATCGACTATGGCATGCTTAATCATTCTTGTACACCTATCTAATGATAATCATTAGGCAATTTTTAATTAACAGTTAATTGCAGCAGTTGATTACTACAAAACTTTTGAATTCTTTAACATGAATGTGTCAACTAACTTTTATTAAAAGCTGATTAGTTAACTTAAAAGGAGCCAAACCGATTCAATTTAACAAAGAGAATGGATGATAGTTTATATTTTTCATAATTTAAATTAATTATCAACCTTGATTCTCATCATGACTTGTAATTGATCGATTTTGTACACATATTTGTGAGTAGCTGTAGATGAATCTTAAGTACATCCAATATGATTTTAAGAGTTTAGGAGTTTACGTCGATCGGCACCCGGTTCCTAGACACTTCCGGAGAGCTCTAAACTAAACTCTTTTGCAGAAGCGTTTGAAACAAATATTCGTGTAGAGTGGGTGTCAATCCAAGTCCCACATTAATAAGATAAAGAAAAATTATCTTAAATTTAAGCAGTCAAAAACAACTTCGTTAGTATGAGGTCTTTTGGGAGAAGCCCAAAAACAATTTCGTGCGGGCTTGGCCACGGCCCAGAGCGGGGACAATATCATACTAATGTGGAGTTAACGGGTGTTGCGCAACTCAACAAGTGGTATCAGAGCCGATGGCTAAGAATTGATCCTGGGATTACGAGCTGCAATTAGCGTGGTGTGGGGAGGCTCTCCAGAACTACGGTCAAAAGTCTTGAACAACTTGTGTCGAAAGTCTTCCTGTATATTTTTGATTTTAATATAAAAGGACGAGAATTCAAATCTCCCCGAAATAAAAGGAGGGAACCGATGAATTTTTGTATAGAGTAAAAATAAGATCGAAGACTTTATTGTCATAATAATGGATGCATACAGAGACAGTCCGATAGCGTTTAACTTTCACTTCGCATCGACAGAGTTAGGCCAGAAATAGTGTAACATGTTGCAAGTACAAGTAAATAGGACACATCAACTAGCTAGCATTATTGTTACACCATAATAATTCACATTTGTAGTTACGTGACATATACTGCAAGTAACACCTCTCTGGGCACTTCTAACGTAGGATTTGAATATGACCCCCGTACGTAACTAGATAATTGCTTGTAAGTCTACACTCGAAAGTTAATTAGATGAAATTAACAGTAGATTAGAGTATATTGATTAGATCGCGCGATGATGCAATTAATTAGAAGAGTTATAAGCACAACTAGTACTACTTTAGTGGTGTCGGATCCTAGGTTTCATATCTAATAAAAATGTACTTTTCACCATGGATAAGCTAATGACTAGAGCCTACTAGCCTACTAGCTAGGTTACCCTATAGCTAGTAAGATTTGCTGCAAATTGTCTCATATTCACACACCACACTGTGTATATATCAATGTTATATCTGTCGCTTTTTCATTTCCGATTTTTGCTTTCACTCTTCCAAAAGGTTTAATGCAACTATACAAGTATGAGTGCACGACGACCTAGGGCAAAACAACAGTACTGCGATGTTGCGCTTTCACTTTGAGCACTTTGGCTCCTCGACATAATCATTTTTATCGTTTAGTAGAAGGTACTGTATTAACTATAGTTGCATTTAAATTTTAGTATTGCAGTATTGTTACTTCATCTCTCTCATTTTTTTACACTTTCTTTTTTAATACGTGTCTTTTATTTCTTTACATACCAAAAATAATAATATTTTATAATATAAAATTCAATCACATTCACTATTTTCCTCCGCTATACCTACTTTATACATACTTTATATATTAAATATTAATTGGTCCCACCACTTTATTCATTTTTCCTTATTTTTCTCTATTAATTTACACTTTTTCTTAACCTCCGTGTCGTACGCTCAATATAAAGAATTGAAGGGAACGAAGGGAGTATTTGCTAATGCTTTTCTTTTATCACAAAATTTCTTGTTTAATGTTAAGAGGGTTAAAAAGAGTTCAAAGGCACATGCTTGAATCTTGATTAAGTTAGTAGTGGTAGTGAAATTTTCTGAAAACTCCGTCTATATATCATTTCTTTAATAATAAAGAAAAATTGATCTATATATATATAGGAAATGATAAATTTGTGACTATCATGTTAAGTCATCTCTAGTTAATGGTCCCATATTAGAGTTTAGTGTCTGAGCCTGGTCTCGTAACGAAATTTGAGATTATATGTAGGATAAATTACACTTACACGTTTAACTTTTCTATTTTCTTTTTCTTGTAATTTGTGATGGTTTAACTTGTTTGTCGTGGGCATCAAAGTGATAACTTGTACTCAGAAAGACTTGAACTTAAGATTATAAACAAATAGCTTAATTAGTGCCTCTATATTATGATTATATACACACAGAAAGAAGGAAAAAAACCAGTCTCTTCAGTCTTAACCTGTCCATATTAGAATGTAATGGAGTCCGTAATTTTCAGGTAGTTCCAGAATACAGAAACAAATGGAGGTGTGGACCAATAGCACATAGTAGTGTACAAATTCAACTGTCGACAATCACGTGACACGTTCCATGAAATGCAAGCGAAAATTATGAGCCACAACGTACGTTTGTTGGGGGGTGGATCACGTGCCGTGCCAACTATGCCGGTGATGAAGACGGCTTAACCACCAATTTTAGCACTAGCTATAGTACTTGTATATATTGTCAATCATGCATTCAGCTTTGTCGGAATGTTGGTGGTTGTTCATCTATATATTTAATTTATTTTCATTTTCAATTTTAATTTAACATTCTAGACATATCGCAATTTGCAATCGGTTCGAAAGCTACGTTTCACAATAATTTCAACCATCTGCACTCCTTTTTCGTTGTTATATAATCATAAATATTAATATTTTGCAGAAATATTACAGATCATTTCGATGATTAGCGCTTGGTGATCAATAATCTGTAAATAATGTCCGTTTTTCTTGTAATATAATCTAATATTAAGGTGACCACACACAATGAGACACGAGTTGTACACACACTCTAAATATATCGTGACTTATCATGAATCAACTACTTAATATGTTTTTCGAAAGCTTCTGCAATGGAGACGAACAGAACAGGGCATTATTATGTGGACAAAATAACATGCACAATGTAATTGTAATGTACCAACCAACTGACCTTGATGTGAAGCTCTAGCTCTCCATCTATCACTCTCTATATCATCAATTATATACATATAGAAATATAATTAACCAGCTCATGTATGGAATTTTGTCATTCTCGTTCCCCACTGGCAGAGTTGGTGGGTGACCTGACATTGCCACTTCATATTCAGCACTTGGAATCTTTCTTCATTTTGCTCCTTAATTAGAAGCATAATTTTATTAACTAATTCTGTACTAATCACTCTTAGCCAAAACATTCCAAGTGTGGTAGGATAACTTAAATATTAGACTCTATTATGGGAATTTTATGCCATTGCTTTTGTTCCAACCACGGCTTAAACCCCTTCTAGTTTCAATGTAACTCGACCGATTTAAGTTAAAAATTCATTTTTCTTCCTTGTCTAAACACATTTACAATACCCATTTCATCTTTAACATGATTTGATCCCGATCTGATCACTTAAAGAAAATGAGGAAGATATCACTCGATTAATTAAGAGACATCCGATTTTTATTCATTTTATCCTGGATGAATTCATATAATCCTAATTATAATTCTAGGCTGAATTCCATTAAGTAATTAGGATATGTATACATCTCAAGCATAAGTTATTAAAAACATTTGAATATTTTGCTTCAATATAAAGTCAAGACATTTCACCATCAATCATGCATGTAACTTAAAAAATAGTGCTATTATTAGATCACGCGAGGTGTCTCAAATATGTCGAATACCGAAGCTCACCATCACCATGTAGTCATGACTCATGGCCATAAGTCCTTTCTGGATTTTGATCCAGAAAAGCAAAGCACGAACCTAAAGTCGGATCAGACGTGACCCGTGCCAACTAGCCCAATACTCTACGTACGTACTGCATATATGAATAATGTTGTATGTATTTCGTAAATTGAATCTTATATTTTTGTATGGATTTAATTTTATTTAAAATAAGGTACTAAGAGCATGAGGGCAATAGGTAAAAATGGTTAGTTATCTTGTTGGCTATAATGATAAGGAAATATTTTTGCTAAAGGTTAAGATATATACTCCAATTGTGTTATCTATTTTTCTTGTTAGGTAAAATTATACAAAGGTCTTCATTGGTTCAACAAATATAGTAAAAATGGTTGTTTATATTTTTTTTGGTAAGGACTATATTATTGGAGTGCTCAACCTTTTACATATTATTGACAGAAGAATTACCGCATTCAGGCTCCATTAAGATATACAGTGAAACTTCGATAAACTAATAATATTTTCATTCCCGACATGGGCCAATATGATAAATTAATATTATTGCTAAATGCATACGATAATAAACTTTGCAAAAGTTCTTAAGCCCCACTAAAAATATAAAATAATAATTTATTATATATAATATTTTTTTATACATTGCACATAATTTTTGGATACTCTTTAGTTAACTTTGCTAAATTATATCCTCTTTTCGTAAAAATCAAATACAGTTTCATCTCTAATTTTGTGAAGGGTAAAAAGCATATTCGGTGTATATGTGTTAGAATTTACAAACATTAGTATTATTTTTGGTACATGAATCAATTAATTAAAAGAGCTAATAATTTTGAGTTGAAGATGTGCATGAGAAGGTGTAAATTTTAATAAAGGTGTGAAGCTATAAATCAAGGATGTGCATATACCAGCTCCCTTAATTAAATATATTTTGATACATGAATCTATTAATTTTGATACATGTATCAATATTTGAATTATTGTGATTGCTTGTAAAATATATTGGATAATAAAATTATTTGATATAAAATATTGTATAAAATATTAATTTATCGATAAAATATTCCTTAATCAATAAAATAACCTCGCTAAAATAATAATTTTATTGGGACCAAGGTTATTAATTTATAGATGTTTAATTTATTGTAGTCAAGTAAATAAAATCAAATGTTGTGGGAACAAATTATTGTGGGAGTAAAAATGAATTTTAAAAAAATTGCACATATTTTCAACTTTATCAAACATGAAACTAAGAATTATAATCAAAATAGTATACTCAGAATTAGGAGTAGAATGATACCTAGAGTTTTGAGTGTGGGTAGATGCTAGTACACATGTAGATTAAATAATCAATTGAGGGGTATAAAATAGATTGAGATTAGTATCTTGATTCAACAACTAAATGATTATTATCTAGTGGCTGATCTGATTGCGACGGTATAATAATATAATATATTTTAGTATAATAATAATATTATAATATTTTTTTTAACAACATAAAATTCTACGTGAGATAGATTTTACGTGAGATAAATTTTATTTTTTTAACAATATAGAATTCTATGTGAGATTTGATTTTAAGTGAGATAGGATTTCTATTTTAAAAATAAAATAAAAAACTAACATAGAATTATGTGTGAGATAGGATTTCTACGTGAGATAGGATTTTATAGGTGAAACCAAAATAAAACATAGAATTTTATGTGAGATAAGATTATAGGCACGGATAATATTAACATATGTATATCGGTGTTACGACAAAGAAGAGTTATGACAAAGAAGAAAAGTAACATTTTTATTATGCGGATTTGTGAATATTAATGATTTAATTGCTCGTATATGCATAGACGAAAAAGTCAAAAAAATAATTATATTATTTGCATAAGATAAAAAAAATTAAAAACAACATAAAATTCTACTACGTGAAATAAGAGTTTAGGTTAAAATAATTATACTACATTAAATAAGAGTTTAGGATGTAATATAATCTATTTTAGATTAGATAATTATATTTTTTTAGAAAAACAAATTAAAAAACAAAATTAGGGGTGAAACCAAAAAAATGTGCGAACCAAAAAAAATGCAAACCAAATTTGATACAATGTTAAAAAAGAATTTTGCTTATTAATAAAGATTATAGATACATAATAATCTTAGTATGTTGTTCATGGAATTTAAGGAATTAGTAAATAATTTTGATTTTTGTATACAACGTCCTAGGTTATTTAAAATTGGTTCGAATCACGTTATAAATTATTGAGGTAAAACAAAAATAATAATACGACCTCGAATCAGTTATCTTCCATACGATATAAAATGATTTGTTATCAAATTTTAATCTTAGTAACTTAAATTTATGATTAGATTTTAGAACTGAAAATCGTCCAGAGTAATGCTAGGTGTAACCAAACAAAATTTTCAAAAAAAAATTCTAAAAAAAATTTCAAAAAAAATTTCAAAAAAAAATTCTAAAATAACACGTTGAGTTGTTTATATGAGAAGTTTTAATTAATGGAGTTCATATGAATGCACGAGGGGTCTATATAATTATTTAAACTACCAACTTATAATAAGGAGACACCTAACATAAATTATTTTTGAAAATTTTGTTTAGTTTCTTAGCATTTTCAAACGGTCTGATATTCACTGTTAGTAGTACATGTTATTAGTCACTCACATCTACTTAAGTGATAAAGGCCGAAGGATTTTTGACCGCCTTTTTACCATACTACCCTTCTCATTTTGCCGTATTTATATTAAATTACCACATGACCAGTTGACTTATACTCATTTTTAATGCATTATACAGATTATCATATTTTATACATATATACATACACTATTTTATGTCTTTCTATACACAAACACGTGATTACTGACATGAAGCAAAATGCTGCCTCCTGAGAATTTGAAATGTGTGGCTGAATTTGAATTACATGACAAGAATACATACGTACATAACTTCAGTTTAAATTTTGAATTTGAACACTATTGTCCTATTTTTCTCTTTATGTGCCAAAAAGCATCAATTTAGAATTCATATTGATTCCTCTTTATCTCTCTTATGTTCTTTATACTATTTTCTCATTTTCCATGTATGTGATTATATTGTATGGATTGAAATCTAAACTAATGACATATTGTTTGATTGTTTCAGATGATTGGAATTAACAATTGAGAAAGCAATTAATTTTTAGAGAGGTAAACTATGTTTGTATCTGAGTTTTTGGAACAAACTTCCCCAACTGTTTGATGAAATGCGTTAGTGAGTGTATATGGGTATCATAGTTGAATGACTACTACTACTGCTCTCAAAATCTCTCTCTCTCTCTCTCTCTCTCTCTCTCTCTCTCTCTCTCTCTCTCTCTCTCTCTCTCTCTCTCTCTCTCTCTCTCTCTCTCTCTCTCATTTTACTTCTTTTATTTGAATTGTATCTCATTAATTTTAAGCTTGATTTTTGTTATTATTGCAGAATGAATTGTAATACAAGCTGCATAATTCTATGTCGGAATGAATTTGTAAATAAAAGTTGTTTGATGTTTTGAAACACACACTCTCTCTTTCTCTGTGTATATCATCCATCTTACTTGAAATGCTTCTTTTCTAATTTTTTTTCTTATTTTGATTGCAGTTTAAACTTTGTTGAGGATGTGTTTGATAGTTTTTTTGAGAGAAAAAGTTCATAATTTTTCCAAGAGAAATGTTCATAATTCTTGGTGGTGTGTACAAGTAATACTGAAATTATTACAGGTTTCTTTTTTACTCGACATGTTCGGTGGTGTTTGATGATTTGTCTAGGAGAAAAAGATTGATGGATACCAAACATTTAATGAAGGTTAGATTTGCTAAACCTTGGATTTGGACTTGGTGATCAACATTATATGATTTTGTCAAGAATTAAGAAAGTTTTTATTGTTTGTTTGGATTACAAAGAAGGTGTTTGATTTACATCTAGATGTGAAAGTGTGCAAGGACTTACGTATACAGCTATTTACAAATGTATGATGATTCTCATTAAAATTTAAAATTATGTATTTGACTTATCTTTTTGTTCGTCTTTGTTGCAGATTGAACTCTCTATTTGTACACAAATTGTTCGGTGCGTTGAGTGTTAGAAAAAGATTGATAAATTCATCAAATCAGTTTACTGGCCTACATTTATAAGGTTCAAAATTTATGATTATTTATTTCATATTCTGTTTGTTATATTAGACTCACTATATTAGGACATATATATTGCGTATTAGACCATACTACCCTCATACATATTGCGTATTTACTGTATTTTGCCATTTCACATGTTTTATTCAACTGTTCAAGCACGTGTTCTCCTACAAATATATACTACATTTTGTAATGTTACAAGCTTCTGTGTGAAACTTTTACTTTCTCGAGATACATACATTTCAATTTGAAATTCAAATTATAATCATTCTCTCATTCTGTCAACATTATAACTATCCTCATCATTCTCTCTCTTTAATTATACTCCTCTTTTTCTCATATGTCAAACTTGATTTGAATTAAAATTCAATCTTGATCTTGATTTTACCCCTTTTATGTTCAATTTTGCGGCATCTATAAATCTCTCATTTGTTTTTCTTTCCATGCAGGTCCGATTTTGTAAATTAAACATTGTTGGAGCATAATATGAACGATGCTACTTAAAGGTAATAAATTTCTTTTTTCATTTGATTCACGGATTAATGATATGTTAATACCCATTTCTTAGTGTTTGTGTTGTTTTTTACTTTTATATTTATGGTTGTCTTACTGATTTTTGTGTATTGATTATGCTAATCTTTGTCAATAAGGTATTGTTTTGCTATTTGAGTTCGATGTTGATATGTTTTAGAGATGTTTTGGAAACTGTTGTTATCGAGAAATATGAGATTTCGTTTTCTTAAGTCTGAATTGTGTTCATCAGATGTTTGATGTAATGCCTCAAAGAGTTTGGTGATGATTTTGGGGTTTGAGAACTGATGCTGATAAAAAAGCTTCAACTTATGTATCACATTCCCTAATTTTAAGATTGTTTCTACTTAAATCTTGATGTGCTGGCTGTCAATCCTATATTTGCAATTTTCCAGCACACACTTATATTTCATATGCATATGGTGATCCCTATGTTACTTGGTTTGCTCAAGTAATTAGATAAAATAGCTTTTTTACTTTAATTTTAAATTAGGCTGCATTTTGAACGCTGCTTTAGATTTCATATTGACACTCTTTTTGGGTTTAGATTTTTGGCATAAATAGACCATGGAGAATACCGAAGAAAATAAAGATGGAATGCATTGATCTTATCATTGGGATCAACTTTGTGAAATGAATTATACTTACTTCTTGCAGGTAGGCATTCTCTAACTTGGTAATTGCGTATTTTTGTTTCTTGTGGACTTATTCAGCTGAAAATATGACTGTTCGCCTAATAGCCATAAATTTTATGCGTCACCACGAAAATTAATTTCGTCTGGTATGTTGCGATCTGAGCTTAATGAATTTTTGTTTTTATAATTTAGAAGTTTTACTCTTTTGCAGGTATCCTACTTCAAATGGACAAATGAATGATTATGGCTATTCAAGCTCTTCAATAAAGGAGTTTGTCTACGAGTACGATTATTGGTGAACATTACGAGATTTTTTTGTGTGCACTTTTTTGACTGATATTTACTGAGGCTGCTGATGTTCTATTTGTTATAATCCACCCACCTTCTATCTCTGTCTCTTCTCTAAAGCTTGAAACCTTCACAATTAAATGTGAAAAATATCATGTTTAATGCAGCAAACTCTTATGTAAAACATTTTGGATTTATGAATGTCATTTTCACATGCTACCTGCATTGCTTTCCTTTTATAGTGATATGTTTATAAGCCAATGTTTAAAATCACATATTTAACTGAAAAAAAATTCATTTTATATCTATGTAATTTATATTGTCTGAATGCTAATTCTACGGCTTTTTACTAAGAGGCCCTGTCAATTTTTCTTATTTACAAATACTGTCACATGACTTTGCAATATATACAGTTGACTGCTGCTTCCACACTTGCGTTAGTTACAGATGTAGATGCAGGTTTTCCTGATGCTAAATTTGAATTTTGAATTCAAAATCACATTCATGTATAATGTATTCAATCGATTATCTATATTTCTCCATCTTTCTCTGTCTCTCAACTATTTCCTCTCTTTTCGTATATCTCCATTTTTGTTTAAACTGAAATCACATATTAATTATAGTTTAATTATTTTAGATTATGGTGGTTAAAGATTTGAAGATTTTCTGGATGTTCATAAATAATCACTACCATCGTTTCTCTGGATTTTCGGTTAGTTCTTGATACTTCTTTCTATTTTTGTTTTTTCTCATATTCTAATATAAGCCACAAACCGTTTGATATAATGCACCAATGAATTTGCAATTTTTAAATATCAATGTGACCAAAGATTTCATACTTATTTAGATTTCTGTATTGCTTCTTATTGAATTAGGTCATGTATTTAGATTTTCTCAATATATGACATGTTTTGCTTAAATGAACTTAATAATATGTCATTACAAAAAATATTTTTGAGTTATTGTTCTTTCTTTAGTGTTTTATTCACTTTTCTGTTTTGATTGAATTAGGCCGCATTTTGTTCACTTCTTTAGATTTTTTGCATTTTGATTGAATTAGGTTTTGTAAATTTTTATTAAATTTCGAGTGATGTAACGAAAATAGTTTTTTTATGGTTACAGAACTTACATACTTTTTGGTGTTATATCCTTTTGTTCTATAAATATCATGGTGATGTGTTTTTTTTGTGTTCCGTCTACAATGCTAGGCACTCAAGTTCAATGACTGTTAATATTGTACTGCAATTTTTTGTTATTGCTTTCCTTAAAACTGGAACAATCTGATTTGAATACTTTGAAAGATCAAGTTATGCTTTGACACCGTTAATTTGTCTGTGTATTAGTGTTGTTTGTTAACACTGATTCAATTGGTGGCGATCATCTAATTAAGAAGGGGAAATGTCCTTAAAGGTTTATGAGAGAGTGGAAATTTAGAGTTCAGCGATGTTAAGGAGTCATTTTTATATTCGCTTTTGTAATAATTTTTCATACGCATTTTAGTTGGGCAGAGAATGATATATGAAGAATTCTATGTGAGCAGATTATTGATAAACTATTAGTAGGCCTTTGTAATTTGAGATTATTCTCATCAATTTGTTACAGTACTATTCTGCTTATGTATTAAAAAAGTTGCAAGTTCTTGGTCAAGTTCATCTACTTAAATGATAAAGTCTGAAGGCATTTTACCCAATCTTTTAACATACTACCCTCATGCATATTACATATCTACTGTATTTTACCATTACATATGTTTCATTCAACTGTTCACACACATGCGCTGCTACGAATTGTTACGATTTGTACTGAGAAGCTTTTACTTTTCCCAAGATACATGATTTCCAATTTGAAATTCAAACTTCAGCCTACACATTATAACTATCGTTTTCAATTTCAATATCAGAGCTTTCCTTTTCAATTTTCTTCTTCAAATCTCTTTCTCTCTCTCAAACTTCTTTAAATTAAATATTGTCTATGTCGTGTTAAGTTTATGATTTCTTAAGCTACCATATACACAGTGTTGTTTGATTCAAATTGTTCACAATTTTCCTTTTTTTCATTTGCAGATTATGTGAGAGATATGTTTGGTACGTCCCGTATCCATTACGAAGTTTAAATAGAGATTGTATTACAACACAATAAGGTATGATTTGGTAAAAATGTTTGTTAAATTTATATGACGATTTTGAAATGATTATGTATATGAGAATTGTGTGCAGTAACAATTAATTGGAATGCTTTGTAGACCAAATGTTCGATTAAAGTTCTGAGAGAATTTCAGTTGGTTTCTTTGATTTACAGGTTGTGTATGGTATGATATAAATATCTTATCCCAGTTGAAACAAGGTATGCAATTTATATTTGGAGACTTTGTTCTTTATAGAATGATTTTTTGATATTTATTTGAATTATTTTATTACCATGTAATGACTGTGATTTATACTTAACTGTGCTCCAATTGTTTGATAGAAGTTCAGCAAGAAGTGTCGAAAAATAAAATTGCTACATTTATAAATATCGTAATAATTTAGTGAGTCAGAGACTACTTATTTGATCATATAACAGAAAATTTTATAAAAATATCACAAAAAATTGTAAAATTGCATTTTTTGCTGTTGTTACGGTGAGAGATCTTTACTCTACTTTCTTTTCCTAATATGTTTGATGTGCATTAGATTTCTTACAAGATATTTTTGGTTCTGATGTTTATATTGTACTGTGTGAATATTTTATTTTTTTCCTTTGTTCTTGACTCAACCAATTTCACAATATTTATGTTCTCAGCTCACCATATTTCTCATTATATTACAAACTGTAGTTACACTCATGGTTGGTACTTGGAAGAGGCCGATAAAAAGAATCATAAATATAAACTTATAATGAAACATAAACTAAACTTTATATTAATTATTACTATATTATAATTTTATTTGCTTTTTTTTTGGTGGTGTATGGTCTTTTAAATTCTATGTTCTCACTGAAACTTGACACTCTATTCCCCTCAACTTCTTGGTCTAAATTACCATTGTCATGAGGAAGTACTTATAGAATGTATACCTATTTTATGTGCTTAGACAGTTTTTGGAATCTGCATTTCCAAAAATCAAAGAAAAATGTAATCCTTTTTCATTGATAGATCCTCTGAAGTGAGGTCAATTGCTGCAGAACGACTTGAAATGGGTTTTGCTGGACAAAATTTTTTTCTATGTTGCATCAATAAGTATGAATTTTAGCTTTACGGGAAGTAGATTGTAATGTAATTAATATCATTGAAACTTTTATTTTTACCTGGACATGCTCCTAGGGATAAAGATCTTTACTTTGATATTGAATATTCTCAATCAACATGAGGATAGTTAAGTCTTGCTTCAAAGAGATCAGTCTTCATTTCATGAACTCAAACTAGACATCCTATTATGATAATCATAAATATATTAACTCTTCTTATTTTTATTAGGTTTGTCATTTTGTGGTTCAGAGACAGAAACATGGATCACTGTAAGCATGTTTGTAGTTGTGATGTTCATGGAAATTTATAAATACTTAAGAGTACCTTATATTATGAGAATTTTATGGGGAATATGTTTTTAGAGAAAATTGAGTATTCAATTGGATGAAACATTTCTAGAGAATTTTGAATGTCAGGAGTTATTCAAGTGTGTCGATTAGGATTTATAGACTTTTGTTTTCCAAATAGAACTTCATCAAACTTTGAGAAGACGAATTTAATGTAATTTCATTTTTGACATGAAGGAAATTTAATTACTTGGACCACTGGCCCTTGGAAGAAATGAAGACTTTCTGCAGGCAATTTTCCATCCAAGAGCATCAATATTGAATACTCTTGCCAATCTTGGTCTTACTTGCCAGCTTAAAACAAGATCATGGATTCAAATGTAAGACTAGAAAAAAGGTCCTTCCCATTGGATGGCAGAAATTGGTCTTCCATTTATATTAAAATTTGATCAATCATATTTGCATTTACTCTAACTATGGCTACTCTTTTAAGTTTAGAGTGTTGACTATGTTTACCGGTTTATGTTTAGAGTATAGTTCGTAAGAGCATCTCCAATAAGGGTTGTCAAGATAGTTGCCAACCCTTACCACATCATTGTATAAATTAATTTTTTATTTTATCTCTCTTCCATGTCAACTTTGGCAATCTTTGTTCAAAAAACACTTAAATTAGCAACCTTTAAATGTTGCATATGTGGTCCCATATTTGCATTCTAAATAATTCTTAAACTAAAACAAGTATTCAATATATGTAGTTTGTGTACTTATATATGTGTTTTAATCATTTTGGGAAGTTGTCAAAAGTTGGCAACATTGGTTGGCAACCTTCGAGCAACCTAACAACTACCAAGAATGTCATGTCACGTCAACGACCTATTGGAGATGTTCTAAGAGGTCACTTTGAAAGATATATATGAATATATATATATATATATTCCTTTTAATGTTTGTATAGTGTAGTGATTTCGATTAATTGATCTACTTGAAATTTGGATAATAATTAATTGTTCTATTGCCCTAAACCAATACAAGCCTTTAAAAAACCAAACCACTATAAGATTATTTAATAAAAAATAATAAAAACACAAATAGCATATATATAATTTTTTTAACAAATACAAAATAAAAATAATATATAAAATCATTAATTGAGACCATGCGAAGCGGGCAAAAAATCCTAGTATATTATATAGGTCGGATTGTCAATTGATTAGAAAGCTAATTTGTGCTCTAAATTTTTCTTTTCTTTTTTGAATAATTGCTCTTAACTTTTTCTTTTTTTTTAAACTATGCTCTTAACTTCTTGTATAGGATTTGTAATAATTGCGATAACTATAAGCTATATATGAATATAGGATACGTATCAATTATTCTTCAATTAAGTATTATATTACTAATGGTTACCTAAAAAATGTATTATATGAGCGCGATGAGATAGCTCAAGTGGTAAAGAGCTTATCTCTTGTCGTCCCAGGTTCTGGGTTCGATTCTCGCTCACCCCGAGATTTCTGAGAACAGATACTCACATGTAAAGGCATATAAGCCTAATTAGTCAAAAAAAAATGTATTATATTATTAACAATGAAAATCTTTTGGTCCATAATGTATGTTATGATCCATCATTTTCACATTTTATTTTTCTACTTTGCCAACGCTTGGATGTCAATTTCTTACTCTCGTTTTCAACAAAAGTAAATCTAGATTTATAACCTTTATTTATTAATAAGTGAAACCACCTTTTAACATTGTACCAAATTTGGTTCGCACTCTTTTTTGGTTTTATTCTTTTTTTGGTTTCACCCCTAATTTGTTTCTATTTTCAATTTTATTTTTCTAAATCTATAACCTTTATTAATAAGTGAAACTCCCTTTTAACATTGTATCAAATTTGGTTCGCACTCTTTTTTGGTTCCATCCTTTTTTTGGTTTCACCCCTAATTTGTTTTTGTTTTCAATTTTATTTTTCTAAAAAATATAACTATCTAATCTAAAATAGAATATATTATACTCTAAACTCCTATTTCATGTAATATAATTATTATACTTTAAACTCACGTATTACAATTTTATATTATTTTTAAATTATTTTTGTTTTGTTCAATGCTCTACTTTCATGGATCTTCTAACAATTTTATTATTATTTTTGACTTTTTCATCTTATGCAAATAATTTTATTTATTTTTTTAACTTTTTCGTCTTTGCAGATAGAAGCTAAATAAATCATTAATATTAACAAATCTGTGCAATGAAAGGTTACTTTTATGCTTTGTCAAAACAGTGATATACATATGTCAATATTATTTGTGGCTAAAATCCTACCTCACATAAAAATTCTATCTCACATAGAAATTCAATCCAACCTCGCATAAAATTCTATGTTGTTATATAAAATATTAATCTAAACGAAATTTGTCCTTAATAGTACTCTTTGTACCAAATTTTATTTGTACTTTTTTTTGTTTCACCCCTAAAATTTTATACCACAAAATAATTATCTCAATCTATTTTATACCTCTGAATTTGTAACCTAATTAACCTTTGTACGAGCATCTACCAACACTCAAAACTTTAGGTATCATTCTCCTCCTAAATCTCTTGAGTATATTTTGAGTATAATTCATAATTTCATGTTTGATCAAGTTGGAAATATGTGCAAATTCTTTTAAACTCCCACAATAATTTGTTCCCACAACATTGTGTTTATTTACTTGACTACGGTAAAACCTCTATAAATTTATAACTTTGGTCTCAGAAAAATTATCATTTTAACGAGATTATTAATAAATTCATGTACCAAAAAATAGTTAATTATATGTCCTTGATTTATAGATGCACACCCTTTGTTACTCCATCTATCTCTCTCATTTCTTTACACTTTCCTTTTTGGTACGTCCCTCTCATTTCTTTACATACCAAAAATAGTAACATTTTATAATATAAAATCCAATCACATTCACTACTTTCCTCCACTATACCTACTTTATACCCATTTTATACATTAAATATTGATTGGTCTCACCACTTTACTTATTTTTCTTACTTTTCCCTATTAATTTATACTTTTTCTTAACCTCTGTGTCGTCCCCTCAATGTAAAGAATTGAGGGGGACGGAGGGAGTAATATTTAGACAAAAACATTCTCATGCACATCTTTAACTCAAAACCATTTTTAGATTAGTTTTTTTGTAGAACTATTTTTATATTTCAAAGGACGTGCACATAAATCAAGAGTGTGCACATATTAGCTCTCCTAATTAATTGGTTCATGTAGCAAAAATAATATTAATGTATGTAAATTCCAACACATATACACCAAATATGCTTTATGCTTTTTGCTCTCACAAAATTAGGGATGACGCTGTATTTTATTTTTATAAAAAGAGGAACAGTTAATTGTTAAGATATAATTTATCAAAGTTAACTAAAGAGTATCCAAGAATTATGTGCAATGTATAAAAAATCATTATATTTAATGAATTGTAATTTTATATTTTTAGTGGACCTTAAGAACTTTTGTAAAGTTTATTATCTTATGCATTTAGCAATAATATGAATTTATCATATTGGTCCAAGTCGGGAACAAAAATATTATTAATTTATCAATATTTATTTATCGAGGTTTTACATTATATCTTAATCGAGCCTGAAAGCGGTAATTCATGTTTAGCTTCTCATCAATACACGCAGAATTTGCATTATGAGAAGTGGGTAAATAGTATTATATTTGGAAAATGTTGGAGTCCCCAAAATTGTTCCCGAAATCGTTCCCGAATGATGAATCAAAATATTATTGGCACTTCTCATAAATGAGTGGGTCAATCATGCATACACATGAATCCCACGAATAAAAATACGGCATGTGTCATTCGGGAACATATTTAAAATCCAATTCGGGGTACGTAGTATTGCCCATTATATTATTGTAAGTAAAATAAATAAATAATTATTTATATTCGTGGCCATTGAAAATTTATATTGTAATTCAAATTCTTTTATTATGACCTTAGTACCATATATATACTAGTATTTATGCCCGCCATGCTGGGCGGTTTTAAATTTTTAATTATTAAACAAATTCATAATAAATTAAATTGAAAAATCACAAATAAATAATATATTAGTATAATTACTAATGCTAATTTAATGAAATTTTTTTAAGATTCGATCATGTGATGTTAAGATTATGTCAAAATGTTAGTGTATAATAAATTTTTATTTAAATCTTCGTTACACAAATAGAGAAAGACGTCAAACTTTTATAATAAAAAAATAAATAGTATTTTTCACAATTAAATTATATTAAATAATAAATATTACTTCTCGGCACCGCCTCCGACGGCACCTCGATTTCTTTGTAAAAGAAATTTTGACACTACAAATCACTAAGATAATTACTTTTTTTAACTCTACTTTTAAGTCCAAAAGTTTATCTTAATTATGACCCGTACAATAAATTTGAGAGTATGTAAAATGTGTAACATTGAAATTTTCAAAAGAAATAATCTCTGCTACAGCTAAATTATAATCAATAGTATGTAAAATTTCTCGGCACCGCCTTTGGCGGCACCTCGATCCCTACATCTTATTAAAATTAATATGTATGGTGATGATATTATTTTTTTAAATTATATCAACGGGTGAAAATTGTTTGTATATATTTTTTATAATACAAATTACTAAATTTCCTAAAAAATTTATAATTACCTTTTTTTTTGTTAAAAAGTCTTCTAGGTCTTTGAGAGTGATTGCGAAAATTAAATTTAAAGTTTAGTAAAATAACAGAACGTTTAAATAATATATACATTTATAACCTACTTTTAGATGTCGCCTCACACACTTTATATTCATAAATTATCTAAATTAATAAAATATAAAAATGTTAATAGTCGTTAATTAAAATTTACAAAGTTTCAGAAGTGCAAGTAGGTTAGTTTAAAGTGTCTCAACTCTCAATTAGAGCTTAGATAATACAGTACAATGATATCACACTATTATAATATTTATAATATTTTGATGATTTAAGTTGATAGAAGAGTAATCCTCTCAACTTAGAATCTCACATAAGAATCATCCGCCACACTTGCTACGCTCTTAAAATTTAACTAAAATGATTTATAAGAGCTAATCTCGTAATCATGTATCAACTCAAAACTAATACAGAAATAATCTCTTGTATAGAATATCAAAAGCATTACTCCTATGAATGTAAACAGAGTCTATACGTCACAGAAAAACAGGCAACGTGAAAACCAAACGGAACCTGAAGCTAGTCTAGAATATCTTTATCTATTTTTTTCTTCTTGTCCTTGGACCAAGGCAGACCCCCTTAGTGTTATGCAGGGCTTTTCCAGCAGCTTGAATCTGTAATGAAACACAAAAAGTAGTACAATAGCATAAGTGCTTGCATTTAGGAAGCTAAAATACACGTAAAGACACACACACCCAAAAAAAGAGGAGTTTTGTATATCCCATAATTGTTTGATTTGTACTTTCAGAATGGGGAGGAACTTTGTTTAACAACCCCAAAATAACACAAATTAATTCTAATAAACTCCAAAAAAAGAATCAGATCATAATTGTAGTAAAAGGTCATATTTTCAGCAGCTCACTTCATTCAAGACATAACAGAAAATGAACAAAAGTTTTTCTACATCTCCATTTGCGTATAAGATAAATGTACCAATCTGTAAATCCAAAGATAATACATATAATATCCTTAAAAACAGAGTTAAATATAAAATTAAAAAAACCTAAAAGAGAAAATGAGGTTGCTTCTTATCGAGCTTTTCTCTTGTGCATACCATCAAACAGTTTGTATGCAATAACCATCTATCAGGAAAAATTGAAAATCGAATTAAAATTAAAAGTGGTTAATTATATTGTTGAGAATAAACTTAAAACAAAATAGATATACCTGAATATGATTTCATAAGTTTCATGTATTTATCAATATAATTTCCATACTCATCAACCAATTCATGCGCAAAGTTCAATCTATAAAATGATGATAAATAAATTAGAGTGTTAGAAACAACGTAATACAGTAATTTTGATGAGAGTTATAGTAGACGAAGACAGAGAAAGGCAAGTAACTCATATGTATGTGTAATTTTTGAATTCCCGTGTATAAAATTTGAATTCTCGATATGTGTGTCTACACCGTAATATTTTTTGGATGAATTAAGTTTGAAATTCAAATCTTGAAAAAGAGATAAAAGTAAAAGAAAAGATAGAGAAATGGGAGGGGATTAAGCTTCGGAGAGAAGCTTCAGAGAATAGAGCAGTACAACAATCAGTTTTTTTAATTTAATAACGTAATGGCAGGATAGCACCCACGTGAAGGCTGAATAGTTAGAAATTTTTGATGTTGCTTATGATACGTGGCACAACTTGGCTGGATGGCATTTTTGTAGTTAACTCTATAAGTGAGGCTAAAGACTTAAATTTGATAGTTACTGTACAAAACATCCTTCAGGAACTATTATATAGATAGATACCATCAACATTACCCTACGCAATCCCAGAAGTCACTGTTCAATTCCAGCCACAAGTTTAATAGAGACCTAAGATGCAGTCAAGTTCATAAAAATATATTATGAGAATATATTAGAATATATTATGCAGTCAAGTTTCACTTTAGCATATATATAAAAAATAAATTAGCAATATACAGGCAGATGCACACAGAAATGCCAGAGGGAATAATTTATAGTTCCAACATTATAATCAAGCAGATCAGTAATGTTCAGAGGGAAAATCACCAATTTGATTCTCACAAAAAACTTTTGAAACAGGCCCTGCCAGGATTAGAAATCTTGAACTTTATACAAACATAACCATTTTATTCTTTTTGCCATTTCACAAATGAAGCCAGCTGTGAGAGACTAAATACACAATTACTGGTTAACCCTGGAAACACTAGGGTTTACACTTGCACTGTTCGAAGTGTTACTTTTTATCCACGGATAATAATATTCGTGGCCATTGAAAATTTATATTGTAATTCAAATTCTTTTATTATGACCTTAGTACCATATATAGATTGCATAATTAATTTAAATTTTCAAATAAATTAACTAGACTCGTGCTTCGCACGAGTTATCATCTAATATCGGGTAATACAGGAAATGTATATGTAAATATGTAAATTACTGAAAGTAATGTACAATAATATATTAATTGTTTGACCTTGACTAAAACGATATAATTGGGAGTTGGGACTAAATGGTTGATCCCAACTCAACAAATTCAAAAGGTGCATTTATATTTTGAGAAACTAAAGTAAAACCACTAAAATATAAGAAAAGTAACTTTCCCGACAATTCTTTTATAAATCATCAGCAAATTATTTGGTTGCAGTATTTATTTTGTCATACAGTAGTTTCACATGACTTGAGCTTCAGCTCGTATTCTTATCGAGCCAAGATCTTATTTCATATCTAGTATTTCCCAAAAGCATCCATTACAACAAATTTAAATTTAAGTTAGAACATATTTAAATTCATTTGAAAGAAACATGAAAAAACGAGATCATTCACATTAATCTCAAAGCATTTTTGGTCTTTTGTTCTACTGTCTTTAAACAATCAAGTGAAGCACGACATCTGTTGTAATACAATGAATAACATGCTTACAAAAAGACTAGGGCCGTTCACGAACCGAGCCGAGCCGAGCCGAGCTTTGATATAAACGAGCTGAGCTTTACTTTTTTCTCTAACGAGTCGAGCCGAGCTTTCTTATCGCACAAAATTCATGTTCGAGCTCGAGCTCGTTAACTAACGAGCCGAACACAAGCTTTTATCGAACAAAAACGAGCCGAGCCGAGTCGAGCCGAGCTCATTAAAACTTACAATTTTAATAGATAATAAAGCCCATTTTTTCTTAGCCCAACGAACTAAAACATTTTTTGTCGAAACCGAACCTAATTTTTCAATCAATTCTCAATACACCTACTATAAATTACAAAATTAATTTAAAATGTTAACAAATAATATAAAAATAAGTCGAATATATCTTAATTTTTTCGAGTTTTATCGAGCCGATCTCGAGCCGAGCTCGAGTCGAGCTCGAGTCGAGCTCGCTAATAGCTCGGCTCGAGCTCGTTTTCTTAATGAACAATTTTTTGTGTTCGAGCTCGAGATCGAGCCCTTAGCGAGCCGAGTCGAGTCGAGTTCTTAACGAGCCGAGCTCGAGCTTGTTCACGAACAGCTCTGTTTCGTGAACAGCTCTAAACAAGACCATCTTTTATATTTACTTATCCAAAAATGTTGTCCATATTTTATATTTATAGTAAATTGATAAGTTGCATTTTTGGTGGAACAATGCTAGGTATATGACCAAAATAATTCTCAAAATTGTTACCAAATGACATGGCATAACAAGTGTTGATTTTTTATCTGGGGACGCATATGTATTCTTACCGAGCCAAGATCTTATTTCATATCCAGTATCTCCCAAAAGCACCATTGCAACAAATTTAAATTTAAGTTGGAACATATTTAAGTTCATTTGAAAGAAACATGAAAAATGAGATCATTAACATTAATCTCTGTTATTGGAGGAATTTCGTAACAACACAAATCGGAAGTTGTTGAAATAACGAATTATGAAAATATGGGAATTTGGGATTTTTGGATATTTGGGGGCTGGACTTGTATGATGGCTCCTCAGAAATTGAATAGAGATTGAGTTCTTTCTCTTGCTCTTTGCCGAGTGTCAATTGTCGTATCATACAAGGTGCCTACGTACCCCTTTATATAGGGATCAAGCCTCACGTAGTTCTTGGAAAACAAGTCATTGGATAAGCCCATTCAGTCCAAGCTCATAAATAGTCAGAGTTTATCCACCCACATCACGTTCCCATAAGTAGTCCGGATTTATCCATTCACATCACGTTCCCATAAATAGTCCGGTCTTCACACATTTTCCTACAATCTCGCGGCATCTCCGCATTTCTTTCCATGATTTGAAGAATATCTTTTGGAGATATTTTCCTTTATTCGTTGATTGAGATTGATTCTTTCCTCGTTTCAGAGAGAGGATATTACTTAGTGGTTAAGCAATTAATTATTAATCTGAATTAATAATTATTAAACAGAGAAATTTGAACTATGCCAAAATATGGCATAACAATCTCAAAGCATTCTTGGTCTTTTGTTCTATTGTCTTTAAACAACCAGGTGAAGCACGACATCTGTTGTAATGCAATGAATAACATGCTTACAACAAGACCATCTTTCATATTTCCCTGTCCAAAAATGTTATCCATATTTTATATTTATAATAGATTAATAAGTTGCATTTCTCTTGGAGCAGGCGGACCCAGAATCTTAAGATGACCCGGGCTAATTTTTTTTATAGAAATTTCATAATTTAGCCGGGAATAACAAACTATAACAAAATTGTTATTTGTAACAATATCTTTAATTTAAATAAAATTTGCAATTCCCTATATTATTTGAATTATAACACTAAACATACAAAGTTATAATTAGCTAATAATCTGAGTTTCTTAACTTGAAGTACATATAATTTTTAAACATATTGGAAAAATTATTATTATGATAGAAAATGGAAACAAAAAAGTAATGAATTTGGGATGATCTTATTAAAAAGATGAGATTAATAATTAAAATATCAATTTGTTATGGATTAAAAAACGTGCTTGTGTAATTAATGCTAAGGTTTAATGAGCTTCGAGCTTTAATGGTTGCACTCGTGTATCCGGACTAAATTGGTCCTCACAAGATGCCTACGTATCTCAAATCGTTATTGAGAATCAAGCCAAAGACGTAGTTCTGATTGTAGGATCAGGGACCTTATATAGGCGTCTGGAGCCTAGTATTTATGGTATGTTTAGGAGTCTTAGCGAATAAGTCTCCTTTTCGATATTGGATAAACATTGTATTGCTTGCAGGATAAGTCTTTTCCTTGTCGATAAAGGCTATGACTCATTAATTGCCTTTAATTGGGATTCCGGATCCTTCTTTGACCAATTTGCCATAATTTGGGCTCTTTTAATGAGCTGTATATTTTCCCTATTCATTAATTACGAAATTAATGAGTAATTAGGGATTTGGGCATTAAATATCAAGCCTTTTCATTGGACCGTCAATTATATTTCTATAATTACTTTTCTGACCATATCATTTGCCCCCCAACTTCTGGGAAAATATCCTTGGGGTTTTCGTAGAAGTTACAGCGCATTTTTCCCAAAATTTTCTTCTTTTTTTTTGGGCATTTTTTGACCTCAAGCTAGGTTATTTTCGACCTGGAATCAGTATAAATTCGACCAGGATTTCGACCTGGTATTCGAGCTCAAACTGCTGTGAGGTTGAAGCCATCGACCAGGAATCCCAGGTCTTTTTCGACCTCACCTGTTCGACCTCGACTCAGTATGTTTTCGACCTCAAATTGTAAGCCATTGTCGACCTCGATTTCCTGGTTATTTTCGATCAGGATTTCCTGGTCACGTTCAACCAGGATTTCCCCTTTTTCGACCTCGATGTTGGTCCCAGGTCGTCTGTTTCGACCAGGAATTCCTAGTCATTTTCGACTAGGATCATTCGACCAGGATTTAGTATATCTTCGACCTCGATTGATTGTGAGGTCGAAGCTGTCGACTTCACTTCATAAGCTTTTTTCGACCTCGATTCGTCGACTTCATTACCATGTGTTTTCGACCAGGATTTCTTAGTTATCCTGGTTTTATTTTGGTACGAGGTCGTATGTTTCGACCTCGATTTCCCATACCTTTTCGACCTCATATGCTCGATTTCATCCTCGTGTTTCTTCAACCTCGTTATAGCGTGAGGTCGGGAGATACGAACTCGATTTATCGTGTATTTTCGATCTCAATCAATCGACTTCGATCTAGGGTTCTTTCCGACCTCACTTTTTCAATTTTTTGACTTATTTTTGGGTGCGAAGTCGATGTATACGACCTCAGTTTCGTGTGTGTTTTCGACTTGGGTCGTTCGATCTCATTTAGGGCCTTTTCGACCTCAAATCTTTAATTATTTCCCTTTATTTGGGAGTGAGGTCGTTTGATACGACCTCGTTTTCTCATATATTTTTGACTTCGAGCCTTCGATGTCGATCAGGGGTCTTTTTCGACCTCAACTTTGTTTTTACCTTGGTTATATTTCAAATTTCATTCTTTTCTTGGGCCTTAACTAGCCCAATTTTTAATTGGGCTTAAATTATTCCAGCCTTGGGCCTTATTGGGCCTTAATTGTTTGGGCTTCGAATTTGCCTGAGACCCAAATTATTTGGGTTTTAATCTCTATAATCCATAAATGGATTTGTGGGCCTTAACTGGCTATAGACGGTTGCCCTTTCTTAACCGGTTGGGTTTCCAGTCACTAGGCGATTCCTGGCGAGATTTTCTGTTGAATCTCATCATTTTCTGGGTTTCTTACTTGAAGTTTTGAAGAATTCTTTGAAGATTCTGGGCTTTCTTTGAAGATTCTGGGTTTAAAATGGTTGATCGCGCTTCCCAACGTCTATGATAATGCACTAGGATTTCATAGAAGTTATACCGGTCTTTTTTGAGACTTGGGGTCTTTTTATCCCTCACCTGGGACTTACTACCCTTTTTTGAGGATTTTAATATACACTAGTGTTTCACGAGTATCGTCTTGGTGTAAAGTGTGGAGCGACCTACACATTTACGACGATTTTTCCTTATTCGAGGCTAACTTGACATTTGCATAAGCCTTTTATGTCTTATACCGTCTTGTTTTGGCTTCAAGCCTTTCATTGAGCATATCGAATGATGGGGTTTGGACTGAATGTCTTAGGTTTCTGGGGTTTCAACCCTTCATTTGCTTTCTAGGAAGCTCATGATTTCATCGAACCTTATTTCTATTTGTCCTAGTAGTGAGTCCAATCAGGACACACTTTAAACATAATAGAATTTCAAATTTGAGGCATGCCAAGTCCTTGGCACCTCATGCCCTTCGAGGGTTTCTAGCTTGTACGAGCCTCGACCAAATACGTTCTTAACGCGATATGGTCCTTCCCAATTTGGGGCCAGCTTGCCCTTTTGTCCAACTCCGGATGCCTCAATCTTTCGAAGAACCAAGTCTCCTTGTCGAAAGAACCTTTCTTTAACCCTTAGGTTGTAATAGAAAGATGCTCGTTTCTGATGCTGAACTATCTTGGCATTTGCCTCATCTCTAACTTCATCAATCAAATCTAAGGCCAGCCTCAAGCCTTCCTCATTTGTTTCTGGCTCATAAGCCTCAACTCTTGGAGATGTGTGAGTAATCTCCACTGGAATCACTGCCTCTGCCCCATATGCCAACAGGAAGGGGGTAGCTCCAGTGGTGACTTTACAAGTAGTACGATATGCCCATAGTATGGGGAGCAATTCGTCTACCCAAGTGTTTCTGGAGCGTTCAACTCTTTTCTTTAGTCCATCTAGGATAATTCGATTTGCAACCTCAGCTTGCCCATTTGCTTGAGGATGGGCAACAGAAGTGAAGCGCAACTTGATATCGTTCTCATCACAATATTTCTTGAACTCATCATTGTTAAACTGAGTTCCATTGTCCGTAACCAGGACTCGTGGAATTCCATACCTGCATATCACATTTTCCCAGAAGAAATGCATCACTTGCTTGGTGGTTATCTTGGCTAATGGTTTAGCCTCAATCCACTTGGTGAAGTAGTCGATTGCTACTATCAAGAACTTTCTTTGAGCACTTGCCATTGGAAATGGCCCAAGTATATCCATTCCCCACATGGCAAAGGGGATTGGTGAGTTTATGGATGTCAACATCTCTGGTGGTTGCCTAACCACTGGTGCATGTTTCTGGCACCGTTCACATTTCTTCACATAGCTTTTAGCATCAGCAAGTATGCTTGGCCAATAGAAACCTAGACGGGTGACTTTATGAGCAAGGGCTCTGCCCCCCAAGTGTTGCCCACAAATTCCTTCATGTACCTCCTTCAGGGCCAATTCTGCCTCTTGAGGTCTTAAACATTTCAGATATGGAATGATGAAAGACTTCTTATATAGGATTCCCTCAATCAGGGTATACCTTAGTGCTCTGACGTATAGCTTTCGTGCTTCTGAAGTGTCGTTGGGTAACCACCCGGTTTCCAGATGAGCCTTGATGGGATCTATCCAACAACTAGCAACATCAATGGGTGCTACCAACTTTCCGTTGATGCTTGGGGTCCTCAGGACTTGGAAGTATACACTCCCTGCATAGTTTTCAATTTCGGAAGAAGCAAATTTAGACAAGGCATCAGCCTTCATGTTTTCTTCCCTTGGAATGTGTTCCACATAGCATTCATCGAACTGAGTCATGATGGCCTTGACAAGTTTCAAGTACTTGGCCATGACTTCATCTCTGGCCTCAAATTCCCCATTTACTTGGGAAACCACTAGCCTCGAGTCTCCACATACTTTCAGAGTTTTGACCCTTAAGGCTCCAGCCAGCCCTAAGCCAGCTATCAGAGCTTCATACTCAGCCTCATTGTTTGTCGTTGGGAAGTCAAGTTTTAGTGCATACTCAATGAGGAATCCATCAGGACTTTGTAGCACTAAACCAGCTCCACTTGATTTTGTTTTTGATGCTCCATCAAAATAGAGCACCCAATATTCTTTGAAGTCCATTTCTTGATCTTTCTTATCTTCCACTATTACTTCCTGCCCCCCGACTTCTTGGTTGTCAATGGTGCATTCAACCATGAAGTCAGCAAGTGCCTGAGCCTTTATGGTCGTTCGAGGCTTATACTTGATGTCAAATTCGCCCAATTCAATAGCCCATTTGATCAATCTTCCACTAACTTGAGGGCTATGCAAGATGTTTCTTAGAGGTTGATCAGTCAAGACCTCTATCTTGTGAGCCTGGAAGTACGGGCGTAGCTTTCTTGAGGCCATTATCAAGGCTAAGGCAAACTTCTCAATCGTTGAGTAGTTTATTTCTGCCCCATGAAGAATCTTACTCACATAGTAGATGGGCTTCTGCACTTTCAATTCTTCCTTTATCAGTACAGCTCCAAGGGCTGTGTTAGAAACTGCCAAGTACAAGTAGAGAGTTTCCCCTGGCTTGGGTTTTGCCAATAGTGGTGCTTCAGCCATGTATTTCTTCAGGGCCTCAAAGGCCTCTTGGCTTTCAGTTGTCTATTCAAAAAATTTCACTTTTTTGAGTGCTTTGAAGAAGGGTAAACACTTCTCTCCTGACTTGGAGATGAATCTCCCTAATGCTGCCACTCTTCCCGTTAATTTCTGGACATCTTTGACAGTCCTTGGTGGTTCCATGTCTAGGATCACTTTGATTTTGTCGGGATTAGCCTCGATTCCTCTCTTGGAAACCATCAGGCCTAAGAACTTTCCCAAGCCTACACCAAAGGCACACTTAGCCGGATTCAACATCATCTTGTGGTGCCTTAGCACTTCGAATGCCTCTCAGAGGTGCTTAATGTGATCGGCCTTATCGAGGCTTTTGACTAACATGTCATCCACGTAGACCTCCATGGTTTTTCCAATTAGGTGCTCAAAGATTTTGTTTACCAACCTTTGATAGGTCGCTCCTGCATTCTTAAGCCCAAAAGCCATGACTAAGAAACAGAAGACACCAAAGTCAGTGATGAATGATACCTTGGCGATGTCATCTTTGTGCATCTTGATTTGATTATATCCACTGAAACCATCCATGAAACTTAGCATCTCATGCCCAACAGTGGCATCTATTAGAGCATCAATCCTTGGTAAGGGAAAACAATCCTTAGGACATGCATCATTCAAGTCGGTGAAGTCGACGCACATCCTCCACTTCCCGTTAGCTTTTTTGACCATCACGGGGTTAGCTAACCATTCTGGGAATTGGATTTCCTCAATGAACCCAGCTTCCAAAAGCTTATTTACTTCTTGCTTAATGGCTTCAAGCCTCTCTAGAGCAAAATTTCTTTTCTTTTGTTTCACTGTCTTCCTTTCTGGATCCACATTCAATTTGTGAGATATCAATTGGGGATCAATCCCTGGCATGTCGGCCGCTGTCCAAGCAAAAACGTCATTGTTTTCTTGAAGAAAAGACGTGAGTTTGCTCTTCAATGGTTCGGGCAGTAGTGCCCCAATATAAGTCACCTTCTCTGGTTCTCCTGGGACTAGGGGAATTGGGACCAAGTCCTCAGCCGGTTTCCCCCTTCTGTCCTCGTTGTCGCTGATATTCATGTCTTCAATTGGGAGAACTTGCCCCCCGATTCCGTCAGGCCTTAACGCGGCTACATAACAACTTCTGGCCATCTTTTGGTCTCCTCGTTCTTCACCAATCCCATTCCTCGTTGGGAACTTGATTTTTAGATGATAGGATGAGGCAACAGCCTTGAACGCATGAAGACCAGTCCTTCCCAGGATTGCATTGTAGGTTGAAGTCGCTTTTATAACTATGAAGTTCAACATCTGAGTATACGTATTCATCCCTTGCCCCATAGTCATTGGGAGTAGGACAGTGCCTTCCACTTTTGATTCCACCCCGTTGAATCCGTATATAGGCATATTTGAGGGTGTTAACTGAGAGTCTGTGTAACCCATCTTGATAAAGGCATCGTGGAACAAGATATCCACTGAAGCTCCATTATCAACCAAGACTCTTTTTGTTTCGGAGTTGCCTATCACAGGTATTATGACAAGAGGATCATCATGGGGGAACTTCACCCCTTCTAAGTCTGAATCGTCAAAACCTATTGACACTTCTGTTCTGGCACACTTCGGTGCTTCTCCAACCACAGTCATTACCTCACGGGCATAAGCCTTTCTTGAGTTTCGGGAGGACCCAGCAGCAGTTGGCCCTCCGAATATCATGTTGATCACTGGCCCTCGGGGCTTGGGATTCCGATCTTGATCGTTGTCCCTTCTATCATAATCCTTCCTTTCATAGTTCCCCCTTTGGCTCCCTTGGCTTCCATCCTTAGTGAACTTGCTGAGTTTTCCTCTTCGTATCAGAAACTCAATCTCATCTTTCAATTGTCTACAATCATCGGTGTCGTGACCGACTTCTTTGTGGAACCGACAAAACTGATTTTGGTTCCGTTTGGACAAATCAGCCCTCATCGGCTTTGGCCATTTGATATCTTCTTCCTTGGCTATCTCCATCAGAATTTGACTCCTGGGAGTATTCAATCGTGCATATTCTGTGAATTTTGGCCCAAAATTGCTTCTCTTGGGGGGAGAATCGGAGTTCTTTGATGTTCGGGGAAACTTTTCCTTGACGTCGTACTCCTGAGTTTCTTTTCTTTTCTTTGAGCTTCCACTACCGCCAGTAGTGGGTTCATACTTTCTCATGCTTTCTTCGGCCTTAATATACTTTCCGGCTCTATCTTGGAGCTTCAACATGCTCTCTGGTGGATGTTTAGCCAACAACCTCCTGAAGTGGTCGTCAGTGGTTCCTTGTTTCAAGGCTATCATAGCCACTTTGTCATCTAAGTCCGGGACTTTTAAAGCCTCTCGAGTGAATCGATTGAGGTAGACGGCTATACCAACGTTGGGCCATGTCTGCCAAGGTTTGTGGAAACGCCCTACACTTGACCGCATCGTTGGTTGGCTGCAACAGCAGTGCATTGGAGAAGGTCCTTACATGATTTGCGGGATCTCACGTTCCATCATAGGTTTTGATCGAAGGCATCTTAAACTTTCTGGATATAGCCGTTTTCATGATGTCTTGAGTAAACGGTGGTGTAGGATCATCAGGATCTCCTAGGGGCAACAGAATACTAGGATCACCCCTTGGGGCTTCAGCCCTCTTGGTCCTTATTGGTGGATCCAAGTTGATTATCGGGATCCCTTCAGTCGTTCGGCCCCGAGATTGAGCGGCCTCTTCTTCAACAAGGAGTTTTTTGAGCCTTACAGTTTCTGCCTCATGGGCTGCAAGTTTCTCCCTAGTAGTTTGGGGTGGCTCCCGATTTGTCTGGGAAGAACGTCTCCTTCTTGGGGCAACATCTTCCCCAGTTGTATAACCTTCATCCTCGGTGTATGGGCCAGAGTAATCTTGAATGAGAGGGGTCTGACGAGTTTGTTGATTTTGGGGTCCCAGACCTTGAATATAAGGGGGCACATATGCCTCATGGTAGATTGGATTAGTTCCACTACCGCCCGCCATGGGTCGAGGGGGCATACCATAGCTTGGCATCCCCAAAGTCTGATTCGCGTATTGAGGGAGATCAGTAGTATGGAGTTGAAGGTTCCTTGGTGCACTCATGAGCAGAGGGGAGGTCGTGATTGGTTGCTGGTGAACCGCCTCTTGTGGATTAGATCCATGAATGACCATCTGCAGGGGATTCGTGCCTTCAACAGAAATCGGGATTTCTGTTCCTTGAGTGTTGGTGGGGATATTCGCCCCTTGTGTGCCAGTAGTCGGTGGTGGCTGATCAGTCTCAGAGGTGATAGGGCGATCATCGGGAGTTTGAGTATCCCGAGCTGTTCTTCGTGTGTTTGCCATGGTTGATGTTGTCTTCCCACAGACGGCGCCAAATGTTATGGATTAAAAAACGTGCTTGTGTAATTAATGCTAAGGTTTAATGAGCTTCGAGCTTTAATGGTTGCACTCGTGTATCCGGACTAAATTGGTCCTCACAAGATGCCTACGTATCTCAATCGTTATTGAGAATCAAGCCAAAGACGTAGTTCTGATTGTAGGATCAGGGACCTTATATAGGCGTCTGGAGACTAGTATTTATGGTATGTTTAGGAGTCTTAGCGAATAAGTCTCCTTTTCGATATTGGATAAACATTGTATTGCTTGCAGGATAAGTCTTTTCCTTGTCGATAAAGGCTATGACTCATTAATTGCCTTTAATTGGGATTCCGGATCCTTCTTTGACCAATTTGCCATAATTTGGGCTCTTTTAATGAGCTGTATATTTTCCCTATTCATTAATTACGAAATTAATGAGTAATTAGGGATTTGGGCATTAAATATCAAGCCTTTTCATTGGACCGTCAATTATATTTCTATAATTACTTTTCTGACCATATCACAATTAAACCAGAAAATGCGATTAATAATTCAAATATCAATTAAATCGTAGTTAACAATAAAAGCTAGATGTAAATGAGTATATTTAGAGATATAATTTAAAAATCAGAATTATGTTCAAGATTTGCTTTTAGATTTTTCACACTAAAATATTTATAAATATTATGCAAAAGAAATTTGAAAAATTATACTTTTGAAATATGAAGAAATAAATATGCAAACTCAGGCCCGGTTATTTTTTTTAGATTCTACTACAGAGAGAATAAAAATAATATAAAGCATACGAAAAAATAAAAGATCTTATCATCAGTGTTCCACTTATCACAACTAAAATTTTAGACTTTTTTTCATTTTTCTACTTAGATCCAAACTCTTTTTATTCACAAAATTATCTCCATCTATTATTAAATACATCAAAAACTTCAATGCATCCCAAAAATTAAGTCATTTTTTTTGTAATGCAAAATTAAGTTGTTTTTTATATTCAATTTTATTTAAATTCTTACCTCCTCTTAAATATGACAACATGATTTATTTTGCAATTTAAATAAAGACAATTACATTTGAATAGTGAATTAGTGAAGGTTTTGATCTCCAAAAGTTTGTATAGCCTTTTTCTATTTTGAAATGTTACATTATGTATTAAACCATGAAAATTAATTGCTAAAACAATTTTTATTTGATATTTTTATTAGTAAACATATAGTCGCTTAAGTAATAAATTATTTTAACAAATAACTATCAATTTTTAAATTTTTTTTTAAACAGAGGTCCTCATTTATTATTTTGCCTAGGCCCCAAAAAGTTCATGATCGGGTCTGTGCAAACTGATAGCATTTGTGTGTAACTAGAAATTTTATTATGAGTTGTTATGACACATAAACATGAAATACAAAATAAATAAAATTAGATACAATCTAACTAATATAGTACACGTGTTTCTGAAAATAACTAACATTATACATCAGCTCCACCCCTTCCCTTGCTTCTTTCTCTTTTAACACTATACTATAGTGTTGATATCACCTTGGGCTAGGCTAGAAACTGGACTGGGCTAAATTCATTTCAAGATTACAGATGACTAGTAAAATTTTGCCAGAAAAATGGTTGACCCGGGCTGGAGCCAACCCCAGCCCACCCCTGGGTCCGCCTCTGGCTAGTTACCCCAAAATAATTCTCAAAATTGTTACAAAATAAAGATAGGAACTGTACTTGTTGCTCAAAAGAACTTGAATCCGAAAAACTAGAAACAAGGCGCAGAGTGGAGGAGGACCGGAAGCCTCAGATTGACACTGCGATAGTAAGAATCATGAAATCAAGGCCAGTGCTGGATCATAAAAATATTATTGCAGAGGTCACAAAGTATATGCAGTCCAAATTCTTGGCAAACCCTAGGGAGTTTGATTGAGCGTGAATATTTGGATAGGGATGCCAAAGAAAGGAACTTGTACTGAAATCTTGCCTAAATCTACAACTCTAGGATATTTCTAGATATCTTTCAACCCGCTTGGTTACAGTCTTCTGCATTATCCTCGGTAATAACGAGTCTCGTCGTCTATACACACAGACAGTACTGAGGGATAATATAAAAGGGAACACAACTCTATCCAAATGTAAGAGTGTAACTACACAATAATTTTTTTTTATTTTTTTCTTCTAGCTAGCATTGCTGCAAGAACAAATAAATCAAAGAACAAGACAAGTCAGACCGCGGAAAATTGAGCGTTTCTTGTTACTATTCTACCAAACGAGAAAATTGAAAGTGTGGATGACACAAATGAGATATCGGAGGAAATTAAATAAAATGCATCTTATATATGAAAAAAAATGCTAGCCATTTAATTCCCTCCGATCCTCACATAGGACAATACACAGTAGAAATGCGATAAAGAGGAGTTCTAATGGATCGAGAAGTGAAAGCCACAGGTGAGATATTAGAGGAAACTAAACACAAAGCATAAATCAAATTAATGACAATGCTACCTGTTTAGTTCCCTCCAATCCTCACATTGGACTTTAAACTACAAGAGATATATGTTTGATGTTTCTATGGTGAACAATTATGCATCTATTTATAGACAACTCAACACTGAAGCTTCAT
This sequence comes from Heracleum sosnowskyi, assembly GCA_030848705.1. Taxonomy (NCBI): domain Eukaryota; kingdom Viridiplantae; phylum Streptophyta; class Magnoliopsida; order Apiales; family Apiaceae; genus Heracleum; species Heracleum sosnowskyi. Next base: position 113,710,742 of record CM061244.1, on the reverse strand, counting down.
GCATTTTGCCTGGGTAACAGACTGACTCTGACAGTACAGTCTTGAGTCTTGACTAACATACTTTTTTTGCTGTATGGTTTGTACAAATTTTACAGCGCAAACGATGTACAAATTTACATTTTTCAACAATATGTAAATTTTGTAACTAAAAATAATTGCAAATAACTAGATTATGCACATAATAATTGCAGCGTATTATTTCATGTTTTTTCTTTTAAATTTAAGCATAATTAGATTATATACTTTTTTTTTAAAGCAGACAATATACCAAGGTTAAAAACTTAAAATGACTCTTATTG